>JAPDVU010000003.1:72821582-74021582 GCA_026230045.1 Corynorhinus townsendii | reverse complement strand
AGAAGTTTCCCTGCTTTGCTTCCTCCTGCCTCTCTAATCTATCATCAATGGATTTCATGTAACCCACCTACACACTCCTTTGATTGTAATGTATACAAATAGAGGAAAACCCACCATTCTCCAGAGCATTATCCCAATCCATTAAAATACTGCTTCCTGACAATTGCCAACAGTTTGACTCAAATGAACTCAGAAAATTCTTTACAGGTATAAATGTTTTGTTGGTTTGTTTTGTTTGTTTTTGTTTATGTTAACAAGACTGTCAAACCTCAGAGGGAAGGCAGGGGATGGTGTGAGGGAGAAGATATCAATCAATGAACTCATATGCATATATGCATAACCCATAGACACAGACAGTAGAGTGTTGAAGGCTTGGGGGGGGGGGTGTAAGAGAGGGTAATGGGGGGGGGAAGGGGACATATATAATATTTTCAACAATAAAGATTAAAAAAAATACTATATATATGTTTAATATAATAATAGTAAAAATTTTACAACATCTATGCAGAACACATATGAAAGAAAGGTTAAATAAATGAACAAGTTATGAGTATTCTCTTACTCTATTTTTTCTTATCAATTTTATTGAGGAATAATTTACCAAAATAAACTGTATCCTGTAAAAGTGTACAATTTAGTAAGTTTTAATGTTATGCATCCTGAGGAAATCATTATCTCCATTAGGATCCAAAACATTTCCATAATCTCAAAATATTCCTCACATCCCTTGCAGTTCATCTGTTCTTTTTGCCTCTAGTTCTAGGCAGCCACTAAACCAGAGATCAGTTTTCATTTCATGAAATACATTGAATAATTTCATATGTACTATATTGTGCTTGGCTCTATTCATTAGCCATAATGAATCTGAGACTCATTCATGTTATTATTTGTATCAACAGTTTATTTCTATCTCTTGCTAAATAGTATTCCAGTATATGGACATACCATATGTTTATTCAGACAACTGTTGATATATATTTGGGTCAGTTTTAGGTTTTCTTTTTAGACAAAAAAATACTATACATATTTGAATACAACTGATTGTGTGTATATTTGTTTTCATTTCTCTTATAATATCAAAGAGTGAAATGGCAGAACTGACAATTTTACAGACTTTTTCCATGATATTCCCATTAGCCTCTATGAGACTCCCAGTTGTTTCATATCTTCACTCACCCTCAATAATGTCAGTCTTTCTAAATTTCATCATTGTAAGAAGGTGTCATGATATCTCATTGGTTATTTTAATTTTCATTTCCCTGATATCTAGTGATGTTACTTTTATTTTTCTTATGGGTAATATGTTGTTTTTCCTCAATTTTTTTAAGCAGTTCTTTATTATGTAATTTGTATTTTTACTATTAGGTTGTAAAATTCACTATATATTACATACTGTAGCCTGTGATTATATATATATGTATATGTATATATATATATATATATATATAGAGAGAGAGAGAGAGAGAGAGAGAGAGTTAATATATTTCCTATTATAATTTTCCTTTCTTAATTGTATCACTGAAATAATAAATATTTTTAATTTCCATGAGGAAATAATTTTAATCAAATCTAAAATCTTTACAATAATATCAATGATTTTTATTATTTCTTTTGCAAATTTTATTTTTAACTATAATATTGGGTCTGTGATCCATTTAACGTTAAATTGTTTATGATGTGCACTAAATAGCCATATTTCTTTTTTCCCATAGAGTCATCCTGTTTTTCCAGCACAATTTGTTTGAAAGATTTTTCTTTCCAAGATATAACTTTGGCCCTTTTGTAAAAAATTAGTTCTATTTCAGAACACTTTACCTTGTTTCAATAATCTAAATGTCAATTATTTCACCATCACAACACTGCTTTAATTACTTTGTAGTTATAGTGAACCCAGAAATTATTTAGTATTAGGACTCATTTGTCAGATGAATCCCTTTTTGAATTTTACATTCTTTATAATTATAAATGCTCATTCCCATGATGGCTAAGAGCATGAAGCCAGCTTCTGGCTCTTAGTCACTTTTATCAGTTCAGGGTTTTTATAATTTTTTTACTTTTAATGTAGGAGCATATTAATGTAATACCATCTCATACAGGTCAATCAATGATTCTCTCTCACCACTGATGTTTCTATCTCTCTCTCCCTTTCTCTTCTTCTCTGAAATCAATAAAAATATATTTAAGAAAAAATAATAATGTATTCTCAGATTTTGGTTGAATGTCTCTTAGATTAAGTTAATTAGGTGATTAATGTGCAAAAATTGTGTTTATTTTACTTATTAACATCTAATTGATATTAACCAAAATACTTATACACATATATGTATAACCCATGGGCACAGACAATAGTGCAGTTGGATGGGAGTAGGGTGGAGTGGAGAGGGTCAATGGGGGAATGAAAAAGGGACATCTGTAATACTTTCAACAATAAAGATAAATTTAAAAAATAAATTACTTAGATGGTATATTTGTCAATTCCTCCATTTAGTATTATTATTTTGACCTCTTGTTTTTTTTTAAATTTTTATAGTGTTCTTTTTCTTTTCTTTTAATCCTCACCCAAGGGTAAGTTTTTATTGATTTTTAGAGAGAGAGGAAGGAAGAGAGAGAAACATGTGAGAGAGAAACATCAACAGGTGGCCTCCCACATGCACCCCCAACAGTAATCTAACCTGAAACCTGGGCACATGCCCTGATGAGCAATCGAACCCATGACCTTTCAGTGTATGGGGCAAGATTTCAACTAACTGATCCACACTGACCAGATCTGAATCCTGTTTTTTAATGAATTAAAAAAACTGATATACACCGAGTGGCCATATTATTATGATCTCTGAATGCATAATAATCTGGCCACTCGGTGTATATCCTATATAATAAAAGGCTAATATGCAAATTGTCCACTCGACCAGGAGTTCGACCAGCAGGCAGGCTGGCCAACCGCCCATGACCCCTCCGCCAGGCCAGGCTGGATGGACCCCAACATGCACAAATTCATGCCCTGGGCCTCTAATATATATCTTATCTAATAAAAGTGTAATATGCAAATTGACCATCACTCCAACACACAAGATTGCTGCTCCCATGTGGACACAAGATGGCTGCTCCCATGTGGACACAAGATGGCTGCCACAAGATGGCCAGCAGGGGAAGGCAGTTGGAAGGGACCAGGCCTGCAAAGGAGGGCAGTTGGGGGCGATCAAGCCTGCAGGGGAGGGCAGTTAGGAGTGACCAGGTTGGCAGAGGAGGGAAATTGGGGGTGACCAGGCCTGCGGGGGAGAGCAGTTATGGGTGACCAGGCCTGCAGGGGAGAGCACTTGGGGGGGACCAGGCCTGTAGGGGAGGGCAGTTAGGGGTGACCAGGCCTGCAGGGGAGGGCAGTTGGGGCAAACAGGCTGGCAAGGAAGTAGTTAGGCATCAATCAGGCTGGCAGGGGAGAGGTTAGGGGGTGATCAGGCTGGCACACAGAAGTGGTTAGGGGCAATCAGGAAGGCAGGCAGGTGATCAGTTGGGAGCCAGAAGTCCTGGATTGTGAGAGGGATATCCGATTGCCTGTTTAGGCTCGAGCCCACCAGGGATCGAGTACTTGTGTATTTATATATACTAGAGGCCCGGTGCATGAAATCTGTGCACGGGGGGTGTGTTCCTCAGCCCACCCTGCACCCTCTCCAATCTGGGACCCCTCGAGGGATGTCCGATTTAGGCCCACCAGGATGAGGCCTAAACGGGCAATCGCACATCCCTCAAGGGGTCCCAGATTGGAGAGGGTGCAGGGTGGGCTGAGGGACACACCCCCTGTGCACAGATTTCATGCACTGGGCCTCTAGTATATATAAATACACACACACACACACACACACACACACACACACACACTGAGTGGTCAGATTATTATGCGTTTGGAGATTATAATAATCTGGCCACTCAGTGTATCATGCTGACAAAATTAAGTTAATTAAGTGATTATAATAATACTAGAGGCCCATTGCACAAAATTCATGCATAGTTGCTATCCGTAGGCCTGGCCGGCGATTGAAGTACAAGGGTCTGGTGTGGAAGGGCAGATCCCAGATGACCTCTGGGCCCTGGGCAAAACCTGGGCCCCCAGGCCCCTGTGTGGCCCCCTCTGCCTGAGTCTCGGCACACAAGTCCCCACACAGAGATATGGTGAATGCAGCTGGACCCCATGGGCAGAAGTGCTGTGTGGGCCTCTGAGCCATCCAGGGGCACCACACAGAAGCCGGGCGTGCAACTTGCTCTCTCCTGGTCGGACTTGCAGACCAGCTCCTGTGCAAACCCCTGGGGACCCTGACTGGCCCCTCCAGTTCTGGTGGCTGCAGCCCGGTTCACCTGGAAGAGGCTGCATGGGTGTGAGGTGGGCTCCTTGTGGGTTCCCAGCACCTGAGCCCAGGGGCTTCCCTGGTGCTCAAGCCCTGGTGTCCCAGGGGAGGGTTGAAGGGGAAGTGAGAGCAAGCTCAGCAGACACCCCTTATTCTCACTGCACCTCCATCCCCGTCACCCCCACCCCCAGGTAGCCGGTGAGAGGTCACAGCATCCCACAGATGCCCTCCATGTTCTGTGCCACCCCCTGGTGGTCAGCACACGTGATAGCAAATGGTTGAACTCTCAGTCAAACGACTGTCTGAGGGGCAATTTGCACTTAGGCTTTTATTATATAGGACTTTTAATTATCATAACCTTTTTGCCATAAATTCTATTTTATATGTGCATCAGTTATTCATTGCCTAAGAAGTATGAATTCACCCTTCAATATAAGCTCTATAACAAACAACAAAATTCTCTGGAACATTTCTCATGTACAGTGACTACAAAGTTGAACTTTCTCTATATAGGGCTCTTTAGGGATATAATAAAAGTAAGAAGCTTCTGGAATCTCTGACATGGGATAGGAGTCAATGTCGTGAGTGTAAGAATGTCCAGTAAAGCCTGATCCACCCACACAGACCCAGAATGAGTGTGGTCTTCTTGTAAATCTGAAGCCGCCCAGCATCAATCTAGCAGTTAGCTTTTTTTTTTTTTTTTTTCCCTCCTGACATGGAAACCACAAGCAGTAGGCTGGCTGTTCATACTCACTCAAGAAGCCTGTCAAGCATGTCAAACTCTTGGCCAGCCGGCCACATGCCTCGTTTATTTAAACTCAAAGAGGTTGTCTACATTTGCCCAGCAGCTTCAGATCATCTGTGGCCTGGCTTAAGGTGCAAATTTCTCTGCTATCCAAACCACAAGTGCCACAGTGAGTATGACCCTTTCCAAATTTGTCCTTCCTTGGTTCTCTCCTGGGGCCCTGGTATAACATAAAGTGGTTCTTGGATTTTATATATATTTTTAACATAGTTAATAATTTTTTATATTAACCTTTGCCCTTTTTAACTTGTTTGATTTCAGTCTCCCGATTGGATTCAGACTACTACGTAATTGGTAACAGGAGTGGTTGCAGGAGATGAACCGTAAAAATGGGATTTAAATATGGGTTTAGTCATGTTGCTTCGCTTGACAATCAGAAACAAGACCCTTATACACCATGGGATGCAATGGAATCACAATTATTCAGGTGGTTGATTTTTATAAAGTGCCAATTGAAGCACAAGCCTTTAGAGCTCAAGAGGCTGCTACACTTGACCCTTATGGCAGTAATTATAAGTATAAAGACCACAGTGTGGCGTGTGTTGTTTGAGTGCACTTGAGTGCTTACAAAGAGAAAATGACAAGCTCAGGTCTGTTAATCCATCACCTTGTGTCATAGTCTAAGAATCAGACAGCTTCCATTATAGCCCTTAAAGTGTCCTTTTTTCTTATATCTGCAGGGCTGATATTGCAGAAAGTGAAAACAATACATATTTAATTATGCATGTGTGGAATTATAATGATAATTGAATTCACAACTTCCTAGGGTTTTCATGTAAAAGTTGGGGTGTTATTTCGAAAATAAAGCATCATGGAATATGAAATGTGGCTGATCCAGATAAAACCAACAATATTGACATCCCAAGTAATTTTTAGCCTGCTTTACTAGTAAAAGTACCTTACTCTTCAGTGTCTAAAGCAACTAGCCTTTCTCAGATTGCAAATCCTATAATACTTTCATTTAGAAACTATACCATGAAAATGAATGCTAATTTTTCTCAGGATCACTATAACTTCTTCCAATTGCCTATCCTATATAATAAAAGCCTAATATGGTAAGTGTCTGGTTGTTCAATAGTCCGTTCAATCAATCAAAAAATAATATGCTAATGATATGCTAAGGCCACTCAACTGTTTGCTACGATGTGCACTGACCACCCGGGGGCAGACAGTCCACACATTAAGCAGTCATCATGACGTTCACTGACATTCAGGGGCAGACAGTTGACTGGTAGGTTAGCTTGCTGTTAGGGTCCAGCCAATCGGGACTGAGTGAAACAGGCTGCACATGCCCTGGAGCCCTCCCACGGTCTCTCCTCAGCCCTGATTGTGCACTGGTGGGGTTCCTCAGCCTGGCCTGTGCCCTCTCGCAATCCAGGACCCCTTGGGGGATGTCGGAGAGCTGGTTTCAGCCCAATCCCACTCAACACAGGAGCTGCCCCCTGGTGGTCAGTGTGCTTCCACAGGGGGAGCACCACTCAGCCAGAAGCTGGGCTCACAGCTGGCAAGCAAGGTGGTGGTGACAGGAGCCTCTCCTGCCTCTGCGGCAGCTCTCAGGATGTCCAACTGCCCACTTAGGCCCGCTCCCTGCCATCAGTCAAACATCCCCAAAGGGATCCCAGACTGCGAGAGGGCATAGACTTGGCTGAGGGACTCCCCTCTACCC
The DNA here is from genome assembly GCA_026230045.1 of Corynorhinus townsendii. Taxonomy (NCBI): domain Eukaryota; kingdom Metazoa; phylum Chordata; class Mammalia; order Chiroptera; family Vespertilionidae; genus Corynorhinus; species Corynorhinus townsendii. The sequence continues at coordinate 74,014,771 of JAPDVU010000003.1, read as the reverse complement.
CGAGTGCACAAATTATGTGCACCAAGTCTCTAGTGTAATATAATCCTATATAATAAAAGCATAATATGCACATTGACTGAACGGCAGAGCAACCAGTTGGCCGGGGGCAGGGCTGCCAGTGGGCAGAGGGAGGGAATGGCAATGAGGGGGCAGTGACCAGTGGCGATGGAGGGGTGATGGGGGAGGCTGTCACTGTCCCCTGATCAGCCTGTCTGGTCGCCTCCCACAGAGGGAGACCGGGCAGCGGCAGTGGAGGGGTGATGGAGGTGGTGCTGTCCCCTGATCGGCTGGCCTGGTCACCTCCCACAGAGGGAGGCCAGACTGTAGATTAGGCTGCTCCCTGGAGGAAGCAGGCCTAAACTGTAAGTAGAATATTCCCTGAGGACTTCCAGACTGTGAGAGGGTGCAGGCCAGGCTGAACTCCCCCCCACCCCCCACTCCACCAGTGCATGAATTTTCGTGCACCGGGCCTCTATTATAATAATATAATATAATATGTCAAATATTAGCATACTTCAAACATCAGGTAAACACTATGTGAAATAAATAATTTACACACAAGAGTTGCAAAACGTTGGTGATATATGTCACCAAAAACGCTGGAAACATAAAAGACAATATAATTTAAGGATGTGAAAAAGGTGAAATATAACACAGCTGAAGATTACCCTAATAGCTTACTTGTTAGGTCAACTGAAACTTGTCTACATAGGTGGTCTATATGTAATGAAGTTAAGATGTCATAGCTTCCCTGGCATCATCAATGGAATAGAATCCAAAAATTAAAGAATCAAGAAAGATTGAATCTATCATATGAGATGCACATAACCTCCCCCTTCCGATGTTCCATAAGAAGGCCCATAAGACACTGCCTTCATTAAGACATTGAGAAATACATTAGTGAGGGAAACACCTGCATCACTGAATAACTTTGTAGTGTTCCTTTGTGTAGGCCAGGATGACTATACAAGATAATGCTACTGAGATGGTAGTCTAATTTTAAGAGATGAGGGCATCCCAGAACACCAAATACCAAGTAGCAACACTGAATCATCAAACTCATGATGTATAAGTTAGCCCTAAAGGACAAAGTGAATATTAGATAACCAGAATGTTTTGATATACAAAAATCTTTGGTAGTCACTGAATTAAATAGATAGGCTGCATATTAGTATATTTTTATTTATATAATAGAAAACACTCTAAGTCTGGTGCAAGGAATCTGATTCAAGCAATCAAAAAAATTAGTTTCAGATCTAACTCAGTTAACAGATCTAGAGCCCCTTGATTGAAAATGCTGTTGAGCCCCTTTAAGGAAGGACCCTACACTATTGCCACAAGTACACACTGTAAATCCTCATACAAGCCTTCCCCAGAGGGACCCTTGGCCATTGGATAATGTGAGTACATAATGGGGAAAAGGGCATCCCCAGGCCTTTTAGAGATAACTGGACACCGGCTCCAAATTAATAGTAATTTCTGATGACACAAAGCACCTCTGTGACCCATGAGTCAAAGGGCTTTATGGTAGTCATATGATAGATGAAATTAAGACTGAGTCAAAGGCCCATGAATCTATTTGTGTTTATTTCCTCCATTTCATAGTAAAATAATACACTTGAAACTGGCAGAGTCTTCACACTGATCTGTGGGGTGAAGCCATTAAGGCCGAAGAAAAGCCTCCGTCACTTTTCCATTCTTGCTAGATAATAAATAAAGTGATACTGCATCCCAGGAGAAATTTCAAAGATTAACACTACCATTGAATAATTGAAAAATGTAGGAATGGTTTTAATGATCACATTCCTATTTAATTTACCAGTATGGCCTATGCAGAAGGCAGATGGATCTTGAAGAATGACTGTGGACTATTGTAAAGTAATGAGGTGATGACTCCAATTACAATTGCTGCCCTCCCTATAATACTTTCAGTGGAGAAAACCATCAGAACTCCTGGTATTTGGTATGCAGCTATTGACCTGGTTAATGCTTTGTTCTTTACACCAATTTGTAAGAACCACCAGAAGCTATTTGTTTTCACCTGCCAGGACTAACAGTATATCTTCACAGTGCTGCCTGGGGCTGCATCAGTTCTCTTGCTCTTTGCCATAACATTTTCAATGAGATCTTGATTGTCTTGACATTTCACAAATCATCCATTGGTCCATTAAACTGATGTCATATAGGTCCTGATGAACATAACATAACAAGTACTTTAAATGGTTTAGTAAGACATTTGTGATTGAAAGAATGGAAAAGAAACTCCACTAAAATTTCCCCCATCATCACCTCCATGCATTGTCTGGAGGTTTAAAGGTCTAGATCATGATGAGATATATACTCTTGGGTAAAAAACAAGTTGCTGTACCTCACATCACTTAACACACAAAAATACCCCCACCAAAAAACACACCACCTGTTAGATCTTTTTGGATTTTGGAGAAAACATATACTTTACTTGAATGTGCTACTTCAACCCTTCTACAGAGTCATTTAAAAGGCTGCTTGCTTGACTACAGACTAGATCAAACAAAGGTACTATAGGAAGTTCAAGCTCTAGAATAAGCTGCTCAACCTCTCAGTTCTTATGATTCAAAAAACCCAAAGTTATTTAAAATGTCTATGGAAAATAAGGATGCTCTATGAAATATTTTGCAAACACTAATAAGGGAATCACAGTGTACATGTCTAGGATTTTAGAGCTGATCTATACTATCTTTTGCACAAAACTATTCTCCCCTTGAGAAAAAAGTATCTGTTTTGATACTGGGCCTTGATAGAAACTGATAACTTAATCAGGTCAACCATGTAGCCTAAGATTCATTAACTGGACATTATTTGATACTAGTAGCCCGGTGCATGAAATTTGTGCACAGGAGGAGGGTGTCCCTCAGCTTGGCCTGCATCCTCTCCAATCTGACATCCCTCTCGCAATCCGGGACCACTGGCTCCTAACCGCTCACCTGCCTGCCTTTCTGATTGCCCCTAACCACTCTGCCCGCCGGCATGTCACCTCCTACTGCTCCCCCTGCTGTACTGCTTGCCCCCAATTGCCTCCCCTGCAGGCCTGCTCGCCCACAACTGCCCCCCTTTCCTGCCAGCCTGCTCATCCCTAACCGCCTCTGGCTGGGCCCCACCACTATGACTTTGGAAGGACATCCGGAAGGTCTCCTGGTCTAATTAGCATATTGCCCTTTTATTAGTATAGATAACTAGCCTTAGGGATGGTGTGCACTTCAATATTCTATCACAAATATAAAAGGTATATAAGTCGCCATACTTGGGCAGGTCCAGAAGGTTTAAGTAGGTTGTATGAATAGGTGACCTAGACTCCAACACCAGCTTATGTTTCATTGTCTTCTCTATCAAAATTCAAACTTATGGAATCCTGGGTGTGCCTATGACTAACTAAGGACAAACTTGAGCATACTTCGCAGATCAGTTTTCACATATGCAGGTGAGATCCAGAAGTGGACAGTGGCAGCACTAGAACACCATTCAGGGTGACTCTGAAGGACAGTGGTGATGGAAATTATTCCCAGTGTGCATAACATTACTATATGGAATACCTTTTAATAAGGCTGACCTGGCTACCCCTACTGACAAATGCCTAACTGACCAAAAACAGAGACCAATAGTAAGTCCTAGATATATTATTATTCTCTGTGATTATATTAGACCTTTCCATCATGAAAGAGGCAAATAGACACATTCTGGATAAGGATTTCCCTGCCTTATCCATAATACTTCTGCTTATACCCTCATTTATTTTCTCTAAAAATGCCTGATATTGAGGGTATTCAAAAGTAATAAACTTTCAGTTATAAGATAAACAAGTATCAGGGATGTAATATACAATATGATGACTATAGTTAACACTGCAGTATGGTGGATTTAGAAGTTATAAAGGGAGTACACCCTAAAAGTTTTCATCACAAGGAAAAAAAACACAGTTTCGTTTGTTGTATTTAACTATATAAAGTAATGAATGTTAACTAAACTTAGTGTAGTAATCATTTTGCAATATATGTAAGTCAATCTATTGTAGTATATCTTAAACTTATATTGTCCTTTATGTCAATTGTATCTTAATAATAGTTAAAGAAAACCAAAAGCAAAATAACTAATCCACTGTCATGGTACTCTACACAGCATTGAATAAGAACTGGAATTAATATTACACCAAAAGAAATACAGCAATAGGCTCATGCCCATGGAATCAACCAGTCTTACCAATTACTCAATTGCTATTAAGGACATAAATAGCACCAATTAGGAAACAGCATCCTGGAAAGATGCCATTTTGTTTTACAGGGTGTAGGTTATGTGTTTAATCACAGGCTATTGTATGGTGCTCTTTTTCCTGCAGCCAGAACATATGGGGATCTCTGTACCAAGGAGTGGAAGTAGCTCTTCCCACCAGAACACCCAACAACCCATTAGCACAATTTCTGCTTTTATCTCAGCCACTTTGAACTTTGCTAGCTTAGAAATCTCATTCTCCAAAGGGGGAAATGCTTTCAAAGAGGACACACAATATTTCCATTGAATTAAAAACTGATATTTCCACATGGCTTATTTTTGCCAATGAACTAACAGGCAAAAGTAAAAATAAAAAGTTACATCTTGGAGTGATTGACCCTGATTACCAGAATGAAATGAGGAGCTGCACACAATAGTATCACGGAAGACTGAACTCAGGGAATTATCTGGTTGACTCTTAGTACTTGCATGCTCAATATTAAAGAAACCGAAAAAACACTACAGCAAACAATACAAAGCATTGTGAATGAGGACTGAGACCCTTTAGGAAGAACGGTTTAGTTACTCTCCCAGGAAATAATCCAGAGCACCAAGGAAGCTGTCATTATCCAGGATAACCTGATAACCAATTACAGAATGGCCAGAGTAGCAGTGCATATTCTCTCTATGGTTGTTGCAACTTGTGTGTTTGCATGGAGGAATCATTCTCTTCTCTTTTATCTTTCTTATCTTCTGTTTCCCCTCTCGGTTAAATTTTGTACAAAAGCCCCTGGGGGCTAACCTGAGAATTTAGTTTTCAGGTGACAAGAATATTCAGGGAAACTGTGACTGAGTTTGAGGACTAATGAATGTAGCCCACAGCAGATCTAATGACTGTTGGGGCTCTGCGTCTCATTAAGGGAAGACTGAAAATTTCTTCACGCTTAAGAAATATAAACATCAGCTTTAGATAGTGTACTGTGGCTACACTGTTGTAAGGGATTTCAATGTGTATAGAAGAGTACATATAAAAACTGGGTGTCAAATGGTGGGCTGGGCCTGTTATCAATTTATGTCTCCCAACTTTGAATGCACTCTTAATATATGCTATAGGATAAACAATGGAATCCTTTTAAACATTTGTCATTTTAAGTGAGCATATTATAAAGCTTTATGAGAAGAGGGCACTTTAGAAACATTACAGAAGGGTCTTCCTACATTTTCTGGTGAATGGACAGGGGTCAGTGGTGTCAACATGGCAACCTCTGGTTGGCACTGCCAGAGACAGAAGCTAAATGCAGGCCCTCTGCCACTTCACAGCCCAGAATCTTTGTGAATTTTTCCCCAGTCTTCTGAATGAGGAAATCAGAGGCTCCCGCTTTCTTCCAACAGCTACCTGTCCAGACTCCTTGGTCAAGCTCCATCATGGTCTGCACTCCAGGATTACCTCCTGCTTATCCACTAACTCCAGCCCAAGCAGCAAAATTCTGTTATCCAGTAACTGAACACAGCTTCTTCAGTGAGAGTTGGACCTTCCAAGTTTACCCTTCCTTAGGTACTTTCCCTTAGCTTCAGGTACCATATTGAGTTTGTTTCTTTATATTTTATAGTTAATAATTTGTCATACTTAAGAATCTGTATACATATGTATACACACACATATATACATATTAGAGGCCTGGTGCACAAAATTTGTGCACTCAGGGGTCAGAGGGAGGGGCGATCCCTCAGCATGGCCTGCACCCTCTTACAGTCTGGGAGTCCTCAAGGGATATCCAACTGGCCTGCTCCCTGCCACAGCCACTGCACTCGCCAGCTACGAGAGGCTTCTAGCTGAGCAGCGCTCCCCCTGTGGGAGTCCACTGACCACCAGGGGCCAGCTCCTGCATTGAGCATCTGCCCCCTGGTGGTCAGTGCGCATCATAGCGACCGGTTGTTCCACTTTTTGGTCGATTTGCATATTAGCCTTTTGTTATAAACGATAAGAATTTTTTTACATATATATACATATAGTTTAACAATGCAATTAGATGCTGCAATTAATAATTCTTTATACTAATCTACCCCTGTTTAACCTACTATATTTTTAATCTCTTGATTAGATCTATACTAATTAAATATCCTATATAATAAAGAGCTAATATGCTAATCAGATGGAACAGCAGAACAACTTTCCGGACAAAGCCGGGGCTGGGGGGCCAAACCCCTCCCATGAATTTCATGCATCAGGTCTCGAGTGTTATTAATATTTATTCATAGGCTTTCATTTTCTTTTAAAACTTACAATTATTTTTTGCTTTTTTCTGAATAAATCTGTTTAAAAGCTATTTTGTTTTTTCCATTATTTCCTTTTACTTTTATATACATGAACACACTTTATTTTAGTAAGTACCTACAAGTAATTTAAATTGCATATTAAGATTAACTCAGATAATAAGGTAATAAATACATTTACTCTTTTCTGAACTTTGCAAGAATTTTGAATTTTTTTAAAAAATGTATTTATGTAACTTTTAACATATTCCTGTTGTTGAGCCATATTTAAAGTTTTTAATTTTTCTCATGAATTATACATATTTATAGTTTTTCCCAATAATTTTTAATAATTATTTTATAACCCTGAACTGTGTTATGGGATTGTTTTCGTCCTAAGAAATAAATAAAATTTGTTGCTATTGTATTTGGTTTCTCCATACCTCCTTTGCCCTTCAATATAATTTCTTGTGCCATGTTTGTATTTTTATTTTTCAATATTATTTATTTAAATATATGTAATATATTTATTTTAAATTTGTACCTGATCATTTCTTATGGTTCAATTTCTATATTGCTTCTTTTTAGTGGTTCTTACACATAGATTAGTGGCCTGGTGCATGCATTCATGCACATTGAAAGATAAATAATTAGAAGAAATATTTTAATATTGCTATTTGCTCTCTCTCCCTCAGCACCTCGGAGCCGGGCAGCAGTCCCACCCCCACTGCCACAGCTAGTTGCAATTGGTGAGGTGATCGGCCCCTGCTCAACACCCACCTGGGCCTGGCACCACCTGCTCACCTGCTCCACCATCCTGCCACAGTCTCACTCTCGTTGGGCCCATTGGGGCTGGCAGTGCTTCTATTGCTACCTGCTGTCAGCTCCATGTCACTGACACCCACCATGTTCCACACCACACCCTGGTGGTCAGCATACATCATAGTGGGTGGTCGAACTCCTGGTCAAACTCAAGGCTTGAGGGGACAATTTGCATATAAACTGTTTATTATATAGGATAATGTAGTATATTATTTTTTCATTAACTAATTTCTAACTATACATCTCCTTTCACTGAGACCTCTTATTGAAGTTGCTTTTCTCATGAGAATATTTATTTTTGCTTCACCCACTTACCTTAGCCATGACTAATCTGAGAGTGTTAAATGAAATTAAATTCACTACTTGAATCTTTCTGAAACTTTGTGGGCCACACAACATTGAATTGAAATACAAAAGTATATGATGCCTGAGTAGTGAGTATGAATTCTCAGGAACAATTTTATTGTCTCTCTACCAAATTAAAGTGAAGAGAAGCCAGTTTCTTTGTGTCTCCTTTTGTGTATTGAGTTTAATCCCTAAGTGTAGCCTTTTGCAACCCTAATATTCATAGGATGTGCATGTAAAATTACACTGCTGAGACAAATCCTAAACCTTCTCCCCTCCCCTTAGAACTCTCTAAGATTCAAAGCAGAAGCTCACATTTTCATACTGGATAGAAATGCTCAGGGAAAATAAGTGTGTAAGTGGTTACACTGCAGATTTTCTGATTATTTTCTTCACAGACTATCTTATTTTAAAGTATTACCTTTCTTCTTTGATATTAGTTCAAAATTGCATGTAAAATGGTCTGTTGTGAGCCAAAATTTTACTGTGTAATATAGGAGGGTAATTTCATCTCCTATAGTGGTTAAAAACAATAAATAATATAAAATAATTTACCACTGTTCAAAAAACAAAGAGTACTGCTAAAGTTATTTCAAAAATTCAGAAGACATTGAGCTGATAAAAAATATAAGTGGAATATTTATAAAAATAAATGACTAGAGTATTAAAATGATTACTCTACATACTAGCAAATATCATTTTCAATGGTAAGCAATAAAACTATTACTGTTAACATTTTTATTTCATATTCTTTGGGAAGTTCTTTTAAATGCAATAAGAACGAAAGAAATACTCAATTATATCTTACATTTTCTTCTTTTCTGATACTGTGATTTGAGATGATAAAATCCAGAAAATACAGGAAATCCTATCTAAAAAAAGAGTAATATGCAAATTAGCCATCACTCTGCTACACCCACAAGACACGCCCACAAGCCAATCAGGAGGGAATATGCAAATAAACCCAACCAAGATCGCTGCAGCCACAGAGAGCAGGAGAGAGGCTAGTGTTTCCCTGGCAATGGAGGAAGCCAAGCTTTCCACCTGCCCTTGCAGGCCCAGGCCTCCACTCAAGGCTACAAAGTTTCAATTATAGAAGATAAATAAATCCCAACAGAAATGGTGGCAGCCACAGAGATGGAGAGAGCAGGAGGCTAGGGTTGCCCCCAGTGATGGAGGAAACCAAGCTTTCCCCACACCCTGGCCAGCCCAGGCCTCCGCTTAAGGCTACAAAGTTTCAATTGTGTAAGATAAATAAATCCCAGATCCCAGGGCCTCTGCTTGGATCATGAGAGTGTGTGGCTGGCCTGCAAACCACCACAGGCACCTCGCCCAGGCTGCTCCATGCCCCAAGGGAACCCCCACCCTGATCTGGGACACCCTTCAGGCAAACCAGCTGGTCCCCACTCATGCACCAGGCCCCTATCCTATCTAATAAAAGAGTAATATGCTGATTGACCATCACTCCAACACACAAGATGGCTGCCCCAATTTGGTCAAAGATCCTGCCCCCATGTGGACACAAGATGGCCACCACAAGATGGCCAGCAGGGGAGGGCAGTTGGGAGGGACCAGGCCTGCAAGGGAGGGAAGTTGGGGGTGATCAAGCCTGCAGGGGAGGGCAGTTAGGGGTGACCAGGCCAGCTGAGGAGGGCAGTTTGGGACAATCAGGCTGTCAGAGGAGCAGTTAGGCATCAATCAGCCTGGCAAGGGAGTGGTTAGGGGGTGCTCAGGCTGGCAAGCCGAAGCAGTTAGGGGCAATCTAGAAGGCAGGCAGGCGAGCAGTTGGGAGCCAGCAGTTCTGGATTGTGAGAGGGATGTCTGACTGCCCGTTTAGGCCCGATCTCACCAAGATCAGGCTTAAACGGGCAGTCAGACATCCCTTGAGGGGTCCCAGATTGGAGAGGGTGCAGGCTTGGCTGAGGGACACTCCTCCCCCGTGCACGATTTCATGCACCGGGCCTTGAGTAAAAGAAATAATATGGAGAAACCAAGATGGCGGCATAGGTAAGCACCTAAACTGCTGCCTCTCACAACAATTTCTAAAAGACAACCAGAAGACAGACAGAACAGACACCATCCAGAACCACAGGAAAGCTGGGTGAGTGGAAATTCTACAATGAGAAAGAAAGAGCAAAACTCACCCAGAATTGGAGGAACAGCAAAGGGTTGAGGTACGGCAAAGGGTCTTTGTGCACACAGAGAGGAAGGGCAGCTGAGAGCCTGGCTGACTTTCTCTGGCGGGAGGGGGAAGGAAGCCCCCGACTGCACTGAACCCCAGTTCTGACTGCACTGAACCCCAGTTCCGGGTGAAACCCCATGGACCCAGGCTCATACAGGGAGAGTCTAGACTGTCAGGTAGAGAGAAAGGCACTTGGAGACTCAGAGACCCGGGGGAGACCCGGGGGAGCCCCGGCGGGCAGGGACCTGGAGGCATGCGCACCAGTGTGCACCAAGACTGCGGAGGTTGCCACAGGCTTTCCCTAGCAGAAAGGAAACAGAAGCACCTGACTGCACTGAACCCCAGTTCTGACTGCACTGAACTGCAGTTCCAGGCGAGGCCCTGGGGACGCATGCTCTTATGGGGGTATCTGGACTCTCGGGCAGAGGCTCGGGAGGTGGGGAAGGCAGAGGTCTGGAGGCGGGTCCTTGAGCAAGGGCAGGGCTGATGGGAAGCCAAGACTGTCTGCTCCGCCCTGAGACTCCACCCCATCCAAGCTGAGCACAGAGGCTTTTGCAATTTGGCAAGTCTAATCCTATAAGGCTGTCTCCAGCACTGAACTTCTCCCAGTGTAGACACAGCTGATCCTCACAGCCAACGGGTTGGGGGTCAATTCCTCCCAGAGATACCAACAACAATCAAGACTTAACTACAACAAGGCTGTACACACAGTCCACAAAGGGGTGCACCAAGAGTGTCCACCTCAGGTTAACTGGGAAAGCCGACCCACTGGGCCATATAGGAAACCTAGCACACAAAGCTACCCTACTATTAGTCACTCTAGCAATACGTACTTAAATATAAAATTTGAAAAATAGAAGGCACATACTTTAGTCCATCAATCTCTCTCTTGGGAATCAAAAAACTTTTAAATAAAATCATCAGACCTAAATAAAAATAAAGTGAATAACAATCAATGGACAAAAGTCTCAGATTTGTTACAGCTGTTTGGGGAGGATGAATAAAATTATTAGAGGAAATAACTTAAGTCCATACAGTGAACTTTGAGGAATGTCGCTGTTACATTGTTCTGTCTATAGTTTCAAAATAAACAGTTCTAATTATCATTACCTATATAAAACTATGACCAATGAAGGATCATTTTCAATTATATAGGGAGAAATATATGAACAGATACCCTACAGACAGAAGTGAGGATAAGCAAAGAAACAAAACATATCCACTTGCTATTTTTGTTTTATAACTTAGAAATGAAAGGTATAGATATTTTAATTAATTTATTAGCTAGAATCTGTGATAAAGTTTGGACCCAGTGATCTTACAACATTATCATGGATATATATATATATATATAGAAGCCTGGTGCACAAAATTCGTGCATGAGAGGGGTGTCTCTCAGCTCAGCCTGCACCCTCTCCAATCTGGGACCCCTTGAGGGATGTCCGACTGCCGTTTAGGCCCGATCCCAGTAGGACTGCTGGCTCCCAACTGCTCGCCTGCTTGCCTTCCTGTGTGCCCCGAACCGCTTCTGCCTGCCAACATGTTCACCCCTAACCACTCCCCTGCCAGCCTGATTGATGCCTAACTGTTCCCCTGCCAGCCTGTTTGCCCATAACTGCCCTTCCCTGCAGGCCTGGGTCCCCCCCAACTGCCCTTCCCTGCAGACCCAGTCACCCCCAACTTCCCTCCTCTGCCTTCCGGTTCACCCCTAACTGCCATCCCCAGCAGGCTTTATCACCCACAACTGCCCTCCCTTGCAGGCCTGGTCCCTTCCAACTGCCTTCCCCTGCTGGCCATCTTGTGGTGGCCATCTTGTGTCCACATGGGGGCAGGATCTTTGACCAAATTTGGGCAGCCATCTTGTGTGTTGGAGTGATGGTCAATGTGCATATTACTCTTTTATTAGATAGGATAGAGGCCTGGTGCATGGGTGGGGGCCAGCTTGTTTGCCCTGAAGGGTGTCCCAGATCAGGGTGAGGGTTTCCTTGGGGTGTGGAGCAGCCTGGGTGAGGGGCCTGTGGTGGTTTGCAGGCTGGCCACACACCCTAGTGATTCAAGCAGAGGCCCTGGGATCTGGGATTTATTTATCTTCTACAATTGAAACTTTGTAGCCTGGATTGGAGCCAAGCCTCCTGCTCACTCCCTGGTGGCAACCATTTCTGTTGGGATTTATGTATCTTCTATAATTGATACTTTGTAGCCTTAAGCTGAGGCCAAAACAGGCCAGGGCTGCAGAAGCTTGGCTTCCTCAGTAGCCATGGGCAACCATAGCCATTTCTTTTGGGATTTATTTATCTTCTATAATTGAAACTTTGTAGCATTGAGTGGAGGCCTGAGCTGGCAAGGGCAGGTGGAAAGCTTGGCTTCCTCCATTGCCAGGGAAACCCAAGCCCCCCCTCTTGCTCTCTGTGGCTGCAGCCATCTTGGTTGGGTTTATTTGCATATTACCTCCTGATTGGCTGGTGGGCGTGGCTGGCTGGTATGGCTTGTGGTGTAGGGGAGGTATGGTCAATTTGCATATTACTCTTTTATTAGATAAGATTAGAGGCCTGGTGCACAAATACTTGCACCAGTGGGGACCCTCAGCCTGGCCTGCAGGATCATGCTTAAACCAGCTCTCTGACATCCCCCAAGGGATCCTAGATTGTGAGATGCCACAGGCCAGGCCGAGGGACCACACTGGTGCACAGTGGTGCTGGGGAGGGACATGGGAGGTTGGCCAGCAGGGGAGGGGCCGCTGGAGGGCTCCAGGGCATGTCCAGCCTGTCTTCCTCAGTCCCTGGACCCCAGCATCAAGCTAACCTATTGGTTGGAGCACCTGCTCCCTGGTGGTCAGTGCATATCATAGACAGTGGTTGAACGGCCTTAGCGTATCATTAGCATATTTTGCTTTGGTTTAATGGACCACCAAACACTTAGCATATTAGGCTTTTATTATATAGGATATGTATATGTTCATACACATATTTATATTTATACTATATATATATATATACCCATCTAATATTTATTAGATTAGGAGTTCACTAACACTATAAGGAGTAAAACAAGCAGAACTTAGAACTCAAGCTACTGTTTTTACAGTATTTTTATTTGATCCATTTTTATATTGCAAAATGACTGCCACCATAGTGCTAGTTAATGCCTCCATCATTTCACATCATTTGTGTGTGTGTATGTGTGTGGTGAGAACATTTAAGATCTACTCAGTAACTTTCAAGCATAGAATTTAGCTTTATTAGCTATAATCACCTTGCTGGACTGGATCTCCATAATTTATTTATCTTATAACTGGAAGTTTGTACCCTTTGACAAACATGTAATTATTTCCCTCACACTCTAAGCCCTGCTAAATTGCAAACTGATTTTGCATTTGTTTATATTTTTTTAGTCTATATTTACTTAGGTATAATTGTCATATAACATTTAATGTAAGCCTAAGCCTTTGATAGCTCAGCCAGTAGAGCAGAGGATGAACTCAAGCTACTTTTAAAATAAACTTCTCTATGAATGTCTAGAAAGGTGAGGAGTAATTTATCTATAAATACACAGAGATAGAGAATGTTCAAGTTCTTCATTTTATGCAATTATATAGTTATCTTATTCTCAAAAATCACAATAGTTATTACAATAAGTAAGTTTTCTTTGTAAATTTTGCCAGCAATATTTTGTTGATGAAAATATATCAGTTTGTGATATGCTTTCTGAATGATTATACTTTTTGCGTTTGATAAGAAGTTTATTGCATCTGTGAGTATATAATTTAATTAAATTTTTTCTTATATTGGTTTTATGACCATGAACTTTAGGAACACTTTCTCAAAAGATGGCATTATAAATTAAATTGCTTTTGTAATATATCTCACTAATATTGTTTTCTAGTTCATATCTTTGACTTCTTTTATAGGATTACTACTGATTTTTGAAAAAGTGAGATACATTTATAATATATGACCAGTGTTTGATAAAGAACTATAGATTGTGATATTTTCAAAAAGATCTAACATTATGGTCTAAGTTTACTTCACTTTGATATTTTCCAAGAAACAAAATCCTGTTTCAACAATTATTTATTTAACAGGAAGGCAAAAAATCAGTCTAGTTTGAATATACTTTCATTTTGCATGACTCTTTTAAAAATAGTATAATTTTATTAAAACCTAAAGTAAATTTTTCAAGTTTATGAACAAATATGCATGCAATGCAGGTTTGCTCTTATTATAGTATAAAAATATTTTTACTTTAGAGATCCAAGTAATGTAATTGTATGCAACATACATGTGGTGCATGCAAGCTGAAAATTAAAGTTTCATAAAGTCTGAAAGAAACATAGCAGTAAATATAAAATATGAGTACCTTACATGTCATATTGAAGAAGATAGAATAATATATTCATATTTAGGTAAAAACGAATTTTTTTACTTGAGCATTATGTTATTAATAATTTAATTTCTTGAATAAACAATATATTATATTTTTACTTAAAAAATATCCAATAGCCTGGCCAGCATGGCCCAGAGGTTGAGTGTTGAGCTGTGAACCAGGAGGTCACTGTTCGATTCCCAGTCAGGGCATATGCCTGGGTTGCAGGCTCAATCCCCAGTGGGGAGCGTGCAGGAGGCAGCCAATCAATGATTCTCATCATTAATGTTTCTATATCTCTCTCCCTCCTCTCTGAAATAAATAAAATAAATATTTTTAAAAATATCCAATAAGGGCGATGCAAATTAATATGCCAATAAGGTACCACCTCACACCTGCCAGAATGGCTACCTTTAATAAATCAACAAATAACAAGTGCAGGTGAGGATATGCAGAAAAAGAAACCCTAGTACACTGCTGGTGGGAATGCAGACTGGTGCAGCCACTATGGAAAAACAGTATGAAGTTTCCTCAAATAAATAAATAAATAAATAAAAATGGAACTGCCATTTGTCCCAATGATGCCACTGCTAGGAATATATCCTAGGAATCCTGAAACACCAATCAGAAAGATTATATGCACCCCTATGTTATAGCATCATTATTTACCATAACTAAGATCATCAGTAGATGAATGGATAAAAAAACTGGCACATTTACACAATGGAATACTATGCAGCTGTAAAATAAAAGGACCCGTTACCCTTTGAGACAGTATGGAAGGACCTGGAGGATATTATGCTAAGTGAAATAAGCCAGACAGAGAAAAACAAGTATCACATGATCTCACTTATAGGTGGAATCTAATGAACAAAATAAACCGATGAACAAAATAGATCTAGAGACATGGAAGCATGGAACACACTGACAAACCTCAAAGAGAAGGGTGTGCAGGAAGAGATTAATCAAATAACTTATATGCTAATATGCATAACCCATCAACACAGACAATAGTGCCATTGGCCTGGGTAGGGGTGGTGGTGAGGGATGGAGAGGGTTAAAGGGGGAAAAAGGTGTCATAAGTGATATCTTGAATATCAAAGATAAATTTTTAACAAATTAAAAAAATAAAAATATCCTTTCCTAATAAAAGCAATACAAAATTATATATGTAAGAAAAAAACAAATAAAGCACTGGTTTTTCACTATTAGCTAGAATGTTTAATGACAACTGATCATGGATGCTGAGACTACATGGCTAAATACACACACACACACACACACACAAACCCATATATATCAGGCAAGGACAAACATACATATTTTAGAAAAGTACCTATAATAACCCCTTATAATTAATATGTTTAAAGTTCAAAATTATATACCAGCATTCTCAGAAAGATTAATATCGAAGGCAAGTTAATCTTTGGTAAGGAGATTTTGTTTCTGTTTGCTATTTGCTGAATTTTTACTAATGTACTACTTAATAAGTATTGTCATTGCTTATATTTTACAGGGGTAAAGGGAAGTACAAAAATATATGTAAGATTGTATATAAGATTATTAACAGTTAAAGTTGAATATATAATACCTAAACTTATATTTTGGTCTCCTAAACCAGTGTTCTACTCACATGGCTTGAAAAAATACAATAAAGGCTGTACCACCCCCTTAGGACTATGAAGTTTGCTCAGTTTCACAGGCTTTGAGGTCAGTTGTAGAACTGAAGTTAACAGGGAAGTCTTTAACTTGTGTCATATGTTCTAGAAGTAAATCATGAAATCATGGCCAGTAAAATGTCTTCTTCCAGAAAAGGTGCATTAAAAGAATAGTTAACCTTCTATTAACCAACCAACAAGGAAACAAAAACAAAGACAAAACATGTAACACAAGAGTTTTCATATCTACACTAATAAAAGATAAAGATGGAAATTGACCATACCTTCATGACACCCACGAGCCAATCAGGAGTAAATATGCAAAATAACCCAACAAAGATGGAGGGTTATTTTGCATATGCAGGCGCCGAGCTGCTGGGGTGGGACACTTGCGTTGTCACCATAACGATGATGCAGGCATTCCCCACTGCCCCAGACACTCAGGACCTCTGGGCAGCATGGGAAGGTGGGGCTGGAGCAGAAAGAGGCGGCTCTGGGAGCCGGAGTGGAAATGCAGTGCCAGCAGCCAGGGAAAGGAAGGCCCATTGTTGCATGAATCTTCATGCATTGGGCTTCTAGTAAAGAGGTAATATGCAAATTGGTCATCACTCCAACACACAAGATGGCTGCCCCCATGTAGTCAAAGATGGCCGCCCCCATGTGGACACAAGATGGCTGACACAAGATGGCCTGCAGGGGAAGGCAGTTGGGAGGGACCAAGTCTGCAAGGGAGGGCAGTTGGGGGCTATAAGGCTGGCAAGGGAGAGAAGTTAAGGGTGACTAGGCCAGCAGGCAAGGGCAGTTGGAGGAAACCAGGCTTGCAGGGGAGGGCAGTTGGGGGGCGACCAGGCTGGTAGGAGAGGGCAGTTAGGGGAAATCAGGTCAGCAGGGGAGGGCAGTTAGGGGCATTTGGACTGGCAGGGGAGCAGTTAGACATCAATCAGGCTGGCAGAGGAGTGGTTAGGGGTTGATCAGGCTGGCAGGCAGAAGCGATTAGGGGCAATCAGGAAGGCAGGCAGGCGAGCAGTTGGGAGCCAGCAGTCCTGGATTGTGAGAGGGATGTCTGACTGCCTCAAGTCAGACATCCCTCAAGGGGTCCTAGATTGGAGAAGTTGGACTGAGGGACACCCCCCCCATGCACGAATTTTGTGCACCGGCCTCTAGTATTACAAATAAGGCAGCATAAAATTTATTTAAGAGAGTGATTGACTTTAATTGCTTTGAGTAAACTTTAAACTGTTTTTCACAGTGACTATACCAGTCTACATACTGGTTCACCAAGAGTTTACAAAGGTTCCCTTTTTTCTACATCTTCATCAATACTTGTTATTCTTGTTTTGTTTTTATAATAACCATTTTAACAAATGTGAGGTGATATTTCACTGTGGTGATATATATCTGATAGCATTTGAATGGCTCTGAAGAAATGTCTATTCCAGGTTTTTTGCTCATATTTAATTGGTTTATTATTATTTTTTGCTATTGATCTATGAGTGTGTGTGTGTGTGTCTCTCTCTCATCTCTTTCCCTCTCTCCTCATCTTTTTCTCATCATTATCATCATCATCATTACAAAATTGTTTATAAGATCAAAATATGGAAATTAATTGTCTATGTATCTAACAGTATTGTAGCAATCATGTAATCATAATGGAATAGTAATCAGAATTTATAAAGTATAAGTGAAACCTACATCTTCAAACATTAATTTTTTTATTATGCATCATTAGCAATAATAAAAAGCAAAACATAAGTTCCAGAACAGATTTAATAACATAAATCTGTTCATTACTAAAATATTGAAATATAAACATAAGTATATATAATGGCATTCTTAAATATAGCTATAACATTTCTTAAAGCATACAGCAGAAAAGGTTTTCTGACACTGGGACTGACATTTGGGTGAATTAGAGAAAGGGGATTGCATTGTCACTTTTAATTCTCATATAATCAGATACTTCTTTTATAATCATCATTATAAAAATAATAGGAAAATAGACAATAAAGTATATAGCAAAATGCAAACTGATTACTTTTTGTTAACATATGTAAATGGATTTTACTTTTCTCAGTCTTTTACATGTGTGTCAATGTCCTTTTATATTTTGCAAGTTAATATATTCATTTTATTTCAATATATAGGTTATTATGAAGTTATCTGCATGAGATATCACTTGACCTCCTAGGACATGTTGAGACATTTTGTATTTTTTTGCATGACACAGAATATCTGAGAGAGATAATTGACCAAACTATTGCTCACAATGGATGAGGGCCAGACCTCTTTTACATTTGGTCTGGAAACACTCTATAATCATTTCAACTTTGAAAACAGTAATTCTCTGGTTCTTTAAATATCGTGGTCAAGTCTCTTAAGTGATAGATGATCTCAAAGGAAAGTATATTTTCAAAAATATCCAAGTTAAATATTATATTTGTCATCTTTATCCATTCACAAGCCATAATTTAAAATGGATATCTGTGGTGGGAAAATTTTTAAAAAATTAATCCAGCACCAATTTATTTATTCTGTCATCTTGTCATATAATTTAAAGGTTATAAATATTTTATAACATATTTGCCATCCCAATTCAGTATATATTTGCAATCTGATGTAATCCTTATCTTTATTTAGGAAATATTTTTATGGTTTCTTTTTATTGTTATACCTAATCAAGCCATCAACAAAAATGATGTCACAGATATGTTATTTTTCTTTAGCATAGATTATGAAATACATAATTAGCAAAACATTTTCTATTTTACTACAAAGCATGTAAAGCATGGCATTTTTTCTGCAGCATCCTTAATTCTTAGTGAAGTGCCTGACACACTAATGCAATGTTCCTAAATTTCACTTCTCCTGTTTTTTTAAAAAATAATTTCTGTGGTAATATGCTTATCACAAGTATGCTTATCACTGACTACATAGTGTTTCTCATGCTTCCACAGACTTCATACATCTATATATATATAAAAGGCTAATATGCAAAGTGTCACCTCAGGAGTTTGAACGGGAGACTGGGAGACTGGGAGTTTGCTCACTCGCTATGATGTGCACTGACCACCAGGAGGCGGCACGGAACATTGTGGGCGACCAGCAGTGGCAGGGTGCTGAGGGAACAAGGGAAGGAAGAAGTGGGAAGGCGGGGAGGCAGGGAGGCAGGAATCTGATTGTCTCTGATCGCTGGCAGGTCTAGGGACCCTACTCGTGTACACATTTCATGACTGGGCCTCTAGTGGATAAAAATGTTTTCATTTCATGAAGAACTAATGTAAATGTATACTTCTTTTTCAAAATATATTTTTATTGATTTAAGAGAGGAAGGGAGAGGGAGTGACAGAAATATCAGTGATGAGGAAAAAATCATAGCTGGGGATCGAGCCCACAATGTTGCCATATGCCCTGACTGGGAATCGAACTGTGACCTCCTGGTTCATAGGTCGATGATCAACCACTGAGTCACACCAGCCAAGGATAAAATTCAATTCCACAGATTTTATAGGGCTAAAGATCTGTTTATGACTGTGGCTTGTGTTAAAGAAGGGATTTTTGCCTACTCCTACATCATGTGTCTGGTTTACCAACCTCTCCTGCTGAAAGTAACTTTCAAGTTTTTTCCTTAAAATTAATGTGAAAACATTTTGCTTGATAATCTGTAGCAGATGTCTGAATTATTAGCTGTTTTAAAGCCTTCATAAGTTTCTACCTTAAATTAAGTCCACCTCTTTACATTTATTTCTATAAGTAGCTGTCCATTAATAGGTGAGAACTACATATTGTCAAGATGTCGATAGTGTTTTCACTTCACATTTTTGAGATATAAAGATTGGAATATAATTCAATTTTTGGACTTATATTTATAAAGTTGAGATGAATATTTTAATCCTACACATTTAATGTTTATATTTTAAATGGTCCATTGGTAATACCTGGAATTAAGAAAGAAATTAACAATTATTTAGATCTGGATGCTGAACTATGTTTTGCTGTTTATAGGTACCCATTGGGAGTCTGCAACAGCACTCATTAGGGTAAAACTAATAAGCATTTCATCAGGGAAATAGCTAAAGTACCAATGAAGGAGGCAACATAAAAATAACAATAACAATCAAAGAAACTAAACAAATAAGGAAGATATAAGAAACTGTTTAATACACTAATGACTACAATAATAAATTTCAAATAGATATGTTATAAAACTGTGTTGTATCATAATAAATCAATTAAAACTGAGAAAAGAAATGCTGGAAATTAAAAAGGGAATACTTGAACTGCCTATAAAACTTGAATGTAAACTTATAGAAGAGTTTATCTTATTAAGCCAATTACAATGTTAGAAGCTAGCATTCTTATGTTTGATGCCAATGAAGTGAAGCCTTCATGTATGTCATCTATTAGCAAGTGGTTAGTGTGATGGCTTTCTTATTTGAAGTATGGCTCTATAAGACATTCTCACACAGAATCCATTAATATGTGAGAAAAGAGCTGGACTTATTTAACAAATCACTATACTTAGGACAAAGGCAATTAATCCAATGTATTTTGTGGCATCTATACATGCATTAACTAATGCAATGATTTAAATAAGTTTATATCTTTTAGCCAAAGGTTCTAGAACTTAGTACCAGGAAGTGAGGGTCTTTCATATGCACATGTTCTAATTTTATTACCAAAACCTTGAAAAAAATTGACACTGATAAAATTTTGATTGTTGAGATAAGTTATTTAAGTAGCACATATTCTAATACATATTTCATAGATGTTTGAAAGTAAAATGATTTCTTCTTTACAATTAAGTGGATTGGACACTTAGGCCCCAGCAGTATGATAAATCAGGTGCAGTTAACATGATTATCACCGAGGCCACAAAGTCATGGAGGCAGCAAACGTGTGGCCCCATAAGTTTTGGCTAATAAACAAGCATATGTAACAAAGAGGAAAAATACAAACAGGGATGACTCTTATAGGTCTCATTCCAAATGTAGACAGATACAGTGAGCCTGATAATTTCTCCATCATGGCTCATCTAATTTTCAAGTAATTTTCAGTCACTTTTCTTCATTAAATTTGTTCTGCGATTAACACTACTCCTTTCTCATACATATAAGAGTAAAGGAATGAAACAGTAGCATTTGCTAGGACCTTTCTAGGGTTGTGTATAGAATTGTTTTCTCCCCAAATTCATGTGTTGACAACCTCGTCAAGAATACCTCAGAGTGTGACTGCATTTGAGGATAAGGCCTTTAAAGAGCCAGTTAGGTTAAAAGGAGATCATTGGAGTGATCCCTAATTCAAAGACTGGATATTAGAACATAGATACACAGAGGAGGAAGACAGCCATCTACTAGCCAGGAAGAAAGATCTCAGAAGAAACCAATGCTACAAGCACCTCAGTCTCCAACATCTTGACTCTAGAACTGTGAGAAAATAATTTTTTGAGGATTAAGCCACCCAGTCTGTGGCATTTTGTTATGGTAGCTTTAACAAACTAGTACCGACGTGAACTCAGAAGGATATAGTCTGCATTAAATTTGTGGTGCAATCACTCATATTGGCATCTGAACCTATGTGAAAAAAATTGCCTTATTGGTTTGATTTGGCCTCAGTGAAGTACGATTCAACTATATTAAAATGCTTTAATTATTTGTTAAGCTGCTAAGAGATTTTAGAACATAAAACTTTAAAAATAAAAACCTTTAAATAAAAAAGTGATAAATATTTCAGTCATAATATTCATCATCATTTGGTTATGCATTAATATAAAATAAGATAGGAAAATATATATGTTTTGTCTTGGTAAGCTTATCTTTTATTCTTTTATGAATTAACTAGAAGCCTGGTGCATGAATCTGTGCATGGGTAGGGTCCCTCAGGGTGGCCTGTGGGGATTGGGCCCCAGCTTGTGCCCCCAGCCTCGCAGCCCTGCAGCCTCACTAGCACGCGGCTGTGGCCTGGCACCACCCCTTCACCTGTTCCACCATCCTGCCTGCAGCACGATCAGTCCCCTCCCTGGCTCCCTCAGCACTTGGGAGCTGGGCGGAGGCCCCACTCCCTGCTACCGCCACTGGTTGCTATCTGCGGGGTGATGGCGGCAATCAGGCCCCTGCTCACACCCACCTTGGCCTGGCACTGCCTGCTTACCGGCTCCACCATTCTGCCACGATCCAGGTCACATCGGGGCCCATCAGGGACAGCAGGGCCTCCACTGCCACATGTTGCCAGTGCCACATTACTGATGTCCGCCATGGTCTGCGACGCCCCCTGGTGGTCAGTGCACATCATAGCCAAGAGTCGAACTCCTGGTTGAATGACCACCTGAGGGGACAATTTGCATATAAGCTTTTATTATATAGGATTATGAAGTATTTTAATACTACTTACTTTGTATTGCATGCCCTTCCATTCATTTAAAATGCCATATTTATTGGTTTGGATCCATGATTGGGTTTATATAATCAGAATATATCATATCTATATGTAAATAATAAATAAATAAAATATTAAAGTGTTACACTTATCAATTTACTTTAAAATCCAATTCAAAATACGTTCATATTGTCTAGTGTAACTTTTTGAAATGTCACTTTTTAAAACAAATACATAGATATCACCACTTTTAAATTTGTATAGCACTAATATAACATCCTATATAATAAAAGCCTAATATGCAAATCGACAAACACAGACCAACCAGTCACTATGACACACACTGACCACCATGGGGCAGATGCTCAATGCAGGAGCTGCCCCCAGCCCACAGGCCCCAGACCAGCCAAGGTGGGTGCCAGAGGGAGGTGACCAGCAGCAGGCTGGCAAGTGCGTGGTGTCAGGCTGACCAAGGTGGGTGCCAGCGGGGGCCCCCCGTTTGCTCCACCAGTCACCCCAAAGATTGGCACTGATCGCCGACCTAGCCTAGGGAACCTACCTGTGCATGAATTTTGTGCACTGGGCTTCTAGTTTATATATAATAGTCCTATATTAACATCTATGTCTAATAATAAAAATTAAAATATTAGGTATTTATATTCACTTAATATTTTTTAAAATATGTTTTTATTCATTTCACAGAGGAAGAGAAAGGGAAACAGAGATAGAACCATCAATGTTGAGAGAGAATCACTGATTATCTACCTCCAGCCCGCCCTCTACTTGGGATCAAGCCTGCAACCTGGGTATGTGCCTTCACTGGGAATCAAACCATGACCTCCTGGTTTATAGGTTGTTTCTCAACCACTGAGCAACACCAGCCAGGCTATTCACTTAATATTTTGAGTGATAATTCCATTTTCAAACAAAATTTACAAAAGAAGAAACTTAATCAAAATTTAAGCTTTCAGTGACTTTACATTTTTGCTATTATTATTCTTTTAGAAAGATAAAGCAAATCTATCTGGAATAACTTTCTGAAGAAATATCTTCAGGGTTGGCCCAGTATATCATAAAATTTGAGAGATGGTGCAAATTTCTTAAGATTTCGAGATGCTCATTTCTTAAACTGTTTTCACTGCCATGCTTTAATTTAAAAACCATTGAGTGGAAGTGCATGAGCCTCAAAGTTATATCATAATGGATTAAAATCCTATATAATAAAAGCATAATATGCTAATTAGACTGGACAGCCAAACGACCTTCTAGACATCATTCAGGACATCCTTACGGATAAAACCAAGGTGGCGGGGACTGAGGCAGAGGCAGTTAGGGGTGATCAGGCAGGCAGGCAGAGTGGTTAGGGGTGATTAGGCAGGCAGGCAGGCCCCGTAGTTAGGAGCCAGCGGTCCCAGATTATCTGACTGCTGGTTTAGATGTCTGACTAAACTGGCAGTTGGACATCCTCCAAGGGGTCCTGGATTGTGAGAGGGTGCAGGCCAGTCTGAGGGACCCCCGATCCCCATGCATGAATTTCATGCACCAGGTCTCTAGTCTTTATATATTCTTTTTGTGCTTCCATTGCACAATGGTTGGTAATATAATATCATTAATATGTAGAGTGGTCATTATATTTCAGATATAATGTTATATATAAATGGTCCAATTAGATTATGTGATTATACATTATCTCATCATTTACACTGCTCAGTTTTAATTTTTTATATTTTTACATTAATTTTATTGGGTTGCTATTGGTTAATAAAACCATACAGGTTTCAAGTATACAACTCAATAGAAACTATTAGGGCCTGGTAGAGAAGTAGGGGAAATAGTTCCAAAGGTGTTCAAAAGGCACAAAGTTGCAGTTTTTAAGTACTAGGATATAATGTACAAGATGAAAACTTAATGCTGCTATTGGAAGTAGTATACTGGAAGGTTACTACGAGAGTAGATCCAAAAAGTTCTTATCACAAGGAAAAAAAATTAACTATGTGAAGTGATGGACATTAACTAAACTTATTGTTATACTCGTTTGGAGATAAGTCATTATGCTGTATACTTTAAAAACTTATACAGTGCTATGTCAATTATATTTTGATAAAACTAGAAGAAAAAATGATCCTAAATAAATTATTTCAGAACATGATGGACTTAATAAATGTTTATGCTTTGCTTACTGTAATAGTACAGAGAAGTGAAATCTAATTAAATTTAGGAATATGCATCGCCTGTGAATATGTAATGTGAAATGACCCTTGATGAAATTGTAACAGTTCAATGGGGAAACAACACAAAACAGTTAAGAGTCAATTGAACACAAAAAAGTAATTATGATTAAAAAGGGCAGTGAGATAGCCTGATATATTTGACAACAAAAAACTCTTAACAGATTAGTGTAGAAGAAATTCACAGTCAAAATTTGCTTTAGATATTGAGACTGATGATAAAACACACACACACACACACACACACACACACACACACACACACACACGTGCACACACACCAAGAAGATATGATACCATTTATTACTTACATAATTGAAGCTGCTGGAAAGAGCAGAGTAGGCCTGTCAAGCAGGTCCAAAATAGCCCAGGAAATCAGGAAATGTAGACTTGTCTGGTGTTTCCTGGTGGTGAGGGTGTCGGGTTGGCCTGAGGGTTTCTGACCCAAAAGAGCTGTTTGGACTCAGTCTCCTGCGGGTACCAAAGGAAGGAACACCCAGTTTCTTATTACTTTCCCCAGTCGTGTGTGTTACAATAGGAAGAGGAGGGAGTAAAGATTAAAACTTCATGACATGTATTACTTTATACGAGATAAGATTGGACATGAAAATCAATGTCACCCATTTATTGACAACCAAAATAATAACTTGATCTATCACTCCCACTAAAACAAAGAAATTGAAATAGACAAAATGACACAATTTTAATTTTAAAGAATTAGGTTTTGCCTTCAACCTTTACTCCTAAAGAGGGTTCTTCAACTGTTTTTTCAACTCCCTTTGAAAATATAAGCAAAATTATGTAACATCTCTCTAAATAGTACACAAAAACACATGTTAATATATGTGGGATAAAATTTCAAAAGGTCAAAGAGATTTCTCTGTTCATCCTTAAATTCTCTATAAATATTTAGACCAGGGATGAGAACCTCTAATTTTTGTACAATAATAAGATTTTAAAATCTTGATATTGGCAACATAGGTACACATGGGAGCTTAAAAGAAAAGTTGTTTCACCATAAAAATATGGGAGAGAACAAAACATGTTTTAAGAATGTGTTTAGTACTGTTTGACTTACATGAGATTTAAATATTCATACTTAATGTAATTTATAATTTAATTAGAGAGAATATAGATAGTAGCTTGACTTGAGTTTTCCCCACTCCAGAAGTCCATGGATCAACTGGTAGCTGCGCCTCCCTTTGCTATCTGTGTTATTGCTGCTTATTTATTCTTTACTAAAGAATAGGACTTCTCGTTAGCACATAGAAACAATCAGATCTTAGTTTTCCATAAAACAAAAACCAGGAAAAACAGGAAATATTTTCCAGAGACAAAGATGAGTAAATTTTACGTAAAACTAGATTCAAGCCTGTGTCAAAGAAAATTGCACTGGATGGAGTTTAACTGGCAAGGAGACATTATTTAAGATTATTGCAGTAGGAGAGAGAGACTGAGCCCAAATCCACTGATATCAAGGGCAGGGGAGTTTTTAGGTACTGGGGTTAACTAGTGGAAAAAATCAGGGGGAAGTTGGCCAAGGTGATTAAGCCATCTGTATTAGCTCATTGGCTATTATGGAAGTTAGGTTCCTACCTTCCCAAAGAACCTGGGAAATAGGGTCCCAGTCTTTTATTGATGATTAAATTCAAAGGGATGTCTCCCTGATCCCTGAGAAAGGCATTCCTGTGTTATAAAACTGGCAAGCAGCTGACAGAAGATTTATATCTCAAAGGTCAGAGGAAGAATTTATAATTTCAAGTTATCTAACGTAACTACTTCAAGAAATGGAGATTGGGGACCTAGGTTCAGGTCAGGAAGAAGAAGCCTGTTCAAAGTTTAGTCAAGCAGAGGAAATAGTAAGACTCTTTTAGTCACTTGACAAATAAAAAAGTGTAACTATTATTTAAGAAATATTCAGATTGGTAGTTATGGTGCAAATTTGTATATATCCAGTTTAAAAAAAAAAAAAGGTTATTGGGATCCTGAGAGAAAACCAATGTGCTGCTGGAGAAACAAAGGCAGATGTGATCAGTGTCACTGTAGGGATGGGGGAAAGTCACAAAGAGAGAGAGGGTGACATTTTCTAGGATGCAGATTGCTTCGACATAAAGGAAGACTCTCCAGAGGTCTTCTAGTACTTCCTTGATTGATGGCTATATCCTGATGGGTGGCTGTCAACTGGAACACATCACTGTAAGAAAACCAATATAATGTGACAATTTTATTAGCATATAATGACAAATGAGCTCGATGTAATTCTGGAAATTTTACAAGTATTATTTTAAGTACTATGTATGACTAATGATTAGCAGACTAATAATTACCATGTTTTATTTGGGGCTGAGCCTAAAATAATACTCCTGCTAAATACTTTAAATTGTTTTGTTTTAAGAAAGAGTGTATTTTTGTCTATGAATTTAAAAGGCTTTATACTTTTGATTAAGTCTTTAATATAGTTAATGTATATTAATCATAATCTGTATGTGAAAATGAATTGCTCTGTAGGAGTCAGTAGGGCATATTATAAAGGAAATGTCTTTCTTTTTTAAGACTTTCTTTTTTAAATGTCTTCCTTATTTATCTAGTCAAATAAGTGCCTGTGTCTTTGCATTCATCATCTTAAAGAAAATCTTGCTGTGTGATTGATTTGTTTGAGAATGAAGTTAAGAATGGAGTTAAAGATGCCCTAAATTAACAGAAGAGATACTATAAGAAAATAAAAATTTTAAATTCTGTGTTGATTTTAAAGAAAATCAAATGGCTTTGCATTGATACGTTAGAATATAAAGTGTGTTATATAAACACTTTGTATTTATTTATATTTTTACTAAATAAAGTATATTTACTTTGTTTCTTTTATCCATGAGGCTTCTTTTTGGAGTCCTGTGTTTGATTGGTATTTAATATTTGTAAGATATACAAGGTGAGCAAAAGTATGTTTATAGTTGTGAATATGTGAAAAAGTTTATTCTATTATTATTTTTTATAAAGTATTGCATTGTTTCTTATATTTATATTATTTGTCTTCTTATTATTGTTATTATTGTGTATCCTTATATCTTCTTCCATATCAACAATGGTAAAACTACTTTGCCCACCCTGTACATAGGATTATTTTAGAACAATTACAAATATTACACCTTTTAATATATTTTTAAAATATATTTTTATTGATTTCAGAGAGGAAAGATAGAAACATCAATGATGAGATAGAATCACTGATCGGCTGCCTCTTGCACACCCCCTACTGGGGATGAAGCCCACAGCCCAAGCATATGCCCTTGATCAGAATCGAACCTAGGTCCCTTCAGACCGCAGGCTGACACTCTATCCACTGAGCCAAGCCAGCTAGGGCTCCTTTTAATATTTTTGAGCCAGTTGCAGTTAAATATTAGCAGTGTTTAAAATTATTTTATTGACGATGCAACTTATGCTCAGATAACTTGAGCAATTTGCATGAGATCACACAATTGCTGATGTGTGGGGTTAGCCTTGCCAGGGATAAGTCTGTCATGGCCATTACAAAATTGAAATCTCTCTTCTAAACATCAACAAAAAAAAAAGGAAATGAGGATAAAAGTATGAGGAAAATTAAAATTTGAGAAATCAAGATGGGATAACTGATGCTGTCAGATTAATATGGCAGGGAGTTTTGATGAAACTGGATTGTAGTTTCTCAAATCCCAAAGCAAGAGCACAAAGTAAAACAAACAAACAAACAAAATATAAATTTCAGTTTAGTCAGAAGTGCTAGAATCTGGAAATCTTAGCAATTATCAAGAACTTTTGTTGGTTTTCATTTATGATTATACTAGAGGCCCGGTGCCCAGCATGGGGGTTTGTCCCTCAGTCCAGCCTGCACCCTCTCCCATCTGGGACCCCTCAAGGGATGCCCAACTGCCCGTTTAGGTCCAATCCTGGTAGGATCATCCCACATCCCTCTCACAATCCAGGACTGCTGGCTCCCAACTGCTCGCCTGCCTGCCTTCCTGATTGCCCCTAACCTCTTCTGCCTGCCAGCCTGATCACCCACTAACCATTCCCCTGCCAGCCTGATTGATGCCTAACTGCTCCCCTGCCAGCCTGTTTGCCCCTAACTGCCCTCCCCTGCAGGCCTGGTTGCCCCTAACTGCCCTCCCCTGCAGGCTTGATTGCCCCTAACTGCCCTCCCCTGCAGGCTTGATTGCCCATAACTGCCCTCCCTTGCAGGCCTGGTCCCTCCAAACTGCCCTTCTCTGCTTGCCATCTTGTGGTGGCCATCTTGTGTCCATATGGGGGCAGCCATCTTTGACCACATGGGGGCAGCCATCTTGTGTATTGGAATGATGGTCAATTTGCATATTACTCTTTTATTAGATAGGATAGAGGCCTGGTGCATGGGTGGGGGCCAGCTGGTTTGCCCTGAAGGGTGTCCTGGATCAGGGTGGGGGTTTCCTTGGGGTGTGGGGCAGCCTGAGTTGTGGTTTGCAGGCCAGTCACGCCCCCCAGTGACCCAAGTGGAGGCCCTGGGATCTGGGATTTATTTATCTTCCATAATTAAAACTTTGTAGCCTTGAGCAGAGCCAAGCCTCCTGCCTGCTCCGTGGCCAAAGCCATTTTTGTTGGGATTTATTTATCTCCTATAATTGAAACTTTGTAGCCTTGAGTGGAGGCCTGGGCCCTCCAGGGTGTGTGGAAAGTTTGGCTTCCTCCATTGCTGGGGAAACCCATGTCTCCTGCTCTCTCCGTGGCCAAAGCCATCTTGGTTGGGTTTAATTTGCATACTCACTCCTGATTGGCTGGTGGGCATGGCTTGTGGGTATAGTGGAATGATGGTTAATTTGCATATTACTCTTTTCTTAGATAGGATGAACAATGGTTCTGAAAAATATTTTATTGGCTTAAAAGTACATGCAAAGTCATAACTTCATCTTTGTCATGACATTCTACCAAGGTCAAATTATAAATTTATAGCTATGCTTTTATAAGGACAGTTATACACTTTACTTATAATGTACCAGGCTTCCCAGTGCTGATATTTAGGGCTATAACCTGGATGTAAGATGAAGGACAAGTTCTTAGAGGGTAAGAAGGTAGAAGAAAATATTTATGTGCTTGGAAGTGGTTATTGGAAGTAGAGAGACACAAGACTATGGTTTCCATGAATTTGAATTATCTAAATTCTACACTACTTGAAATTTATTTTCCTTTTCACTTACATGGTGAAATTATTGCAGTCATGGATACTATTTTAGAAATGGTTGACAGAGAAGACCTCTTCTATAATTTTCACTGAGGGATCTGAGTTACATGACATAAAGATATATATGATTTTCCTAATGAATGGATGTAATAAAGTTATTTGTAATCAAAGTTAAATCCTAAACAAAACATCTAAGAAAACACTTCTATATATATAAAAGCCTAAGCTATTGAATGACTGAATGACTGGTTGACAGGTCACCATGACACACGCTAACCACTAGGGGACAGACACTCAATGCACAGGATTGGGCTCCCCCTGTCTGGCTCAGGCCTGCAGGTGTCAGGACGAATCTGCTCTCCAGCATTCCCCGAGGGGTCCCAGGCCAGGCTGAGGGGCCCCACTGGTTTTCATTTATGATTATATGAACAGTGGTGCACAAATCCATGCAACGGGTCTCTAGTATTTTAATAAATTTAAATTTTAAAATTCTGGAAGTGGAGATATATAAACACAGTTTTTATGTAGACAATCATTTTAGAAATATGCTACACAGAAGACTTCTAAGAGGATGGAAATGTAAGCAAAGGCAATAAGATGAATGATCGCACATTGTGTTAGGAAAAATAAGCAGCAAAATAAATACTTTAGGACATTCACATTGGAGAATGAGTTGAAAAGCAATAATAAATTAACAACTATAGATTAGAAAGACCCAGCTATAAGTTTTGAAGTTAGAAAACATGTGATGGCTTATAAAAAATATACTCAATGTTGTATTGCATATATATTAATGGTATCTTACAATCAAAACAAACCATATACATTATTATCATTTATACATTGTCATTTTAGAACTCAGAAATCAAAAGCATTGATGCTTCAGAGACTTTATCAAGTTTAAATAATTAGTGAGTAATATTATCAAGTCTGTGTATCTGGACTTCCAGAGCTGTGTCCTCTCCATCATGTTACTGCCTAGAAATGTTAAGATACTGTTTAAAAAAAATTCTTCTAATAAAAATATTGAATTCCAATAGACTGTTTGTTGTAATATATCCTTTACAATCATTGGTATAAACAGATTCAAAAGGTACATAACTTTATTATGAAGAATGTTATAAAACAGAAGAAAACCTAGATCAAGTGCCATTAAAAATAATTTTGGTGAACCTTTAAAACAAGTGGGATTTGTTCATGAGCCTATGAAGGTAAGAACTGATGGAAGTCAGTAAAATGGTTAATTAATTACAATGTTATTTGATGGAGGTTTACGGAAACCAATTGTATAAACCTGTCATTGACATTTAATTTCCAATTATCTCTATGATTGACAACTAACCTTAAAACCTCCTGGGATAGTAACAGCTAGTTCTCTAACTTAAATATGTTGCTTAAAAAAGAAGCAGACTTGTCTATCCCTTCCATAACTTGTAATTTCTATTGACATGAATTACATGAAAGGAAATTGAAACAATGTTAGGAAAAAAACAAATCTGAAAATAATCTAAAATTTATATCAGTTTTATATTTTCCTGAGAAGATATTTTTTAAAGAATTTTATGAAACCTAAATATCCCCTGGCTTTTAAGATTGACCTTTGTATTTATTTCTCTTAGAAGAGCTTAAAGGGTGCACACTAGTTTTCAATCACTCATAGAAAACAAATAGCAAGTATTGGTACAGTTTGGGATTTCTCTTAAATGGCGAGGTATTATTTTTTAATGCAACTTTTGGTCTATTTGTATCCCTTTAATTATAATCTATACACTACGGAAGCATCCCCTAATTCTCATTATTCTCATTCTAACAAAAAGCAAATATTTCCCACAAATGCATATGCATTCCATATTTGCTACTTCATTAATTTCTTATCCAATTGCTAATCTTTTTACCCTACTGATACTTTTTTATATCTTTAATTAAACTGAAAAAATAGTTAAATGAAAAGTTGTAAATAATTAGAATGAAAAAATATATATTTGGTTATTAATGAGGTAATAATTTGATATATAATAATAATAGCTTCCATTTATTGAACACCTACTCATTGATGACAAACCCTTTAAGATTATTTTTGAAAGTTGACTTAAATATTAATTTTTAGTTTCTAAAGTCTAAGAAAATGTTTTTTTCTTTTAATAATTGTTACCTATATGTGCTTTCTGTGTAATCTATTCAATTAACTTATATTCTTATATTTTAGAAATTTCTTTTCCTAAGAAACAAAAATTATACCTTCCTTTTCACAAAAAAAAAAGTTTTATTAATTTTACAGAGAGAAGAAGGGAGAAGGAACTGCATATTTCTATAATCAGCTTTCCTTCTATTGGGAAAAAAAATCATGTTTTATTTATAAAAAATTATAACATTATATGTACCACAACCATTTATAAGTATATTTCTGTTCTACATTATTTTTAATTTGGTAAAAATTGTGGTTATGATGATATTGTGCTCTCTCAAAATGATATTCACACAAAAACTGGTGATTGAGTTCAATTTGAACTTCTTAACTGAATTTATAATAGCTTCACTATGATGTCAGATGGTTCAGCTTTTACAAAATAAACTTCCTAAGTTTACTTAGATTACCAAAATTGAATGGGAAATGCAGTTATTGTGAAACTTAATTCTTTTATCTGATAGTCTCTTGCAATATTTTATGAGGCTGATATACAAATGACATCATTTAAGTAAGTTTGAAGTTCCTTTTCTATTAATAGAACTGGCATATTAGCAACCATTACTTCATTCTTCATAAATGTAAAAGTAAATTTGAAAACAAAAAATGAGTTTAATGTAATTGGAACAGTCATTTGATCTAAATGAAACATTAGGCTTTTAGTGGGATATACACACATATATTTTGGAGCTACACAATTTAAGTGACACACAAGTCTTAAAAAATTACTACTACTTTACAAATTTATGCTAATGTGGTCAAAAATGGCCCCTCAGTTCAAAGGTAAATTTAGATAAACATATTGTGCACATTACATATGTATCTTCAATTCCTTGAAAAAAAAATTCAGTACTTATATTTTATATAAATGTACAATTTAACTCAATGTGATTAAAAAGAATTATTGCTTATTTTAAAAAATAATTACTATACAGTAATATAAATAGTTTTAGATTTACATTATAGAGTAAACTAGAGGCCTGGTGCATGAAATTCTTGCATGTGGGGGGTTCCTCTCAGCCCAGCCTGCACCCTCTCCAATCCGGGACCCCTAAGGGGATATCCTAATGCTGGTTTAGGCCTGATCCAGCCAATCGGGCCTAAACCGGCAGTCTGACATCCTTCTCACAATCCAGGACCACTGGCTCCTAAAAGGCTCACCTGCCTGCCTGCCTGCCTGATCACCCCTAACTACCCCCACTGATGGCCTGGTCACTCCCAACTGCCCCCCTGCTGGCCTAGACACCCTCAACTGCCCGCCCCCCCTACCAGCCTGGTTGCCCCTAATGCCCTCCCCCACTGTCCTGGTCACCCCTTACTGCCCCCTGCCAGCCTGGTCACCTCCAACTGCCCCATCTGCAGGTCTGGTTGCCCCATGCAGCCTGTTCGGTAATCCGTTCAGTTGTGATGGTCATTTAGGCTTTTATATATATAGATGACAGAACTATTTCAGCAAGAGTGATTAGACAACTCAAGTTCTGTGGCAGGACTGCTCAACCTTTGCCACTCTCATTCTGAGTGCACATCTTGCCCATAATTCTCCTCCTTTCACACTGTACCTGCTTGTCGGTTCCCTGAGAGTCCACAGCACCAGCTGTATGCCAATTTGTATAACAATGTTCCAGCAGAGAAGTAGCTGTGAATATTTCCTCACTATCACCCACAAATAGAAAAGACAGCCGTCACTAGAGGTTTTCACCCCAACACACTTTCAAATATTGGATGACAATCTGTTGTCTATAAAACAAGTGTTTTTGCTTTCTCCAGACAGGATAAGGAAAAGAAAGGGAGGAGAGGTTGTTGCTGGTTATCTTTAAGATAAATCATTTATTAAAGTGAGATGTCTGTCTACAGCAGACACATGTCAGACACTGTCAGAAAAGATGCTGGACAAGCTTGAAGTACAATATGACTGTCTACCAAATCTTCTCTGAATAATTTTATGCAAAAACTCTAGGCAAAGCTATACCAAACGAATACCAGGAAATTAGGCATAAACTACAATTATAAAGCACACCATAAACTGTTCAAGTTTGTATCTGATAGCTGTAGCTTCAGTACAGAAGAGCATATAACCAATCTTCCTAAAGTGGGGTTTATATGATTTAAAACAAACAAGTACTTTGAAAATGTCAAATGGGGGATAAAAGGGGGAGGATTGGGGAACATCTATAATACTGTCAACAATAAAATAAAATAAAATGGCAAATGAATATTTCTCAAATAAATTGGATTTTTATTAAAATAATTTAGAATTATTAGCAATTTATCAGCTGCTGAGAATTTTGTGGGCAAAGGAAATTTGTTTCCTTTAATTGAGAGCAAAGTGAAGTCCCAGGTGTGTGTATTATTATTAAATTATATTAATGCAACACTTTCTACTAAAAATTTCGTGGGGCTTATGAAAATCTATATTCTCTGAGTGCTTGCATTGAAAACTTTTATTCTTGAATAATATTTTGATTTGCTATTTCTAAATCATATCTTTCTCCCTCAGAGTGGCATAAGTGGGTCTTCTGGCCTTGTCATGCTATGAAGGAGTGAAGTCAGGCTTCAGAGACTGATGTTTTTTCCCTTGCAGAGATGCCTTTTTAATTTTCTTTCCTGATTGGATAATTATAAATTAAAGTTGGTGATTAATCAACAGTTTGTAGCCATAGATATCTTCCTTTGAGGCATTTCTTAGGGTTCAAATTAATGTTTTAAACTATTAAATTGTTTTTTATTTCATTGATTGTAAAAGTCCTTTGCTTTATTCTTACTACCTGGTATAAATTCTGAAACCACAATTATTTTTTCTTGATTGTTCATTTATTTCAAAAGAGTAACTTTCCAAAGTTATATTACCATTATAATAATCGGATTATTATTTAATAGGAAAGGTGTAAAGGGAAGACAAGAGGACATAGGCATACCATTTATACAGCTTTGCCAGAAAGCTGCAGTGAACAATCTCCTAGTCTGTTCCCTGCAAATCTCTGTGGGGAGGGACTGGACAATAGACACATGCCCAGTGAGGTCTAAGTGACAGTGGGAAGGTGCTCACTGTCAGTCACACCTGGGAACCAGTCAGTGGCTAGACTTGGCATGGCCACTGCAAGGGCATGGAATCTGAGATATGTAACTCCTCAACAAAGGAGCCCCTCACTCTTGGCGCTCTCTCTCTTGCTGCTTACCCTTAACCCCTGGCTTGTGTCACTCTCACACCCTGAATTCGCCCACGTGACACACAGCTATGTGCAACTGACATGGCTGAATCCAGCCAGATGCAGTTCCAGACTCAGTTCCACCTTGGAATGAAGCTCGGGACACTTGCTCTGCTTTTTGCTCTGCGGAAGCCCAGCTGCACCTGATTTAGAACTGGAGTAAGGAATGGGACTTTACCACCTGAGAAATAGAATTCCATGCCAATAAACAGCATTCTCTCTCCTGTGTGAGTCTTAGAAAATTCATTTTCTGAAGATATCATAAAAACCTCAAGCGCACTAATGTCAGGGAAATTGGACCCACTGATTTCTCTGGCAACAGTTCTATGGGAGGAAAGACTGATACGTGTTAAAAACTGGGGCATGCCAGCACTGCATACATACATACACTTTTCTAGTTTTACTGTAACAGATTCACACAGACACCACAAAACCAGTCCATTGCAGTGGCTCCTGAAGAGATGAAGAAAACTATGACAGGTACTGGAGATAGATTTTCAACTGAAGATTTAGAGCATACTTCTCTTAAAATGATTGAGTAGAACACGTAAGGACTGGAGTGGAAGTAGGAAATTGTTCTTTATCCATGTCATTTGTTGTCATCTACCCAGAACACAGAAGCTTCTTGGGCTTTACGAACATACAGTAGGTCCTTGGGTTACATCAGAGATCTGTTCCTACTGCACGATGTAACGCAATTTTGGCCGTAAGTCGGACCCACCTACATCACTCACATGGAGCACATACACAGCAGTAATGAAGTGAAACAGCAAAAAAAAAAAATTAAAGCAAGATAACAATCCCTGACCTTTACTTACGGAAAATAAATAATAAAAAACATAAAGCACATATGTACATATGTTGAAATGACGGAAAATTTTTTTTTAATAAATAAATGGGAGATGGTGACATAACCACGAAACAACATGCATGGAGTTCTATGTAAGCCGAGGACTGTCTGTACTGACTTCAACCCAGCACATGCATGGGGAATGTTTGAAATGTCAAGAAGTGTATTCCCTTTTCTACTTTGTATATTAAACCCCATTCTTCATAGACAGTTTTGGAACCTATATCTCTATAAACACAATAAGGACCAAGAAAGGCAGGCAGTCAGTCTCACATCCCGTGGGGTGTACTGGTGTCAAGGAATGTCACTCAAGGCAGAGTCAGGGATTATTTGAGCCCCAACCAAAATGTACAATGGTGATTTGATCCTTTATCTAATTTGTCTAATGAAAAAGAACCACAGATACAACCTATGTTCCCTGGCTTCTCAGGTCACACAACACACAATGAGCAAGCACTAGACATTAGAAACCGACTTAAAGTTTAGGCTTTTCCTGCTATGAAATGAACCCTGATTTTAGAGAAAATATCTTTAGCACACAAAGAATGTGTGGATTAAGAACACTCTACACACATAACTGAAAAACAGTGCTAGGAATTGATAGCAGTTAATCTTATTTTATAAAACAAAATGGAAAAATAGCAGCAACATCAAAAACACAATACTTTTAGGGTTTGGGGGGGACATTTTGTGATAAAGAAGAAATAGACAATGTCCTAACTTGAATTCTTGAAAATAGCGGGCCTAAGGCAAAGTGTAGATGTTAATATTTTATTGGAGGGGTGGAATTTCAGGACAGCAAAAATGAGGAAACATGTGAGATAGGGAACAGCCAGGCCACTCCCCAGTCATCACAGCAGAGTGCTTTATTGCAGGGGAAGTTTCACAGACACTGTAGCGAAACAATGTGTCTCAGAAACAATTGGCTACAGGATAATCAATTTATCTGAGGCCTCCTTTCCATTTCACTTTCTCCTTGGGCAATGTTTGCCTCATAAAACATCAATCTCTTCACTCTTGGATTCTCTTAACTAACCCTTATGGGCAGCTCCTGTGACAGCAGAGTCTCAGTGGGTCTATTCAGATGCAAACCAACGGGATCTGCTTTAGCCCTTACCATATTAGGGGCAATAGATAAGAAATTATAAACTCCAGATATGTATACAATGCATAATAAATATATAATAAGTAATTTAAGCTTTGTGTATCATTGAGTTTTCTTACCATTGAAGGACATAAACAGTCATAAATGACAAAAATAAATGGGTATAGCTATGTTGAAATACAATTTTATTTAAAAATAAAAGTTGTGGGGTGGATATGCCAACAGGTCATAGTTTAACAAACCCAACAATAGAGAATGCACCGAGGTCCTTTTGTCCTGGAGGAGACTGAAGACAGTGTTGTTGGGAGATAAGGTGATTACCCTGTTAGTCAGAGATTTAAAACTAGGGAGACAGACTAGTTACTGTGCCAAAGACTTAAAAAGAAAACATTATTATAATACCAGAAGCCCCATGCATGAAATTCGTGCATTCGGGGGTGGGGAGTCCCTTAGCCCAGCCTGTGCCCTCTCCCATTCTGGGAGCCCTCAGGGGATGTCCAATTGTCACAGAGGTAGGAGAGGCTCCCACCACCACCACCGCTGCACTCACCAGCCGTGAGCCTGGCTTCTGGCTGAGCGGCTCTCCCCCTGTGGTAGCACACTGACCTCCAGGTGGCAGTTCCTACGTTGAGCAGGATCAGGTTGAAACCAGCTCTCCAACATCCCCCGAGGGGTCCCAGATTGCGAGAGGGTGCAGGCCAGGCTGAGGGACCCCACTGGTGCACGATTGAGGCTGGGGAGGGATGTGGGAGGTTGGCCAGCTGGGGAGGGACTGAGGGAGAGCTCCAGTGGGTGTCTGGCCCATCTCGCTCAGTGCCAATCCATTGGACCTCAGCAGCAAGCTAACCTACCAGTTGGAGCATCTGCTCTTTGGTGATCAGTACACTTCATATCATTGGGTGGAGTGGCCTTAACATATCATTAACATACTAGTGGCCCAGTGCACGAAATTCATGCATGGGGGGGTTGCCCCTCAGCCCAGCCTGCACCCTCTCCAATCTGGGTGTCCAACCGACCATTTAAGCCCGATCCCATTGGACATACCTCTCACAATCCAGGACTGCTGGCCCCCAACTGCTCTCCCTTGCAGGCCTGGCCCCCACAACTGCACTCCCCTGCTGACCTGGTCTCCCTCAATTGCCCTCCTCTGCTGGCTCGGTCACCCCTAACTGCACTCCCTGCTGGCCTGATTGTGCGTAACTTCCCTCCCCTGCAGGCCTGGTCCCCCCACACTGCCCTCCACTGCAGGCCTGGTCCCCCCACACTGCCCTACCCTGCAGGCCTGGTCCCCCCAACTGCCCTCCCCTGCAGGCCTGGGTCCTCCCCTACTTCCCTCCCCTGCAGGCCTGGTCACCCCCAACTGCCCTTCTTTGCTGGCATGGTCATGCCTAACTTCCCACAGTTGCCCTCCCCTGCAGGCCATCTTGTGGCAGCCATATTATGGCAGCCATCTTGTGTCCACATGGGGGCAGCCATCTTTGACCACATGGGAGTGGCCATCTTGTGTCTTGGTGTGATGATCAATTTGCATATTACTCTTTCATTAGATAGGATTACTATTTGATTGGTTGAATGGACAACTGGATGACCACTTAGCATATTAGGCTTTTATTATATAGGATGATAAATGGATTAAAAAATGTAACAATATGTTATTTAATTCTTAATAAAATACAAATGAATATAGATTATATATTTAAAATGGGGAACCAGAAGAAAAAGAATGCATATAATAAAGGGTGAGAAAAAGATGCAAATTTAAAAAAGCTAAAATTGATTTCAAAATGCAAATGAAAAATAAAAATCAACAATAAAAAAGATCACTTAAGAATAAGAAATTTGGAGCTTTCTGTAAATCATTGACATGGTAAGAAAATACCAATAAATTACAAAATGTAGAGGCAATTGAGCAAAAATAGAAGGAAATGGTTGTTGAAAAGGAATGAGGGTAATATGAATTGAAAATATTTGATTTTCAATGTAAAACAATGAAACCTTCCAGAACAAATAAAAAGCTAACATAAAACATAAAATGAATGATACCTCTCTATAACTAATAAGAAGCCTGATTCCTCAAATCTGAATAAATCAAAGTATTTCATGAAAATTTAATGGGAAACATCTATTCCTAGTGAAATTTTGAAAAATTCAGTTTTGAAAAATTTTCTTTAGAGAAGCCAAAGAGGATAAACTAGGAACCCATAACACAATTCAAGGCAAACTTTCATAATTCTTCACATGTAAAACTAAGTACAAGAAAATACAGCAAGCTTTGCTGTAATAATAGTGGAATTGTTCTAATTGCTATAATAACTAAACCCAAATGGAATGGCTTAACTCAGTGGTCGGCAAACTCATTAGTCAACAGAGCCAAATATCAGCAGTACAACAATTGAAATTTCTTTTGAGAGCCAAATTTTTTAAACTTAAACTATATAGGTAGGTACATTGTTATTAAGTTAATTAGGGTACTTCTTCAATCACACTGTACATGCGCGCCCACACGTGGTATCTTGTGGAAGAGCCACACTCAAGGGGCCAAAGAGCCGCATGTGGCTCGCGAGCTGCAGTTTGCCGACCACTGGCTTAACTCATTAGGAAAGTGCCATGAA
The DNA here is from genome assembly GCA_026230045.1 of Corynorhinus townsendii. Lineage (NCBI taxonomy): Eukaryota > Metazoa > Chordata > Mammalia > Chiroptera > Vespertilionidae > Corynorhinus > Corynorhinus townsendii. The sequence goes on along the minus strand of JAPDVU010000003.1, from coordinate 73,975,164 downwards.
TGGATTTAATTTCTGTCACTCAACCATCACTTATAGTTACCTCAACATCTGCACCTAGGGAGACAGGTGTTCTTCATAGCCATGGCCAGGAAGTGACACTTGCAGTTTCTATTTATATTTCCAAGGTAGGAAGTCAGATACTTGGTGCAAAGGAATCTGGAGAACTGTGGTCTAAGCAGTGTGCATAGAAATATAAGGAGGTTGATTGCACTAGCAAACTGAGCCTCTACCATCACATCTTCAATAGATTTGATGAGAGAATAGTGAGGTCTCTAATGTTTAATTTTTAAATAATGTATACTCAGTCCTCTGCTATTTTTCATGGTAGTCTGATTTCTGTATTTTATAATTTCTATTTAAAACTTCAGTCTCTCAGCCAAAATATTCATAAATCATGAGCCAACTTTTCCACTCATTTGACTTGTTCTTTTTTTATCTAAATTAACAATATACTCATGCCATAGATCTCATATATCCAATAATGGTTTTAAGTTTTGGAAATATTACCCTATCCTCATAATTATTTCATGTCAAATATTATTTATAGCTACACACACACACACACACACAAACACACACACACAAACAATTCAGCATGGTAGCTATTGTTTCTTAAGACGATTCTATAACTTTAAAAATCCCCAAAATGAAATAAGGTTGTTGAACAAAGAAGTGGAATTATCTTTTTTTACTAATCTTGTAAAATTTTAATACTCTATATTAAAAAAAGAGTCCCTTAACAGGTAGGATTTTCAAATATTGTGAGTTTAAGAATGAGTGTGTTCCAATGCATGAAGATTTGGAATGGCATAAATATCCTTTTCTCTATTCTGGGATATTTATATTATGATAAATCTGAGTGTAGATGGTATCAAACAGTTCAATTTAGATTCAGTGAATGGAAGAAAATGGAAAAAAATGAAAATTAATTGTCTTATATGTTTTGCAGTAACAAAACGGTATTCATTTGTATGTAAATTTTCTTAATTGTATTACTAAATGTAAGAAACAGTTCATAAACAAGTCAATCATATCTGATATAGAAAACATAAAACACCATTTCCATATTAGACTTCCTTTGAAAAACAGATGTTTAATTCATGGTAATTAATTTATAATAATTGCATGTCATTAATAGGAGAATATTTGTTAACCTGAAGAATATAATTACAATGACTTGCTATTGATTCTCTGACAAACCAAGATAGATGGTGTAGCTGACAAATCAAGGTAGATGGTGTAGTTTTACTCAGAAAAAAATTACAATTTAATTCTAGTTAGCAATAAAAACCAAAACAAACAAACAAACCAAAAAAGTCTTGATACAATCTACAATATGGATGAACATGAACAAATTAGGCTAAGCGAAAGTACCCAGGCTCAAAAGACTACATATTTTCTTTCTAACCCCCACCTGAGGACATTTTTTTTCATTGATTTTTGGAGTGGAAGGGAGAGGGAGAGACAGAGAGAAACACCTATGTGAGAGAGACACATCAATTCGTTGCCTCCCACATGCCCCAACCAGGGCCAGGAGCCTGCAACCGAGGTATATGCCCCTTGACCAGAATCAAACCCAGGACCCTTCAGTCCACAGGCTGACGCTCTATCCACTGAATCAAAGTAACTAGTATAAAATACTACAAATTTTCTTAATTACAAATTGACATGAAGTGCTCAGAAAAGGCAAATATAAAGAGACATTTGTATTTTTTAACAGTTATCAGGTTATAAAGGTAGGAATGAGAAGTTATTTCAAATGGGTGCATTGGATTTTTTGAGAGTGATGAAATGTTCAAAAATTGAATTTCGGTGTACAACTCTAAATTTTATTTAAAAATGACTTAATAGTACTTTTGAGTGGGTGATTTTTATTTTGTATATATTTTACCTTCATAAAGCTGTTAAAAGTACTGTAATTTACAATATGTGTATGTGCCATTGAATTGGCTTTGACTCCTGGAAACCCTATAATTGAATGATGTCTGCATGTTTTTACCTCAATTACCCTGCTCAGCCCCTGTAGACACGTGCATATAGCTTCGTTCATGAAATCAATCCATCATGTATTTCTCTTCCTCTTCTACTGTTGCCTTCTATTTTTTTCAGCATTATTTTTTTTTGCTAAAGAATCCAGTCTTTTCTCATAATGAGCCCGGATTAGGACAGCTCCTGTTTTGTCATTTTTGCCTATATCAATGTTTTAGGTTTAATTTGCTCTTGGACCACGTGTTCATCTTTTTGGCAGCCCAGGGTATCTGGAGAACTCTTCTTTATCCCCATATGTGAAATGAACCAATGTTTTCCTACCAACCTTCTTCACTGTCCAACTTAATAAATGGTAATATGTGTGTGTGGTCTCAAATGACAGAACTTTGCTCTTGGTTATCTTCCCAAAGTCTTCCACTGCTGCCCTTCTTTGTCTCAATCTTCTCTTAACTTGTTGGCTGCAGTTTCCGTTTGAATGGATGACTGAACCAAGGAAAACAAAATATTTAACACTTTCATTGTCTTCATTATCTATGTTGAAGTTTTAAGACTAAAAGCGAAAAATTGTATAATATCTCAAAAGATTAAGAAAAAGTATACGTTGCAATTCCATATTCATTAATTCTATAAACTGGAGCTATAAGGGATCTCATCATCCTGACAAAGGGGCCTGAAAAAGACTAACACCGTATTTAACAGTGAAATACTGAATGCTTTCCCCTAAGACCGGGAGAGGGAAAAGCATGTTTGGCCTTACCAATCTTCTTTAATATCACATTGAATGCCTAGTCGGTGCAATAAAGTGAGGAAAGAAAAAATAGAGGTGAGACACACCTATCTTGTAAAGATGAAAATGAAACTATTTCTACCCACAGATAATATGACTGTCTTCATTAAAAAGACAAAGGAATCTACAAAATGTTAATATAACAAATGAATTTAGCAATTTCATAGAATTCCAGGGTAACACATAAGTATCAAGTGCTTTGTTATGTACCAGCAATAAACAACTGTTACTTGAAGAATTTTAAACTAACATTTGTAATAGTTATTTAACATTTGTAAATATATTTAACCAAATATTGTTAAAGATTAGATATAATCTAAAAAGCTGTGTGAGGTTCTACATGCTAAAAACATGAAAATACTGAGGAAGAGATTAAAATAAAACCTACAGAAAAAGAGAGATCATCTTCAAGAAAGGCTCTTCAAATTTAATTAATAGTTTCAGTGTCATGATCACAGTATCAGAAATATGCTTTGTTATAATAAAAAGTTAATCTTAAATTTATATAGAAATTCAAAGTACAGTAGCCAAAATAATTTTGAAACTAAATAATAAATTTGGAAAATTTATATATATTTTTTATTTTAGGAGTTTATGAAATTATAGTGAAAAGCTAATTTAGGCATTCATGATCAATGAAACAGAATCTAGTCCAGAAATAGTCCTAAATCTGTACAGTTAATTGATTTTTTTCATTAGGGAATAAAAGCAATTATTGGAGAAAGGGTATTCTTTTCCTCAAAAGGTATTGTGAAATTGGACATCTCCATTAAAATCAAGTGAACAATACCCATTTTAGAGAACATGTGAAATATAGTCAAAATATATTATGAATATAAAACAATAAATCCATTACATTTTATTTAAAAATTTTAGGAGAATGTCTTTGTAGTCTTTAATTTGTCAGAGTTCTTAGACATAAGATATGAACATAATCTGTATATATAAAAATAATATATTGTACTTCATCAAAATTCCAAAAAACTTGGGTGTTTTTAAAAGCCAATGTTAAAAAATATAGTGAGAAGACAACCCATAAACAGGGAGTGAATATTTGTAAAATTTATTCTTGCTAAATAATTTACTTTTAGAACAGAGAATAAAAGCTCAGGATATAAGAAAATAAATAACCTGAATTGAAAATGAGCAAAACGTTTGAACAGACTATTCACCAAATAAAATACTAGAATGGCAACAATCACAGGAAAAGGTGTTGAATTATTAGTTATTAGCGGACTACAAGTTAAAAAATATTGCTGTCACATCTTCTCATGTGATAGGAGTACTGGGATTCTCACAAATGATGGCAAGAATGAAAAATGGTATATGGGAAAGTATTTGGAAATTTTTAAAATATTAAATGTAAACTTGTAATATAAAATCCAGTATACTACTACTATTTATCTAAATAAAACTTATGTTGACAGAAAAACCTGTTTACACATGTATATTTGAAGTGTATTAATAGTCTTTAAAAACTAGAAACAACCCAAATGTCTTTCATCTAGTGAATGAATGAAGTGTTGGATATACACACAATGGACTACTACATAGCACTACAAAGGAACCAATTACCAAAATATGCAGGGTATGAATAAATCTCAAATAAATTATTCAAAGTGAAAGAAACCAAACTTAAAAAACTACATGCTATATATTCATAAGGCATTCTGAAACTTGCATAAGTATAAAGACAAAAGAGTTTAGTTGTTGTAGATATGTTGATTAAAATCAAACATTAAGCATTTTTTAGGAGGGTAATAAGTTTGATTACGGTTGTAGATACTACAGGCTTTTGTCAAAACAAATAACACTATACACAAAATGGTTGACTTTCATTATATATAGACTATCCTATATTAGAAGCCCTGTGCACAAGATTCGTTCCTTGGGGGTGGAGGTGTCCCTCAGCCCAGCCTGCTCCCTCTCACAGTCCAGGAGCTCTTGTGGGATGTCCGACTGACTTAGGCCCACTCCCTAAGTGGGCCTAAGGCATCACTCGGACATCCTTAGTGCTGCTGCAGAGACGGGAGAGGTTCCCTCCACCACTGCTGCACTCTCCAGGTGAGCCTAGCTTCTGGCTGAGCAGGGCTCCCCCTGCATTGAGCATCATCCCCCTGGTGGTCAGTGTGCATCGTAGTGAACGGTCATTCTGCCATTTGGTCGACTTATGTATTACCCTTTTATTATATAGGACTAGAGGCCCAATGCATGAAATTCATGCAAAGAACTTGGCCCCGGCCCCTGTGCACCACCACTGTGGTGGGGGGCCTCTGCCGCCTCTGCCACGGCCCCTGCCTGCTCTGGCTTTGCCCAGAAGGAAGGACATCTGGAAGGATGTCTGGTCTAATTAGCATATTACACTTTTATTTTTAAAGATCATAAAAGGCTAATATGCAAATTGTCCCCTTGACTGGAATTTCAACCGGACAGCCCCATCCCCAATCGGTCCCCCCACCCTGATCAGGGGTGGGGCTGGCTGGCCAACTCCTGTTGGCCCCTTACCCCAGCCAGCCCGGCCAGACCCCACCCATGCACAAATTTGTGCACTGGCCCTCTAGTATTAAAATAAAACTCACTTAAAAAGTTAATGTGTTTCCAGGAATTTTTAAAATTGTGGTTATATTTTCTTTTAGTATAATTTTTTGTCTTGTTACATAAGAACTTATAAGAACAAAACTTATTTTTAAAATAAATATAACTTTTACTATGACATAAGAGAAATTTACAATTTCTATCTATCTGTTATACAGGTATGGCAAAAGTAGTTGTACAGTGTGCATATATAAAATCAACACTAATAAAAGAGTAACATGCTAATTGACCGTACATTCACGACACCCACCAGCCAAACAGGAATGAGTATGCAAATTAACCAAACAAAGATGGCAGGTTAATTTTCATACGCAGGCGCTGAGTGGCTGGGGGCAGGATGGGACGCTTGTGTCATCGCCATGGTGATGACGCAGGTGTTCTGCACCACCCCCAGCCGCTCCAGGCCTCTGGGCAGCATGGGAAGGCGGAAAGGTGGCTCCTGGCTGGAGGGAAAAAGGGATGGAAGGCCCATTCTTGCACGAATCTTCATACATCAGGCCTCTAGTAATATAATAATTAATAAATAAACTCTAAGTTTCATATTCTCACAACTGTAAACCTACTTTAGCCCCATCCTGTATATAGTATATTTTACCAATTTAATATGAAAATGTTACTTAAAGGAGATTAACATATGATATTTGCTGTAAAGGGTGAGATTTCCTTCTTTTGTTATGGTTGTGTAGTATGCCACAGCTTTTTATCCACTCATCTCCTGATGGGTACTTGGTCTACTTCAAGTCTTGGCTATCCTATATAATAAAGGCCTAATATGCTAAGTGTCCAGTCGTCTGATCGTCCATTCAACCAATAAAAGTGTAATATGCTAATGATATTCTAAGGTTGCTCAACCACTAGCTATTATGTGCACTGACCACTAGGGGGGCAGACAGTCAACAGGTCGACCAGTTGCTATGATGTGCAGTGACCATCAGGGGGCAGATGATCCGACTGGTAGGTTAGCTTGCTCCTGGTGTCCAGCCAATCAGGACTGAGCAAGATGGGCCAGACATACCCTGGAGCCCTCCCACGGTCCCTTCCCTGCTGACCAACCTCTCGCATCCCTCCCTGGCCCCTATTGTGCACTGTGGGGTCCCTTGGCCTAGTCTGGGCCCTCTGGCAGTCCAGGACCCCTCAGGGGATGTTGGAAATCTGGTTTCGGCCTGATATCACAGGCCAGGCCAAGGGACCCTACTGGTGCACAAATTCATGCACCAGGCCTCTAGATATATGACATATGACAGTTAATAATGCTGCAGTTAACTTAGGGGTGCATATATTGTTTCTGATAGGTGTGATGTATTCCTTCAGATATATTCTCAAAAGTTTAATCACTGGGTTATAAGGCAGACTCATAGATACAGAGAACAGACTGACAGATCTCAGAGGGGATGGAGTGGAGGGCTGGGTGAAAAAGGTGAAGGTTTTAAGGAAAAATATATGTATTTTGTAGACAGACAACAATATGGTGATTACCAAAGGCAAAAGGGAGTTTGGGGAAGGTAGAAGAGAGCAAAGGGGAGATAAATGGTGATGGAAGGAGACTTGATTTTGGGTGGTGAGCACACAATACAATATACAGATGATGTATCATTGAATTGTACCCCTGAGACCTATATAATTTTATTAATCAATGATACCCCAATAAATTCAATATAAAAGAAAAAAGAGATTAACTTGTATATCTTTCTTGATAAAATTACTATTTTTATGAATTACTTTGATTTTGCAGTAGGCAAAATTAACTCTTGCTTAAATTATATACACCACCATTTTTTCAAGAGGGAAATAGCAGATGGGTAATTAATGCTCTTTCTAATGAGAAACATCTTTCAAAAATTATTGGTTTGGTTTCTATAGTACATTGCAAGTGGCAAGATCATATTCTGCAGTACTTGGCTTATTGTAAATTCTGAGGGTGATGTTGATGAAAATGAATAATGCATAGTTAGTCCCCAGCTCCCCATATGTGTAATACAGTTTCAAACAGTTATGTGTGCTTTTTCAATTCAAATGCATTTTACTCTTGTGTGATATAAATCATATATTTTACTATGGCCCAGTGCACCAATTCGTGAATGGGTAGGGCCCCTTGGCCTGGCCGACAATCAGGGCCAATCAGGGTCATCTCATCTAGTCCCAATCGAAGCTGATGGGGGCCAGCTGGCCAGGGAGGGGCTGTGGGAGGTTGGCTGGCTGGGGAGGAACCATGGGAGGGTTCCAGGGTGTGTCCGACCCATCTTGCCTAGTCCCGATCAGCCAGACCACAGCAGGAAGCTAAACTACCAGTTAGAACATCTGCCCCCTGGTGGTTAGTGCATGCTATAGTGACTGGTCAAGCGGTTAATCAAATGGTCAATCGATTGGTAGAACACTTACTACATTAGGCTTTTATATATATAGATTCTAATTAAAAAGTATATGTAGCTAAAACACATAAAACTATTTCTGTGGAGGGTCTGGTAGCAATAGGGTCAGTAAGATCAGGCTAGCTATGTAAAATTCTAATTAACATGAAGGACATTTTATGTCAATTTAATTTAAATGATATCAAAACTTTTTTAGATGAGGAAATTACATAAAAATACAAAATCACTAGTGATTCTTATGATGGTTGTTTAAAATATTCTGGAGCATACCATGGATTTAATAGTTCACATAGTTCTAGAAAAGACATGCAGGATCATTATCTTTCATGTAGATCATCTCTGCAGGGTAGGAAGGAGTATTTATTGTGAATTTTTATTGAATACCCAAACATCAAACTTCATTGACCTCATGTGATATCACGAAATCATGTAACCATTTTTATAATCCCTCAATTCTCTAATTTAATGTAATTTCATTGCAGTAATAATCCAAGACCGTCATGTATAGGTGTGTTTACAGACAAATTAGATAGATATATAATTAGCTAAATGAGAGGTAAATGATTGATAGAAAGGTCATAGAGAAGATATATGACATATGACAGTTAGATGATAGATAGACTAGTATTTAAAGTACATGTGAATTAAGAAGTACAAATTGGTATTTACAAAATCATGGAGATGTAAAGTACAGCATAAGTAATATAGTAAATAATATTGCAATAATGATAAATTATGTCAGATGGGTATTAGATTTATTAAGGTAATCACTTCACAAGTTATATAAATACTAGTGGCCTGGTGCACAAAATTCGTGTATGGGGGGGTGGGGAGTGAGTCACTCAGCCCAGCCTGCATCGTCTCCAATCTGGGACCACTCGAGGGATGTCAGACTGCCTGTGAAGGCCCGATCCCACTGTCCTACATGGGCAGTCGGACATCCCTCTCAGAATCCAGGACTGCTGGCTCCTGCCTGCCTGCCTGCCTGCATTATTTCCCCTAACTGCTTCTGCCTGCTAGCCTGATCACCCCTAACCACTCCCCTGCCAGCCTGATTGATGCCTAACTGCTCCCCTGCTGGCCTGATTGCCCCTTACTGCCCTCCCCTGATGGCCTGGTCACCCCTAACTGCCCTCTCCCGCAGGCCTGGTTCCCCCCCCCCCCAACTACTCTCCCCTGCAGACCTGTTCCTTCCCAACTGCCCTCCCCTGCAGGCCTGGTCCTCCCCAACTGCCCTCCTCTGCAGGCTTGCTCACCTCCAACTTCCTTCCCTTGCAGGCCTGGTCTCTCCCAACTGCCCTCCCTGCTGGCCATCTTGTGCCGGCCATCTTGTGTCCACATGGGGGTATCCATCTTTGACCACATGGGGGTGGCCATCCTGTGTGTTGGAATGATGGTCAATTTGCATATTACCCTTTTATTAGATAGGATCTAATCACTATGATACAATATTATGTATCAACTGTAATTGAAAAATAATAAAATAATTTTATAAAAATAAATAGAAAAAGAAAAATATAAAGAACATGGGATAAAACCATATAGAATTCAAACATGAAAATAAAATTTTATAATACTGCTTTTTGTGCTGAGTACATACCCTTTTTAACTGATTTTAGAAAAAGAGGAAAGGAGAGGGGAAGATGGAGAGAGAAAAACATCTACATGAGAATGAAACATTGATTGACTGCCTCCGGCACATACCCCAACCAGGGATCAAACCAGAAACCCGAGTATATGCCCTGAACAGAAATCTAACCCACAACATTTATGTGTGTGTGAGACAACACTCCAAACAACTAATCCACTTGGCCAGGGCTGTATTCTTAATAGACACTTGTATGCTGCCTAATGATAGGCCCTGTATATATATTATATACATAGTATCTATGCACTGACAAAGTATTTTCACAATTTAAACTTATAGAGGTGAAGAAGACATGTGACAGTTTTACAAGGCTTCTACTGTAATATTCTTTGTTGGGACAATTACAACAACATAATTTGAACTGCATGGGAACTGTGTGGGTCCACTATACAGGGATTTTTCAAAATAAATATTGTAAATGTCTTTTCTCTTATGATTTTATTAATAACGTTTTTCTCTAGCTTATTTAATAATATGAATACTGTATATAACACATATAACATACAGAATATGTGTTAACCTTCAATTGTTATTGATAAGGCTTCCAGTCTACAGAAGGGTATTTCTAGTAAGTTCTCAGGAAGTCAAAAGTTATATGGATTTTCAGCTGCATGGGGATGGGCACTCCTTATCCCCACATTGTTCAGGGATCAATTGTACTCTTCTTCTAGGCCAGTGGGTATCCTTTTTCCTTTTTATCGCATACTACAGACATTTCTTATGAAATATACTAATTCTCCTAGAATTTACAATGTAAGAATGTACATATGGAGGACTGCCAGCAGATGAATATATAGGGGTTTTCCTCAGTACAGAAATAGCTCCATGGTAATTAAAGATGGAGATGTTAAAGAGAAAACGAATGTAAGAACTAACATTTTATAACTTTCCTATTGTATAAGTTAATTTAACTTGTTCTCCTAGAAGTTATATACTTTTTTTTAATGCATGCGGATGCCAAACAATTTATAAAAACCAATTAGTTGGGAGTTTTTATGTATTGTCTGATTTAGAGCCACTAACCTATTTTAATGTCTCAGGTTCACCATTTCTATGTCAAGGGTAAAAATAATCACGCACTGAGAGGTATTTAATGGGTAATAAAAGTTCCACTTGAACAGAGAATTAGTAATATAACCTTTAAGCTCAGGCTCTCCCAGGTATAATATATAGCCATAGGAGAAATGGCTTATAATTAATTGTGTAATTTCAAGTTCTGTCTTTTTCATCACTAACTCTTTCCCTTTGTGCAGAAGTGTCCCTATAATAATAGAATCAGGTGAACAGAGTTACTTGATTCAAGTACCCATGATCAAAAAAAGAAAAGAAAAAATCTCTAGAAAAATTAGTTTATATCATTTACTCATTTGTCCATATTTTGCCTTTCTCATTCTCCAGAGGAAGTAGAGGGATTTTATTTGTTCCGTCAGAGTTCTTTATGTCATTATTCTTTCAGAGTATGAAGACTAGCAGGCCAAAAGATGAACCATTAGGTTTGAATAGACATGAGTCATTTTGTTGCTTGCTAATTAATTTGGAAATAGCTTTATGATTTCAAGAAAATAATGCTATTTTTTGAGAGTACAACATTAAATAGTTACTCACAAAATAAGCTTTATTTTCATAAAATAAAGCAAATCACATTTAGAAATGCCATCTTTAGAAGAATACATTTTTATCTGGCTTTAATATCTCAAGTAGCATATTAATGTGTTATAATTTTCACTGCCTTTGCATAATATATTTAAAATATCTAAAATATTTGCATAAAAATATACAACTAAGGAGAATTGTTTCAAAACAACACATAGAAACAAATAAAACTGAACACTTTGAAAATATAAATATTATTTTTAAAAGAGAAACACATTTGAATAAAGATAATTATGACCATTGATGGCTCTGGAAGTCAACATAATAAGCAAAAATGAGTCACTGGTAACTTCTATTCAGAATCATGGTTGCATATGCCAGATTTGTACTGTACATAAAATGACCTCTATGAATATCATATAATCCAAAAATTATATTGAGTTGATTTCAAATTTAAAAATGATATTGAGTTGATTTCAAATTTAATATTATTTAACAATAATATTACATGCCCCGACTGGTTTGGCTCAGTGGATAGAGCGTAGGCCTGCCGACTCAAGGGTCCCAGGTTCGATTCCAGTCAAGGGCATGTGCCTTGGTTGCAGGCACATCCCCAGTAGGGCGTGTGCAGGAGGCAGCTGATTGATGTTTCTCATTGATGTTTCTAACTCTCTGTCCTTCTCCCTTCCTCTTTGTAAAAAAATCAATAAAATATATTAAAAAAATAATATTACAAACTGTATAACATTATTTCCAAAAGTATATTTCTTCTTAGTTTACATTTATATGGTGATTATTGTTTTTAAATTGCAGATTTGCATTACATTGTGCTTTAGGCATGTAATGTAAATGTGTACCTTATAGTTGATTTTTGTCTGTATTATAAATGTCATTTTCAAAAATCACTATCAATCATTGATTGATAAAAATCACAATCACTTATTGAAAAGTTGTTTTAAGTGTAATTTAGAAACAGAAAATTAGCTGATCTTATCTAGTGAATAGGCTGTTTTGACTTTGAAGGAATGAAACCCACATAATCATTTCAATAATACTAATGAAACCTGATAGGTTCACATTTACTAGTTAACTGGAAACACTAAATGCCGTTTCTAATGAAGCCAGTTGGTCAGATATGATTGGAATATATTTTCCCACTCACTAACAGGAGAATATAATGTTCTTCTTATTCAGAATACTTTCTGGAATTTGGAATCCTTGCATTGCTGTTTGATTCATACAAAATATTCTGAGTTTACATTTCACATGAAATTTTAAAAGCCCTTCAGGCCTTTAGGATAGAAAGTGCTAACACTGTGGCATCAGTTTGCATATTCTTCATTATCTTCTCTTCCTCCAGTCTTGTTCCCCAAATCTTTGTTTTCATTGCAACTAAGATACACATTTTATCATGTCACGCTTGTTTATAATCTTATATTGTTTTTTTCCTTCCCACAGGATAAATCCATCTACTGTTATCTTCAAAAAGCTTCATCAACCCAATCTAGTCTTCCTTTCCAGTATTATCTTTTCCCACTCAGTTTGTGCTTTAGTCTTACTGAACTACTATAAGTTCTTTAATATGATCTGTGCTTCTTCATTTCTACAGTTTCAATTCTGCTTCCTCTTCCTGGAATGCTCTCCTCTCCTTCCTACCTTATGCATCTGGTCTAGTGATATGAGATTTCCCTTCAATATACTAATTTTCTTGAAACATTTATTCAGCCATGACTATTTTGTGGTGTCTTTCCTATTTATTTATGTCGATAAAATTTATTTATATGACATTTATTCCAATTAAATATTATACCATTTACCCTGTGTGCCTCTTAATAGATTGCATGTTGCTTGAGAGTAGAGATCTTTTGTATTCCAACTCTTTCTCAATGATTAGAATGGACTTGCTATGTAGGAAACTCCAAAATAGTTTTATGAATGCACATATGATTTAACATTGATTATATAATATTTTAACTTACATATCTACATTCATATAGACAGTAGTATTAGTAAATGATGTAAAAAAGTGTATGTTAAGGTGAGGTTTTAAAAAAATTACCAGCTAGTATGAAAAAGCTTACATATCTAACTTTTTTGTTTTTAAAATTTTCACTCCAGGATATGTTTATTGACTTTAGAGAGAGGAAGGGAGGCAGCAAGAGAGAGAGAGAGAGAGACATGAGTGTGTGAGAGAGAAACATCAATTGGTTGCCTCTCATATGGGCCCCCATGAGGGATCAAATGTGAAACTCAGATATACGTCCTGACCAGAAATCAAACCAGCAACCTTTCAGTGCACGGGATGACACTCAAGCAACTGAGCCGCTCCAACATGGTCACTCTCATTTTGTCAAAATTGATAACAATATATACTTGGGATCATGAAGCACACCTGTGTCTTATCATAGCATGCACTTAAGTATGATACTGTATATTAAATGCCTAATATAATACCTGCACATTAATTATATCCCACTATTACTAAGGAAATCATTAATATTACCCCCCCAAAAAACAATGGTAAGTAAAAAAGATATTAAAACTAGAGGATTAATTATGATAAATAGTTCTAAGATTGGTGATATTTTTGAATTTTTTTACTAAAGAAAAGGAGTTTCAAGTAATTTCTTGACATTCTTCACTGTGGTATTTTAAATAACATATTTAACATGGCTATATATGGCAAAAAGGCAATTTAATATTAACAAACACAAGGTAAAACCGTCTTGTGTAATTCAGTTAGATTTATGTAAGGTAAATTCAAATAGAAATCTGTCAGGTGTGAGAAGAGACTAGTAACTGAGATGATAAGTAAAATGGGAAAACCGGTGTTGAAGACATGATTGATCCAAGGGACAAACATACAATCCCTAGAGTCAAGATTAAACATAAATTCCAAGGCAACTAAACATTCACTTTTTTTTTTCAATTTAAGATAAATCTCTGGATACAGGAGTCTTAATTCTTTAAGTAAACCACAGGTAACTGATTATGAAAATGAGGAAACATAGGGAAGTTAGGTAGTCAGGGGTGGGACCATGGGAACAGGAAGTAGAACTGGGGAACCCAACTAGACAGAGTTACTAAGACAACCCAGCTGGGCAATTAAAGAAGGGAGTGTGGAAGACATGAGCTTTAAAATGTATGGATGTTACTAAGACATGCAGCTTGCAGATAACTAATCACAAGGCAGCAAGGTGTATAACCAATCTTAAGGTGTTGCCAAGGCAGAATTCTTTGAAAGAACCAATCAGAAGTTAGCAAGCCTGCATCTACCCCTCGAAAAACAAACACCTGCTCTCTGCTTTTCCCACCCTCCCTTCCAGCAGGCGGGGATGCGCTCCCCTGGGCCCAGATGGCTTATGGCCATGTGGAGCTCCACACATGGACTAGTGGACTTTAATTCTCTTGGATACTGAAGTACACCAATTTCAACATGGAAAGAAAGCTCTGGACACTGCCTGCTCCTGGAACCCCACCTGCACCTTTTCCAGAACTGGCTTCTCTCAATAACTTTTGCTTCTGCTGACCATGTTTGTCCCTGACTTCATTCTCTGATGTCACGAGACAACGAACTCGAAATCAAACACCCCACATTTTTGTTTCAAAAATATAGCAAATTGATGTTTTGGTAATTTAAAAATGTGTAAAAGTAACTCACCCACTGTGTAACCTAAAGGGTATTACAAAGTTCTTAAGAAAAAATGTAATTAACTTGCATTAAAGTTTCACTAGATGTTAACTAACACTAATTGGAATACTAATAATTTATATAAGCTCATATGCCGCCGAATGAGCCTTTTTTCCCCCTCCTAAATACTTGGGACCAAACTAAAACTTACAAAGTTGTTGAATTTTGTAAGACAATTCTAATGCAAGAGATCTGGACTTTCAATTCCTGTCAAAACCAGATTAACCAATCTGCCTGAAAAACACACAAAAAAAAGTAGATAAAATATCTAAAACAATAGTTTTCAAGATTTTAAAGAACAGTTGTGGAACAAACAAATGTTTGCTTTTAGTGTAGTTCTACCAAAAGAAGAAAACTATACCTGCAGTTTTCTATCAATTTTAAACTATACTTCAATGTCCCTCAGAGTGTCAGCACCTGTGAGGTTTCCTCCTATGATGCAGTGATACCCCACCTTTCCCTTTAATTCTCCTACCTTGGTGTTGGTAACTGTTTCTTGAATTTAGAATCTGTATTACCACCTCCCATAACTGGTAGCTCCTCGCCTTATTTAGTAATATTTGCATCACATCAGCATCCCCTTTTGGTCTTTTACCATGATACTTCTCAAGATTTCTTATTTTTGCTACATTTGCCTCTCACCCTGGAAGTGGAATTAAAATTCCATGAGAGCCTGGCCGGCCAGAGTGGCTCAGTGGGCTGAGTAACATCCCATGGATCAAGAGGTCACATGTTGGGTTCCAGGTCAGGTCACATGCCTAGGTTGTGCTCAATCCCCAGTAGGGGGCATGAAGGAGGCAGCTGATCAATGTTTCTCTCTCTCATCAATATTTCTCGCTCTCTCCCCCTCTCCCTTCCTCTCTCTGAAATCAATAGAAACATATTTTTAAAAAGTTCCATGGGATTACTTTGTTAGTGAAGCATATGATTATTTATTTCTAATTTTGCAGATTTGACTGGGATGTATCTTTGCATGTGTTTCTTCAAAATCATCAAACTTCTATAATGCCAACTATTGCTCTATATTTTTATCAGTGTAAAAGATTCACTTTCAGACTTTTCACTGACATAATTTCTTAGCTTTTCATGGGAGCATAGAACAATTTTATGTTCTTCCATGGGATATAATAAAACCTTATGAACCTCTCTGCTTTAGAAACATGCCATTGTTCTAAATCATATTGACAGTGTCATCATTTGTAAGAAGCAAGATCAGCTAGAATTCTTAATGGGAATTGTGACAGATACACAAAATAAAAATTTGACTATATATTCCAGTTGATATATATATATTTTATCTTCTAAGATTTTAATGTTGCTAAATAACATAACTATCTCCAGATTGACACAAATTTTTGAAGATAAGATTTTGGTACTTATGAGCTTTGAGTTGTTGGAAGTATTAGTTACCAAATGTTTTAATGTATTTCTTAAATTAGAAAAAATGGGAATAATAATAATACCTACTACAAGAAAATCTGCATGATTCTTCCCTATGCAATGCATTCAATTTGTTTTTCCTTTCCAAGGAAATATTCCTTTTCCCAGGTCATCAAATATTCAGGTTTCCCTAATGTACTATATAATTTCTAAGCTAAACAATTAAAAATAATGTTCTCAAGTTATTAAAAATGAATAATTATTAAAATTGACATTAAAATATGTTACTTAATTATAAAAATTTGAATTGGACTCTTCTAAAATGTACTTATGTACAAAGCTCCTGAAAAAATTTTGCTTTATTAATTATTTTATATTTATTACCTGTAGAGATAGGTTATTCCCTTAAGGTTCTTTTAAACCTAATGTAAATTTTATTGAAGCTAATGATGGATATACCTTTAAAATATTTTATTTGATTATCTATAAACATATTCTTTAAAATTTGGTTACCCTAATTGAAATATATAATCCCTTTAATTTACCTATAAACTCCATGAGGGTATTGAGGATTACAGGGATTAAGTAAATTGCTGAGGTTAAACATCTATACAATGTTAGAGTTGGGATCTAATTAAACTCAGTTCTGTCTGCTTCCAAACTCATCTTCTTAAACACAATTTAAACAGGATCCAACAACCCAACAGGAATCGCATGGACACAGATAAAGTTTCATTATAGCAGGTTTGAGAGAAAATAAGGGGGAATAAGTTAAAATGTGGCTTATAGTAACTAACCACACAATGTTTACTGGTATAATAAGGTTACACATTAAATTGTTTAAAGCAACATGTCAACCATGATTTCTTTTCTTTTTTTTTCTTTTTGTATTTAAGAAAAGGTTTTATGGCTTATAAGTGAAATTCACTTTTGGACTAAAAGATTCAAGATATAATCTCTGTATTCAAAATCTACCAACCTTCTGTTAATGCAGATAAGAAAGGAAGAAAGGGGTTTGCGAGGAAGGGTTAAGTATGTGACAATGTGGAAACAGTAAGTCTCGTGTTTCTGAGTTGAATTCCTCTGTCATTATCTGGAAGGTCCATGTAAAGTTCCATTTGATTTATACAGCCAACTGTTAAAATGCTAACATGCTGCAGCACAGGAAAGAACTGTCCAGATGGATTGCTCAGCAAGAACAGCTATGGTGATGTAGGAGAGTCATGGCCTGCCCTTGAGAAGCAGAATGGGACTTTTCTCCCTCAGTTCTCATCTTCTGGACTCGATAGGCCCGCCACGGGGTGATGAAATGATTACACAGAACATAGTCCTCACGTCGGAATCCGGAAACTCCTAGAAGGAATCTGTATAGAGGAGCTATGGTGGGAGGCTCAGCAATTTGTAAAAGCCATAGTGAATGTAGAAAGTATATTTGTAGTTTAGTCTGATAAAGTTTGAAATAAAACCATGCCGACAACGAAGCAATGGTTAATTTCCTACTGGATACTCTGATTTACAAATAGAACCAGTTTATGTCTGGTAAATGGATTTGCCAAAAACAAACTATCGGTTCTAGTTTCTGGTTCTACAATAGGGAGCTTAGAAGCACCCACTCCATCCTAACAACAAGTAAAATGCCAAACAAACTGAAAAATCAACTTTTTTTGGGCTCCATAAGAGAGGGTATGATACAGGGTAAACCTTTGCCTATGGGATTGGGAGACAGACAGGTGAATACACATTCACAGTTCACTGGTGCAGAGACTCACAAGCAGAAACCACTGTGGGAACCTGTGCCCAGGTAAAAGACATTGAATTATAATGGACTAGAGGCCCGTTATACGAAATTCGTGCACTTGGGGGTGGGAGGTCCCTCAGCCTGGCTTGCATCCTCTCGCAGTCTGGGAGCCCTCGGATGATGTCCCACCGATGACGCAGGCCCACTCCCTGGGCCTAAGCCATCAGTCAAACATTATTAGCACTGCTGTACTCGCCAGCCCTGAGCCTGGCTTCAGGCTGAGCTGCGCTCCCCAGGCCACCAGGGGGCAGCTCCCGCACTGAGCGTCTGCCCCCTGGTGGTCAGTGTGCATCATAGCGACCAGTCATTCTGCCATTTGGTCGACTTGCATATTAGCCTTTTATTATAAAGGACTA
The DNA here is from genome assembly GCA_026230045.1 of Corynorhinus townsendii. Lineage (NCBI taxonomy): Eukaryota > Metazoa > Chordata > Mammalia > Chiroptera > Vespertilionidae > Corynorhinus > Corynorhinus townsendii. The sequence goes on along the minus strand of JAPDVU010000003.1, from coordinate 73,956,958 downwards.
GAAGGCCCAGTATACGAAATTCGTGCACTCGGTGGGGAGTTCCCTCAGCCCGGCTTGCAACCTCTCACAGTCCGGGAGCCCCACGATCAATCACCCCAAAGGGGGAAGCCTGGCCCACCTGCCACAGCACCACCGGCCAGGTAGCCTGGACCTCCCTCTGTGGGGCGATCGATCACAGGGCTCTGAGTCGAAAGCCCTGCAGAGGCTGGCCTGGGCCTCCCTCTGTGGGTGATCATGAGCCCCCTTGACTGATCACACCCCACCAGCTGGTGACCTGGGCCTCCCTCTGTGGGTGATCATGAGCCCACTCGACTGATCACCCCACCAGCTGGTGGCCTCGGCCTCCCTCTGTGGGGCAATCCTGGGGTGATGGTGGGGCCCCCCAACCAATCACATGCACCCGCTTTGGCTGGCCTGGCACCAGTGCGTGTCATAGCGTGGTTGTCCAGACAGTTGTTCTGCTGTTCGGCCGTTTTGTCAATTTGCATATTACACTTTTATTATTAGAGATGATTTGCTGGAGGCTCAGCACTGGCAATTCTGACAGTTAAACCCTCTGGGAGGACCAGATTGTAGGGCATGGGGCATGATATTATGAGATTTGCCTTCAAAACTCAACCAGGTGGTTCCCATAATAAATATCACACAAAAAAATGCCTTCATGCTTCTGTCAGTAGGAGGGGAAAAGGAACCATTTTTGTAATATGCCAGGACACTCTGTTCTTAACAAGGCCTGCACTCAGGGAAACTAGTTAACCAGAGCCCCGCTTGCTGAGGTATTGGCTGAGCCTAACAGATCTCGGGAAGGGAAACACCCACCTCCAGCCCACTCTCACCAACCTGCCCCCCTCAAGGGGAGAAAAAACAAACAAACTGAGACACACTTGTGAAGGTCACAGTCCAGAGGCACAGGCTCACTAAAACACTAAGACCTAATTATAGGGCTGTACAATACTAACCCTCACTCACATCTCACCACCACATTAATAAGGCCTATTTACACAGTTCCTCTTACCTAGTACATCATGTGCTGCGAGGAAGAAACATCACAAGGCAAAATGAAAGGCAAATATAATTTGAATAGACAGAGTAAGCATCAGAACCGGACATAGCAATGATGGTGGAATTTAAAACACCTATGATGAATACTAGTATGCTAAAGGCTCTCGTGGATAAACTGTAAGCATACAAGAACAGATGGGCAATGGAAGCAGAGAGATTGAAATCCTAAGAAAGGATACAAAAAATGCTAGAGAAATAAAGAGCGTCTTTGATAGGCTGAATAAGTGCTTACAAATTTAAAGCAAATTTACTTGTTCTTTGTCCATCTGAGTTGAAGATTATTTAATTTTAAGCAAGGCTACTATGTAGTTAGAAACCATACAACCTCCTCATGCCCCCCACAATCAGCCACCTGCAATTGTCAGTAGGTGGCAGACCTTCCATCTGGTCCAAAAATTTGTTGTAAATATAGAAAAGGGCTTTCTGAATTGCAGTAGCCATCTGCATCAGGTCCTGCTTCCAATTTTAGGACAATTGTATATTTTGTAGTGGTGCATAACTAACATGGCCCAGGTGTGGCTCCCCATTATCCATGTTCTCCTGAGGTAAAATACATTATTTATTTCCCAAGTGCAGGAGGATTAGGGAGGCCTTTTTTTGTGTGTGTGGTTTTATTATATTTTGTTTCATTGTTCTTTGCTTTTGTTTTTGTTGTTTCTAAGGTTTCAATTCAAGATGCTCTAGCAACAATAAAAAATATATATTAAAAAAAAATAAATGTTTAGATTATTAAAGAATCAGCACTTATCCCTCTTAGTTCAGACACCATAGCTCCTCCAAAAAAGAACCATATTCTATCTACTTTATTTTTGCCCCGCTTAGGAGAGCATAAGGAAAATGGTTACACTAATGAAAATTGAAAGTAAACGTTTTGTCCATGTTTGGATCAGAACTGTAACGATAACGAAAACAGCAACAGGAATAACAAGTATCATAGAAATTCATGGTGATTTAGGAGTTTTCTAACGAGGTTATACATTTTGAGTGTGTTTTTAAAGCATTCAAATATGAGCATTGTTTTGAGAAATAAAATATGAAAATGCAGTCATGAAACATTGACTCAGAGTATGCCATCCAACTCGCCAATGATGATGTTTTGAAGCTAAAAATCATACTTATTTTAAGTTATTTGCATACATTCTACTTACAATTCCCCCACATTTAAATTAAACAACCATGTTTAATATTTCTTCTCACTTCTTTCCAAATGCATCTCTTCTACCACTAAAACACTCTTCTGACTTAAATAAAAAGTTACAGGAAGTGCTTATATTCTCACCATAAAACTAGAACAATCACCTGTGCCTCCAGGTTGCTTGAGGCAGACGTCATTCTGACTGACTTGAAAGAAATAATGACCTTCTGGAACCTTGACATTAATTGTAGAACCTGAATGAAATATGCCTCTTTGGAAAACTCTGTATTTTTCTAATATTGGAAAGTAACCTTCTTATAAGAAAGTTAAAGACCAGATCCCCAAATGACTTGACCTCCTCACTTCTGTGAAGAAGTAAGGAGAGTGCAAAGTGGAAATAGATAAAATGCTAACTCTGTTTTTTTATAAGAGTCTGAAGTTTGAAAAGCACTTCTTTAGCCACAAAGGAATTTTAAAACATCAGAAATAGTTTAGCTGAAAATATCCACTAAATTTTAAGGAGAGTTCATGAAAACAAAACAAAACAAAAACATTAAAATAATATATTTGAAACATAATTAAAGTTATAGTAACAAACTACAATAAAATTATTTTAATTGAAATAGATCACATTTACTTTATTGGAGATGCAAAATAGAAATTTTCTTCTACAATCTTTACTATTTTGTGACTGCTTTTTAGGGATATTAGTGACAATAAATTATCTGATTTTTGCTTTTAGGGAACATTAATAGTAAAAATGTTCTCCCTTAATATATAGATTTGGTATATTGGTTTATTAAAATAGATTTAATAACTTGTTCATTATTTTAATGTTAATTCTTATGTATGCTAATTTCTGGCAACCATTTAAACTGAAAATATTATTTTCACCTGGAATATTTCCCATCAAACATGTGTCTTTAACAATAATTGCTGTCATTCAATGGCAAACTATTCACTAAGAACCCTTTGATCTATCATTCCTTAGAGGGAAAAACAAAAAAATCTTTATCTCCTGAAAGAAGGTCTATAACTTTTACATAATACTTCTCCACTTAATATATTTTTATTTAAATATTTCTTTTTACTGACTAAAACATGCGGTTTTTAAAGGCAACATATTATTGATGTTTGCATTTTCTACATGATCTAGTAGGGAAAAATTGAATAATGTAAAGGAAATGACTTTATTTGCATTAAAATTCTTCCTAGTTACTATGTGTCATTAAGGATATTATTTAATTTCTCTGAATTCCACCTGTCTTATTAATAAATGGTGACATTAATGCCTGTCTTGAAGCATGTATTTAATGATAAAATACAGCAGCATGCCTGTCACATAAAAGTCACTCTTTAAATATTTATTCCTTCCCCATAGAAGATGCTCTTTACATATTCATTGACTGAATAGATAATAAAATTATTATAAATCACATATTGCTGGTTCTTTAGAAGTTAGGGAGCTTGTTATGTGGAAAGATGTTTAGAATTTTTAGGATTTACCAAATATTTGGGATAGCAAGATTACTTTTAATGTAAATTGGAGATTATACTATGAGGACGGTAGTCAGTTGTCTTCCATCTTCAATGAAAATAAGGATTGAACAATTTCTTAAATGTTACAAAAATGTAAATGAAATTGGGATAATTTCAAAATAATTTATCAATTTAAAAATTATTTTGTTGTTCAATTTCTTTATATCAACCCCTTCACACAATCAATAGGATATGTCAATCAAATTGTCTTCCCTCTCCTACTAAACATGTTGATGTTTAATACAAGTGTATCATACAAAAATGTTCAGTTCATTATTCCTCACAGAATGACTCAGAAAATCATTTCCACTATATCTATAAATCTCTCATACCTCTTTTGGGGATCATATTCTTCCTATATTGTGTCTTTGATTTAAGAAAATCGCTCCATGTTACTTTTTATTACTTAACTTTTTAATTTAAGTTTACGTTATTCCATGTCTGTTTCTTACAGTCAAAGAACCCTAATAAATAACAATGTAACTTTAAGATTAATTATCAAATTGAAAAGACAATGGATACTTTCTTTCTTCCTATTTCTACCAGATACTTCCTGACCTATTAATCACAGGTTCATTTCTTTCACTTTAAAACAAGAATTCTGATAAAATTTCTTGCCCACCCACAGTTACAATCATATATAGTTTTTACTTCTGATTGTATTAAAAAGTATATTTAAATATAGTTTTCAGTATTCAACATTATGCCTTAACTTATATACCTCACATTCATTCTTCAACTAAGTACGTCTTTTTTTGGGAATCCTAAACATGCTCAAAATGGTAAGATTTAAAATTAATCTTCAATTGACCATATATACTTTTTATCTCACTTGGCAATTTATGCATCTGTATAGAATCAGTCACCTCACTTTCTTCTCCTTAAATATCTTTTCTCCATTGAACCCCTCTAACATAGTTTCCCTTTGCTTTTTTATTTTTTTTATTTATTTTTTTTACATTTTCAGCTTTCTTATATTATTTTAACTCCTTTAAATATTGAATTTCCTTATGGCTTCAGTCTAGCCTTCTTTCAGCTGTTACTCTTATAATCACTTTCTTTAGTCAGCTCAACAATATAGGGTTTTAAATTTCACATACCAATTATCTTTATTCACATTTTCTTCCTTCCATCCTCATTCTTTCATTGCCCCTTATTTTTCTGAAGGCTTGCATTTTTCTTGGACATCATATACATAGGCTCAACATATTGAACAAATTTCTACTTGAAAAAAATGTAGGCACCTGCTCAAACTGAAATTTATTATTGCTTCCCTAAAAAGTCTGTTCTATCCTGAAATTTGTTGTATTTGCATATATTGAACATATTTGAAAAATATCCAGGAGTTTGATTGCTCTTCTTAATTCTCTGTACAAAATCATCTCAAACTGGACCATTGGTATAGCTTAATCACTTATTTCTAATTTCTTAACATACCAATCTGTCTTTCAATCCCATTGGAATAATTTTTCTAAAACTCTAAATCAGATAAGGATTACAGATTTTAGGAAATCATTAAGGTCCTACAAAACTGTGGCCCAAAGTATTTAATAAAATTAATATTTTTTATCCCTCACTATATACACTATGCTCTACCAGCTTAAGCATATGTTTTGATTTTCTATTACTTGATATACTGTCATAATGTATGCCAACTTTAACACTAATTGCCCAAACATAATTATCTATCTTTATTCTGGAAGCTCCACTTATTCTCCAAAATAAAATAATACAGCATTAATTAACTAATTAATGAATTAAGTGATTAACACCATTTGCCATTATAAAATTGAGAAGTAAAACAACAATGAGATATCACTATACACCGATTGGAATGGTCAAAATCAAAACACTGGCAACACCAAAAGCTGGCGATAATGTGGAGAAACAGGAACTCTCCTCCATTGCTGCTGTGAGTGCAACATGGCACAACCACTTGAGGAGATGTTTTGGCAATTTTATAATGTGAAACATACTCTAACCTTATGACTAAAGTGATCGTATTCTTTGGCATTTACCAAAATAGTTGAAAATTACATCTGATAGCAACTCTACTCATAGTTTCCAAAAGCTTGAAGAAATCAAAATTCCATTTATTAGGTAAATGTGTAAATTGTGGTACATCCAAATAGTGGAATGTTATTCAGAGATAAGGAAAAGTGAACTACCAAGCAATGAAAACATGTGCAGGGACCTTACTTGTACATTGCTAAGTGAAAGAAGACCATTTGAAAAGGCTATATGAAAGGTATGATTGTAACTTCATGACATGTTGAAAAGTCAAAAATATGGATATGATAAAAAGAACAATGACTTTCAGAGGTTTGGGGGAAGGGAGGGCTATATATGCAGAACACAAAGGATTTTTAGTATAAAGTCTTCCATGTGTCATGGTAATCATGGATACAAGCCGTTATACATTTTTCAAAACTCATAGAATGTACAAAACAGAGTATTCTATTATAAACTATGGACTTTAGTTAATAATAATGTATTAATATGTTGGATCATCAATTGTAAAAATGTATAACACTAAAGTGAGATATCATTAATAGGGGGTACTGTGTGTTGGGGGTAAAGGGTATATGGGCACTTTGTATTTTCTACCCAACTTTTCAATAAACCTAAAAATGTCCAAAAATTAAATCTACTAATTAAAAATCTAATTTTAAAATAAATAAATTATGATAATTATAAATTACATCAATAAAAGTCGTTATAAATCTAACATTGGGCTATAAATATTATACATAAGATCTTATTTAATCCTCACAACACCCCACATTATTTAGATACTGTAATTGACCCATTATTCAGATGAAAAACTAAGCTTTGGAAAGAAAAAGAAATTTATGAACTCTCACAATCATAATATATAACAAAGCCAGGATTCCAGCACAAATCAACCTGACAGAGTATATGTGCTCAATAATAGAATCATATAGAAACATTCTTGGAAGTCACCTCTCTGTAGAAATAATGGTGCTATTTCTTGCATAATTACATGATACATAGTTAATATAAAATTCAACTTAAGGCTATGTAAACTTTCTGAATCCTATCTACATATTGTGAGATAGATTTCTCATAGTATAAGCTATGTCATAGGATGGTATGATTTTGCAAAGCAGTACCTCATGATTGCAGTGTCCAGAGAGTAAAGTCCAAAACAAAATATGTATAGATGACTATTTCTTATCCTATCTAATAAAGAGGGGATATGAAAATTGACCATTACACTGTCACAAAGATGGTGGCGCCCATAGACACAAGATAGCACTGCCCAGTCCCCTCAGCCCCGCTGGTGTCCCCCAGTCCCGGGGGGTGGCAGGTGTGCAGTTCTTTCAGCCCCACTGGAGGGGTGTGGCAGGCGCACAGTGTAGCTGGACCCAACCTCAGATGGGTCTAGCTGCTCCATGCGCCTGCCGCCAGAGTCCCCCAGTCCTTTCACAGAAAATGGGTTGCCTCAAAAGTTGGTTAAGCTGCTTAGGACAAAAAGCATTCAAAATCTTTGAAAAGGGAATTCCAATATTTATAAAAGTTTGGACTAGACAATTCAAGGTTATTTTCACTAGAACCTTCTATGATTTTGTGGCATTAACATTTTGAATTCACATAGAACCAGCTGTATTGTATATAAGCAGATATTATTTAAAGGAATGGCCATTATTATTAAAACAACTCATAATACCACACTGTTTATATGTCAAGAACATTCTGTGTGATTTTCCTAATGGCTGGAGTTAATGCCCCTAAATTGGCAGTCTGAGGGGAGGGGTCCTACTTTGGAGAGGGTGCAGACCGGGCTGAGGGACACCCCCAACCCCGTGCACAAATTTCATGCACTGGGCCTCTAGTGACATCCATAAAAGTCTTAAGCTAAAAATTGGATTAATACATAAAGACCTTTTTCCTCTTTGGTGATTTTTATCATTTGTAATCAGTCACTTAAGACAAAAAGTGATGTATTTAATTAGCTTAAAAATAAATCCTATAATTGTATTAAACTAATATCTATATTTATTAAGTGTTCTGATTGTGCATGAAAATTTCCCCCTCCTCTTTTTTTATTGATTAAAATTTGAAGATGGCAGGGTGCACTGCAGAGGGAGATGGATGGAGGTGGAAGAGGGCATAGAGGGGATACATGGTGATGGAAAAAAAATAAAATAATATTTAAAACTTAAAAATTGATTTATTTTCAACTTACATTAAACTTTTAATTAAATACATAAATTATTTTTATTGATTTAATGTTACAATGTACTTGGCTTAGTATATAAAAATTGCATACATAATGACACTTCTATCTAGATCTCATTCTTTTGTCTCATCTTTATTTTTTATGCCTATATATATGCACCCAGGAACAAAGAAAATGCAAAATGTAATGCAATATCAGTGATAATCAGAAAGGTGATTATCACTGGGGCCAGCCTGTTTGCCCCTAACTGCCTTCCCTTGCAGGCCTGGCCACCCCTAACTGCTCTCCCCTGCAGGCCTGGTTCCCCCCAACTGCTCTCCTCTGTAGGCCTGTGTACCCCCCAACTGCCCTTCCCTGCAGGCCCAGGCACCCCCAACTTTCCTCCTCTGCCAGCCTGGACACCCCTAACTGCCCTCCCTGCTGGCCTGATCACCCACAACTGCCCTCCCTTGCAGACCTGCTCTCTTCCAACTGCCTTCCCCTGCTGGCCATCTTGTGGTGGCCATTTTGTGTCCACATGGGGGCAGGATCTTTGACCACATGGGAGCAGCCATCTTGTGTATTGGAGTGACAGTCAATTTGCATATTACTCTTATTAGAATGGATAGAGGCCTGGTACACAAGTGGAGGCCAGCTAGTTTGCCCTGAAGGGTGTCCGGAATGAATCAGGGTGGGGTTCCCTTGGGGCGTGGGGTGGCCTGGGGGAGGGACCTGTGGTGTTTTGCAGGCCGGCCATGCCCCCCGGGGACCCAAGTGGAGGCCCTGGTATCTAGGATTTATTTATCTTCTACAATTGAAACTTTGTAGCCTTGAGCAGAGCCAAAGACTCCTGCTTGTTCTGTGGCCACAGCCATTTTTTGGGGGGATTTATTTATCTTCTATAATTGAAACTTTGTAGCCTTGAGCCGAGGCCTGGGCTCAGCAGGGCAGGTGGAAAGCTTGGCTTCCTCCATTGCCGGAGGCAACCCAAGCCTCCTGCTCTCTCTGTGACAGCAGCCATCTTGGTTGGGTTAATTTGTATATTTGCTCCTGATTGGCTGGTGGGTGTGGCTTGGGGTGTAGCAGAGGTATGGTCAATTTGCATATTGCTCTTTCATTAGATAGGACGACTTTGGGCAAATTAAGTAATTATACTATGTCTTAGTTTCTTTATAAATTAACCCTTTGTATGCTGTAATCGTCTATAGATGCGACCAGGATGGTTTCTGTTTTGGATGCATAACAGTTAACTTGTTAAATGGGATTGATAGAAATAACTTCTCCATAGGTGTATTATGAGGATTACATCAAATATGCCAGTATTTGTAAGCACAAAGTAAGCTCTGCTTAGGTGTTTCTTTGTGTGTTTTTAATAAAATAAATGCTAAGGAGATTTCTCAAGGAATCACCCATTTGTTTTAAACAAATATGTAAGGCCTTTGATTTTCTGTCACAGGGTAAATGTCCTATTCACATAACCACTTTATTTGGGACAATATTGAAACTTTACAGATATAAAAATTTTATGATTAATCTCTTTGGGGCAATAAATTATTTTTGCAAAGCACTGACAATAATTTTATCATTGTTATTATATAGGAGTGTCAATTTACATATGTTTAAACATTCTATTTTCTGCCACTGGCCAGAGATATCAGTTTTTAAACTATTGGTTATTTTATGAAGCACACTCTTAAGGTATATAAGTATACTGAATTCTTTCTCTTTATTCTTACAGAATGCAAGTACCATATCATTTTACATAAGACATTTTAAGATTTGGTGTATATATGTTCTGAGCTAAAAATCATATTTATGCTAATGGGCTAATTGCTTAGTATTTATAATATGATGATTTTTATTAGTTAAAAAGTAGGTTTGTTAAAAAAAGATATCACTCCCCCCAATGCAAAATAAAACCTAAAGACTTACCAGATCATATAATTTTGAATTGACAGAAATTTTAGGGCATATTATTGCTTTAGAAGCCTTATACTCTTTCCTGTAGAAAAATGTAGATAAATAAATCAATCCAAGATGTCTATCTAATTATGAGCCGTGATGCATTTTACATATTAAAGTGGCATCATACATTAATATAAAGATAAGTTCTGATATTTTCAATATATAACATTTTCTTAAATGCATTTTTGTTAAGGTAATTATAACATACTAGAGGCCTGGTGCATGAAATTTATGCATGGGTTGGGGAGGGTTCCTTAGCCTGGCCTGTACCCTCCCACAATCTGGAAACCCTCAGGGGATGTCTGACTGCCAGTTTAGACCCAATCCCTGTGGATCAGGCCTAAACTGGCAGTTGGCCATCTCTCTCGCAATCTGGGACCACTGGCTCTCAACCACTTGCATACTTGCCTGATTGTCCCTAAACACTCTGCCTGCCTGCCTGATCTCACCTAACATACTTTAATTATTTTTAATTCCCCTTATTAATGAGTATACATTTAGAATTGTTTTGTCTTCCTGATAATTTCATACTGTTATAATTAAGAAACGCCCACATCCTTATCTCAGATAATACCCGTGAAATAGAAATTTTAGGGGAATATTGGCAGATTTAGGAAATTTTTATAATTGGGGGGTCATGGAAAAAAAACACAGGGCTATAGACTGGGAGAAGTTACATTTCCATAACACAAGGGAGTGGCAGCAGTTACATTTATATAAGACAAGGGAACTGGGAGTAGCCAAAAGGTCTATATTTACAAAATAAAGAAGGCCGTGTAAAATGCATAATATGTAAAATGCATCACGGCTCAGAAGAAAGCCCAGAAGGAATAGGAGTACAATGAGGGAGGAAGGCCTTGGGAGTTACTAGAGTAATCAATTCAAAAGGGAATATTGACCATTCAGAAGGCAAATCAGGACACAGGGACTTGCAGCCTTTATAAAATGTGGAAACAGGAAGTCAGTGGTACCCTTTACCCCTTCCTACATGGGAATCTGTACTGTGAGATTCTTTCCCCTTCCCCACGTGGTAATCTGTACTTGTTCTTCAATAAATTTCCACTTTTGCCATATCACCTTCTGTCTGTGGATTCATTCTTTGATTCGGTAGGACAAAGAGCCCGGGAACCATCCTGTTCAGTGGAACATAGCGTGTTCCAATCCAAAAATCACATATCACCTGTCTTTAATTCTGATATTTTCTAATTTTAATATAACAAAATAATTTTCTTATTCTCAGTATTTTCATGTTTAATATATTTAGTTTATTTACATATAAGTTATCGATATTGTGGAATTTTATACTACTACAAGAGGCTTGGTGCATGAAATTAATGCATGAGAGGGGTCCCTCAGCCCAGCCTGCACCCTTTCACAATCTGGGATCACTAGTTCCTAACTTCTCACCTGCTTGCCTACCTGATCACCCCTAACTGCTTACCTGCCTGCCTGATTGTCCCTAACAACTCTGCCTCAGCCCCCGCCATGGTGGATTCATCCAGAAGGACTTCTGGAATGATGTCCAGCAGGTCATTTGGCTATCTTGTCTAATTAACATATTAAGCTTTTATTAGCATAGATTCTTGTTATTGTCCTTAATTATATCATCAGTTTTTTTTAATTTAATTTTTCTATTAGCTTTCTTATTTACCTCTTTAGATTACAATGTTCCTTTAATGTATCAAAGTCTAATTAAAGTTAATACTCTACTGCTTGATAAGAAAAAATGCTTTGAAGCAATATAGTTCCATAGTAAACTCCTGTTTCTATTAGCTAGTTTTGTTTTGGTTTACATAAGCATATATCATTCAAAGATTTCCGTTGCTTCCAGAGCCAATTACCATAAACTTAGTTGTAGAAAATCACAATTTCATTATTTTATGGTCATGAAGGTTAAATGTTTGACATTGGGCTATAATTAAGGTGTTTGTAGGACTGTTTTATTTTTGAAGAGTTCAAGGAAAAATCTCTCTCCTTCTCTTTGTGAACTATTAGAGGTGTTCCATGTTCTTTGTTTCCTTTCTTCATTTTCAAAGCCAGCAAATTAGTATCTCTCTGTGCTTTCATTCCATAGTCACGTTTTTCTCCAGCTTTAAGGAAGCATGTGATTAAATTGAGACATCTGAATAATCCAGGCTAGTTCTTCTGTTTCAGGTTCTTAACATGATAAGTCTTTAGGCTGTTTAAGGTAGCATATTTGCAGATACCAGGAATTAGAATACGAATAACTCTGGAAGACAATTGTTTTGCCTGTGATGAAAGGCAAAAGGGAAGTATATTGGCCAGGAAAATAAATATATTTAGGAAAGCAAATGGTCATAGAGAAAATGATTATCATAAAATTCAAGTAGAAGAGCAGGAAGGCGTTTGCATAGAAAATGGTATACTAAGGGTTATCAAGTAAAATACACTATTTCTTGATCTAAGGGGTCATTTTATTGCCTTTTAGTCTATAAAATGTTGTTAAGCTTTACATTTTGTTATGTATGCTTTTATATTAAAAACAATAAAGAATAGGCTATATGGGATTCCAAATTGAGACAGGGAATCTAATTTAGAGTATTTGCTGCTATCCAAGATGAGATGGTGATGGTCTGAACTGTTTCAAACAGTGTACAGGGAAAATTTGAAAGAATTAGTGAGATACTTAGAGAAAGTGTAAATAGAAGATTTTAATCATTTTTAGACTTTTGTATTTCATTTTTTCCCTGTTTTTTTCTTTTTCTTTCCATGAGTTATGTTACACATCTCTCTGGTCATTCGTGCAGTCATTGATTATGCATATTTTTAAGAATCATAAAATGGCACTGCTAAGATATGTTTGAAAAGATGAAGTGGTAAGCAAGAGGAAGTATGTCTGAATTTGCTGAACTTTCCTTAACATAAGCCTTTCATAAGATATAACTTCAATTTAACATATCAATTATGTCACATTATGGTCCTTGTAATATTTGTCTTTTATAAACATAATTTCCTAAATATTTTATTACTAGAGGCCCAGTGCATGAAATTCATGCATGGGCTGGGGGGTATGTGTCCCTCAGCCCAGCCTGCACCTTCTCCAATCTGGGATCCCTCTCACAATCCAGGACTGCTGGCTCCCAACCACTCTTCTGCCTGCCTGCCTGATTGCCCCTAATGCCTTCTGCCTGTCAGCCTGATCACTCCCTAACTAATCCCCTGCCAATCTGATTGATGCCTAACTGCTCCCCTGTTGGCCCGATTGCCCCTAATTGCCCTCCCCTGTAGGCCTGATAGCGCCCACCTTCCCTCCCTTACAGGCCTGGTCCCTCCCAACTGCCTACCCCTGCAGGCCTGATTGCCCAAAACTGCTCTCCCCTGCTGGCTATTTTGTGGCATCCATCTTTCACCACATGGGGGTGGCCATCTTGTGTGTTGGAGTGATGGTCAATTTGTATATTACCCTTTTATTAGAAAGGATGGTTAGTTAAATGATGCAAAAGTCTCTGATACAAAACCAAACCACATGCATATTAAAATAGTCCAAAACAAACACACATTCTTGACTACATGTTTTAAATTAAATTTTAAATATAAATTTTAAAAAATTTAAGCCGCCAGCATGGCTTAGTTGTTGAGCGTCAACTATGAACCAGGAGTTCACGGTTCAATTCCCGGTCAGGGCATATTCCCAGGTTGTGGGCTCAATCCCCAGTGTGGGCCATGCAGGAGGCAGCTGATCAATGATTCTCTCATCATTGAAGTTTCCATCTCTCTCTCTCTCTTCCTCCTTTTCTGAAATCAATAAAAATATATTTAAAAATTTTAAGTAATGTTAGCCAGTTTTATACATATTTTCCAAAAGCAAACATTTTGTTTTGTCAATAGAAATGTCCTGCATTCTGTTACTTCAATTTAGCTAATCTGATGTAACTGCACAATGCTCTTCTGTAGTTCAAATCTTTTATATACAAGCCCAAAGTATACTATTTTTTGAAAGTGTATTGTATACCAGTCTGCAATACAAAAAAAGAGAAATACTATATTTAACTTAAAGACAGGTGAACAATAGTAGAAAAAAGTAATATTAAAGTGGAAGTCAGAATTAATTATCTTAATGTTAACCAAGTTTTATATACATAGGCAAATATGCAATTTAAACTTTCTCTTTCGATATTCTAAATTATAAGATATTAGTATATGTCAAATTTTGTTGTGAGATAAGGTTGAGAAAAGATTGTCTTTTGAAGCAAGTACATTGGCTAGAAGGATCAAATAACTTATACATGACTGGTGTTAATTGTAGACTGCAAATAAGAAAAAAAATTTTTAAAGGATAGTTCATGGAAATTATTTTTCAGAAAAATAAATGTGATATATATTTACTTAATAGTTATGTATTCTCATCCTAACTAATAAAAGAGTAATACGCAAATTAACCACCACTCCACTACACACAAGCCACGCTCACAAGCCAAGCCCACTAGCCAATCAGGAACGAGTATGCAAATTAACACTAACCAAGATGACTGTGGCCACAGAGAGAGCAGGAGGGAGGCTTGAGTTTCCCTGGTGAGGAGGAAGCCAAGCTCTCCACACACCCTGGCCTGCTTTGGCCTCCGCTTAAGGCTACAAAGTTTCAATTATAGAAGATACATAAATCCCAGATCCCAGGGCCTCTGCTTGGGTCGCTGGTCTGCAAACCACCACAGGCCCCTCGCACAGGATGCCCCACACCCAAAAGGAACCCCCACCCTGATCTGGAACACCTTTCAGGGCAAACCAGCCATCCTCCACCCGTGCACCAGGCCTCTATCCTATCTAATAAAAGAGTAATATGCAGATTGACCATTACTCCAATACACAAGATGGCTGTGGTCAAAGATCCTGCTCCCATGTGGACACAAGATGGCCAGCAGGGGAGGGCAGTTGGGCAGGACCAGGCCTGGAAGGGAGGGCAGTTGTGGGTGATCAGGCCTGTAGGGGAGGGCAGTTGGGGACAAACAGGCTGGCAGGGGAGCAGTTAGACATAAGTCAGGCTGGCAGGGAGTGGTTAGGGGGTGATCAGGCTGGCAGGCAGAAGTGTTAGGGGCAATCAAGAAGGCAGGCAGGCAAGCAGTTGGGAGCCAGCAGTTCTGGATTGTGAGAGGGATGTCCGACTGCCCGTTTAGACCTGATCCCACTAGAATCGGGTCTAAACGGGCAGTCGGACATCCCTTGAGGGGTCCCAGATGGGAGAGGGTGCAGGCTGAGCTGTAGGACACCCGCCCCTCTGTGCAATAATTTTGTGCACCAGGCCTCTAGTAATTTATATAAATGCTCAATTAATAACACTCACTTATGTGATAATATAGTTAAACCCATTGTGACATGAGGGGGTTGCATTTTATTTATTGACTATATTGATTGACTATAAATAATTTGGGTTTTTTAAATTTCTTTATTGATTAAGGTATTACATATGTGTCCTCATACCCCCATTAACCCACTAACTTTCCCCCATTTATGCCCTCCCCCCCCTGGTGTTTGTGTCCATTGGTTCAGCTTATATTCATGCATACAAGTCCTTTGGTTGATCTCTCCTACTTACCACCAGACTCCCCTACCTTCCCTCTGAGGTTTGACATTCTTCTCTCTGCTTCTCTGTCTCTGAATCTGTCCCTGTTCATCAGTTTATGTTGTTCATTATATTCCATAAATGAGTGAGATCATGTGATACTTATCTTTCTCTGACTGGCTTATTTCACTTAGCATAATGCTCTCCAGTTCCATACAGGCTGTTGCAAATGGTAAGAATTCCTTTTTTTTACTGCAGCATAGTATTCCATTGTGTAAATGTACCACAGTTTTTGTGTGTGTTTTTTTTAAAATATATTTTATTGATTTTTTTACAGAGAGGAAGGGAGAGGGATAGAGAGTTAGAAACATCGATGAGATGAGAGAGAAACATCGATCAGCTGTCTCCTGCACACTCCCCACTGGGAATGTGCCCACAACCAAGGTACATGCCCTTGACCGGAATCGAACTTGGGACCCTTCAGTCCTCAGGCCGACACTCTGTCCACTGAGTCAAACCAGTCAGGGCTGTACCACAGATTTTTAATCCACTCATCTACTGATGGGCACTTAGGCTCTTTCCAAATCTTAGCTATGGTGAATTGTGCTCCTATGAACATAGGGGTGCACATATTCTTTCTGGTTGGTGTTTCTAGCTTCTTGGAGTATATTCCTAGAGTGGGATTACTGGGTCAAATGGGAGTTCCATTTTTAGTTTTTTGAGGAAACTTCATACTGTTCTCCACAGTGGCTGTACCAGTCTGTATTCCCACCAACAGTGCATGAGGGTTCCTTTTTTACCACAGCCTCGCCAACACTTGCCGTTTGTTGATTTGTTGATGATAGCCATTCTGCCAGGTCTGAGATGGTACCGCATTGTCGTTCTGATTTGCATCTCTTGGGTATTAGTGACTTTGGGCATGTTTTCATATGTCTCTTGGCCTTCCTTCTGTCCTCCTTTGAGAAGTGTCTATTTAGGGCAGTTGCCCATTTTTTTATTGGATTGTTTATCTTCCTTTTGTTAAATTGTATGAGTTCCCTGTAGATGTTGTAGATTAAAGCCTTTTCGGTGACGACACTAGCAAATATGTTCTCCCATGCTGTGGACTTTCTTGTTGTTTTGCTGATGGTTTCTTTTGCTGTGCAGAAGCTTTTTATTTTGATGTAGTCCCATTTGCTTATTTTCTCCTTAGATTCCATTGCCCTAGGAGCAGTATCAGGGAAGAAATTGCTTTGGCATATGTCTGAGATTACTCTGCCTGTGGATTCCTGTAGTATTTTTATGGTTTCCAGTCTTATGTTTAAGTCTTTTATCCATTTTGAGTTTATTTTTGTGTATGGTGTAAGCTGGTGTTCTAGTTTCATTTTTTTACATGTATCTGTCCAATATTTCCAATACCATTTATTGAAGAGACTGTCTTGACTCCATTATATGTTCATGCCTCCTTTGTCAAATAATAATTGGGCATAGTGGTATGGGTCAATTTCTGGGTTCTCTATTCTATTCCATTGGTCTATATATCTCTGTTCTTGTGCCAGTACCAGGCTGTTTGGAGAACAGTGGCTTTGTAATACAGCTTGAAATCAGGTATTGAGATCCCACATACTTTGTTCTTCTTTCTCAGGATTGCTGCAGCTATTTGGGGTATTTTTTTATTCCAGATGAATTTTTAGAAAATTCATTGTAGGTCTGTGAAATATGCTGTTGGTATTTTAATGGGGAGTGCACTGAATCTATATATTGCTTTGGGTAGTATGGACATTTGATGATGTTGATTCTACCAATCTATGAACATGGTATATTCCTCCATCTGTTTATGTCTTCCTCTATCTCTTTTTTCAGTGTCTTGTAATTTTTTGTGTATAGGTCTTTTATCTCCTTAGTTAAGTTTATTTCTAGATATATTAATTTTTTTGGTGCAATGGTAAATGGGATTTATTTCTTAGTCTCTCTTTCTATAAGTTCACTATTGGTATAAAGAAATGCCATAGATTTCTTGGCATTAAGGTTGTATCCTGCTACATTGCCAGATTCATTTATTAAGTCTAATAGTTTTTTGATGGAGTCTTTAGGGTTTTCTATGTACAATATCATGTCATCTGTGAATAAGGACAGTTTTACTTCTTCTTTTCCAATTTGGATGCCTTTTATTTCTTCTTCTTGTCTGATCGCAATGGCTAGTACTTCCAGTACTATGTTGAACAGGAGTGGTGAGAGTGGGCATCCCTGTCTTGTTCCTGTTCTTAAGGGAAATAGTTTTAGTTTTTGCCCATTGAGTATGATGTTGGCTGTGGGTTTGTCATATATGGCTTTTATAATGTTGAGGTATGATCCTTCTATTCCCACCTTGATGGGAGTTTTTATCAAGAAGTGTGTTGGATTTTGTCAAATGCTTTTTCTGTGTCAATTGATATGATTATGTGATTTTTATATCTCAATTCATTTATGTGATGTATCACGTTTTTTAATTTTTGGATATTGTTTCATCCTTGCATCCCTAGGATAAATCATAATTGGTCATGGTGTATGATCTTTCTGATGTATTGCTGGATCTGATTTGCTTGCATTTTGTTGAGGATTTTTTCATCTATGTTCATGAGGGATATTGGCCAGTAATTCTTTTTCATTGTCTTGTCTTTATCTGGTTTTGGTATTAGGGTAAAGCTGGCTTCATTGGATGAGCTTGGAAGTGTTCCTTCCTCTTGGATTTTTTGGAATAGTATGAGGAGAATAGGTTTTAGCTCTTCCTTGACTGTTTGGTATAACTCCCCTGTGAAGCCATCTGGCCCTGGGCTTTTGTTTGGTGGGAGCTTTTTGATGCCTGCTTCAATTTCTTCCATAGTTATTGGCCAATTGAGATTTTTAGAATCTTCCTGATTGAGTTTTGGAAGGTTGTATTTTTCTAGGAATATGTCCATTTCCTCCAGGTTGGCCAGTTTTTTGGAGTAGAGTTGTTCATAGTATTTTTTAACAATCCTTTGAATTTCTGTGGGGTCTGTTGTTATTTTGCTTCTATCACTTCTGATTTTGTTTATTTGAGACCTCTCTCTTTGCTTCTTGTTGAGCCTGGCTAGAGGTTCATCAATCTTGTTTATCCTTTCAAAGAATCAGCTCTTAGTTTCATTGATCTTTTGTATTGTATTTTTGGTCTCTATGTCATTTGTTTTTGCTCTGATCTTTATTATCTCCTTCCTTCTGCTCACTCTGGGCTTTTCTTGTTGCTCTCTTTCTAATTCTTATAGTTGTAGATTTACTACCATTTTTTCTTGTTTTTTTTTTGAGGTAGGCCTGTAGAGCTATAAACTTCCCTCTCAGGACTGCTTTGTGTCCCATAGATTTTGGATCGTTGTGTTTTTTGTCATTAGTTTCCAGGATGCTTTTAATTTCTTCTTTGATTTCATTGGTAACCCAGTCATTTAATAGCATGCTATCAGCTTCCAAGTGTTTGAGATATTTGGATTGTTTTTATTGTAGTTTATTTCTAATTTTATGGCATTGTGGTCTGAAAAGATGCTTGGTATGATTTAAATCTTCTTGAATTTGGGGAGACTTTGCTTGTGACCCTATATGTGGTCTGTTTTTGAAAATGTCCCTGTGCACTTGAGAAGAATGTATATTCCATGGCTTTGGGGTGAAATGTTCTGAAGATGTCAGTTAAGTCCATCTGACGTATTGAGTCATTTAGGATTGCTGTGTTTTTGGTGATTTTTTGTCTGGAGGGTTTATCTAGTGATGTCAGTGGTGTATTAAGGTCCCCTACTATAATTGTATTGTTGTCGATCTCTCCCTTGATATCTTCCAGGAGTTTTCTTATGTATTTGGGTGCTCCTGCATTGGATGTGTATATGTTTATCAGGATTATATACTGTTTTTGTTTGATCCCTTTAGTATTATGAAGTGGCCTTCCTTATCTCTTTTTATGGCATTTACTTTGAGGTCTATTTTGTCATATACAAGTATTGTTACCCCAGCTTTTTTTTCATTTACGTTTGCCTGAAAGATATTTTTCCATCTCTTCACTTTCAATCTGTGTGAGTCTCTTGTTTTGAGATGGGTCTCTTGTAGACAGCATATATATGGGTCATGTATTTTTATCCATTCAGCCACTCAATGTCTTTTGATTGGAGCATTTAGTACATTTATGTTTAAAGTTAATACTGAAAGGTACTTGTTTGTAGTCATATCTATTTGTGTGTGTGTGTGTGTGTGTGTGTGTGTGTGCTTTCAGCTACTGTAGCATTCTGCATGGCTGGTGGGAGGACTTCCAGAATCTTCTTGAGGCTCTTCTGTTTCGTTCTTCACCAGCCATTTCCTAGCGCCTGTCCCCCCTGGGGAGGAGCTCCCATTAGAACGGCCCCTACTCAGTGGTGTAAATTGTCCTTCTCTTCTCGGTTCTCTGTCCCACTCTCATCATCTTCAACCTCCCTTCTTCCCCACTGAACTTGTCATGGGCCCATTTAGGGCTGGTGCTGGATTTCCGGAACATGAACCTGCCTCGACCTCGGGAAAAGGCTCCTCGGCCCCGGCCCCGGCCCCTCCACTTCTCACTGCCTTCGCCTTCACGGTCATCATGCAGATAACACTTCTTGCTCTTGGATGCGTACTCAGGGTCCCACTTTTCCTAGCTTCTCTTTTGAAAATATTTGTTGCTGCTATTGTTGTTGTTATCAGAGTAGCTGCCTCTGCCCCAGCCTCTACCTCTGTCCCTTAGGCTTTTTTTTGTCTGTGAAGCTCCTGGTTTCCCCTTCAATTTTGATTGATAGTCTTGATGGATAGAGTATTCTTGGATTCAGTCCTTTGCTTTGCGACACCTCCTTCTATTCCCTTCTAGCTTGATGTGTTTCTGTTGAGAAATAATTTGATAATCTGATGGGGGATCCTTTGTAGGCAACTCTCTGTCTCTCTCTTGCCGCCTTTAAGATTCTCTCTTTGTCGTTAATATTTCCCACTGAAATTATGATGTGTCTTGGTGTGGATCTTTTGGGATTGATCTTGCTTGGGACTGTCTGTACTTGTGTAACTTTTTTCTTCTCCGTATCTGGGAATTTTTCTGACATTATTTCTTCAAATAGATTTTCTAATCTTTGCTGCTCTTGTCCTTCTGGCAGCCCTATTATACGTATGTTACTTCGTTTCATGTTATCCCAAAGCTCCCTTAGGCTCTCTTCCTGCTTTTTAATTTTTTTCTCTAGTTGCTATTTAGATTGAGCTTGTTTCTCTGCCTTATCTTCTAACTCACCAATTCGGTCCTCTGCTTCTTCTAGTCTACTATTGAAACTTTCCATGGTGTTTTTGATTGTAGCTATATCACTTTTCATTTCTTCCTGATTCTTGCATAAGTTGTTGATTTTCTCACCCATCCGATGTATAAATTCCACAACCATTACTCTGAATTCTTTTTCAGTCATGTTGCATGCTTCAATTTCACTAATTTTCTTTCTTGGTGACTCCTCATTTTGTCTCCTCTGGGGATTATGTCATCTCCCCCTTCTGATTATCACCAGAAGGTTCAAACTTTGAGTTGGGTGGACCTGGGCTGTGTGCCATGGGATCTTTGCACCACCTGAGTGTCATTGAAGTGCTCCGGCACTAGGACGTGTGGCTGCCATGGGTTGGTGGGAACCAGGCTTGCCCTGGGTCAGTGTTACCAGCGTTCAGTGTGGTCTCATGTGCACACCTAGAATCAGGGATTCTGCCTGCACCACGCTGTTGGCTGTGCCACAAATCAGAGTCCCCTAGCACGTGCCAGGAGTCAGAGTTCCCCTGTGTCTGCACCAAGAATCAAGTATCAGAGTATGTTGACTCGTTCAGCTTCTCGCTGAGGTTCAGGGTCCCTGTGTTCGCATGCACCAAGAATTGGAGTCACTGGCTCTTAGTGTGAATGCACTGTGAAGTCAGGGATCCCAGGTGCATCCGATAAGAAACAGAATCAAGTCAGTGGTGCTCATTGCTGCCTTTCACTGGGAGAATCTGGGTCCTGGTCACCATGGGGGACTGGGTTGCACAGTAGCACTGTGGAAAACAGACTTCCATGTGCATTTGCCCAGAATGGAAGTCAGGTGGCACTGCTGCCCTGTGTGTGCTTCGGGTTTGGTCGCCCGATTGTGCTGTGGAGAGCAGATTCCAGTCTCTGTGCATGCTCAGGTTCAAATTCCTGTCACAGAGCTGCAGCCCCTGTGCGCACTCCCAAGCTCAAATTTCCATAGGGGTGCTGAGGACCAAGCGAGGGGCCAGTTTATCAGTTACTATGGCCCTATCTGCGATCCTGCAGGGTGGGGGATAGGCTCTTTGACTCACAGAAATCTGCTGCTGGGAAGTCTGGATTCTTGTTGTCTGTTGGTCTGAAGCTGTGGCCGCAGTTCTGTCTCCAGTGGCTGCAGGGTCCTGGTTTGCATCTGAGACCTGACTGAGTGGTGCTGAGGCCAGGATCCTAGTCTCAAGCAGCTCTGTTTCTCAAGATGGCGTGGTCTCTGTGCCCACACTTGCTGTCCAGAATTGTCTGCTTTGTGCACGGAGCTCTGCTGTCTAAGGCTGCCCGGTTTGGCAGCCCCTTGGAAGACCTGCAGAATCTAACTGTCCCTAGCTCATACACACACACACACACACACACCACACACACACACACACACACACCGCATGTCTACACTCTCCTCTATCACTCCCTTACTTTCTCACATTCTCTCTGTCCCTACCTTCCTGCCAGTCGCCATCTTCCGGATCCTATTTTGGGTTTTTTGTGTGTGCGGTTTTAATGTTCAATGGAATCAGAATAGCAAAGAAATTTCATTACATTGCAAATTACTTTCATTGTTATAGCATAAAGGTTGAGATTAAGTGTCTCAGAAATATTTGCTCAAGGAAAGGATAGGAAGAAAGGAAAATTAAGAGGAAGAGAAAGAAAGATAAGAGATTTTGATTCCATCTATAGAAAGCATGATAAATAAAAAGCAAAGATTAACATACATTCAAGAGAAGGGAATGGTGGCACATATTTGATGCCATATCTGTTGTCCCAGAACTAATTTTAAAGCAGGTGTCACAAAAATCAGATGCCTGCAGGTTCCATGAATATATGATCAGTCTGAGTTTAATAAAATAACTAGAAGTGGTGTTGCCTACAGCACATGAGAAATTACTTGCCCTTTCTTAGGGACAAGCCGATTCAATTATTTTAAAACACTGCCTGAATAAAATGACTCTGCATACTGAATTTGGCCACTAAGGTGAAACATTTACAACAGCTTTGAAATGAAAGAACTTTTAAAAAATTTATCCCCACTGCACTTAGGAGGTATTTTGTCATCAGTATTTGTGAACAAGAGACAGGGGGGGAAATGTATTCACACTTGAGGCTAGTAGTCTGTGATATCAAATACTGAAACTTATCTACTGAGGGAGAGAGAGAGAGAGAAAGCCATCTTCTGAATCTGATTTAAAATTATCTAAATAGGGGATTTGTCATCTTTCTCTAGAAAACTCTAATAGCATCAGAGTTAATTTTCTGCATGCTTTTTATGAAAAGACATTCTTAATTTTAATTTATTCAAATTTGTGATTTTTATCTAAGCATATTTTTGTTTATTTAAGAAATATTTCCTAACAAGGTCATGATGCTATCCTTGAACATTACCTTTTAAGGTGCATATTGTTGGCCCCCTGGGTAGCTCATTTGGTTATGGCATCATCTCAATACACTCATGTTTTAGGTCCATCCCCAGTTAGGGCACATACAAGAATCAACCAATGAATGTATAAATAAGTGAACAACAAATTGACATTTCTCTGTTTCCTTTTCTCTCTCTCTAAAATCAATCAATACAAATGTTTTAAAAATAAAATGCACATTGCTTATTACATTTAATTTTTAAAATCTTCCTGGATTTTTTTTTAATATAGCTTGAGTAAGAGTGGGAGAGGAATATCCAAGTATACTGGCATTAATTATTTTTTACAAATAATGTATCTATATGATTCCACAGTGAGATCTCTCTTATAATCAAATTACCATTATATGTGAATCTACTTAGTAAATTTTATTATTTGAATCTTTGGTCATTCAAAATTGAATCCTCATTACTTAGAATTATATATATTAAGTTACTTGCTTATGATCAAATTTTCATATGATTATGAGTATTCAATTTTATATTTTTCACTGACTTAATTTTAGTTAAAATACACTTCTAAGACATATTAATTTCATATGTTTTCTAACTACTGATCACAAAACTGTAATTAAATATGATGCTCCCATAAATTTTAATCTTTTGATATATATTGTGGCTCCTTTTTAATAGCCCAGTATGGCCTATCTTGGTGAATATGCCAGATGTACTTACAATGTATATTTTGCAGTTATTTGGGTTCAATCTTATAGGTCTATTAGGTAAATGTGGTTCATAATGTATTCATAGCTTCTAAATATTTTTTCTAAATTTTGTCTAGTCTTTTTTCAGTCATTGAGCAATACATAACTTATCTGCAGCTGTGAATGTGGATTTGTCTACTTTTCTCTTTAGTTCTTTCGGTTTCTACTTAATGTAAATTGAAGCTTTATTACTAGGCACATGTACTAGTACATTTATAGTAATTACTGTCATATCTTCCTGATATATTTACTCTTTATTAAGATTTGTCCTTTTTATTTAGTAATACTCTATGTTTTGAAATCTGCTTTACCTGCTACAATGTGGTTACTCCATTTTTCTTATATTTACTATTCACGTGGTATGTATTCAGCCTTTCACTTTCAACTTTGCTGTAGATTTATTTTAGAATTAAATGAGTTAAATGTTTGGAAAACTGCATGCTCAATGTTAACCCTGGAAAAGAAAAAAATCTCAAAACTTATCTCAAATACCAGTATTGAGGCACAAGGACTTCAAAAATTTTTTCTTTTTTTTTTCCTATTGACTAATTAACTCAGGTATAATAAATAGGTTATCCTGAGGAAAATCTATCTTTTCATATTTTACTATTATAATGTGACTGAATACACAGATATTAAATGACAGGTTTGTAAACATGCAAATTAGGAGGTAAGCTGATGGGCTAGAATTATAGTATAATCTTATAAAAATTTATTTTGCAACCATGATATATAAATGCTATCATACTTCTTGCAATATGATAAGCTTCTGTCTAGACAATTTGGGTTATGATGTTGTCCCATGTTTAACTTAACCACAAAAGAATAAAGTTCTTGAACTATTAGAGCTGAGATTTCTTTCAACATTATTATTTCACCTTTTTCCCCATAAACCTTTCACACAAAATCTCTGCTCTTTTGAAGTTTAAAAGCTGTATTTCGACATTTAAAAAGCAGAGCTCCTGAGGGACTCACTGGTGAAAGCTATTAGTGAATTTGCTTATATAAAACTTGCATGATACCATAAATCTTTTATAGAGTGTCTTTGGAAAACATGTCTCAAGCTTGTGTGTGTGTGTGTGTGTGTGTGTGTGTGTGTGTGTGTGTGTTTGAGAGATGAAAGAGAGAGAGAGAGAGAGAGAGAGAGAGAGAGAGAGAGAGAGAGAGAGAGAGAGAGAAAGAAGTAGTTAATTACATGAGCCTTCAACAGGAGCCTTCAACTTTACATTTTTTTGACATTTAATAAAAAACAGGATAAAAAAAGTTATATCATCAGAGGCCTTATGCCACCATATGAAAAACTGAATATCCAAGCTATGGGTTCTGAAAAGCAAATACGTATATTTGATTTAGGAAAACTGATTTCACTTTGCTTTTCTGGAAAGATTAACATTTAGTGTCTAAAAGCTGAAAAGACCATAACAATAACAATTCAAATCAGTTCTCTATTGTTATAGTAGGAGGCAATTAGTTAGACATCAACAAAAGAGAAGGGAGCCAGGCATCGATTAAGCTGGATTAAGTCTGGAAGCTACAGCTTCTAGACACTCCAGCTGACAGCCCCATTGCCCCCAAAGGGGCTAACATTCCTCCTTCCTCCAAGCAGGGAGAAAGGATGGGCTTCCCAGGATCCCCAGGAAACAACCAGCCCCTTCCCATAGATTACCAGGGGAGGGATTACAACAGTAAAGGGTAAATTCTCTGCTGAGGCATGCGCAGTAGAGTCATGATGGTCACCACAAAGGGGATGAGTCTAGCTTGGGGAAATCTGGAGAAAAGACTGGGTAGGATAAGGGCGCAAAACCCTAGAAGACCCAGGAAGGTACTAGATAGGAGGAGACACCAGCGCAAGCCCCTTCCCATACCCAAAGATATACTCAAAGCTTAACAAAGGCCGAGGTTCATTTGAGCTCTCTCTTTAGCAGCCACATGGGCCCAAGTGCAGCCTAGGCAGCAGACATACAGATGGGAAATCACACACAGAGAGGTTCTGCCTCTCTGGGTGCTGGCCCACCTGGGCCTTACAGGTGCCCTGAGGGTCTGAGGCCCCAGAAGCTGGACTTCTTCCCAGCAGGAGGGCTGAGCCACCTGGTCCTGGATCACACATCTGATACCTAAGGGCACTATTGCTTGCATCTTCCTATGCAGGAGTCCCAAAAATGCTTTTCTCCTGACTGGATGAAAGTATCCTATTTCCACCAGCAACATATGTATGATAGGTATAAAAGATTGAGGTCAAGTTTCTATTCACATGTATATTTCTACATTACCTTGGTCATCTGAATGTTCAGAAATAAAGCAGAGGAAAAGATAAATATATATACATTTGCAATCACCATCATTTCTAATGTCTGTGGTTAAATGTATGGTACTTTCAGCAGTGGAGATCTCTATGCAGGTGATTTTACAACAACTTTAAAAAGTAAAAATTAGAGCCCTAGCTGGTTTGGCTCAGTGGATAGAGCGTCGGCCTGCAGACCAGAGGGTCCCGGGTTCGATTTGGGGGCATGTACCTTGGTTACAGGCTCCTCCCTGCCCAGGGCCCTGTTCAGGGTGCATGCAGGAGGCAACCTACGGATATATTCTCTCACATCAATATTTCTGTCTTTACCTCTCTCTTCCACTCACCCTACAAGATCAATGGAAAAACATCCTCAAGATTAATGAGGATTAATTTTTAATGGGGATTTAAAAAAAAGATTTTCTAAAAAGTAAAAATTAAACTTTCAGTTTTGGGAAAAGTTTATGTAGACTCACTTTTCTCTGCCTCTCCCCTTTAGCTACACCTAAATAATCTGGGAATAATTCAACAAACACAATTATAAAAGGATCCTGAAAGGGGAAATAATAGTGATTGGTCAGAGACCTCAGGAATTGAGGAACACCACAGAAGTGTTTCCTAGGTTTTCTTTAGTTTCTGGTACACAGGCAGTCCTCAGGTTATGTCGGACTCGACATATGTCGTTTCGTGGCTAGGTTGCCATCTCCCATTTATTTATTAAAAAAAAAAGTTCCGTCATTTCGACGTATGTACATATGTGCTTTATGTTTTTATTATTTATTTACCGCAAATAAAGGTCAGGGATTGTTATCTTTCTTTTAACTTTTTTTACTGTTTCACTTCATTACTGCTGTGTATGTGCTCCATGTGAGTGATGTAGGTGCTTATGTAGGTGGGTTTCTACGCGTTTCGTAGCGCCTTAGGAACGGATCTCCAATGTAACCCGAGGACCTATTGTATTCTGAAATGGGTGCCAGCGAAAATTTGTAACTCAGACTTACCAGTAGTTGCAGAGAAACAACAGCAAATAATTTTTTTAAAAAAATGGAGGGGGAGGGGAGCAGAACACTTTCTCTCTGGCCAGAGATCTCGGAAAAGAATAGTCTGATAAAGACCTAACTGGGGAGATCCATGGGGTGGGGGGAGGCAGCTTCAGTAATGCTCTGTAGCCGATTCATCCTGTCCAGCACCCACTGACAATTTGCCACAATGTGCAACAGTAGCATGCCAATGAGATCTGGCAGATGGCCCAATCCTACCCCACACTTATCTGCAGTGGGCACCCACTCAGCTAGCACTCACAGAGTCAGAAAGCCTACTTGCCTGGGCTTTCCTGAGTAGCAGAAGGCTAATCAGACCAAAGTTTATGAACACTCCACCTAGGGTCAGTGTTACTCAGGCATATGTTTCCTGAACCTGTCACTCAGTGGCACTGGGTGAAAGGCAGCACCTGCAGAAAAGCCGAGCAGTGCCAGAAGAACAATGCTAACCAAGAATAACGTTGTATACTCTCTGCAAATTAAATAGTCACTAAAACTACAGATCACAATGTAGATACCTGCTCCCGCTTCATCTTTAGGACTCCCCAAACAGGAGAGAGTGCCAAGCATGTAATTAATCATTTCCTAGCTGCCTTTGCGGTACTAGGTCCTCCCTTAGAGCTAAAGACAGACAATGGACCCACATACACTAGTTCTGCTTTTCAATATTTTTGTCAGCAATATCAAATTTGTCATAAAACTGGTATCCCTTACAACCCTCAAGGTCAAGCAATAGTGGAAAGAGAAAATCGTATTCTTAAAATGCAATTACTAAAACAGAAAGGGGGAGACGGATGTTATGTGTCACCTCAAAACAAACTCAGTCATGTTCTCTATACTTTAAATTTTTTGAATTGCAATGTAGAGGGTCGTACAGCAGCCAAAGG
The DNA here is from genome assembly GCA_026230045.1 of Corynorhinus townsendii. NCBI lineage: Eukaryota > Metazoa > Chordata > Mammalia > Chiroptera > Vespertilionidae > Corynorhinus > Corynorhinus townsendii. The sequence goes on along the minus strand of JAPDVU010000003.1, from coordinate 73,928,980 downwards.
CATCGGGCCTCCTGTATAATAGCCTCTGCGGGGTTAGCCCGATGGAAGGATGCACAAACTGGACAATAGTTTGGACCAGATCCAGTAATGATGTGGTGAAGAGGTTGTGTTTGTATCTTTCCAGAAGGAACAGTGCAGCTAATTTGGGTGCCAGAGCGTTTGTGTTGTGTGTCACCACAATGGACCCAGAGAAGCTCCTCGTCCCATTGTTCAAAAGACTGAGAGTTACCCTGATGACAGCAAAGCAGAAAAGGAAAATGAAGAAGGCTACTCAAGAGACCGAGGCACCAACATGGGGTCAGCTGAAGAATTTAACAACTGAGGCCCAGCAGATGGCAGAAAAGCAAGAAGTAGAAGCTACTCCCTCAACCATGTTTCTGGCTATGCTGGCATTGGTTAGCTGCCAGTCTTCTGCAAAGTATTGCGCAGCCAAGTCCAAGGACTCTGAGTAAATCAGCAAAAGAAACTTTCATTTAGTAGAAAAATGTTACTATAGTTTGATTCTCTATTATTGTTGAGTTGCATTGGCCTTGTTTTGTTAATATTTTAATAGTCAGAACTTTGTTCTTGATGTTTAAGTTTTACTTTCATTATTAGTAGCTTAAATTAAAAGAAGGGGGAGATGTAGGGAGCAGTTACAGGGTTAAGCCTCAGACTGACCTACTGGCAAAGCCGCAAACAAGCTTAGAGGGCACAGCCCTCTTAGCATAATGAAGCTTGATCTTGTGACTACTTCCTAGATCCTATCTGGGTAGCTAATGAGCTGTGGGAGGCGCAGCAAGTGCTGCCAAAACAAGTGAAACTCACAAGAACATTGTAACTATGGTGACCACTACCTTGTTTACCTCTAACTATAAAATAAAGGCTCAGCTTGCCATCTGAGTTGGTTCTGTGGCCTCAGCCAGGCACAGAAGATCCACCTAGACCCAGCTTATTCTCTTTATCTATCTTTTCTTCATCCTTCGCTGGCCCTCCCTCAGGCTCGCTGAACCCTTGTCTGTGCTGGTGTGGCACAAGCTTCATAAAATAAAACATATAACTAAATCAAAATATTCTATAACTTTTTTTTTATAGAAATCTAAAACATTTCAAACATGATACTATTAACTTATTTCTTAAATAAAATATTTATTTTAATTGCATTTTAAATATCACAAAGAATTGTGTGCTAAGGTTGTACAGAACATTTTTATGTAATACATATGCCTGCTGAGTGTAAATTCATTAAAATACTATATAATAAAAGGCTAATATGCAAATTGACCAAACGGCAGAATGACCAGTTGCCATGAAGTGCACTGACCACCAGGAGGCAGGTGCACAATGCAGGAATTGCCCCCTGGCAGTCAGGCTCAAGGCTGGCGAGTGAAGCAGCGGTGGTGGGAGCCTCTCCCACCTCTGCAGCAGTGCTAAGGATGTCAGACTGACAGCTCAGGCCCAGGGGGTGCGGACCTAAACCATCAGTCAGACATCCCGAAGGGCTCCCAGACTGCAAGAGGGTGCAGGTTGGGCTGAGGGACAACCCCCCCCCCCGCCAGTGCACAAATTTCATGCACCGGGCCTCTAGAAAGAATAAGAATATCTGAATAAAGAAACAATGATCAATTTATAATGATCAAATTAAGGACTATCAGATAAGATACTATGATAGAGATTTTAGGGAAAATATTGTCCATGATGTTCAAAGCACATTTTCTTATAGTATGAACTATTTTAAATGTTGTAACATCCATCTCTAAGTTCTTGTGCAATGTAATTATCTTTTACAAATTTCATTCTCTTAAAATATTTTCAATTAAATCAGTCATTAGTTATTTACTTCTGTTAAAGATCATTTTAGGTTTTCATTTAATGAGATACTTTCTCTACAGCAATATTATAAAATATTTGAAATTTTAGGCTACTTTGAAATATTACTTCTATTAGAAAATTAGCATTTAATTATATCCCATACTGTGTAAAATAAATGTTGAAAATGGTTAAAAGTTTAAACTCTAGGATGGTTATAGGTTGTTAATGTAGTGGTTCTTTTTCTCTCCCATTCTTTCTGTTCACACAGAAAATGTGAAAATTGCCTGAAGTCTTTATTATCAAATTCTACTTGATCAGTATAGAAGTTACCTCTCTGGTTTACTACTCTTACTTGCTCACTCTACCTATGCTATGTAAGTTTCCTCGCTTTTTACACAAGCAGGTCATGTACTCACAAGTCTTAGAAACTCAGACTTCCTGTACTCTCCTTATAAATCACTCCTCCCTTGACATATTCATGAACAAATTCCTCACTATTTTTATGCCTTTGCTTTAATGTCACATTCTAATCACACTCACCTGAGTACTCCATCCCAACCCCCCTCCCCACCCTCCACACACACACACACAAACACACACACACACATTTCTGTATCCTGTCAGCTTGCTTTTATTTTTCCATACCACATTTCTTCTTGTGTCATATGATAAACATTTTTGGTAAATTATTTTTCTAGTTATTCATTATTCCAAAAAAATACAAGAATGGAAGTTTCATATGGGCCAATGTCTTCATTTTGTTTGTTGCTCAATCCCAAGTATGTAAAACATAATTGGTTCTCAATAAATATTTGGTGTCCATTGAATATGTGGACATAAATACATATATAAGTAATAAACTTTAACAATTTTTTGGTCTGAATATATAAGCATTTCTGTAAAATAAATACATTAAGGGATTGATCAAAATTATAAAGCAGCTTACATACATAATATACTATATTTATATATGTAAATATGTATTTATATATGTATTTATACTGTGTAATTAAATATACTTTCGTATTTTAGCTAGGCATACTTTACTAAATAAGACTATTTTCAGTTTTGCACAGTTTTTACAACTTTAAAGAGTTAATTTATTTAATGGTACCTGAGTTTAATATCCAGACACATTGTATAGAAATTATAAGATTCTTCATAAAAGCAAAAATGATCTGAGTTAAGACCATTTTTAACAATACCCTAAGTACCTACTTTGTGTTTTCTAGTTCTTTCTTTTCTATTTTATTTATTTATTTATTATTTATTTATTTATTTATGTTTCACTCATGATACACTTTTCAGGTCATCCTGAAATCTGGAGCAATCTTGTACAAACTGAAAATGTTTTCTTCAGATAAAGAGAGGCATAGTATTATAATAGGCAAATGGAAATAGCGTATGCATAGCATAGTAAGATCTACCTTTCTATCAATCTATGTATCTATCATCCATTTAATGTATTATGTATTTCATCTATAGATATAAATTATATCAAATTTGTAAGATATGCATGCATTCACACAGAACATACACATTGACAGGCACCATAGTGGGGTAGAAAGATATACATACATCCAAATATACATATAGATAGATAGATAGATAGATGGTAGATAGATAGATAGATAGATAGATGATAGATAGATAGATAGATACACATATATATTTATATGTATGTGTGTGTATATATATATGTATATATATATATATAATTAGTTAGGTGTTGGTTAGGTATTTTTTCTATAGGCAGATAAACAGAAAATCAGTTCAGTTCTGTTCATAAAACTGAAATAGAATGCTCTGAGTAAAAACACTCAAATCATTTGATTCTATCAAAGTTAAAATTGAAAAATTGATTGAGTGCTTGTATTAAAATGACCTATGCTTGATTTTTCTTCTCTTGGAGATAGAGCCTTTGATAAATGAAATAGTTTAAGACATCAATAGTGCTGAGAAGCAGGGCAAAGGATTCTGTGAACATTCAAACATCAGTACATAATTGAGTTATGCCAGTAAATGTCAAGTTTGGTCAGACAGCTCTTGGTTTCAGCCCAACATAAAATCTTTCAGTCAGTCCTAAAGCCAAACGTCACACATTCAGGTCACACTGAATGATTGCACTGGCACCAAGTGAAAACAAGCTGAGGTTCATTAGGATCACACTGGCCAGGGCATTGCACAGGTCTTTTGGACAATGTGGTCTCAACAGGAATTTTATGAAAGCTCTATACAGATAGAAAAATCCAATCTGCCCTGAGTAAAGTTGGAAATTGCAATCCCCCATGTATTCTCACTTATTTTATTTGATCTAACAAGATTTTTTTTTTCTTTCAGAAAGTTGTCCCATACAACCTGCACCAGGGTAACTTGGGTGCTCATTTAAAAAGCACATTAATGAATCCTTTCTTTCCTCATACACAATAATAAACTCAAAATGGATTAAAGACTTAAATGTTGGATCAAAACCATAAATACCTACTAAAAACATAGGCAGTAAAATCTCAGACATTTCTCATAGCAATGTTTTCTGACATTCACCTGAGGCAAGGGAAACAAAAGAAAAAATAAACAAATGCGACTACGTCAAGGAAAAATGTTTTTGCACATCAAAAGGAACCGTCAATAAAATGAAATGACAACCCATTGAATGGAAGAACATATTCATAGATATAACTGCAAGGGCTTAATATCCAAGATGTATAAGGAACGTAAAAAAACTCAACACCAAAATCCAAACAACACCACCAACAAAAAAACTATCCAATTAAGAAATGGGCAAAGGACCTGAACAGACACTTCTCCAAAGAGGATGTACAGATGGCCAATAGACATCTGAAAGGAAGCTCAAGGTCACTAATCATCAGAGAAATTCAAATTAAAACCACAGTGAGATATCACCTCACACCGTCAAAATGTCTATCATCAATAAATCAACAAACAACAAGTGTTGTTGAGGTTGTGGAGAAAAGGGAACACTCCTGTACTGTTTATGGTAAAGCAGATAGGCGCACCCACTGTGGAAGCAGTATGGAGTTTCCTCAAAAAGTTAAAAATGCAATTGCCTTATGACCCAGCAATTCTATTTCTGGGAATATACCCAAAGAAACCCAAAACACTAATTTGAAAGAGTATATGCACTCCTATGTTCATTGTAGTGTTATTTACAATAGCCAAGATTTGGAAGCAACCCTAATGTCCACCAGTAGGTGAGTGGATTAAAAATCTGTGTACATTTACACAATGGAATACTACTCAGGCATAAAAAAGAAGGAAATCTTACCTTTTCCGACTGCATAGATGGACCTGGAGAGTATTATACTAAGTGAAATAAGACAGTCAAAGAAAGACAAGTATCATATGATTTCACTTATATGTGGAATCTAATGAACAAAATAACAAAGTAGAGACAGACTCATATATACACAGAACAGATGGTGTTATCCGTTGATTGGTTCTTGCAAAATAATGTATTAGTGAACTTAAATACAGGTCAATAAAAATTATAAATTAAAGAACAGAAAGAAAAACATTTGTAAAATAATGTGCAGCATCTGAATAGATTGTGGAACAGTGTTAACCATTTGGCACACATGAAACTGCTATTATAAAAGGAGAGCAGAGAGAATGGGACATAAAAATATCTAAATAAATTAAAATATAAACTTTCCTAATTTAATTAAAATATTATTTATTGTTATTTGATTAGACATTGTCATTGTCCATTGAAAGCCATTATATAATACATTAAGCAAAAACTGACACAAGTGAACATTTTATATCCTGGTGAGCACATCTTTCCTTGCTACGCTGATTTTTCTTACCCTGGCTAATGTTATGTTGTATATGAGTCTGTACATGGTACATATTTGTATTTGAGTACAGTGTGTGACAGATTTACATATGTTAAAAATAAGAGGCATTTTACTATAAAGCTGCAGTATTAGTGTAGAGTATTCTCATTTCCAAAAGATATAAAGTGCCTCACCTCCATCATTGCTCACTCAACAAATGCAGCAGCAGTGATGAGCTCTTTCTAAAAAAAAAAAAAAAAAAAAAAAAAAGTATATATATATAAACTGGAGCCCGGTGCACAAAATTCATACATGGGCGGGGGTAGGGGGGTGTCACTCAGCCCAGCCTGCACCTTCTCCAATCTGGGACCCCTCGAGGGATGTTTGACGACCCATTTACATGGATTGGGCCATGGGGGTGTGGCCAGCCTGGGTGAGGGGCTGAGGGCTGTTTGCAGGCTGGCCACAGCCCCTTCAAGGTGGGGGTTTCTGCTGGGGTTCCTGGCCTGCCTGGGTGAGGAGCTGATGGTTGTTTGCAGGCTGGCCACACACCCCAGTGACCCAAGCTCTCAGCCCTCCTTTTCTTTTCTTTTCTTTTCTTTTCTTTTCTTTTCTTTTCTTTTCTTTTCTTTTCTTTTCTTTTCCTTTCTTTTCCTTTCTTTTCTTTTTTAGCACCTCCTTGAGCAGAGGCCAGGGCCGGCTGGAAACAGGTATCTGGGATTTATTTATCTTCTATAATTGAAACTTTGTAGCCTTGAGCAGAGGCCAGGGCAGGCCAGGGCAGTCAGGAAGCTTGGTTTTCTCCATCACCGGGGATAACCTAAGCCTCCTGCTCACTCCAGCTCTGTGGCCGCCGCCATCTTTGTTGGGTTAATTTGCATACTTGCTCCTAATTGTCTGGTGGGTGTTGTGGAGTGATGGTCAATTTGCATGTTTCTCTTTTATTAGTGTAGATATTTTTTTGTGAAGTAGCGTTTGTACTAATGATTCCTTTGGAGAGACTGCATATGTCCATGGTTTTTATGCATTGGAATTTGGGGGACAATACATAGCAGGGAAACGCTATAGGCTTTTAGATTATTGACATGGTGTAAAAATTGTATTCACTTAAAAGTTAAAGGTATTTTGCCCTAACTGGTTTGGCTCAGTGTATAGAGCATCGGCCTGTGGATTGAAGGGCCCCAGGTTCGATTACCATCAAGGGCATGTACCTTGGTTGAGGGCACATCCCCAGTAGGGGGTGTGCAGGAAGCAGCTGATGAATGTTTCTCTCTCATCGATGTTTCTAACTCTCTATCCTTCTTCCTTTCTCTCTGTAAAAAATCAATAAAATATATTCAAAAAAAAGTTAAAGGTATTTTTTCTTTTTTTCAATTTTTCTATTGATTAAGGTATTACATGTGTCCATATCTCCATGTTGCCCCCCAACCCACTCCCATACATGCTTTCACCCCCCAATGTCTTGCGTCCATTGGTTACACTTATATGCATGCATACAAGTCCTTCAGTTGATCTCTTACTTCCCCTCTTCCCCATCCTTCCCACTATAATTTGACAGTCTGTTCAATGTTTCTCTGCCTCTGTATCTATCTTTTTGTTCATCAGGTTATAATGTTCTTTATTATTCATAAATGGTGAGATATAGTATTTTTCTTTCACTGACTGGCTTTTTTTCATTTAGCATAATGACATTTTATTTTATTAATCTTACAGCCTCATTAAGAATAATATAACATTAAATTTAAAAGATTATACTCTGAATATATTAGTCCTATTTTTATTATCTCTTGGTTCATTTCATTTATTTTTGTTGTTTTAAAGCCTCACCTGAGGATACTTTTCCATTGATTTTTAAGGAGGTGGAAGAGAGAGGGAAAGACAGAGAGAAACATGAATGGGAGAGAAACACATGGATTGGTTGCCTCCTGTGTGTGCCCAGACCAGGGCCCACACCAAGGAGAAGCCTGCAACCAAGGTACGTGTCCTTGACCTGAAACAAACCCAGAACCCCTGGATCTGCAGGCTGACTCTCTATTCACTGCACCAAACCAGCTTGGGCTGGTTCATTTCATTTACATGTTATGGCATAACTAGACAAAACTCTTGATGTTGCAACTTAAAGGCACCTTAGGAAATCCACCTAATTTTCTAAAGTACACAATGTACTCAATTGAAACATTGGCTTGAGAATTCTCACATGTTTAAAATGACAGATCAATAGTATGTGTGATTAAAGATTGTGGAAAGAAAATGAAAGCTACCCATCGTGAGGTGCCTTAGATTCCAGACCATAACTTAATAAACTTTCAAAAATTATAAATGTAAATTTATACTTTAAAAAGTATTGTTGCCCTAACCAGTTTGGTTCAGTGGATAGAGCATCGGCCTGCAGACTGAAGGGTCCCAGGTTCCATTCCGGTCAAGGGCATATCCCTTGGTTGTGGGCATATCCCCAGTGGGGGGTGTGCAGGAGGCAGCTGATCAATGTTTCTCTCTCATTGATGTTTCTAACTTTCTATCCCTCTCCCTTCCTTTCTGTAAAAAAATCAATAAAATATATTTTTTTAAAATGTATTGTTAATGCTCCTTCTATAGAATTACATGCACTGCATCTAGAGTTCTTTCAATAGTTTTATCACAATTTTGTGCATGAGAAATGAATGCTTGACTCAAAGATAATAGTCTTCTTTGTCCAGTTGCCTAAGAATTGCCCAAAGACCTTTTAGTCTCTTAAGATTACTGAGTAGTGGGTGTCTAGTTATGAGCATACATTCTCATTCAGAGCATTTGATTTCATTACATGGAATATCAATTTGTGTTAGTGTTGAAGCAAAAGAAATAAAGAGAAAAACTCAGTGTAATACTAGAATCAAATAGATCTGACATCTATTTCTGAATCTCTTCAACTGCTGAGGCTATTGAGTCATAAAGAATTTGGTTATATTTCCATCAATTTTGAGAATATTGACATGGTTACCAACAGCGATGTTTAGCTTTTTAAAAACTATATTTTATTGGTTTTTAGAAAGAGGAAGGGAGAGGCATAGATAGACTCATCAATGAGAGAGAGAAATATCAATTGGTTGCCTCCTGCATGCTCCACACTGGGGATCAAGCCCACAACTCAAGCATGTGCCCTGACCGGGAATCAAACCATGACCTCCTTGTTCATAGTTAGACACTCAACCACTGCGCCACATGGGATGAGCTGTTTTTTTTAATATCAAATTTTATCTAGGATATATTTTTGTTCCTTAAATTTTGAGTTTAAATTACACTGGAAAGCATATGAGCAAAATGTGGAGGAACTTGTCTTAAAAATAGTTTCACAAGTAAAAAATTCACATTCTTTAATGGATTTATTTTAATTATAAATAGAGAGGTTGGTTTACTATATATCATTATATTCTAATATAGGTAACAGAAATATGTGTGAAGTTATATGTGATAACTTTTAATGATTCTCTACTCTAAATGTTTTTATGTGCTATGTATTTTATGTAATATATTCCATGCACATGAAGTCTTTGTAGCACTTAGGATTTCTCCATCTCATGTGGTTTGGTGAGTGATAAGCCAGACCTCATGGAGTTAATACCTTCATCTTTAAAAAGTGCTAAAATGGTTTTTTAATTATTCCTGAGGTATAAAAGTTTGGGTTTAAATAGATTGTAATGAATATATCTGTATATGTGGATGGCCAAACCTAAATAACAATGCTTGAACCCTAGAGGAAGGACTGCATATACATATTTTATAAATTTAAAATTTATAAAACTTGATTTTAATAAAAAATATTTTATTGAAATATATGTTAAAAGTGTTAAAGACATTAAATTAATGATAAGTAATAAAGCTTTATATATCTACTGGTTTAGAAGATTCACCTTTGAAAATGACAGTGGATGTTAAATATTTAATCTAGTCATGATCCTAATGATTAGGCAGAAAACTTTACTTGGGAATGTTTTGGCAGCAAAACAGCACCACGATGTGAACAACGATTGGACCTCAACTTCGGTATTTGAGTTCTGACTATGAAAGTATTCAGAGCCAAGACTCAAACTGTGAATGAAAGTTTATTTAGAAAGTCACCAAGGTAGACCTGAGCTGTAGAAGAAATGGGCTCAGGAAACAAGTGACAGAGGCAACAGAAAGGCTCTTGGAGCTTGGGAGAGAGAGGCAAGGGAAACACACCTGGGGGAAGGAGGGGGGGATTTTGTTCTGCTCCACAGAAGGAGCCACACTGGGTCCTCTATCCTAAGGGCTTTTAAAGGTGGGGATTTTAGGAGTGGTCCCAGGAGATAATGCCAATAAAATATTAATCAACTTTCATGGTGTGGCCTCCACCAATTGGTCAGTGCATGGGCAGTCAATGCAGCTGTTCCTGATGTGAGCTGTGGCAACTCTTTTTCTGGCTTTGCTGCTTTTCTGGGCCTGGAGCTGAAATACAAAGGAGCCTAAAAGTTGTCTCTAGGTCTTAAGGCTTAAGGGAGTGGTCATGCAAGTGCTTGTATGAAGGTCATATAAGGTTATTCTCCTGCCCTTGTTACTCCTCTAGGCAGTCTAAAACCACATGATTAGTGATGTGCCAGGGGAAACAAGGTTAGAGGAGGTTCTGAACTGGATGACCAGTGATATGAAAGGTGAAGGGGTTTAAATCACATAAATTGGTGATCCCACAACACGTGAAACTGATCCCTATTTACGACAGGTGACAGTTTTCAGAACTGTGATGATGCAGCATGAAGAGATATCTATACCCCACTTACCAATCAGCAATGCTTATTAGTTGACATTTGCCTAAGCAAGTGTCTAATTCCAGAATACTTCTCAGAGTATTTGCTTCCTCAGGCTACCTCAGATACCAACTTTATTACCTCGTTTTGTTTAGATTTCTCCAGAAATAGAGCCTGAGACAAGTGAGAGTGGGTTATTTGGCAAGTGATCCCAAGAAATATGGATAGGAGGGGAAAAGTGAAGGAGGGACATAAGAATGCCTAGGAAGTGTGAGTTTTTAACTGGTTACCTGTGTGGGCAGCTGGACTTCAACTTTCCTCAGAAACTGAAAGGCAGTATAGAATATGAGCCTTTTAGTTATTGCACTATAAGGATGAGGAAACTGAGGTATTTATCTACTAATGTGCCATCTATCATTGTGTGAAAGGTGCCACCATTGTCAATACCACTTGGAAATTTTTGCTTGTCCTGTAAGTGAAAGAGGCCCAGTTCTGTGAAAAGCTACCTCTGGTAAAAAGTTGCAAATGTTCACGTTACAAAGCTTTTGCTGTGCAAATTAATGCCAATGGGAATGGGCTGAGCACCAACAGAATCTTCAACAGATTATAATGAAACAAAAATTATGAAGTATATATAATATAGAGAAGATAAATAAGACTGGCAAAGACTGAAACACATGCATGTCAATATGTGACTAGATATATTACCTTTGATTAATTCAAGCACTGAAATACTTTAAAGTTTTTGAAGTGAATAAATTTTGAATAAATCTTAAAAATAAATGTAGTATAAATAGCCAGATGCATAATAATAAAAATCATATTATAAATTCTACAAAAATTAGAATACATATACACAACAATATGATATATTGGTAAATATGTTCATATATGAAAATTTAAAATGGCCATAGTTATTAATCCTATCTAATAAAAGAGTAATATGCAAATTGACCATCACTCCAACATACAAGATGGCTGGCCCCATGTGGTCAAAGGTGGCTGCCCCCATGTGGACACAAGATGGCCACCACAAGATGGCCAGCAGGGGAGGGCAGTTGGGAGGGACCAGGCCTGTAGGGGAGAGCAGTTGGGGAGGACCAGGCCTTCAGGGAAGGGCAGTTAGGGGTGACCAGGCTGACAGGGGAGCAGTTAGGCATAAATCAGGCTGGCAGGAGAGTGGTTAGAGGGTGATCAGGCTGGCAGGCAGAAGCAATTAGGGGCAATCAGGAAGGCAGTTGGGAGCCAGCATTCCTGGATTGTGAGGGGGATCCCAGATTGGAGAGGGTGCAGGCTGGGACTAAGGGACACAGCCCCCCTCCCCCCCCCCATGCACGAATTTCATGCACTGGGCCTCTAGTGTAATATAATTGTTAATATTAATGAATAGAAGCACAAAGTTACTAAGTGTTTGTATTTTTAAATGTTCATTTAAAAGTGAAGAATATAACAAAAATAGAATCACATGTTGAAATTGATTTCATCTAAATAATGGCTAGTGAATTTTTACTACACACAGAAGGACTTTTGGGGGAATATTTAATATGATTATATAAAAAGTCATATCAATTATAGACTGTACCTTTCATCAAAATTAGCATTTTTCCCCCAATTTGGGTAATATGACTTAAATTGTGTTGTCTATTTTTGCATAACTTTATTTTTAACTTTTGTTTCATTATTTTTTCATTTATAACTAACATATGGAGTTGTAAAATTATGACTTGAAAGTCTCTTTTAATAGGAGAATTTAAAGATTTGTTTTTGCTCAGACCTTACATATTTATTCTTCCTTCCATCATATGGTATTATTTTTAGTTTGTTTTATATTTTTCACATCCCTTCTGTTGGTAAGGCAGATTCTTTTAAAAAGTTTTGTCAGTTAACAAGGACTGAATTCTGTTTATTTCCAATATTGTTAATTTTTAAAATTCTTATAATCCCAACTCTGAAAAGGCAAAAGTGTCCACTTCTGTAGCTGATTGCTATGCTCCAATTCATCTTTAGCATCTCCTTCCCATACCACCCACTATGATTTCCCTTCTCTGATCCAGCACTTCATCTAATCCGGTCCACTTACAAGGTGAGGTGATCCAGAATCTCATGCCTATTTTCAATGGCCCTTTCATCCTTAAATATACATATACTAGAGGCCCGGTGCACAAAATGCATGCATGGGGGGTGTCCCCTCAGCCCAGCCTGCAACCTCTCCAACCTGGGACCCCTCAGGGGACGTCCGACTGCTGGTATAGACCCTATCCTGGGGATTGGGCCTACACCGGCAGTCTGACATCCCTCTCACAATCCAGGACCACTGACTCCTATCTGCTCACCTGCCTGCCTGCCTGATTGCCCCTAACTGCACCCCCTGCTGGCCTGTTCATTTCCAACTGGCCCCCTGCTGACCTGGTCACCCCCAACTGCCCGCCCCTGCCAGCCTGGTCACCACACGCAGCCTGCTGCTTGGTTGTTTGGTCACCCCTCACTAACCCTTTGCTGGCCTGGTCACCCAATGCAGCCTGTTCAGTTACATATTAAATCAACATCATATCTTAAATTAGAGCCATCATTCTCAGTTTGTCATTTGCTTTATAAGCTGAAAAAATTACTAAGAATGCATGTTACTAGGTTACCTTGATGTGTAGGGGTAGAAACTATACATCTTGTGACTCTTTTTGTTGTTGTTTTTGACAGGATTATAGATGTTCTTCATATCCCCCCACTTTGCCCACCTCTACCATGTCCCACCCCCCTTCCCTGGCCTTCACCACACTGCTGTCTGTGTCCATGGACTATGCATACATGTTATTTGGCTAATCTCTTCACCTTCTTTTATCTAGTACCCAACCCCCCTTCCCTCTTAGATATATCATTCTGTTCCATGTGACTCTTACTCATTCCAGTCTATTATTATTTCTGCTGTCTTATGTTTCTTATTGTTATTGTCTTTTCCTTTGGGTCTAACAGGCCCAAGGTTAAGCATTTTCTATAATGGTTAAAGATGCTACGTGACCTTTTTCTTGTGGTTGTTATTCAAACTAGCATATAAACCTATTTTCTTTTTTTAATTAAAGATATTTTCTTAGGCGTCTTACTTAACTACTTGACTTTGACTTCAGTAACTCCCCAGGAATTAGATTCACTAACTCAGCAGAGCCTAAATCTGTGAAACATAAAGCATAAATTCTATAAGTGGGTCAATGAAATACTGGGAAGAAAAGCCTATTCTGTTTTCTTCCTCTACCTTTTTCCAGACATGTGTAATTTAGCTCTGTGGAACACAGCACTGAGTGACCATTGGTCCAAGGTAGAATGTTGCCTCAGAGTTGATGCCTTAATTAACATTCCAGTAGTCTATTTAGAGACAACTTTTTCCAATGATAGAGTATTTGATACTGCAAGTGATCTTTTACTAATTTTTATATCTTATTTGCTATAAAACAGATTCTTCTTTCTTAGACAATATAGTCAGGGTTCAGTCAGTTATTGCATTAGGCAAAAGTAAAACTTTCAGATAGTGATACTGCCAAGGAAAATTACAGCAAAATAAACTTATTTCCAATAGGGCATCACTTCTGTAAACTACTTAACACTCCAGGATAGAAGGATTGAATATAAATCAGTATAGTGCTGAGTGACAAGCTTGTCTTCTTGAGATTTGTGCCATATGTAGGGCTCAGAATTAGTTGCTGCTACTGACATTTTGGTGAGAGAAGTTGTCTTAATCAGTTCAAACTGCTATACCATTAATAGCATGGACTGGGCAATGTCAATGTAAGAATGTCCAAATCTGTATAGAATTTTTATAAGAGTATTTGAGCCAAACTGAGGACATATGCCCAAGAGCAAAATCTCAAAAGCTCCAGCGAATAACAGTTTTGCAGTTTCTTTTCTGTATTTAAAATGAAGGAAGAAATGTAAAGATATGAAAGTGGGGTTTAGCTTTCAGGATAGTTAACAAGATTATATTCTCTCTTGGGGCTAATACCCAATTCCAGGGTTATTATTTTTTATACTAGAGCCCTGGTACATGAAAATTTATGCACTGCAGGGGGGTCCCTCAGCCCAGCTTGCCCCCTCTCACAATCTGGGAGCCCTCAGGGGTGGGGGGCGACCCAGCAATCAGGGGAAGGTGATGCCCCAACACACCTCTGCTGCTGCCACTACTGGTGGCAGCACAAGCCTCAGCTGGCCCTGGTTACCTGAGCCTCAGGTGGCTCTGAGCAGCTGGGGGACTGAGGGGACTGGTGGACTCTGGAGACAGGTGCAATGGAGCAGCCGGGCTTGCCTGGGGGTGGGCCCAGCCTTGTCACATGCCTGCTGACCCAGGGGGGCTGAGGGGACTAGGCACCGCCATCTTTGAGGGTGGGTCAGTCAATTAGCATATTCCCTCCTTATTGGCTGTGGGTGCCACCATCTTTGCAATAGCGTGAGGGTCAATTAGCATATTCCCTCTTTATTAGATAGGATTTCAAAGGTGTGTTAACCTAGATGCACAAGAACAATGGACAGAGTATAACTGTATAGTATAACTTCTTTACTAAAGAAGTTATAGTCTTGGGGCATGACTACCCACCATGAACTGCTCAGTTAGGAATTTATAAACAGATCATCCTATGAGGTTCCTCTCCATAGGACACCTCCCCCCTTTTATTTTGCCCACAGTAGCCTAAACAACAAACTATTATTTCTCACAGTCTGAAGGCTCTGAAGTCTGAAATAAGGGTGCCAATGTGGTTGGATCCTCAGTCACTTTTTACTACATATCAAGTAAACAACAAAGAGTAGTGCTTGTAACATTGTCTATTGAGATGTCCTTCAATACTGTACTGCAGAACCACATTTTCTGATTAACGTATCATTACAATTACAATCTATTTTCATCTCATTCCAACATATCAAGCTAATTTATATGTAATCCAGAACCATTAAATCTCTTCTCTTCTATGAGTTGTTTGTAAGGAGCCTTCTGGCAAGGTCATATATATGAGCTGAGGGAAAGGGTCAGTACCAAAATAGGTATATGGATCTACGCAACTAGCTCACGATATTTAGTAGTGTGCAATGAAACTGCTTGACTCTGATACCAAATTTGCACATTGATTATTTGATTAATGGATTTGTACTCCAATTGGCTTAAGTTAAACAAATATAACAAGACTAAAGGGTAGTTCCGGTCACATCATCACTTAATGTCTGTGATCAGGTACTCAGTTGCCAGTAGGATCACGTGATAGGAAAAATTCCAAGATGGTTTCTAAGATTCTTGAGGCCAGTCCTATACACACCCTCCATAATCCCCTCGCCTTATTGTGGGGTGATTTATAAAAATAATAAAATTTTATCTGTGATTAGGCTACAACTTATGGAGAATGTGAAGATATTTGCATATGCAGTTAAAGTCCCAAATCAGATTGAACTAATTAAAAGAAAGATGATGCTGGTTAGGTCAGAATTAATTGGTGAGAGCCCTTGAAAGAGGGCCTGAGGTTCTTACTGATGCTCTTGCTGCTGTCTTTGAAGATTGTTTCCATGTTGTGAGAGGGATATATGGATAGGACTTGAGGGTTGCCTCTTGAGCGACTTTCACTCCACAACAGAAAGCAAATAGATATCTCAGTTTGATAATCACAAAGAGCTAAATTATGCCAACAGCCTCATGAGCTCAGAAGATAACCCAGAACTCCTGATGAAAATGTAGCCTAACTGAAGCCTTGATTTTAACCTTGTGAGACCCTGAGCAGAGAAACTAATTACACTGTGTCTGGATATCTGATCTATAGAAACTAAGATAATAAATGGGTGTTGTTTCAACCTGGTAATTAGGTGATAATTTGCTATGCAGCATATGAAACTAACACAGATCATTAGCACAGGAAGAGCTTCTTTTCAAATATCAAGCAGTTTGTCTATTAAAAAGCATATTACCCAAGGGTTGAAGGTGTTTGTTTGTTTGTTTTTTAAGGTCTTCAGAGATTGGTTTTGCCTGATTCTCTATTTCCTTCCTTTGGATAATGTTCCACATAACACTTACCCTTAACCTTTATCTTGATTGAGGTACACATAAATTAATTTATATTTCAGGTCTCTGATTATATTGTTTTCCCATTTCATGTATTTGAAAGGACTCACTAGACACCAGAGGGTGCTTTTTATTTAAAGTGATAGTAAGAAAAAGAGAATGCAGTCAAGCATTGGAGCTCTGAAGGATATCCACAGCATGAGTTTCCCCTTGGGCTCCATCTTAGAAAGCTAGACTGTAATGAGTCTATAACTTGAATCCTCAAGATCTGTATGAAGAATCTTGGCTTTAGAAAGTTCATTTAAAAAGATCTCTGACCCTTTCAATAGTCTAACCAGGCCTGTCCAACTGGCTAGGGTAGCTACAAAACATTAGTAAAGAAACTAATTGTCATCAGAGGATTTTCAGATATTGAAAAATATATCCTAAATGCTGTTGCCTTTATCTTGGCCAATATTAGTTTATGTGTGCCTAGGTGAAAAAGGTTAACAATCACTGATCTATACTAATTGCTGCAGGTCACAGATCGTCAGTCTAGTCTTCTGCTAAACCTATCTAATAACTATATTGTGCATTTCTACTATTGATAACTTTAATAATTCCAAATCTTTGTTCAAACTTTCCACATTTTATCCATTTTACCACACGTTCTCTTTGTTCTTGACCATATTAATTGCAATTAAAGATGATTATCAATTCTCAACAACTCAATCTTCAGCATACTGGTTTTATTAATTACTGTTTCTCTTGCATTCTGGTCACTGGAACATATATTCTTTCATATCTTATAAATTTTAAGTAGATCTTCAAAAGAGTAATTGAAAAACAATAGGAAATTTGGGAGGTGATATTTCTAACAAAAGATGGTTTATTCTTTTAAGAGATATTAATGTGTCTTTTCAATTCTGTACAGATTGGCACTGGAGTTTATAAAGTCTTTTATTTTCTTATTCCTATCTTCATACTTTTCCTTAAATTCTTAACAATAGGCATTTCAAACTCCTGATTTAAGAACAATCAAACAAACAGATAAAAAACTGTAGGTTTATTTTTTCTCTTGTCTATCAGTAATGTGCTCTATACTTTTATACCCTTGTCATTTTTATATGAATGTTGGGCAATGGGTATGGAAAGATAAAGAGAAAATGTCATGCTCTGGATGATGTTAATTTTCTACAGTATTGATTCCCTTGCTTTGGACAAACAGTTGTAAAAATAAAAATCCTGAAAACAATCTGTAATTTAAATCAATGTGAACACTGATACATTTCAGTCCTACCTTTTACAAGATGTATTCCTGGAGAGACCCGCATGAAAACCTGAGTTTGATTTAGGTCTTTTCTTTCTTAGTGGGCAATGAAGTCCACTTTTTGCATTACCTGCTAACCTCATAAGAATGCTGAGAGTTCTGTTCTCTTTCTTAACAACTCTGATACTATTTTTCAAATTGTCATATGTCTAAAGGGAAAAAGAACAATAATAATTAAGTGTATATCTCCAGTATTCCCTTCTTTCCTATATTTTAGCTTCAGAAAACCTTATTTTATTAGCTCACCAATTCCCTTGTACACATTTAAAAATATTTTGTTTAGATTTTCTACTTATGTTGAATTTAAGTTGCTATGAAACTAGCTAGACTTCCATGTACAGTCATGTAAAAGAATGCATAGATTAACAATTAGTTCTGAGATTATTAGATGTAATCTATAAAGATATAATAGAGGGCCCCAAAATAGAGGAAAAGGAGAGGGGCAGATATACATTGGAAGAAATAATGGCCGAAATTTTCCAGAATTTATTGCAATAGATAAACTTACATAACAAAAGTAAACATAAATAACAATGAGTACATAAAAATCTTCCTAATTCACACCATTGAAAAGTGACTGGACACAAAGTATAAAAAGAATATATTGAGAGCAGTCACATTATTTTTAAAATGACATTTTACATAGAAGACAAATTATGTTGAGCTTCCAATGAGAAATAATTTAGGCCAGAAGAAAATTAAATAATATTTTGTGAACTAAAAAAGGAATAAAAGAAAATGTCATAGTAAAATTTTATGTAAAACTAACATAGCTTCAATTACGAAGATTAAAAGTCATTTTAATTAATTAAAATTGAAATAATATTTTGACAGTAAACGTACAAGATATAATAACAAAAACCCCTCATGTTAAAAAGAATTGACACAGATATTTTCAATAGGAAAGAAGATAGCTATAAATAGTAAATCTGGAGTTATTCATAAACAATTATATATATACTAGAGGCTCACTTCATGACATTCGTGCATAGGGGTGTGTGTCCCTCAGCCCAGCCTGCACCCTCTCCAATCTGGGACCCCTCGAGGGATGTCTGACTGCCTGTTTAGGCCCGATCCCGGTACAATAGGGCCTAAACGGCAGTCAGACATCCTTCTCACAATCCAGGACAGCTGGCTCCCAACTGTTCACCTGTCTGCCTTCCTGATTGCCCCTAACCGCTTCTGCCTGCTGCCTGCCAGCCTGATCACCTCCTAACCATTCCCCAGCCAGTCTGATTGATGCCTAACTGCTCCCCTGCCAGCCTGATTGCCCCTAGCTGCCCTCCCCTGTAGGCCTGGTTCCCCCAACTGCCTCCCCTGCAGGCTTGGTTCCCCTCAACTGCCTTCTCCTGCAAGCCTGGGTCCCCCCCAACTGCCCTTCCCTGCAGACCTGGTTGCCCCCAACTTCCCTCCTCTGCTGGCCTGGTCTCTCCCAATATCCCCCCTTGCTGGCCATCTTGTGGTGGCCATCTTATGTCCACATGGGAGCAGCCATCTTTGACCACATGGAGGCAGCCATCTTGTGTGTTGGAGTGATGGTCAATTTGCATATTACTCTTTTATTAGATAGGATAAAAGTCTGGTGCACGGGTGGGGGCTGGCTGGTTTGCCCTGAAGGGTGTCCTGGATCAGGGTGGGGGTGTCCCTTGGGGTATGGGGAGCCCTGGGCGAAGGTCTTGTGGTGGTTTGCAGGCAGCCACACCCCCTGGCAACCCAAGCAGAGGCCCTGGTATCTGGGATTTATTTATCTTCTATAATTGAAACTTTGTAGCCTTGAGTGGTGTCCATGGCCATCCAGGGCAGGGTGGGAAGCTTGGCTTCCTCCATCGCCAGGGAGAATCCAAGCCTTCTGCTCTCTCCTTGGCCTCAGCCTTCTTGGTTGGGTTAATTTGCATACTCGTTCCTGATTGGTTGGTGGGCATGGCTTGTGGACATAGTGGAGGCATGGTTAATTTGCATGTTTCTCTTTTATTAGTGTAGATATACTAGAGTCCCAGTGTACGAAATTTATGCACTTGGTGGGGGGTCCCTCAGCCTAGTCTGTGCCCTCTCGCATCTGGTAGACTTCAGCAGATGTGGTGGGGAACAGGCCTAAGCCATCAGTCAGACATCCTTAGTGCTGTCACTGAGGTGGGAGAGGCTACCATCACTGCTGCTGTGCTCACCAACCATGAGCCTGGCTTCTGGCTAAGCGGTGCTCCCCCTGTGGGAGCACATGACCACCAGGGACAGATCCTGCATTGAGCATCTGCCCCCTGGTGTTCAGCCATTCATTTGATTTGCATACTAGCTTTTTATTATATAAGATTTCTATTTAAAATATATATGACCATTTAATGAAAAAAAAAGTAAGATTGTATTTTGACATTGACACCAAACATGATTTAAAACTAAACAGAGCAAAACTAAGGATGCAAATGTTAATCTCTAAAACCTAAAACAAAATTTGTAGTACATGGACAAAGTGTGGTGATTGTGGGTTGGGACTGTGTGTGGATGGAGGTGGAAGAGCATATAGGAGGGATAAATGGTGATAGAAAAAAATAAAATAAAAAGTATTTTAAAAAATCAACAAATAAAAAAAATTGGATTGAGCCAAAATATACTCAGAAATGGGGCTGAGATAATAACAATAATAATAATAATAATAATAAACAGATGGGTTAAATAAAAGCAAATAATAAAATATTTTAAAAAGTAACATTATCTTTTTTTTCATACAATAGGTTACCCTCTGCAAAAAAAAAAAAAAAAAAAAAAAAAAGATATTGTTACGGTTAGGAAAAAAAAAATGAAGACCTAGGTATATGCTGCTGTCTATAAGTGGCACACTTACGTTTAAAAAAACATTATAAAGCGTTCCTGAAAATACTGTTACTGGAAAGGGAACCTGACCCTTGACAGGTCTGGTTATGGCCAGGTGGTAGTGTGTGGGTTCTTGACTTCATGCAGGAAAAATTTCACATTTGTCCAGAATATTTATTAAATCTGGGGATGTAAAACAAAAAAGGGCTAAGCATAGAAGGGGTAACAGGAAAGCCTAGGCTGGGCTGCCTTAGCTCTCTGGGAAATCAGAGAAAAAGGGGCCTTGGGGTCAGGTTCAGGGGACTAGCCTGTGACAAGCTGTCATTGTCCATTGCTCTTCAAGTTGCAAATCTCCTGCGGTTCCTTAGGGTTTAGGAGATACATGCCTGTGAGGGAAGAAGAGGGCAATGAAGAGGGGAAAGGGAATGGTGGGGGCTGAGATGGGAATCTTAGGGGAGTTGTGGGGGGTGGGGAGGTCAGCAGAATATTAACCAGTTTTCTCAGTGTGCTACTCCAGGGTCATGGTCTCCACTGATTGGTCATTGTCAGGGCAGGGGATCATCAGTCATTGCAGCAGCTCCTGGTGTTGCCCATCTGGTTTTGCTGCTTTTCTGTGTCTGGAGCTGAAATGGGACTGAGGCCTACCATTAGGTGTTATTTCTGGGGAGGTGACCTTCAGTATCTGCTGTACATTGCTCTGCCAGTTTGATCAGCTATCTGTCTCAGTTTCCCTATTCCATTTGTCCTGGCTCACTGGCCTGCCTCCAACCAAAAGACAAAGACAAATCCACAGTGATATTTAGATATGTTAGCATCCCTTCCATACATTAATTTAAAAAATAACAGTATCACTCAATACGTACATACACATAGACATAAACACATACATAATAATATGTACATTCAGATAACTTTTCTTAATTGGTACACTGGACAATAAATTCAAGAACTAGAATATAATCTTTTCAAGTCTATATGATATGTTCATTAGTTAGACCACATATTTTGTCATGAAAGGAGTCACATTATATCAAAGACTGAAATCTTATAGAATATAGTCTCTGTTCATACTATAAATAAATCAGATATCAATAACAATAAGATATTTAGAAAAAAAATCCTTGATTTTAAATTTAATGACACTTAAATAATACCTCATCAACAATTATAATCACAAGGGGAATTAGAAAATGTGTCAAACTAAATTATAATAAAATCACTACAAAAAAGAGTGTGATACAATCCCAGCACAGTGTTGAAAGATTTATTTATAGGTGTAAATATAGTCATTGAATTCAGTTACTTCTCTCATTTTATGTCTCCTAAACATATATTTTTATCATTCATTGCAAGAATTTGTTTTTTTTGTTAAAATTCTTATAAAATAACTAGAGGTCCGTTGCACAAAAAGATTCATGCAATAGGCCTTCCTTCCCTTGGCTTCCAGCACCGGTTTTCCTCTTGTACCTGGGACCCAGGCCTTCGCTCCAGCTGGAGTCTGCTGCCTTTGCTGCAGGCTCTGGCCAGAGTCTGCCATCTTGGTCTTCGCTGCAGACTCCAGAGTCTGTAGTCTTCATCTTCGCTGTGGCCAGAGTGCCACTCCTGAAGATCCCTTCACACCCCCCACCCTCCCTCTCATAGCAGGTGTCCTGCCCCACCTGGCCACTCCATGCCTGGAGCAGCTGGGTGGCTGCCATCTTTTTCCTTCTAATTTGTATATTCCCTCCTGATTGGCTGGTGGGCATAGCGGAGTGATGGTTAATTTGCATGTTTCTCTTTTATTAGTGTAGATGCAATTTCAAACATCTCTATTTTGTTTTATAATGATTTCTGACAGTTTATATTTTAAATTGGTGCTGTAAAGAGAAGAAAAGAGTCTCTGTAGTAAGCACAGGAGGAAAGAATGAGCACTCCTCCCGGTTTTGCTGACCATGGCTCCTCCGTGTCTTCGTATCATATACACCAGATCAGGAATTTGGGGCCAAGAGATTTGTTCAGCACAATTACGTCTAGTAGATAGGGCTACTTAACTGTGCTGAGCTGTAGTTTGCAATAAATAATAAATAACAGACAAAACCTCACTACAGCTGAACAGCTGTCACCGCAGCTAACAGTGGAGCAAATCACGAGGTCAGACAAGAAATATAACTGGGGAGCATACACATACCCAGCTGCCAGGGCTAACAGAACACATATCTTAACATCTGCGAGGTGGTAGCTGCCAAACCTTTCTCACAAGCAGCTTTGTGGGTTTGCTAGAAATAAAATGTTGCATATTCAACACTTAGAAATAGAATGAAGACTATATCAAGCTAATGTCTAAATTGTTAATGACTGACTAATGATATTTTGTCAAAGAAGAAATATACTTTTAAAAGATTTAGTTCTTTTGGTCAAAGCCTATACTTTTTTGTTTTGTTTTGTTTGTTTGTTTTTACCATCTGAACAATGGAATAATCATTGAATTTTATTTAAAGTGCCCAACTCAAATTTGCTCAATTTTTCAAATATATTTTTGCATAGACATTAAACTATTTCATACATAAATATATTATTTGATAACTGTTCATTGTAAACAACTGAAACTTTTTTATTAAATTGAGAGGCATTCATACCATTTCTATTCTCTATCAAACCTATAATAAAACGAAAACATACCAAATTTTATCTTACCATTTGTCATTATTGGTATAACATTTATATTATACTAGAGGCCCAGTGCACAAAATTCCTGCACGGGGGTGGGGGTTGTCTTTCAACCTGGCCTGCACCCTCTCCAATCTGGTACCCTCGGGGGATGTCTGACTGCTTGTTTAGGCCCAATCTCGAACTGGTAGTCCAACATCCCCCTCACAATCCAGGACTGCTGGGCCCCAACCACTTGCCTGCCTGCCTGCCCAATTGCCCCTAACTGCTTCTGCTTGATCACCCCCAACTGCTCCCCTGCCAGCCTGATCGATGCCTAACTGCTTCCCTGCTGGCCTGGTTGCCCCCAACTGCCCTCCCCTGCTGGCCTGGTTGCCCGTAACTGCCCTCCCATGGCTGCCATTTTGTGGCAACCATCTTTGACCACATGGGGGTGGCCATCTTGTTCGAGGGCATGAGGGTCAATTTGCATATTACCTCTTTATTATAGAGGATTACTAAGTAAATATACATCAACTTCATGGCTGGCACTTGGTTAAAGACAGAATTTTGTTACAGTATTTGATGTTCCCCAGAGTGTGGGATTGCAGTGGCATACCCTTTTTTGATATATTCTCTAACCTTCAAATTTCCCAATCAAACAGTTGTCAAAGAGATACTGTGATTAAGGTGATGGTCTTGTGAGATAATTTAAAGAGCTCCTACTCTCCAAGTTCAAATGACTTAAATGAACTTGACCACAGATGACAGTTCTATACACTGGTGACAAGCCTGCTTGTCTAAATGGGCAAACACAGCAATTGAGGAAAAATTGTGCTTAGAGGTGTTTTTTGAGGGCCATGGTATATTTAAAATCAAAAGGCCAGACCTCAAACAGGCCTGAGATTTTTGTCTTACAGACCTCTTCCATGAGAAGATACACTCACTATTACTTTCATATTATTGATGCTAATGTAGGTTTTGAAAATTCTAGAATTAAAAGCTTTTTTGAGGTGCTATCAACTGCTGTGAAAATAAATGCCCTACTATACAGACAGGCAATCTGTGAACTCATTTCCTATTTTTAAGAAAGAGTTGAATCACATAATTGTCTTATTATGTTCTGGTCAAGTAATCTCTATTTATGATATGAATCTTTATGTAAATTGCCCTAGAACAAAGAATATGCTTGTCTCTCCTTATTGTTCCTTTAAAAGCCATATTTTTATATTTTAAATGAATATATCAACATTTTGTTAATACATCAATTTCTCATGAATTATTTACCAACCATTGTCTTTCTTGTGTTCTCTAAAATTATTTCAGTGACTGAAAACACTGCATATGCATGCTTAAATATAAGATATAGCCAAAGTCAAACTGAAAAGTCTTCCTTTTTGAAATTATCTCATTCTCAATTTCTCTCACATTGTTGCATAAAATTTTCTCTGTATATTTAACTTTACTGGATTGATACACTTCACCTAGATGATGGCTATGTTAATGTGCTCATTGATGTCAACTAGAAAAAGACTACTTATTGTAATGGAAAGACTTGTAAAGGAAATAATTACTATATCTAAGTATTAGTAAGAGAAACTCATAGAGGAATATTTATTAAAAGTGTAAACACATAATTTATATGATAGTCAATATTGTACTGGATCTGTTTAATCACATTATTCTGCAACAAAGATTTATTATATCTTTGAAGACATATGTATGTTGTAATGTTCAATAAATTTTGTTGTTTTATTAATTTTAGAAACTTGTTTGTGTATATACTGGTATTTTGTGTTATTTTATGAAATGCCTCGTGAAATTCCTGATAAGCTTATTTTTCTACTTTTCCATCTGTCTGTATATTTCATTGATATTTCCATATATACATAGTGTTTATGCCCACACTATGAGTTCTCTGTTTAATATATATATATATATATATATATATTAATATATATATATATATATATATATATATATATATATATATATATATATATGGTGTCCCAGATAATGTATACAGACTTTAATTGCTGATAGCTTAATTTTGAAGATGAAATGTATTTTAATAAACACCACCTTTATAACTATTCAAAATGAGTGCCATGTCATTATAGATGAACTAGGGGCCCAGTGCATAAATTTGTGCACCTTGAAAGGAACTGTGGGCAGCGAGACTGCGGTAGACACAGGGGCGGGTCTTGGCCCATCCTCCACCCCCTACCTGACCCCTCCCATTGTGGCCCCTGCGGCCCTGTCTGTCAGCAGCCCCACTCCAGCCACTGCTCTAACGCAATGACTGCACCAGCCCCGCTCACATCTGCTGATGGTGTAGAGCGATTGTGCTGGTGCCAGCAGCCGGTGCAAGAGGAAGCTGCTTCCCTGATCATCCCTCAGGAGCAGGGGGCGGTGGGGAAGCCCTCAGAGGTGATCAGGGCCAGCAGCCACTGCTTGTACCCACTGATGGCGCCGAGCAATCAGGACCAGTGCCAGGCACCAGCACAGGTGCAAGCAGCAGCTGTGGTGCCAGCTGTGGGTGCAAGTGGGGCTGGCACTGGCAGCGGGTGCAAGCCGGGCCATCACTGGCAGCAGGTGTGAGAGGTGGCTGCTGGCCCCAATCTCCCCTCAGGGGCAGGGGGAGGTGGAGAAGCCCTGAGGGGCAATTGGGGCCAGCAGCCACCACTCACACCTGATGATGGTACAGAGCAATTGGGGCTGACGCTGGGTGCCAGCAGTGGGTGCGAGCAGAGGCTCTGGTGCTGGCAGCGATGCAAGTGGGGCTGGAACCTGCAACAGGTGCAAGTGCCAGGTGGGACTGTGGCATGCAGGAGCAAAAAGTTTTCAGTAACCACCAAAGGCTCTCCCTGATGGCAGCCACTGGTGCCCCACCTTGGTCTGGCACCCCCACTTACCTTTTCCACCATCCTGCCATGGCAGACACCTGCCATGTTCCGCACACACCCCCTGGTGGTCAGCTCACATCATAGTGAACAATTGTTCTGATTGTTCTGCCATTTGGTCTATTTGCATATTAGCCTTTTATTATATAGAACACTGCTTTCTATTGCTTGTTTTTTTTTCCAGTTTTCTTACTTATACCATTTTAAGAGATAAGTGCTATTTTTAATGTAGTTAATTTACATCTTTTTCTCTATTTTTACTATATTTTTCCTTTTAAAATGTTGTCACCTATTTCAATATATTAAATAATCTCATTTTTTCCTAGAAGTTGTAATGTATTTTTTTTTCAATTTGTTTCTCTTATCCTTATGGAACATATTTTTGCTTATAGTATAATGTATAATTATATAATTTTGAAAGCTTTTGAGAAGGGGTAGCATTAATTTTTCTTTAAGAATTTGGCAGTTTTCACCAATGAAATCATCTGGTCCTAGGATTTGTTTTGTCAGTCTTTTGAGTACTGATTCAATCTCCATATTCATTATTTTCTGTTCACATTTTTTTTATTTCTTCATGATTAAGTTTTGGTGGGTTGTATTTTCCTAAGAATTTATCCATTTCTTTTCATTTTTCAGTTTGTTGGTGTATAATTATTCATAGTCACTTATTTTTTTTTATTTGTGTGGTCTCAGTTTTAGTGTATCCTCTTTCATTTCTGATATTATTTATTTGAGTCTTCTCACGTTTTTATTTATATATCTAAATATTTGTCAATTCTGTGTATCTTTAAAAATAACCAGCTCTCAGTTTTGTTAATATTTCCTTTTTTCTGATTTTTGTCTCATTTCTGCTGTAATATTTATTTTTCTTCTGCTAACTTAGGACTTTGTTTTTTTTCTCTCTATTTCCTAGGAATTTAAAGTTAGGTTATTTTTTATCTTTCTTTTTTTTTCAATGTAGAGATTTAGCAGCATAAACTTTCCCTTTACAAAATTTTTTTTTTTTTATATCCTATAAGTTTTGGTATGTTGTTTCTCAATTTCATTTGTTTTAATACATTAAAATTGTTTTCTTTTGGTTTCTTCCTTGTTCAGAAGTATGTTTAACTTCCATATAGTAGTGACTATTTCCATTTTCTGTCTGCTATTTTTTTCTAGTTTTATACCATTGTGTTCAGAAAAGATACCTGGTATAATTTCAGTCTTCAGATTTACATAATAAAATTTGTCTTGTGACCTAACATATGACCTATCCTAAAAACAAGTCCCATGTGCACTTGAGAAGAATGACAGTGCTGCTTCTCTGAAGTGGACTTTTCTGTACACATTTATTAGTTTTATTTGGCCTGAAATATAGTTCAAATCAGTGTTTCCTTATTGATTTTCTATCTGGCTGATATATTCATTATTGAGAGAGGGTAATGACATCTTCTGCTATTGTTGTATTGCTATCTATTTAGTTGCTCCAAAATTAGGTGTATATATATTTAAAATTTTTTACATCCTCTTGATAAATTAACCCCTTTATCATTCTATAATGGTCTTTTTTGTCTGTTACAGGTTTTGACTTAAAGTCTATTTTGTCTGATATAAGTATAGATACCCCTCTTTCTCTCATTTAGTACTTCTCAGATTTCATTCAGTTGTCTTTATATAGTTTGCCGAATCACTTTAAGAGGTTTATTTTAAATTATTTGTCATATGGCTGATAAATGCCCATTCCTTTAGGGTCGGTTATTGGAGTTTTATTAGCTTCCTTGTTTGGTGCCATGGCTCCTTGATTAGTCCTGGTGCGTATTGCCTTGTGTTGGTATACTGCACTTTTGAGGAAGTAGGCACCTCTTTCCCTCTTTGCAGATGGCTTTGGCAGATAAACGCTTTACCAGTCCGCCCATCCAGCTATTCTGGATGGGCAGTATCATGTTGTCCATTGGAGGGCTTTTTACTGGAGTGTGTTGGTGGCTAAGTCTGGTTCCTAGATCAGAAGATGGGGAGCCCTGATACTCAAATACACTGAGACAAGGCTGTGCCTGCTGTGAGGGCAGACCAGGATCCTGGATCCAGTGGAAAACTTGGCCCTTGAGACCACTGGGATGGCTTGGCATCTGGCACCATGGAGGCAGTCTTGTATTGGAATGGGCCAAGAGGCTGTTTTCAAGGAAACTCTTGAGGCTGGGGGAGTGAGGCAGGGCAGGACTGGAAGTGGCTGCGGCTGCCGCAGGGCCCCGGGAGTGAGGCAAGGCTGGACCACCGACTCAAGGGTGGGCAGACTGGGCGATTTCAAATCGAGTGCAAGGCTCCTAGTATAAAATAAAATCTAAATGATCTTTATAATCTAAGTAATAATAATATAAATAATAAATGATCTATAAAAATCTAAAAAGCAGAAAATAATTTAAGAAGTTCTTGCATC
Organism: Corynorhinus townsendii; assembly: GCA_026230045.1. NCBI lineage: Eukaryota > Metazoa > Chordata > Mammalia > Chiroptera > Vespertilionidae > Corynorhinus > Corynorhinus townsendii. The sequence continues at coordinate 73,900,576 of JAPDVU010000003.1, read as the reverse complement.
TCTTGAATGAAAAAGAAAGTGAATAATAATGTTGATAATAAATAGTATAAACAAAAGCAAGACACAATAAGATTTTAGGTCAGCAGATCACTTTCATTAGAAACAATAACAGTAAGCTTGCTATGCTTTTTATATTGTTTTAACATATACACTATATGTAAAATAAAATCTCTAAACATTTGGGTGATACCACTGATTTCAATTTCTGTATGTAAAATAAGACTTTCATAAGATCCTTTACCTTTATTTCTTAAAATACAACAGATATGATTTTAGGTACATGATAAAGCCTCTGACAGACTTTAGACACACTCTTCAGTGGTGGTGATTAGTTTTAAGATGTACACTGCTTAAAAAATATATATATATATGTATACGTGTGTGTGTGTGTGTGTGTGTATATATATATATATATATATATATATATATATGAAGTTTATTTGAAGTAAAAGTAACAGTTTTCCTATATAATACTTATTTCAACAATATTGTAGTATATACTGTTTAACATTGGAGCCAACATCTAAATATAAGGATACACTTATATTTTTATTATGTTTCACATGAAAGCACTAACATGAATAATACTTACTTCTAGAGTTAAGGACATTAATGAGATGCAATTTTTTAAAGGATCTCTTTTCAGTGGTCCTGTATGTCATCCTTCTGAAGTTCAATTGTTACTAGAGAAAAATAGTTTGTTTGTATGAAGAACTTGTTGAGATCATCAAATTAGAATATAAAATATTCTGCAACCTCTTAACACTTTTGATGTAGCAGCTCATCTCATCAGAAATAATGGTAATTTCAATCCCTGTATGTCCCAAGTTCCCATTCTAACCAAGGCTCTAAGGCAAACAAGATTCAAGAGTATAGTATTTAGTTTCAAAAAGGCAAATTCTGTACCTTTTTACACTGGGTGGCCAGATTATTATGATCTCTGAATGCATAATAATCTGGACACTCAGTGTGTGTGTGTGTGTGTGTGTGTGTGTGTGTATTTATTTGAGGCCCGGTGCATGAATTTGTGCTTGGGTGGGGTCCAGCCAGCCTGGCCAGGAGGAGGGACATGGGCAGCTGGCCAGCCTGCCTGCTGGTCGAACTCCTGGTTGAAGGGACAATTTGTATATTAGCCTTTTATTATATAGGATATACGCTGAGTGGCCAGATTATTATGTGTTCAGAGATCATAATAATCTGGCCACTCATGTATATGCATGCTAGAGGCCAGTGCATGAAATTCGTGCACTTGGGGGGGTCCCTAAGCCCAGATTGCAAGAGGGTGCAGGTCAGGCTGAGGGACCTCACCAGTGCATGATCGGGGCCAGGAAAGGACATGGAAGGTTGGCCAGCTGGGGAGCTGGGGAAGGACCATGGGAGGGCCCCAGGATGTGTCCGGCTCATCTCGCTCAGTCTCGAACAGCCAGACCCCAGCAGCAAGCTAACCTACCATTTGGAGTATCTGCTCTCTGGTGGTCAGTGCACATCATAGTGAACAGTTGAGCCACCTTAGCATATCATTAGCATATTTTGCTTCATTGGTTGAATGGCTGACCAGATGACTGGACACTTAGCATATTAGGCTTTTATTATATAGGATACTAGAGGCCCAGTGCACCAAAGTCATGCACTTGAGCAGGTACCTCAGTCCAGCCTGTGGCCTCTCACAGTCCGGGAGCCCTCAAGGGATGTCTGACTGATGGCTTAGTGGGCCTAAGCTGGCAGTTGGACATTCTTAGCACTGCCACGGAGGTGGGAGAGGCTCTTGCACAGCTGCTGCGCTCGCCAGCGGTGAGCCGGCTTCTGGCTGAGCAGCGCTTCCCCTGTGGGAATGCACTGACCACCAGGGGCAGCTCCTGCATTGAGCAACTGCCCCTTGATAGTCAGTGTGTGTCATAGTGACCAGTTGTTCTGGGGTTAAGTTAATTTGCATATTAGCCTTTTATTATATAAGGTGGACACAGACAATAGAGTGGTGAAGGCCTGGAGGGGTTCATGTAGCATGGAGGGGATCAATGGGAAAAACAAACAAACAAACAAAGGAAACATCTGTAATACTTTCAATAATAAAGAAAAATAAGTGCTGTGTTCCCTCAATATCTTACGGTGTTTTGGTGAAATATGCCTTACATGCTGAGTTATTGTTTCTCAGCTCTCAATTTTCCCAGAAAATCTTCTAACAATCACTAAAACACATGTGGAAGTTAATACCCCCAAAATGGGACAAGAGGAGAAAAAGAAGGGACAAAATAATTTGATTCTCTCTATATTCTCCTTTTCCTTTATCTCCTTCTGCTACCTCCAGTTGGTCAAATTGAACTTGAATTCAGGTGAAAAGTATGCTTTGTACAGGAAAAGTGCAGAGATCAATATTTGGCCAAAGAAGGGTGGATCATGTGTATGAGAGACAGAAATAGAAACAGAAAATGATTATTCTCTTCTGACAACTAAGAATTTTTACCTTATTTTACCAAATTCATTATTAAAAGTGGATTTCTTTTCCAAGAAACTATTTAGTTACACATATCGATAGTCCTGAATGCCAGATATAATCAAAAATATCCGAACCACAATTTAGACATAAGATGCAAGGCCCATAACAAAACACCCATAATGCCAGACGAAAACACTGTTACTGAGTCACGGTCATATATAGAGAGAAATATCCAATTCTACCTCAAAGAGTCAGAGAACTTTTATAAAGTTTTGGAGTTTTGAAGGATTAGTGAGAGTTAGATAAAGTGTGAGGTGTGAGAAAGTATGATAAGCCCCAAAACTATAGAAGAGTTTTAACAGGTCGTAAATGTACACTATGTTAGCTTTCTATGTTAGCAAGATTGCTCTTTCAGAAATACAAATGTTATCTGGGAGTAGGCAAATGAGTGTGGGAACAATCTGGAGGTTATCATAATATACAGGATATATATATATATATATATATATATATATATATATATATATATATATATATTTAAATTTAAGGTGCTAGAGTGAGCATGAAAATGTGAAGCTTATTTTATACAGCTCAAGCTCGAATTGTGTCTATCATTTCTAAGGGCACTTCTACTTTTATTGATTAACTAGAGGCCCAGTGAACAAAAATTGTATACTACGTAGGGTGCCTTAGCCCAGCCAGCACCCTCTTGCAGTCCAGGACCCCAGGACCCCTCAGGGGATATCTGCCTGCCAGCTTAGGCCCAATTCCCTCAGGGATCGGACCTAAGCCAGCAATCATACATCCTTCTTAAAGTCTAGGTCTCTCACAGTCTGGGACCCCTCAGTCCTTACCGACCCACCTGCAGTGGAAGTGGGAGAGGCTCCCGCCACCGCTGCTGCGCTTGCCAGCCATGAGCCTGGCTTCTGGCTGAGTGGTGCCCCCCGTGGGAGTGCACTGACCACCAGGGGGCAGTTCCTGCATTGAGCATCTGCCCCCTGTTGGACAGTGAACATCATAGTGACTGGCTGTTCCAACGTTTGGTCGATTTGCATATTAAGCTTTTATTATATAGGATATCCACACAATGCTTTTCCCCCAGCTAAGTTAATGAGTTCCTGTTGCAATCCATAACAGTGTTGGCAAGTTCGAGGAAGTTTAGGGTAACTGTTGGTGAGAGTGTATTCATTTGTGAGGATGTGTTTTCAGTGATAATTTGTATGAATTGTGTACTGGGACAAAAAGAATGAAACCTCTGAAAAGTTGGAGGCTGTAGCTAATATGCATTAGGATTGTTGCAAAGTGAATACAACACATGGAAGCCTTTCTCTCTGTGGCTAGCTTAAAACAGGCACTTGAAAAATGTGTTTCTTTCCCTCCCTCTTTCTTTCTTTTATTCTTACTGGAATCTGCAAATGCCTAAGTCAATTGAATTGCATTAAAAGGAAATAATACTTGAGTTACAAAGAATTATTTTATATAAATGAGAAAGATTGTTTGTTTAATTTATGCATGCACACAAGAACCCAAAGCTATCAAAAGTTATTAACTTCCATTATATTTTGTGATGTGTAGGTATGCAGATAGAGAAATTGTTATGTATGTATGTACATGGGTAAGTAGGTAGGCAAATAGAGAGAGTAAGAGATGAAAAGCAATGATAAACCTTCTCCATGGATATAAACTTTGTATTATAAAGATAGTATTAAGTGTTTTAGTTGAATAAATGAAGGCAGTTATATCTACTTGTTCATCAGAACAATACTCCATTGTCATACTTGCCAAGTATAAAGTATAATAACATCAGCTATCTCTTTTGCTAATCTATTTTACAGAAGCTCACTTATTCATCTCTTTATTCACAGATAGGTATATTGAAAGACTTCCCTAAACCTCTGAAAAAGATTTTCTTTAGATTAATTTATTTGAACAATTGCTTAGTTATGCTAACATAAACAGGTCATACTTTAAATATAATTCATGTTAGAAATACATTGTTTAAGGGTAAAATAAAGATTGAATAAATTTTTAGCTTGTTCATTCAAAAATGCAAAGCATCATCTGTATAAGTAGCAGTAAATTAATTTTCTATTCAAAGGACTTTTCAATAAAAGCAGCAGCAAAGAGATCTTTTATGTATGATCCATAGAAATCTACAAAACAAACACTTTGTTCCCTTAGTAAGAAACAAAGGAAGAAAAACTATTATCTTCTCAAGAGCCAATACCTAACAAACAAGGATGGATGATAAAGATGTATTATTTAGACCAATTATATTGAAGAGAAACATAGATAAAGGCTGAGGCTTTGTTTCAACCTCAGACACATCCCTTGGACTAGAAACCTGCAACTATAGCTATGAAGCCTCAACAAAGAAATGTAGGGAATTTTAAAAAACAGTATGTGACTCTATTTTAATTTTACATTTCTATCTTGAATTGAAATATTAAAAATAAATAAAAGCAATTTGATAAAGTTAAAATGATATGCACTCTGAGTGAAAAAGTAAAAAAGCGTATAAGTGATATACCCACATAATATGAAATGGAATTTGTCTATATGTATGGTTCTTTGATTACATAAAATAATTTGACTAAGCCACTTTATTTCTCATTTTCCTATTAACACAGCTCATTGTATCATACTACATGACATTTATTTCCTAACTTAGCTGTTTATTTTCTTTGTATATATCTCTAATCTTTATTTAGGCAAAAGGATGTTTCTCTGTTTTCACTGACAATGTTAGACGCCACATCAACAGGACTTAGACACTGATTCTGTGCTGGGCATGAAGGAGGGAAAGAAGTCAGTGTTGATGTGCAGCTTGTGGCATGGTTGTTAGTGTGCCTCAGGACATCAAAAGGGGCAGGTTTTATTGGGGAGTTAGTGAGTTTAGCTTTGGAAACTCTCAGTCTATGGTTCATGTGACTCCCCCAATTGGAAAAGTCTAAGAAATAGTTTAGAAAATAATTTTTATATCTCATGCGAAAAATCTGAATTAGTTATTACTGAGTAAAGAACATAATCTAGGTATGGGGTTTAGTGTGAAAGTTAAATAAATACATTTTAAAATAAATTGTAGTAATACATATAAATATTATTTTAATAAGCATAGTGAGTCTACATATGTGATCTGTACCCTGAAGAACTATGTTATGTCATGCTTGTTTCTGTATTGTCTCATGTAATATATTATAAAGCTACAGTAATTAAAACAGTATGATACTGGCATAGAGGCAGACATATAAAGCAATGGAACAGAATAAAGAGCCTAAAATGAAAACCCACCTATATGGTCAAGTGATATTCAACAGGTTGTCAAGGATACATAATGGGGACAAGATAGCCTCTTCAACAAATAGTGTGAGAAAACTGGATATTCACAGGCAAAAGAATGAAATTGGACCCCAAATTATACCATATACAAAGTATACTAAGAACAAATTGAAGACTTAAAAATAAACCTTAAACTGTGAAACATATATAAAACATAATGGCACACCATTATGAAAAAATACAGAGGTTTCTAAAAAAAAAAAAAAAGATGGGACTACCATATGTTCTAGCAGTATCTCTTCTAGATATGTATCCAAAGAATTGAAATCAGAGTCTCAATCAAATATCAACACTCCCTTGTTTATTGCAACACGAATCACAATAACTAAGATATAGAAATAACCTAAGTGTCTATTGACAGATGAAGGGAAAAATAAAATGTGGTATATAAATATAATGGAATATAATGGAATATTATTGAGCCTTAAAAAAAAAGAGACAATCCTGACATTTTCTACATGGTTTAGAAGACATTATATTTAGTGAAATAATTTGCAGAAGGACAAATATTTCATGATTTCACTTATATGAAGTATCTAAAATTTTCAAATTCATAGAAGCAGAAAATAAAACCATACTTAGAATAGAAAAGACACAGAACAGAACCATATTCTGGTTAACATACTATGGGACTGGGAAAAGGGGAAGCGGGGACTTATATAATTGGAACTAGAGGCCTGCACCCTCTTGAAATCCGGGACCCCTCAGGGAATGCCAGAGAGCCGGTTTCAGCCTGATCCCCACAGGCCAGGCCGAGGGACCCCACCGGTGCATGAATTCACAGACCAGGTTTCTAGTATGCATATAAGATCTTTGGTTAATCTGTTCCCTCCCTCTCCCCCTTCCCTCTGAGATTCAACAGTCTATTCCATGTTTCCATGCCTGTGCATTGAGTGTCTTCCCCCTAGTGGTCAGTGCGCATCATAGCTACCAGTCAAATGGTCAAACGGTTGCTTAGGCTTTTATATATATAGTTCCAGTTATGCAAGATGAATCTGTACTAGGGATACGCTGTACAGCTTAATATCCATAGTTAACAATAGTGTATTTAAAAATTTGTTGAGAGTACATATCTAAGTGTCTTTACCAAAGACAAAAAAGGACAAAGAAAAATTTTGGAAGTAATACATATATTTACTACCTTAATTATGATTATGGTTTCATGGTTATATGCATATGTCCAAATTCATTAAATTATATTACATACTTTTTAAAAAATATATTTTATTGATTTTTTACAGAGAGGAAGGGAGAGAGATAGAGAGTTAGAAACATCAATGAGAGAGAAACATTGATCAGCTGCCTCCTGCACACCCCCTACTGGGGATGTGCCCGCAACCTAGGTACATGCCCTTGACCGGAATCGAACCTGGGAACTTTCAGTCTGCAGGCTGATGCTCTATCCATTGAGCCAAACCGGTTTCGGCTATATTACATACTTTTAATATGTCCAGGTTTTGTATATCATTTATACCTTAATAAAATTGTTTAAAACTTTTTAAAGAAAGTTGGTATGTGTGCTCTCTAAATGAGTAGGCTAGAAACTAAGTACCAAAGCTAAAATCTAGAAGTAAGTGATGTTATAAGAATTATGGTGTTACCACTCATCACCAAATGCTTGTTTTGCTGGATATAAGTCACAGTCAGTATCAACAACTTTCCTATTCATGAATTGGGCATTTTTTTTTTTTTTTGTATTAAAGCAATCTCTATAGGTTTAGAAAATATATAGTATTTCCTGTGGCTATCTAACACCAACTCAGCCCATTCTCAAAACGTATTTGCTACTACTGCTTCTACTTGCTGAAACTAAAGAAATTGCTTTTTTTGCTGAACTATTATACAGGGGTACTCAAAAGTAGATTTAGAGTTGTAAGCAAAACAGTTTATTCTTATATTACTACTTATTGATAAATTATTATATTATTATTTCTATGAACCTACTTTTGCCCACTCCTGTAGAAATAAATTTAGGTATTTTGACTCATTTTTGAGACTTTTTATCGGGGCTATACCAAAAAATGAAAAAAAAATCACTGTAAAGTACTTAATATAGAGATTAATAAGCTGAATTAGTTTATTTCTGGTATTAAATTATAGAGAAAATACTGTCAGATAAGAATTCCCATTGATGGAAACAAAAATACACATACAAGTGTATTAACTCACTTAGGGAACAATTGCCTATCTCTCTTTGAACAAATTCTAAAAGAAAACCTACAGAAATAATGCCATTGATCATATTATATCTGTAATCTATCTTTGGATCTTCTGCCAGGACTGCTAAGAAAGTATTTATGCCAATTGAGGAGATTTGTTTTGTGAGTTGACAAATTCTACTTAAGAATTGTACTTTAAGAATCAATTTCTTTTACATATGCCAATAAACATTCATCAATTCTAACCACATGCTAAATAAGATTTTCAAACTTTTTTCAATGCAATTCTCTTAAATCTAAGTGAACAAAACAACAGTTTTCTTTGATGCATTATCCCCTGATATTATTTGTATTATTTTTAAGACTTTTATCACTGTCTTCCTGATGGAAGAGAGTATAGTTGTGCACTTGAGGTGTCATTGTACAGAAGAGTAGAAAATAATATTACGAAGGGTACAGAATTTAAATCATTGTAAAAAATTGTTTATGACCAGAAAAAATCAAATTCAATATAGATAAATACACTTCAAACAGGTAAAAATGTGTAAATACAATTTCTTAGAATAATTATATCTGGCTCATAATTTAAATCATAATATCATGAGTAAAAGTATATTTCTCCATTTAGTAGACCTATACATATTACTATATGTTTGCATAGTGTAATACTGTACTGAATAATCATTCCAGAATCCAAAGTTATATATAATTAACTATGTCTTTTTGACCTTGGAGAAATTAAATTTATAGACTTAATTTCTTTCTCTACACAATAGTTTAATCACACCTACCTTAATAACCTTTGCAGACATTTTATGAAATGAATAACATTGCTGCTGATTCAGAAGTGAGATTAAATACCTTATTTTTCAGCAAAGATATGTTATACTTATCAAATATTACATGATGGAGGGTGGGTTTTATGATAAACAACTCTCATTCTCTGAACCTAAAGAGCAAATGGTCCTGTATCTAGGAGTAGAGGAGTGCCTAGAAAAAAAGAAACTCAAAATAGACTAATGAGGTATATACACCATTGACCTTATAAAAAGAATGTTTTAATCTGCTTGTTAGGATTGAGGAATTTTTCTGTATGAAGTGGACTTTCAACTGGGCTTTTAAAAATTAGTAAAATTGCAATTAAGAAGAGGTGAGATAGCCCTGGCTGGTATGGCTCTATGGTCAGCGCATCCACCCACACACTGAAGGGTCGGTTGAGTGGGTTCAATTCCATGTCAAGGATAAGTACTTCAAGAACTTGGGTTGCAGGTTCCATCCCAGGGTTCTAGTCAGGATGTGTACAAGAGGGAACCAATAGATGTGTCTCTCTCACATTAATGTTTCTCTCTCTCCCTAAAAATTAATAAAAAATATATCCTCAGGTAAGGATTAAGCAAATGAAGAAGAAAATTAAGAAGAAGAAGAAGAAGAAGACGATGATGACATGAGGTAAATAATACTATTTAAATGAAACATGATGAAGAATTATGGTATGCAATGGATATAATACAAGATAACATGACTACCATATTGGCTTGATAATTTTTTTTCTGTAGGTAATGTAAGATTCTATATGATTCTCCTCATTTAGTACTATATATTAGTACTATTACAGGCCAATGGTATAACCCAGCTTCAGGAAATACAAAAAAAAAAAAAAAATCCCTGAAAAATATTTATGGAAAAATGTAAAACCAAATTTGACATCTTTTGTCATATGTTTTTACTGTGTAGTTACTTTTTACATTGCAGTTTATATTAAATATTCTGTTACTCTTCGTATGTTAATCTGCTAGATATAAATGTAAACTCAGTTGCTTAATTTCATTTCCAGATCATTCTTTACAGATGTATAAAAATACATCTGATTTTTGTGTTGATCTTGTACTCTACAACCTTGCTGTTTTTGTCTTTAAGATCTAGTAGCTTTCTTAGAGGATTTTTCTACCTATAAGATCATGTCATTTCTAAATATATGTAGCTAAACTTCTTCCTTTCTATTTGAGATGCCTTTATTTTTCTATCCTAATTGCTCTGGCTAGAACTTCTAGTATAATATTGAACAGCAGTGCTTAAAGTGGGCATATCTATGTAATTGTTGATCATAATAGGACATTTTCTTTCTTACTTTTGGCTACAATATACATAAAATATGTGTAAATAGATAAAAAGAATAATAGTTTTTGCCCTAGCCACTTTCACTCAGTGGATAGAGCGTCGGCCTGCTGACTGAAGGGTCCCAGGCTTGATTCTGGTAAGGGGAACATGCCTGGGTTGCGGTCTCAATCCGCAGTAGGGGGCCTGCAGGAGGCAGCCAATCCATGGTTCTCTCCCATCATTGATGTTTCTATCTTTCCCTCTCCCTTTCTCTCTGAAATCATATATAGGCAAAAAATAATAATAGTGTTTTTTTTTCTCTTGAAACAAATTGGATTAAACATTTAGAAACTGCTCCTTTTAAAAAAGAAAATGAAAAATATGTTGATTTTACATCAGGTAGATGCAGGAACAAGTTACTCAACTGTTGACATTTTTACAAACATTGGAACAGTTGCCTGGAACCAAGTTTACCCAATGTACATTTGTTTTATTCTATGAACATCTGAAGCTTATAAAATCCCCCTGCTTTGTTCCTTATCTTGTAAGAGCTCATGTATCTAGTTAGAAATTCTTTCAATTAGCATCCTTACCAGGTACTCAACATTTTTAGTTATTGAGTGATCCTTAACAGAGATTTCAAATTTCATTGCCTTATCACTGAATTTATAATCATATACAAAGTTACCTTCACTTTATTGCTAACGATTAAAATAACTTTGAAATTATATGTATGTCCTTATAGAGCACATGGAATCTGCATTCAATGCAACTAAATTAACATGCTTTTTAAGAATTTTTTTTAAAAATTAGATACCATGATGATATCATAAGGGTGTTATAGAAATTCAGCTGTTCCAAACAATACAAAATATAGATGAGAGTACTATTGCTTCTTTGAATACATGATAGAAATATTTTATTAACCTTTGAATTGAAAAATAAATATGAAAAATGAAAGCTTTGGAGGTTTTAGAAAATTAAAATAATCCAGGATCTCAAACCCCAACATAAGCTTATACCTTTAAAAAAAAAAAGGAAAAAACCCATGGTGCTCCCAGATAGCTCAACAAATATTATACAATATTAAAAAAAAAGTTTGATCTATGGGGATTAGTTTGTGCTTATAATGGATAAATTTAAATGTCAAGGCTAGTTGTTATTCACAGTTGGAAACAAACATTCACAGTCCCAAACATTCAAAATATTATTATAATTAATTATTTAATGAAGTAAAAATATGATTACAGCTAAAAAGTTTGTTTTTAAAACTATTGCTTTAAAGAGCATAAGTTAATCATTTTTTACTTCCTAATATTAGAGCATATGTATTATGATATTGACAATTTAAATACTTTGAAAATCTAATTATGGCATAATATTCCAAATTGCCTTTATGTAGGATCTCAGAGTTGTTTATGTCTACTTCAATAACATTATATAAACAATTAATTAACTAATATAATAAGAATAAAGATAGCCTTGTTTACAAGGGTGGTTATATAAAACACATTCAGGCAAATCTCTATGTCACTTGTCAAAATTGTAATATCTTAAGAAAGATATGTGATTAAAAATGTGGATATTTTATAGGGTTGATATTGATCCATTATTTCTTAGGATCAAAGAGTTTTTTGTTATCCAGTGGGGCTTTCCACCTTGGATATGTATGTTAAAGGAGTTGACTTCCATCAGCTGATTTGATTTAACCAATTTCTGCATATTAATAATTAGCTTTATACTTAAACATCCTTCTTGAATCTATCTATATAATAAAAGCCCAGTGAGCAATACTGCAGAACGACCAAAACGACCGGTTGACCAGTTGCTATGATGCTCACTGACCACCAGGGGCCAGATGCTCAATGCAGGAGGAGGGGGAAGGGGCCACAGTGAGGCCTGGAGGCACACACTATGGCCCAGGGATCCCAGGAACCTAAAACCCAGAGCTTGCTTTCCAATAAAAAAAATAAACTGGAAAGAAAAAGTGGGCCGATGCTGCCACCCTGGGAAGAATGGCTCTAGGAGGAAAAGGCCTCCCCAGGCCCTGCCTGGCCCAGCTGCTGTACCACAGGCTCGCAGGGACTCACCAATGACATGCAAGAAGCACAGCTTCTCTGACTCCAAAGCCAGTCGCACTGACAGCTGCTCCCTACCCAGCTCCATGGAGGATGCAATGCTGCCAGGCTGACTCAGCTTCGACTTCCAGCTTCTGAATTCCTACCCGCACCTTCATATACTATGTGCACTTGGGGGCATGACTTTGGCCTCCCCAGCCAATAGCACCACAGCACAGCCAGAGACTGGGAGGACACAGCCACCAAGGGAGCAGGCCTAAACCATCATTAGGATATCCCCTGAGGGCTTCTGGACTGTGAGAGGGGGAAGGCCAGGCTGAGGTCCCTTCTACTGCACGAATTTTCGTGCATTGGGCCTCTAGTATACATAAAAACCTAATGTGTAAATTGTTCGACCAAGAGTTCAACTGCTTGCTATAATGTGTGCTGACCACCAAGGGGTGGTGTAGAACATGGCAGGCATTGGCAATGTGGCATTGGCAGTGGGCATCAGGGGAGGCACTGTGGGCCCTGATGGGCCCTGATGAGAGCGGGACTGTGGAAGGATGGTGGCGCAAGTAAGCAGGCAGCACCAGGCCATGGCAGGTGTGAGTGGGGGCCCAATCGTCTCAACTGATTGCCCCACAGATGGTGATCAGTGGTGGCAGCAGGTGGTGGGGCCGCCGCCTGGCTCCCACGTGCTGAGGGAGCTAGGTGAGGAGCCCAGCCCTGATCAATTGCTCTGCAGGCTGAATGGTGAAGCAGGTGCGGGTGCAGCACCAGGCCACGGCGGGGTGCCAGGTGGGCCTGTGGGGCTGCGAGTCTGGGGGATGAGCTGGGGCTTCAAGGATAGGGGCATGTGCCCTGACTGGTTTGGCTCAGTGGATAGAGCATTGGCCTGCAGACTCAAGAGTCCTGGGTTTGATTCTGGTCAAGGGCATGTACCTTGGTTGCGGGCACATAACCAGTAGGGAGTGTTCAGGAGGCAGCTGATTGATGTTTCTCTCTCATTGATGTTTCTAACTCTCTATCCCTCTCTCTCTTCCTCTCTGTAAAAAAAAAAAAAAAAAAAAATCAGTAAAATATATTAAAAATAAATAAATAAAAGGCTAAGTACACGAGCTGGGGCCTGATCTCTGCAGGCCACCCTGAGGGATCCCACCCATGCACAAATTCATGCACTGTGCCTCTAGTATATTATAAACAGACTAGAGACCCGATGCATGAAATTCGTGCATGGGTAGGGTCCCTGGGCCTGGCCGGCAATTAGGGCTGATTGGGGCCTTCCTTCATTCCATGCTGCCCCCTAGTGGTCAGTGCACATCATAGTGAGTGATTGAACTCCTGGTCTCTGGTTGAACTCCCAAGGAGACACTTTGCATATTAGCCTTTTATATATATAGATTATTAGCCATATACTAACGTTATCTAATTTCATGAGCTTTACAAATAATGTTTTTTCTACCTTATCTAGCCATTTCTTCCATTACCTACTGTGGGAACCCTAATCAGAGTATGTGGAATGTTCAGGCCAACTTGCCATACACAGGTGCAAAAGCAAGGACACAGCGACCTTACTGTATGCACTGTGTAGGTGTTCCTTTCTATAACCCACATATTGATGTCACGATTTGGCAAGACGCCTTTTTTTGTCTAAGTTCATATAAAGATGTGTTACTGACCTGCTGGTAGAAGGCTGCTTGGTAGGGCTACTTTTTTAGCAATGGCTCCTATATTTTCAGCTGCTTTGTGGAGCTCCTTGGAAGAACTATTTTGTCTGATGGCTCCTTGTTAGCAATGGCTACTTGGTCTGCAATAAAGTCTCTCTTCTATTCCTACAGCTGCTCACATCTTCTTCACCTAATACCAGGTGTCGGAGGATGTGAGGCTCCCACAGTTGACGCAGTCCGGCAGGTTCAAGGAGGAACTTGCTCCCACAATTAGCACAGTGAGCAGGGTGACCAGGATTCAGGAGTAAGTGCTCCAACACCTACTTAACTGAAAATACCCCGATGTGCAGCATAACTAGAAACTTCGTTAAATATCTGACTTACACAGATAGGAGCTGTATTGGGAATCACATACATTTCATTCCAAATAATAGATGTTAGATGCTTTATTGTAAAAAAATATATAGGAGAATAATTTAACATATCGCATATTATTACCATGGCAAGGTAATTCCTCAAAATGCTTAACGGATGCCAAAAGAAAGTAGATTTATTTATTTACATTTTATTGTTTAATAATTCAACATTAATAAGAGAACTTTTGTATAGTCCCAGAGAGAATGTAATAGGTTTGAATATACACTCAGCCAAACCTTTCAGAGTCAGGTAAAATTATTGTATTCTCAAAAAATTATCAATAATGATAATTATATAATTCACTTGAATCTTAAATAATTCACTTGAATCTTAAATGATTTTTTTGGTACATAGGTATGACTTTACATACAAAGAATATCCTTTCTAATTAATAATATTATTTAATATAAGAATTTCACAAAATGATTATTATAATTAATTTTAGCAACTATATTAACCACACTGATGGTGATTCTATAGTAGTAATTATGATAACATATTTAGAGAATTATAAGTTCTAGATACCATGTTACATGCTTTGCAAAGTTTCTCATATCATCCTCAAAAACTCTTATGGTGTGGCTATTATTAAGAACAAATTTGTATATGATGACATAGACTTATTGTTAAATATGTTTTTAAAATTTACCTTTATTGTTGAAATATTACGGATGTTTCCTTTTTCCCCCATTATACCCCTTCATCCTGCCTCTGCCCCACCCTCAGGCCTTTACCACACTATTGTCTGTGTCCATGGATTATGCTTTTTTTTTTTAAAGTAACAAAGGTATGAGGTGTGGGAGCAGAAATCCAAGTACCAGCCTGACCCAAGGTCTTGTATAAATACAAGTAATAGAAAATTTATATCAATATGTTTTACAAAATGCAGACCATAACCTATTAATTTTGCTTCATCACCAAGATTGTTTAAAAAATAAAAGATTAATTATAAATATCAGAACATATTAGAGTAATATAATTGTCTTGTATATTTATTTTTAGTTATACCCTGTCTGTTAATTAAATACTCTACTAGAGATAAAAATGTGTAGAATATTGAGTCTATTAATTACGGAAAACAGTACATACACCATCAAACAAATTACTGAACCATCTATAGAGGGCAAAAAGTCATTTTTTTTTAAGTACTAGAAAGTGGGAGTTCATGAAGGTTGGGGCTGAGTATTAAAAATTGTTATTCTGGAGAGGATAGAATAAGTCCATTGATCTGTGCTTACTTGAACAAAATGAGTTCCATTATTCATTGTTCAGGAAACAGGATTCACTTTCTACCAAGTAAGGGTTCCTAATCTCGGAGTTGCTCCACAGGTTTCAGCTGATTGATTCCACTAAAACAAAATAGTCAGCTTTGGTATCTCCTAGGCAAACGCTGCTGTTTGTTGTTTGTTCAACGTAAGTAAAATTTTCCTTACAGTCCTCTCCTGAAGCTCTCTTCGACTGAGACAATAGAATAACGGCACAGAAGAATGATAGACAATTTGATTTCCTTAATGCACACTTTTATCTTGGTTTTAGTTTTTTAATAGATAATGTTGTATTTATCTAGTAAATTCTTTTATGCAGTCATCTGCTGTATCAATTTACAAGATAATGACTACCACATATAAGACTGTGGTAACAATATACTTGATAAACAACAATGATTACTAATGTCCTTTCATTTAGTAATTATTATATGTAAGATCTTTCCTGAGTCTTTGAGGCTTATTTATATGTCTTACAGCAAATTTAGTAATGAGAAGCTTAGAACAGAGACAATCAGCCAGGACGAAGGAAATAAACAAACAACATTTAAAAATTGGAAAATACCTACAGTTGTTAAACCAAAAGTGATCACTCAGAAATGACTGAGTGGAGGAAAATAGAATTGTTTTTAGAAGTCAACTTATAAGGATTTGGTTAATAATCAACTTAGAGTAATAACTGGACAATGGAAGCATTGACAAATCTTTACTGCTTTTTAAATTTATAAGCATGAGCTGCATAACAATGTGTTTGTTTTTTTAAAATATATTATTATTGATTTCAGAGAGGAAGGGAGAGATAGAAACATCAATGATGAGAGAGATTCATTGATTGGTTGCCTCCTGCATGTCCCGTACTGGGGATTGAGCCGCAAGCCGAGAATGTGCCCTGACTGGGAATCAAACCATGACCTCCTGGTTCATAGGTCCGATGCTCAACTACTGAACCACAGTGGCTGGGAACAATGTGTTTTTTGTTTGTTTTTAACAACTAATCACATATATGACAGTGGTCTCATAAGATTATAGTGTAGCTGAAAAATTCCTAACGTCATAGTGGTCATAACATTACAGCATAATGCATTAAGATACAGTAGTAATGTCCTAGGTCTTCACATTCTCTCACTGTTCACTCAACTGACTTACTCAGAGCAACTTCCAGTTCTTCAAGATCCATTCAAAGTAAGTGCCATAAACAGATGTACCATCTTTTAAATCTTTTATACCATATTTTTTACTGTGCCTTTTCTATGTTTAGATACACAAACACTGCTGTATTGCAATTGCCTGTGATATTTAGTACCGTGACATGCTATGTAGTTTTATAAGTGAGTAGAGTCATATACTATCTAGGTTAGTGAAAGTGCACTCTATAATATTCACACAACAACAAAATCACCTAATGACACATTTCTCAGAACATAAATGTGTCATTAAGTGACACATGCCTGCACACAAAAAATTATTGTTTGTTTTAGACAATAAGGATATTTAAATTTAGAAAACAGATCTGTCCTAAACAAATCAATTTGTAGACATTAATTGTATCAGTGTTTTTACATCAATATGAATATGCTTTTCTAAAGGTGAAAAGAATGCATTCACTGAAACATAGTTACATGACAAAGAAATCACCTCTATCTAATTAAGCTAGAAGGTCAAAATTTTGCTTTAGATTTGTCAGGCTTATTACTATTCTTAGTTTACTCACCCCCTCCAAAAAAAAAAAAAAGACTTCTAACAATAATTTTAAACTAAGTAAAGTATTAGAAAATGCTAGCTAAAACTTATAAATTTAATATTTTTTCCTTTGGTAAAAGTAAAAGATTAAAACTTCTGATTTGTCAGGGAACTGTCCAGAAAATATCAAAAGTAATATGATGAGAAGACATTTTAATAGTTTCAGTATGGGACGTGAGAGCAAAAACAAAATGAGTTCAGTTCACATTGATTAAAAAAATCAAGAAAGAGTTGTCTTGTCTTGGATGACTCATTAATCAGAGTGAACATAGAGTTGTAGTAATATTGGAGAAAAATATTTATACTAATTATGAGTATTAAAACTTCCTTCAGTGAAGACCCTTTCAGTTACTCTTTCTATTATCTAGGAGCACAGGAAGAAGTATACACGAATAACACAATATATATTCCAAGTTCATAATTTCCATTTAACTGCCAGCTCTCCAATATCTGTTAAAAT
Source organism: Corynorhinus townsendii (assembly GCA_026230045.1). Lineage (NCBI taxonomy): Eukaryota > Metazoa > Chordata > Mammalia > Chiroptera > Vespertilionidae > Corynorhinus > Corynorhinus townsendii. Next base: position 73,882,938 of record JAPDVU010000003.1, on the reverse strand, counting down.
ATTATATCTATTTAAACATACACAGAGAGTCATTCTGGACAATTTTAGAATAAAATATCTTGAAAGTTTTCTATTTTAATCATAAATAGAATTAACCTTATTAAACTAATATGCAAAAGTTAATTCTACCATTTTTATTTAAGCTTTATAAACAACAAATATGCCCATGTAGTATTTAAGAATATTGTAAGAGAAGTAAATGTAAAATATTATATATGAATATATAAAAATAAAATAAGTAAAAATAATTGTTTTATATTTGTTGTCAATCTTAGAGAAATTCTGATTCCTTACAATATTCTCTAGAAATAATAATGCTTTGAAAACTTACAGCCCTGGCCAGGTGGCTCAGTTGTTTGGAGCATTGTCCTGTAAACCAGAAGACTTCAGGTTTGATACCAGGTTGGGGTGTGTATGAGAGGCAACCAACTGCTTTTGTCTCTCACATAGAAGTTTCTCTCTCTCTCAAACTCTTTCTCTTTCTCTTTTTCTCTCCTTCCTCTCTAAAAAAGAGAAAAAAAGCAATAAAATTGTATTCTCAGGTGAGGATTAAAAAAAAAAAAACTTTCAAATTTCTGATGCCCTTACAATATCTTTTGGAAATAAAATTTTTGTTAAAACTTCTAAGATTTCAAAATAAATTATAAAGTTTAGAAATTAAAGTTACACTTAAATAACAATATAATAATTGACATTTTATCATTCATTATTATAATTGAGTTTAGTTGAACATATATGTTATAGTTTTCAAAATTTTAAACATTTATTAAAACAACATTTTTTTCAGGATAAAATATTTAGGATGTTAATTTTATTTATGTTTTCTCTGAGAAATTAAAATAAGACTCTCATAAACTAGAATACAAAAATGGCATTTTTATACTATGATAGAATCTTGGAATAGTCAGAATATTAATTTTTAAAAATTCACCTTGATTAGTTACATTTGGTATATATTTTATTTCTTTTTACATAATATCACAATTTAATCATTGAATGAGTTTCATCTCTTACTATCTCTTAGTCAAGAGATAAGTAACCAAAGCCTTAACTACAGAGGATTTTTTGTTTTTGTTTTAGATTTTTCCCATAATTGAAGACAACCAGAGTTTTCCTTAGAAGGCAAATGCATTAAAATTAGTAATTCATTTAAAAAAATCTTTAGAAATTTTATGTTGTATTATAAAAGTATATGAGTATTTGTGACTTTCTATAAATTTATAATTAGCATCAGAACTAACATGAAATTTAAGAGGTCTTATCATCAGCCTCGTTGTTTCTTTTTCTACTTAGTATTATGTAGACTAGATATTCCCAGATATAGAATTCCTTATGGAAAAGGTCAAAGCTGTGGTAAATGTTTCACCATTTCAGTGCCTGTATTTGCCACACAACAGGTCAAGAAATTACGCCCCCCAAAAGAAAGTAAGATTATCTTCCCAAAACAAGTACAGAGAAAAAGGGAAGCAAAATAAGACTGAATCCTTAGTGGCAGATGACTGATGGTCAAAATTATAAAATAAGTCATGAGCTACAATAACTCAGAGTTAGAATGCCTCAAACAATCTCAGTAAATGAAATAAACTGTGGACATTCAAGAATAAATGAGATCTCAGTCAGTCACCACTGTCATTTTCACCCTGAGCACAAGATCACTGAAGACACAAACTGAGCACCAAAGACACATGGTAAGCCTGTTGTTTCTGTGTAGAAGTCCAGCCATACTAGTACCAGTAAATGAGGCTAACAAGGTAATTTAGGTGGGACTTCTAGAATATTTATAATAATAAAAGCGTAATATGCAAATTGACCAAATGGCTGAACAGCGGAACGACCCTCCAGACAACCTTCCTGATGAAGCCAGGGCTGCGAGGGCGGTTGAGGCAGCAGGAGCTGTGAAGGACTACTCTTGCAAGAAATTCATGCATTGAGACTCTAGTCTGAGAATAAAACACCAAGCTAAAGTACTACTTCTATGACTGCTTTCAAAGAAATTGGGGTAACCTTTTCCTTACTCTGCTGTGGGGTAGGGTCTTAAAATATCTCAAAAAATAATAATTTTCTGAGACTCACACGGTAGGATGAGTGATTTTTATATGCCTGGAATTACATCCCTGAGTTTCCAAAGTCCCATTTTCCTTGGTCCGGTCATAGAAGTGTTGCTGGGGTTTCAGTAGAGTTAGAAGCAAAGCCAGTGTCCAGAATTTTCTTTCCATGTTGGAGCTTAGTCCAGGTTAGCATCAGGCTAGCAACAGTGCATTAGTCCATTGTGTGTGGGGGGCCCAGGTGGCCATGGGCCACACAGGAGAATGCCAGGAAGCTGGTGTGAGAGAGCCTGGAAGCCAGGAGTCAAGTGCAACATGTCAAGGGCAAACAAAGCAACCGACAGAGTGAACTCCTTCGTTTAGGGGAGCAAATATTCCAAATTTAGAGTCCGTGCAGGGGCCATGCCCATTCTGGCTGATGACCTATTCCCAGGTGTGACTGATAGGCAGGTTCCTTCCCAACATCACCCCAACTTTACTGAGCATGAGTCTCCTTTCCTTGTCCATTCTCTTCCCCGAGCCACCCGCAGGAAATACACTACCTGAGAGTGCAAAGCTTTAGCTTCCTGGTGAAGCTGCCCAAGGACATGCCTATAATATTTGGCCTTCCCTTTGTTCCTTTTCTGTTATAAAAACTAGGTTAATTACTACAGTATCATGACCACTACCACCACAATAATAATAATTACATAGCTGAATCTATTAATTTTCCAAACAAGGGAACACACACCAGTTAAGAAATGTACTAAGTTGCTGAGGTGGATAAAAAGAGTTATTTTTTTAAGTAATTTACAAAGTGGGAAATCATGGTGACTGTTCTAGGTAAGTGTGGAAACTAGCACATTGAATAAGATGAAATGACTTCATCTGGCTGTACTGTCCTTTAGTCATGAAGGCATCTTTAGTTTGGTTTAGTAAGTGACTGTTTGTTCAGTCACACCATTCATATCCATGGCATTTTCTCAGTTTCAGCTGTTTAGAGCTAGTTATAATGAAATCCAATAGTCAGTTTTGTTATATTTTAGGGAAGTGATATATATATGAAATGGGTCTCTTAGTATGCATCTCTCTCAAAAAAATTGAGCACCTCTGATTTAGATATTGGTGAAATTATTTGTCACATATACATTGACTCTTCTCTAGACCCCGAATGCCAAGAAAGTTCACTATTTTAAAATCCCAGTTTTTTCAAGATAAAAAGAACAAAACTACTGACAGTTTTTGTGGAGTTATTTGCTAAAATTGGGTTCGTGTGAATGCAATGTTTTCTTTCCCTTGCTAATCTGTTTGTATTAAAGCAGAGAGATATAAGAAAATGAGCTTCTCATAAATTATTTCATGAGCAAAGTAAAGGAGAACAAACAGATAACAGCTATCACTGGTGCACATTGTTAAAAGAAGCTTTACTAATCTTAGGATAAAAAACGATGTCCCAGGTGCTTATCAGCAAATTCAATTACAAATGCAAAGCCAAGAAGTTTATAAACGCAAAGCTAAAATCAGGTTTAGATGATTCTGAGAAATCTGTGCTGCTTTTTTTATGCGTCTTTACCTAATCTTGATGAGAGAGGAGTAAAATGGAAATCACGCATTCAGAGGCAAGGTGCATGTCTTAAAAATAATGGAATTGGTCTGCAGGCAGTAGCTTAGCTGGCAGACGGTCACAGCGTGCTCCCTCATTAGGATAATTCCTTGAAGCTTAAGATTGTTAGTATAAGCAAGGCTGAAATACCCAGGTGATAGTGGCTAGACCTAGGTATTCATCTTCAAACTAAACTGTTCTTTGAACAATGATAAGGTCCACAGAAATTTTAATACTTAGATATTAGTCCCAATAACTATTACCACAAACTTAATTTTATTTTTTTATCATTGACACTATTACAGATGTCCCATATGTTCTCCCCCTTTGCCCACTTCCACTCAGTGAGCACAGTTTGCTCTGGTTACTTACACTATTTGAGACTACTTTTACTTTATGTGCAGATAAATGAATAAGCTATATCTAATAGACATTTTACTTCTAAAATTATTTTTTCTTTAACTTTGACCTAGTTTGGCATTGCAGTCAAGAGATATTCCTACCAGTATCATAGTTAACCTTTAAAATTCTTTATAGTTTTGACTATTTCTCCATTTTTACATGTTTTTTAAATACTTCAATAGAATTCAAATAATTCTTATTATTTTACTTGGCAAAATGTTACTTTCTAATATTATCACTCTGTAATATTAAACCCAAAAAATTTTTTGCTACTGTCATCAATTTTAGAAAATTTTCTATCAATTGTTTTATGCTTTAGCTCCTTTAGAAATTACTTGTAATTTCATATGGTAACAGGTCATGTTAAATAACATAATATACCTCTATTGATACAAATGCTTTGTCTCTTCTTTTTAAAAAATATTAGAATTTACATGTTGAAAATCTGATATGCTCTTGCTGTATTCTTTTCTCTGGCTGTTATTTCGATTTTTAATTACATTTTATAACCAGTTATTAATTATTTACAGAGAATTTATTGATGGCCTATATATTTATTTGTAACCTTCATGAAGTCTAGTTGTGATTACTTGTTCTGTTTAATCTAATGTGTATTTCTCACTCCTTTGACATTATTTAAACATCTCTATTTTTCTTGGACTATACTAAAAATAATAATAACATTCTTATATTTCCCGAAAATTTAATAGGGTAGTTGTCACAGTGTATTGTTTACTGTTCAAAGTATTTTGAAATGGACTTTTTTTCTTTAATAAAAGAATTATAGTGAATTTTATTTAATAAAGTATTCTAAAGAAATCAGTGTTTATGTTTTAAAAATATATTCAACAGAATGTATAATAATGGAGAAACTACTTTTTATTTTTTTAGATTTGCATGAAAGACTATGATGATTTTGGAGGAATAATAAAGGTGCAGAAGTGAGCAAGTGAGAATGCCATGAGGTCAGAGATATGTTATCTGTAGACTGTATCATCCCAAACAAAAGAGAATAAGTAAATATTTGCTGAATGGATAATATATATGTGTGTGTGTGTGTGTGTGTGTGTGTGTGTGTGTGTGTGTGTATATATTTGTTGAACATATACATAATTAAATAATTTAACTATCAGTGGCTACCAAGACCAGGTGGATCGATATGGAGAAATGAACAGCATGGGACAGAGAAGAATAGTGCCCAATGTTGCCACATCCCTGCACAAGCTACACTCCTCATCACATCTCCCCCGATGTAGAATCAGCCATAAAATAAAGAGAAAGGTCAAACATTTGAACTGTCAGAGGCTAAATTTGACATTCCTGAGAAGAAATTTGGTGGGCTAAAGAATATTTACAATAAGATAGAGTAAATTCTTGTCACTTGAAAAAATGTGGGCCAGAGACAGAAACTAAGTTTTATAATGGAAAATAAGGAAAGCTGGACATCTGAGTTCTATAATTTTAATACGTCATATTTGTTGTATATGGGACTCATTTCTGATTTCCAAAATTCTAAGACAATTTGGTGAGACAACATGTGATACTTGTCTTTCTCTGGCTAGCTTATTTTGGTTACATGAATAAATTTAAAAACCCAGGGCTAAAACTAAAGAGTTATTAAGAGAATAGCCATCACACACACACACACACACACACACACACATTGGTAACTATGTAAAACTGATGATAAGTTATAATATATAGCTTGTTTGGAGTGATATTTACACAATGCATAGATATCTCTAAATATAAAATGGCATACCTTAAATATAAACAATTGTCATTCCTCAAGGGTATATCAATAAAAATTTTTTTTTGCTATGAATGTATGCTAGAATTGAGACTACTTGGTGGTACTGCTGTGCAGAGAAATGTCTGACTCAGAATGTACTATACATTTTAGGAGAATAAATTCTTATAATAATGACTATAAAATTCTAGTGACACTAAACTGCTTTAAATTTTTCTGTCAAGTTAGGCTGCAAAAGGAACATAATATACAGTTTTAGAATGTATTGATTAGCCTAAATGTTTAAGTCTCAATAAAATTAGGCACATAAAAACCTATGAAAGGGGTACATTTCTAGTTATTAAAAATCAAAATTTGATACTTAAATTCTATTCCTAGTAAACAATGTCAAAGCAATCATGGGAATAGACAAAGCTGGACTAACTTTATTCAAGGCTGTTGCAAAGGAGAGAGAGGCAAGAATTAAGTGTGAACTCAACTCCACAGAAACAAGGACTGGAAAGTTTTTATTTATTATTTATTTATTTATTTTAATCTTTATTGATCAAAGTATTACATATGTCCCTCTGCTTCCCCCATTGATCAGTTCTAACTTCCCTGCTCCCTGGCCTTCACCACTGTATTGTCTGTGTCCACAGGTTATGCATATATGCATACAAGTTCAGTTCACCTCTTCTCACCCACCCCCACCTTCCCTTTGAGATTTGACAGTCTGTTCCATGTTTTTATGTCTCTGGATTTATTTTGTTCAACAGTTTATTTCGTTCATTATATTCCACATATGAGTGAGATCATGTGATTCTTGTCTTTCTCTGACTGGTTTATTTTGCTTAGCATTAGTATATTCTCCAGGTTCCTCCATGCTGTCTCAAAGGCTAAGAGATCCTTCTTTTGTACTGCTGCATAGTATGCCGTGGTATAATGTACCACAGATTTTTTATCCACTTATCCACTGATGGGCACTTGGGCTGTTTAGAACTGGGACATTTTTAAAAGTAGGATAGGGTGGTCCTAAGCCATCTATGCTTGTTAATTGGCTTTACTCTAAAGAAAAATAAACTTTTTTATATCTTCATTACAGCAGATAATTTTACACCTCAACTCAAGGCAGCCTATCCTCCCTAAAACTGGGAGATAGGAGCGCTAACCCTTAGATTCAAAAGGGATGGAACCCCTGTTTCTTCAGAAAGATGGTGCCTTGGCTATAAACCTGGCAGTAAGATGAGAGAAGATTTACATTTCAAAGGACCAATAAACAATAAACCATTGTAAGTATTATAAAGTAAATGATCTCAGAAAAGGGAAGAATACTACAATGGAATACTACACAGTCTTAAGAAAAGAGGAAGTGCTCACATTTGCCACAATGTGGGTGTTATCTTGAGAATATTATGCTAAGAAAAATGGACAGAAAAGGCAAGAGCCATATGACTTCACTTATGTGTGGGATATAAAACCAAAGCAACACATGAACAAACAAGGAAATCAAACAAACGAAACTTATAGACATGACAACAGTATGAGGGAAGGGGTTGGAAGGAGAGTAAAGGGTAGAGGGGTCAAATATATGGTAACAGAAGATTTGACTTTGGCTGGAGGGCATACAATGCAATATATAGATGATGTATCATAGAATTTTCCACTTATAACCTGTATAATTTTATTAAGCAATAATACCCCAATAAATTTAATTTTTTAAAAGGGAAATAGTGGGCTTATAATTAGAAAAAAGCCTGTACAAAGTTTAATCAACATGGATGGACTTTGATCACATTATGTTAAGTGGGATAACTTAGAGAAAAATAAGTAATATATAATATTACTTAATATATGGAGTCTAAAATGTCAAACTCAAAGAAAAGAGAGTAAAATGGTTGCAAGGTAATGGATGGTGTTAGTAAGATTGATGTAGTTTAAGGGACAGGCAAATAAGTCATAGAGAGGTAAATAAGTCATAGAGATCTAATGCATAGTATAAAAATATAGACAATAATATTGCATTATAATTATGTAATGCGATAAAAGTGCTAAATATAACTTTAACAGCAATCATACCACAAAGTAAAAAATGTACATGTACACCTTTATTTACACAATGTTATATATCAAATATATTCAATAAAAATATAACCTTGGTCAAGCTGAGGGGAACATTACTGCTGTTTCCATGAGCATTCTAATGGAGAGGAAGCATTAGAACATCCCTAAAGGCAGAGCAATGCTACCAGCCCAGCAAACTGGCATGCCTTTATGATCTTGTAGCTTGTAATTGACCAAGAACTATATGCTATAAATATTTTATTTTTTTTCACAACAGTGAGCTCTCAGTATGATAACTTTTAGATTTTGGACACTGGAAACTGTTTCCTTCATTCATTTTTGTTTGTATATTTCATGCTTTTTGTAACTCTGAAATAAAAAACGATACTGACTGCAATGTTGAATCTGAACTCTTAACTCCTGCTTCTTTAATGGGAGGTGGGGTGGGAGGGTAATGCAAAAACATAGAGAAGAGAAATATATTTGACCTTAGTATTTTTTCTTTACACTAAGCATAGTCCTTATTAGAGGGGTTATCCTCAAAAGAATACTTGTAATTCACTTCTAGTAATTGTCTGTGGTGGTTTTACATATTACTACATTGAACCCATCTGGACAGGCTTCTTTAGTTCATGGCCCAGAATTCCACAATGGGGCTCTGAGTCTCACTGTTGGAACCAACAATAATTCCAATCCCCATCTGAATTTTTCATATATTTGCACCATTTATTTATCATAGGTGAATAAGACAAAATTTTTCTAATCAAGTTGAAGATGTCATTTGAAAAGCATGTTGCTTTTTTAAGCACCGTAAATAAGGAAAAAAATGGAAATTACTTACTTAAACTAATACCTAGAAATAATAACTATTTCATACTGATTATTATACACTTGGCATTAATTAATTAATTTATTACTCATATTAACACTAAAGACAACATTATTATTATTTTTTAAATGAGGAAAATAAGATCAATATGTTAAGTAAAACAATACTCTGAGTATTTAATAAATTTGAATTTTGATACTAAGTTGATTTTGATTTTTATAACCAAGTTCTTCATTGAAAAAAAGGACAGGACAGGCAGTTTTAGGGAAAAAGGAGGTCCATGGAAGAGGAAAGCATATGTGATGGGAAGGAGATAGCTCCAAGATGCCAGAATGTGTATCTTAACTTTTACAGAGGATAAAGAAATATTGCCAGAGGAATGTTGCAAGATAAGGGGAAGAGAAAAGGGGGGAGGGCACCAACTGGGCTTTGGACCTTGAAACTGATACTCTGCAGAAGAATGACCAATTAGGAAAGCACGGGGCTCATAAATTAAGAAAGCGTCCAATTAGGAAGAGTCATGAAGAGACAAAGAGCTGCAGACTTTATAAACCTGGAGACAGAGAGACTCAAAACAGGATTTAGACTGTTTTCCCCTTTTAGAGAGAGCGAGCAGGGTTTTTCTTTTGGGAACCTCTCCCCAGGAGGAGTCTGTATGTGGTTGCTTAAAAATCGTTTGGTCTGCAAATTTATTCTCCACACTTTGAGACAAGAACCTACAGGAAGAGACTGTGTCCCAACTCCAAGTATCAAAAGCTTGTTCTTCATCTAAAATATAACTTCAAAGAATACTGTACATGAAGTTGCATTGTGCATATGATTTGGGCTATGTAATTTTCCTGAGTGTCTAAGTCATATCCAATATTTAATATCAAATTCAATAGGTTTTGATTCTATTAAATAACAATGTCCTTTTAGGTCACAGATAGTGAAAGAGACTATGAGATAGCACAGATTTTCTGTAGTTAATAATAATCCCAAGCATTTTACCATTTATCATGTTAATACCTTGTAAAATGCAATTAGTAAGAGTGTTTTATTTCAAATGCAATTATACAAAACTATAAAATTTAAATATGCACTTTAAATTTATATATTTTCTCTTAGCTGTTTTAATTTGGAGGGAAACCGATATTTTACTAACAGTAAAACTGAACTTCTTATTATTAGTGGATACCCTAAATGCATATTTGAATATCTCAGTATTTTATTTTTTAAAAATATACCCAAAATAAAAGAAAGAGCATATTAAAAGACTGAGCACTATTTTTCATAATAATTTCAATATCAATAGGAAAACTACATTTTAAGTGCCTAACATTTATATAGTTTTTCTAATTTTATTTGATCAATAAAATAAAATTGATCAATAAAATTTTATTTGATCAATAAAATAATTGTAAAAGATTTTACAATTTCTACATATTGTAAAAGATTTTATTTCTAAAAGCTCATAAGTTGCAATTTCTTTCTCTGGTTATTTTTTGGCTGATACACATTTCTAGATGCTTCATTTATCAGCACATCATGTGTGTGTCTATGCTATAAAGGTGTCACATTGTTTCTTTACTCTAGGATTTTTAGATTAATGAGAAAACCAAGTAAACTTGAGTTTAAGGGTCAGAGTTTTCTGTTATCTTTCTTAACTCTTGCCTAAGGGATTACTGTTACTGCAGAAATTTTACATTCAGTCATAGCATACTCTGGGGGCATTTGTCATGATCCTGACAAGTTAGATAAATGGTGAGTTAAAACCATGGGTGAAGGTCAATAAGGACAAGTCCTACACAGCTAAATTAAAAGCAAAATACCAATTATAACTCTACTTGTTATGGAAAGTGTAACTAAATTCAAATAGAGCAGAATCACTAATGACAAGTCATAGATTTACAAAAGTAACTTTTTACTGTACAGTAATAGGCAATTAAACTCAAAACTTTATTTTTGTACAAGACCTTTTTGTTTGTTTGTTTCAAGACCTGTTGTCATCCTCACATCATCTTTATGGTAGGTTTAATAGGATTAATAAGTCAAAAGGAATTAAAAAGAAAACAAAACACAAAATACAAAAGATAATTGAATGTGTATACATAAATGGCTATGAGTTAAATCAAGGTGACTTTTTTTTTTATGTTTTAAGCACAGAAGTGTTAGTTTCCTTATTTCTGAGTTGCAAGTTTTAGAAAATAGAATGTAACTTATCCTTTATTTTATACTGAAGGTCCAGTGCATGAAATTTATGCACTTGAGAGAGTCCCTCAGCCGGGCCTGTCCCTTCTCACAATCTGGGAGCCCTCAGGGGATGTCCTACTGACAGCTTAGGCCCACTCCCCATGGGGTCTGGCCTCCCTCTGTGGGAGGCCACTGGCCAATCAGGGGAAGGCACTGCACCATCACTCCCTTGCTGCTGCTGCCTCTGGTATCCCCCTGTGGGAGGTGCCCCTGCAATCAGGGGATGGCTATGCCCCCATCACATCTCTGCTGCTACCACTGCCAGCCATGAGGCTGCCTGAGCCTCAGCCATTACAGCCACTGTGGCTTGCCTGAGTCTCACCTGGCCCTCATTGCCTGAGCCTTGGGCCCTCACAGCAGCAGCCATCAGTGGCTTGCTGGATCCCTGGGCTGGCCCTGGGTAAGTGGCAGTGGCCATCGGGAGTACTCACAGCTCTCCCTCCACATGGGGAGTACAGGCTACCCTCCACCGGGCCCTGCCTCCCCCACTCCTGTTCCCACGGCTGCTTGCTGGAGTCCCAGGCCAGCCCCGGCCAAGCAGCAGCCACTCTAGTGTCCCCAACACTGCAAGTCCCTGCCCACCCACTGCACAAGCAGCCTGCTGATCGATCGTTACTGTGATGGTGTCCTGACCAATTTCCATATTACCCTATTATTAGATTGTTAAATATATATTAACCAGTCTTTAAGAACATGTAATTGAAAGAAGTTTTAGGGGGTAAAATAGGCAGGTTTAGGGAGTTTTTGAAATAAAGAGGGTCCATGGGAAAGAAGGCTTGAAGTCCAAAAGTGGGGGTTTGGAGCTTCCCAAATGCATACATTCACAGAGAACAAAAGGTGCCACAGGATAAGGGGAGAGGAAAACATCCATTCACAGAAGGTAAGGGAAAGCCACACAGTATGGGGAGAAAGAGGAAACAAACTTTCACAGAGGATAGAGAAACTGACAAATGGGAGAAAGAGGAAAACAGATTTTCACAGGAGATAAAGAATTCTACCACTGAGGAGGAATTCTACCAATCAAAAGGGAATATCGAGAAACAATGAACTGCAACCTTTACAGTATAAACCTTAGGAAAAAGGAGTTTTGTGGGTCACCCCCTTGGTCCCCCTCCCTACCTGGAAATCTGTAATTGTTTCCAATAAATTCCACCCTTTTCATCTACCACCTTTTGTCCATAGCTTCATTCTTTGAATCCACCTGGATAAGAACCCAGGAAAGAAGTCACCCTTGCATCTTGTTCAGAAAAAAACAAAACACTTGACTCATAATTGTCTCTACATTCATAAAATATAACTGTTAAATATATTAATTCATTAATTAATTGAAAAGACATTATTTTAAAAGTTTCTTCACAAGAGAAAAATGGGGACCAATCCTCTCTAATAAAAGAGAAACATGCAAATTGACCTCTACTCCACTATACCCACAAACCACACCCACCAGCCAATCAGGAGAGAGTATGGAAATTAACCCAACAAATATGGTGGCAGCCATGGAACTGGGGAAATCAGGAGGCTTGGGTTGCCCCCAGCAATGGAGGAAGCCAAGCTTCCCACCTGCCCTGGCCTGCCCTGGCCTCCGCTCAAGGCTACAAAGTTTCAATTGTAGAAGATAAATAAATCCCAGATACCAGTGCTTCTGCTTGGGTTGCTGGAGGGCATGGCCAGCCTGCAAACCACCACAAGCCCCTCACCCAGGCCACCCCACACCCCAAGGGAACCCCCACCCTGATCCAGGACACCCTTCAGGGCAAACCAGCTGGCCCCCACCCGTGCACCAAGACTCTATTCTATCTAATAAAAGAGTAATATGCAAATTGACCATCACTCCAACACACAAGATGGCTGCCCCAATGTGATCAAAGATGGCTGTGTCCATGTGGACACAAGATGGCCACCATGAGATGGCCAGCAGGGGAGGGCAGTTGTGGGTGATCAGGCCAGCATGGGAGGGCAGTTGGGAGGGACCAGGCCTGTAGGGAAGGGCCGTTAGGGGGGACCAGGCCTGCAGGAGAGGGCAGTTAGGGGTACTAGGCCTGCAGGGGAAGGACATTAGGGGCAAACAGGCTGGCAGGGAAGCAGTTAGGGGCAATCAAGAAGGCAGGCAGGACAGCAGGAGAGCGGTTTGGAACCAGCAGTCCTGGATTGTGAGAGAGATGTCCCAGATTGGAGAGGGTGCACGCTGGGCTGAGGGACACACATGCCCCATGCACAAATTTCATGCACCTGGCCTCTAGTTGTTAATAAATATACAATAAATACCTACATTAACTTAATATAATAAGCCTTTTGAAAAAATTAAATATGGAGATACTATTTTACAGAGATTGGTGGAATGGGCAGCATTGGGATGGTTCTTGGAAAAGGATTTTCTAAGGAGACAGAAACATTAAGGCAAAAGGCTACAAGGGAAGGATGAATTATTCAAGATGATGAGCAATGTGGAAGTAGGTAGTGTAAAGTTGTCTGTCTCATGGTACAAAATGAGATTCAGAGAAGTAAGCAAAAAAACAGATAATCAAGAGACATATAAACAATAGGAAAGTGTTTAGATTTCACCCTGAGTCTGATACAATGTTCAAAAGGTAAACACATCATAAATGAAAAATGTGATAATTGTTCTAAAAGGTCCTAATTTCTTACTGCTACTATTAAAGTAATCATTGTGCATGTTATCCGAATGGGAAGCTGGAGTTTCAGTGTTTTTGTTCTATGAAGTTAGAAGAATAAAATTCACAGACTAGAAGGTTTTATGCAAAAGTGTGGAAATTTATTGCAAACATATATAAACTCCTGCCCGGAGAAGGGTCCCCAAATAGGTAACCAGGGAGTTTCTTTGTCTAAGGGTTTATAAATGCTGTCAGTTTCTTTGTCTGTTTATGTTATTTTCTAATTGGATGCTTTTTTTAAATTTTATGTCCCTTTATGTTTTTTTCCCAATTGGCTGATTTTCCCATCCCTGTTAAGTATCAGTTTCAAAATGTCAAAGCTCATCAGTTGCCACCCCCTCCTCTTGTAACAGTCCACCATCCTCTGTGCTTATAAGATAAACATTTTAGTGTTTGGAGTTGGCTCCGCCCATCGTGAATGCATTCCTACCCTAACTGCCTCTTTTATCTCTAAATCCTCTCAGTAGGATTTCAGCTTCTGTTTCTGACAATTCACACTCAAAAGTTCATGAGAGTGAATGAAATTCACCATTCACATTGCTGGTTTATTTTTATTTTTATTTTATTTTTTAAATATATTTTATTGATTTTTTACAGAGAGGAAGGGAGAGAGATAGAGTGTTAGAAACATCGATGAGAGAGAAACATCCATCAGCTGCCTCCTGCACGCCCCCTACTGGGGATGTGCCCACAACCCAGGTACATGCCCTTGACCAGAATCGAACCCAGGACCCTTCAGTCTGCAGGCTGATGCTCTATCCACTGAGCCAAACCGGTTTTGGCGACATTACTGGTTTAAAACACATGATGGGTTCAAATATTTTCTGCAAGTATATGCTGATAAATAGCACAGTTAATAACAATAGACTTTAAAAACCTTGCATTTTCACAAAATGTATAAATGTGTCCAATTAAGCCCTATTCTACTACACATGTTTTACTGCCATCATTTATAATGTAGTATATTATAATTCTAGATGTACTGAATGAGTGAGATTTTTTTCACTTATTTGAAAATATTCTCAATTGTAGTTTTTCCTACAGATTATACAAGACAGCTAATTCTTCTGACACTTCAAACTGATCATTGACTTACTGGAAAATCAAACATAAGTGAGCAGTATTAGTAACATCTCTCAACTCATCAAGTACCACGTTGTTTTGTTTTACTTTCATTTAAAATAATTTTATGATATGGCAGCCTAAAATTTATCTTAAAAATTTGAGAGCTATCCTTCTATGCAAAACATTTACTGCTCTTTATTTGTCAACATTGAAATGATACTGATATTTGGGAAATATTGGGCAAGTCTTTTTGAGGAGTAGTGTAAAAAATCCCAGTATTTCCTTTCACTTTTTCAAAAATCTAGGGCACACATTTGACCATTTAATGCTTTCATATGGGACTTTGTATTAGGAATGCTTTTAATTTTATTAGAGACTATCAACTATATACATTTGACTTTTGAGAAAAATCTTTATTCTCTTTTAGACATGACCATTCTTTTTTATAAACAATCTGTGGTCCTGATAGAAATACATACTATGGTAAATAAGACATTAGCTGTTCCATCCTATATAATAAAAGCCTAATATGCTAAGTGTCCATTCAACCAATCAAAGCATAATATGCTAATGATATGCTAAGGCTGCTCAACCACTCGCTATGATGTGCACTGACCACCAGGGGGCAGACAGTCAACCAGTCAGCCAGTTGCTATGATGTGCACTAACCAACAAGAAGCCAATGCTCTGACCGATAGGTTAGCTTGCTGCTGGGGTCCAGTCAATGAGGACTGCATGAGATGGACCAAACACACCCTGAAGCCCTCCTGCGGTCCCTCCCTGGCTGGCCAACCTCTTGCGTCCTTCCCTGGCCCCGTGTGTGCACTGGTAGGGTCCCTCAGCCTGGCCTGCACCAGCTTGGGCTGAGGACCTCCCTTCCCTGAGTGCATGAATTTCATGAACCAGGCCTCTAGTCCTATCTAATAAAAAAGTAATATGCAAATTGACCATCACTCCAACACACAAGATGGCTGCCCCCATGTGGTCAAAGTTGGCTGCCCCCATGTGGACAGTTGGGGAGGACCAGGCCAGCAGGGGAGAGCCATTAGGGGTGACCAGGCCTGTAAGGGAGGGCAGTTAGGGGTGACAGGCCAGCAGCAGAGGGCAGTTGGGGGCAACCAGGCTTGCAGGGGAGGACAGTTAGGGGCAACAGGCCAGCAGAGGAGCAGTTAGGGGGCAATCGGGCCGGCAGGGGAGTGGTTAGGAGGTTATCAGGCTGGCAGGCAGAAGCAGTTAGGGGCAATCAGGCAGGCAGGTAGGCGAGTGATTGGGAGCCAGCAGTCCTAGATTGTGAGAGGGCTGTCTGTCTGCCCGTTTAGTCCCGATCCTACCATCCCTCAAGGGGTCCCAGATTGGAGAGGGTGCAGGCTGGGCTGAGGGACACCCCCCTCCCCCGTGCATGAATTTCATGCACTGGACCTCTATATAATAAAAGCCTAATATGCCATTTGGAACTTTTCCAGATCTGGAAGATAGATATAATATTGAAGTGGAAGAGCCTTGCTAAGTTAATGGGGCAACAAACTTCAGGCAAAGGATGGCTTCATATAATTTTATAGGAGTCTTAGATTTTTTTTTTTTTTTTTTTTTTTTTTTTGGTAGTAAAGGACTTCTCTAAATACCTTGGCTTCCAGTTGGGTGGCACAGTTGGTTGGAGCGTCAACTCCTGTACAACTAAAAGGCTGAGGATTTGATTCCCATCAGGGCACATATCTAGGTAGTGGGTTGATCCCTCATAGTGGAGTGTACAGGAGGCAACCAACTGATGTCTCTCTTTCTCTCAAACAATGCAGCATATCTTCAGGTGAGAATTAAAAGTAATAACATTTGTTCTCCCATATAGTGGGGTCCTTTTTCATTTTGATGATTATTTCTTTTGCTGTGCAGAAGCTTTTTAGTTTGATGTAGTCCCATTTATTTATTTATTTTCCCTTGTTTCTCTTGTCCTAGGAGATACATTGGTAAAAATTCTGCTATCTGAGATGTCTGAGATTTTACTTCCTATGTTTTCTTCTAGGATTTTTATGGTTTCACTACTTACATTTAAGTGTCTTATCCATTTTTAATTTCTTCTTGTATATATATAACCCATAGACATAGGTAATGGAGCAGTGAAGACCTGTGGTGGGATGAGAGCTGCGGTGGATGGAGGGAGGTAATGGGGGAAAATGTGTAATACTCTCAACAATAAGCATAAAATAATAAAAAATAAAATACATTACAATAAAATATAAATAGGTATTTTCTCATTCCAGCCAGTGACGAGCTGTGCGTATCTCTCGGGACAACTGGCACAAGCGCCACAAGATGGGGGAAACGAGAAAGCCCTACTGCAAGAAGCGAAAATATGAGCTGGGACACCCTGCTGCCAACAGTAAGATTGGACCCCACAGTCCGAATGCCACAGGCAGCAAGAAGTACGGAGCCTTGAGGCTGGACGTTGGCAACTTCTCCTGGGGCTCAGAGCGTTCTATGCACAAAACAAGGATTACTGATGTCGTCTACAATGCATCCAACAACGAACTGGTCTGCACCAAGACCCCAGTAAAGAACTGCCTTGTGCTCATAGACAGCACTTCGTACCGACAGTGGTACAAGTCCCACTATGCCCCTGGGCCGCAAGAAGGGGGCCAAGCTGACTCCTGAAGAGGAAGAGATTTTAAACAAAAAACGATCAAAGAAAATTCAGAAGAAATCTGATGGAAGGAACAAGAATGCCAAAATCGGCAGTCTTCTCGAGGACCAGTTCCAGCAGGGCAAGCTTCTTGCATGCATCGCTCCAGACCAGGCCAGTGTGGCCGAGCAGATGGTTATGGGCTGGAGGGCAAGGAGCTGGAGTTCTATCTGAGGAAAATCAGGGCCAGGAAAGGCAAATAAATGCTCTTTCCTCCTATCTTAGTTCATGTAATAAAGGTGTTTCTTCTAAATAAATAAATAAATACCTTGGCCTACTTTCACCTAAGAAAAATAAATTGTCTTAATTATTTAAACCATGTTGCATTCAGATTTACTTGTACTCCTGGCCCCTTTAGTCATGCGGAGGATAGGATAACACTGACTAAACATAACACATAGTTTGAATCTGGTTTACTTTCCTGCCTCAGACTTCTGTCAATACCCCATATTTTTGCATCACCAAAATAGATCTTCTGATCAATAAATTTAGTTTATAATGTAACTATCAAAGCTATGGAATCATTTACAAGAGGAAAGGCTCAAATTTTGTAATCTACTCAATGATTCTGACCTACAAAAGGAAGAAAAAAAATGTCTATTAGACCTACAAAAGGAAGAAAAAAAATGTCTATTGGAGAACCAATTACTGAAACATTTGCAAAAGAGAATGGGATTGTCCATAAAAGTGCCAGTATCCATGTTTTTCCTAATGCCAGTATTTTTTCTTTTCTTATGGCTGAGCAGTACTCCATTGTATGAAAATAATATCGTCTTTATTCAATCATCTACCAAAGGACTCTGATTGTTTCCAAGTCTTGGCCACCGTGAAAAATGCTGCAATGAGCATAGGGGTGCATATATTTTTGTGAAGAAATAGTTTCGTGTTTTTCTGGTATATACCCAAAAGAGGAGTTGTGGGCCATATTGTAATTTTTTGAAGAGCCCTTATACTGTTTCCCTAGTGGCTGTACCAGTTTATATTCCCACCAGCAGTGAATTTGGGTGGGGTCACACAATGTACTATACTGATGATTTGTCAGAATTATACACTTGAAACCTATATAATTTTATCAACCAATGTCACCTTGATAAATTTGATTTTAAAAAGTGGCAATATCTGGTAAATAATTATTGCAGTGATGGAACATTTGTGTATCTTGTCTGTTTCAATGCCAATCCCTTTGATGAGATATTGTACCATCATTTTGTAAGACATTACCATTGGGAGAAACTGGGTTAAAGGGATATGGAAATTTCTGTGTTATCTTTACATATGATTATGTCAAACTTAAAGTTTTATTTGAAAAGGAGAGTTTGGAAACACTGTAAACGATAATGCTTTTTCATTAGGGCAGGCAGTTTGTGTGGTACGATGGAGGTAGGTCTCCATAAATTTTGTCTTTGAATAATGTTAAGAACATTTTTAAAAAATATGTTTTCACTTGAGTAAAGTTTGTTCTAGACTTTTGAGAGTGCATAAGTCTATTTTTTTCTAAATCTTATACTTTTTGTTTTGTTTTATCTTTTCTCAATATGAAATGCTATGATCTTAAGGACAGAGCTTCAGATGTAGGCTTAAAGGATATTTGTAAAAAAGAAGCATGATCTATATCATAACCTTCCTACTCAAGTAATAAAAGCCTTTAATTTTTTTTTTTTAGAATTTTAAATTACAGTTGACATGTTAATTTCAGGTATATAGCATAGCGATCAGAAATGTATATACCTTATGAAGTGATCACCTTGATAAGTCTAGTACCTATCACACACAATACATATTACAGTATTATTGACTATATTCCCTATATTGCACTTTACATCCCCATGCCTATTCTTATAACTGGAAATTTGTGTTACTTAATTCCTTCACCTTTTCCAGCTACCTCCAAAACCCCTCCCATTTGACATTTTGTTCTCTGTATCTATGAGTTTGAAGAACCACACTGCTAATATACCAGGGCATACTAAGTTTGTCTATGTTGCTCTTTTGTTTTGATGATGCCTGCATTCCAGAATAGGAAAATCACTTAATCACAGTCTTACACACAGAAATATGAAAATAATAAAATATGAAAAAATGGACATACTGTCAAAGAATAAGATAAAATATGCTATAGACAATTCTTACAACGCTTAGTCTAATAAAAGCCTAAGAAAGCTAAAGCATGCTGTAGCAGAAATTTGCTGTGTTGCTCACTGAGGGAAATGATCAGGGGATTTAAGGTGGAGTTATTGGTGGTTATGCTCTTTATGCATTTACCATAAAGATTCATGCACCAAACATTAAAACTTTATGCATTTAACATAGAGATTCATACACAAAAGATTAAACCTTTCCTATTGCTTCCTGAACTGAGATGTTCTTTATCAGCTTCAGCTTATTAAATAAAATGAATTGTGATGAAATGTACAAGTTGAGTTTAATATCTCCTAGGCAAGTGGAAGATATTTCTTTTAAAATATATGTCAATTACTTCAGTGATATAATCCATTTGCCAACAAGCAAATTTCTGAATTCATTTAAAATTTACATCAGAAATTGACTTCCATAATTATACAAATATTTAAAATTATCATTCCAAAGTGTTCTAAATATTCCAATGAATATTTTCTTTTAATATCATAAAATGTCTTCAGTATTAATGACCATGCCAGCATCATGTTTTTCAAATAATAACATCCACATTTAGATTACAAATAATTTATTAACATAAATAATTCCTATATAAATTGGTTTCTTATAGTTTTATATATTCCTCCAATATTCAATAAATGTCCAATGATCATTGCAGCATGTAATGTATGGAAATGGCAACGAAGTCCACATGTTCATAAAATTATTTTACAGGGAGTTTGTATCTCTAACATGCAGATTATACTATTAAGCAATTCCAAAAGAACACCTGATTGTCCATGTAATTAATGTCTTTAATGAATCTATTTAGTTTAAGCTTTGGTAATGAATAACACATTTTTCAAACATTTTCTCATAGTGAAAATTATTCCCTTGAGCTTATAGCTTCCTGTTGAAAGTAACTAAATCTCTCCAATACATTCTCTGAGGAGAATAAGCAGTAATCTCTTGGGAGAATTGCTGCTATTGTGAATTACTTGTATTGACACAATTCCATTTCTAAGCACTATTGTTCCATAAATTCTCATTTGTGATTTTTATTAATCATGAATACATATTCGCTGTAAGACAGTACATTAAACATATTTAATCGAATACATAGCCATGCTGAAAACCAAGCTGAACAGAATGTCAAAACAGATCTAAATTTGATGCAATGTTAAATGTCACTTGTTTTATGCTAGTAAACTCTATCCTGCTATGTATTTAACTTGCTTTTATTTTTACAAGCCAACATTTCCCATTTAGACAAGATAATTTCAAACCTTTTATTCAACTATAGCAAATGTTTCAATTGTAGTTCTTTATATCATGAAGAAACAGGGAGTTTGTATCCATAACATGCAGATTATACCATTAATCATGTATCCTCTTATTTAAAATATCAAACATTTAATAAAGTGGCAATCCCTTGATACAGTTATTAATTTAACTTATGCATTTGAAAAGTCTGATGATTATAATACCATACTAGTTATTTTCGGTCAATTTGTTCAAAAACTCATATAAAAAACTTATAAAATAATAAACGTTGCAAAGCAGGATATATGTGCTCAATAAGTTGTTTATATATAATTATTTTCCAGTTCTTTATTTGAAAACTATATAATATAATAATTCTTACAATTCTCTTAGTGAGATTTTGACACAAAGAGTTAATTTCACTCTCTCACTTAGAACTAGAGAAGGCTGGAGAAACAAAATATAGGTGAGTAGCCTGGCATTGCTCAGTGGTTGAGTGCTGACATATGAACCAGGAGGTCACAGTTTAATTCCTAGTCAGGATTGTGGGCTTGATCTCCAATAGGCAGCCAATCAATGCTCCTCTCTCATCCTTGATGTTTCTATCTCTTTCCCTCTCCCTTCTTCTCTGAAATTAGTAAAGGTATATTTAAAAATAAATAAAAATATAGGTTAAGTAGTTAAAATAAAATTAAGTAGTTAAAATAAAATTAATGTATAGCAATTTATAATATGATAAAAAGCATATGAGAGTATATATTAGCAGACAAACTGGCATTTTCAAAATACATTTTCTATTTTCACTGTGGTTAGCAAATTAAGAAATAAACATAGTTTTTATGTATCGGTTTTTATGTGAAACTGGAGGCCCAGTGCACAAAATTCGTGCATGGGGGGATGTGTCCCTCAGCCCAGTCTGCACCCTCTCCAATCTGGGATCCTTCTCACAATCCAGGACTGCTGGTTCCCAACTGCTCACCTGCTTGCCTTCCTGATTGCCCCTAACTGCTTCTGCCTGCCAGCCTGTTCACCCCTAACTGCCCTCCTCTGCTGGCCTGGTCCCCCCCAACTGCCCTCCCCTGCTGGCCATCTTGTGGTAGCCATCTTGTGTCCACATGGGGGCAGCAATCTTGTGTGTTGGTGTGACAGTCAATTTGCATATTACTCTTTTATTAGATAGGATAAAAGTAATTTATGACATCTAACCCACCTAAGATATTTTTTGAAAATATATCTTTTTATATTTCAGAGAAGAAGGAAGAGAGAGAGAGAGATAGAAACATCAATGATGAGAAAGAGTCATTGATCAGCCTTCTGATTGCCCACTACTAGAGATGGAGCCCACAACCCAGGTATGTGCCCTGACTAGGAATTGAACTGTGACCTCCTGGTTCATAGGACAATGCTCAACCACTGAGCCATGCCGGTCAGGCCCACCTAAGAGTTTTAAAGAGGTATTAAAAACTTTGTTCACTCATGTACATTACTTTTTTCTTAGAGAACAAGCTGTACTCTCAGTTGTAGAATAGGAGAGCTGAAATAGCTTTGACTTCTACAACTCGTGGAAATCTGGTGGGATATTTGGCTCAATGCAGAACAATTGCAGTCTGTATCATTAATGTTTTGAACATGTACACAAAGACAGGTAACTGTGCAGCACTGAGCAAAAAGATAACTTCCAATGGTTGAGGTTTTCTCTTTGGTGTGATCATAACAGACTTTGTTGAAGCCATTAAATGAGCAGTTAAAGCAGTCTCCAGAGAAAGAAGATTAAATATTGGCACTTTGAAATAGGTAAGAGACTAAGGAAAGAAGATAATGGAGAGAAAATAAGAGAAAAGCTTCACAGTGACTCTCCAGTCAGAATGGATTCAAATCTATTTCCTTCTATCTCTAAGGGTTTCACATTTTATCCTTATATAAAACTACATTTTTATTTCAGCTCCATTGATTATGTTCTGTTTCTTGTAGATGAATTATTCATTTAAGAAAATCTTTTCCCCAAAATATTGCATATATTAATAGTTCTCTCTCTCTCTTTCTCTCTCCCTCCTCCTTCCCCTGCCCATTCTGAAATTACCAAAAGTCATCTAGATTGACTGAGCAGTACGAAAGTTTTACCTTGCCACGTGGTTAAAAGTCATAGTTCCATATTTTTATTTGTATGTCACAATAAATAAAAATAGCTATGAATTGCAATATAGACTATCACTTTTTACACGTTTTTATTTACAGTTTTAATATTGGAATTCATTTAGAATTTAGAGGTACAGATTTGAGAAGAACCACTTCAAAATGCATTTATACTTCTATTTATTAGTAATTACTGGGATTTGAAAAATCATACAATTATAAAAATATAAAAATTACAAATATATAAAATACAAATTAACACTTGTGGCTGATTTTATAATTTTTAATCTACTTGAAAATTTGAAAATGAAATAAATAGAAAGAAATGCTTTTTTGCAAATGTGGATATTATGTACATTGATGTATGTTTTCGGCTTTTGATAGTTCCATTAATTATTGTATTATTTTCTATATGAACAACTGTAAACTTACTTTTGTCCTACCCTGTATATCCCACAAAGCAGTAATTCCACTTAGAGTCTTATAATTTATGAGAGTTTTGCACTTCATTACCAATGGTTCCTCATAGGGATGCTAATGTTTTTACTGTGGTAGAATAAAAAGTGTTCCAAGCACTGACTAGCTGTATACTTGGTAGTATATTTGCATATGAAATGTCATAGAGCAGAGAAAATACAGATTTAAAATGCATCTAAAAATAAAATATAGTGATAATAAAAAAGAAAGTTGCAGTGACTACACATTGTATAGTGACATTTTTACTAAATGAGCAGAATTATAAACACGCATAAACATAAATGTATTTATTCATATATGCATGTGTATAAATCTATGCATAGGCATATGTACTGAGCATTTAGGAAACATAAATGCATGATTAAGCATTTTTTCAAATTCTAAAAAAATTATGTATACACATATATTCAGGCTACTGGTTAAAATAATATATGGATAGCTTGAGTAAAACTAAATCCTTAATAAAATACACAGGACAGAAAAAAAACTAGTTATCATTAAAAAACTATCAGGAAAGTAAAAAAGTTTTTCCACGAAAAATAATAAGCAAAAGTTTCTTAAATACATTATTACAAAATAATTGTTTTATAGCCATAGCCTGCATTATTTATTTATTATCTAGTTATTCTTTTTATGTAACATTTTCACAAATTATAACATTTTAATGATATCCCATTTACGCTATTCATTTCACCTTTGCTTTTGAGTAAGAGATAAATGAATATTGAATTTGAGAATGTTAATTTGTAACTTCATCTGAGAATCCTTTTACCGTTTTGCTGCACTTTTTTCTACATTGAACAATTATGGGCACCCAATACAAATTAAATAATTATCAAAGTGTTCTCTTTGCAATTAGCATAACAAAGCAACATTTTTTATCTTAAATATTTTATATGGTACTTGCTTTAAATTTTTACAGTTTCCCAGATTTTATTATAAATGGTAAGGTGAACAAATAGTTTAAGTTCAATTTTTACCACCAAATGAGGAAATTTTTCAAGGGCTTAATTATAGGAAGATGATAACATCAAAATTATAGATGTATAATTTTATGTAATATACAATGAATTTGCTCCTTGAAGAATGCAAGTTTGAACTGTGTGGGCCCACTTATACTATACTATATAGTGCTACAAATTCTTTATTCGACCCAATAGATAAAGTTTGAAGTCTAAATTCCAAATACCAGAGACTGAAATCTTTAGCCTTGCCTAAGGGAACACCTGTATCTCTAAATTTTTTGTGTGTTGTTTTGTATGGGGCGTTCTCCGTTCTAATTTGTTTCAGTTATTATACAATTAGCAAAACAGCTTACATTTGTATTTATTTTCTACTCCATATCTCTAATTTATTAGAGAAAAATGTATTAGGTGGTAATACCCAGAATAAATTTTAAAACAATATAAATACTACACAAATATAATTCTAATAAACATTGTAAACAAATAAATTATAATTTAATTTAAAAATTAAACTTTAGCAAATGTTTAGGTAGCTCACAAGAAAGTAGGTAAAATAAAACAGGAACAAAAACTACAACAGAAAAACAAAAATAAAATGGCAAATTAAAACCCTGGATATTAATAATTATTTATTAATGCAAATCATTAAATGTAAATATTTAAATACACCAATTAAAAGACAGAAATCAGAAGAGTCCATTTAAATACATGACCCAATTATCTGTTCACTAAATAAATTAACTTCAAATATAAGGACATAATCAGATTATAAGTAAAATAATGGAAATGGTATATCATGAAAATATTAATTTAAAAAAAGAATAGGTGGTAGTAAAATTAAGTAGTATTCAGAGCAAATAAGATTGCCATAGGCATTAAGGATTATAATGTTACTAGAGGGCCAGTGCACAAAATTTGTGCACGTGTGGGGGGTGTCCCTCAGTCCAGCCTGCACCCTCTCCAATCTGGGACATCCCTCTCATAATCCAGGACTGCTGGATCCCAACCACTCACCTGTCAACCTGCCTGATTGCCCCTAACCTTTTCTGCCTGCCAGCCTGATCACCCCTTAACCACTCCCCTACCAATATTATCAATGCCTAACTGTTCTGCTGCTGTCCCAATTGCTCCAAACCATCCACCCCTGCCAGCCTGGCAACCCTTAACTGCCCTCCCCTGCCAGCCTGGTCACCCCCAACTGCCCTCCCCTGCAGACCTGGTCCCCCCCAACTGCCATTCCCTACAGACCTTGTCCCTCCCTACCGGTCACTCCCAACTTCGCTTCCTTGCTGGCCTGGTCACCCCTAACTGCCCTCTCCTATTGGCCCGATTGCCCCTAAATACCCTCCCCTGACAGCCTGGTGGCTCCCAACTGCCCTCCCCTGCAGGGCTGCCCCCCGCCCCCCACCAGTTGCTCTCCTTTGAAAGCCTGGTTACCCCCAACTGCCCTCCCCTGCAGGCCATCTTGGGGCAGCCCTCTTGTGTGTTGAAGTGACTGTCAATTTGCATATTACGTATTTATTATACAGGATGATACAAAGAACAATCTTTCAATAAGGCACAGTTATCCTAAATG
This sequence comes from Corynorhinus townsendii, assembly GCA_026230045.1. Taxonomy (NCBI): domain Eukaryota; kingdom Metazoa; phylum Chordata; class Mammalia; order Chiroptera; family Vespertilionidae; genus Corynorhinus; species Corynorhinus townsendii. The sequence continues at coordinate 73,857,118 of JAPDVU010000003.1, read as the reverse complement.
TGTATGCATCAAATGATAAACCTTCAAATATAGAAAACAATTTTGTACTAGTTTTATACTATTTAACATAGAGAATTATGAAGTTAAAATATGATTAATGATTAAATTCTGAATAATTATAGACTTATATAATTTTCCTGGTAGGGTCACTATGTGATGGTATTGTTATTTTATCCTATGTACTTAATGATCTTAAGAATAATAAGAGCAAAACAACAATTTCTAGGATTAAGTTGTTACCTGATTTACAGTAGTTGCAAAATTCATGGACAGTTGGAAAGCTTTTCAGTAAAGGTAACAACTTCAGAAAATGATCCAAAGAAGTACTTTTAACAGCTGAAAGCAGTGGCCCCATGGAACAAAAAAAAAACAAATAGTGAGGGTTCTATGTGATGTTCATATTGAAGTTCTATTCTTTTGTGCCTCATCGCAGATCAAATGTGATGAGGCACTTATTACTAAATAAAAGGATATGGGGCTTTCACTTTCACAAATCAAATAATCCAATTGCTTTTCCTTTTATAAGTACCATGAGGGATTAAAGATTTATATTTTTTTAAAATGCAACATCTTAACTTCTGCTACCAACTATGGATTCATTGAAGGATGTTAGTGCCCTACATAGAAAATACTTCTTCTAAAAGGCACCTAAAGTTGCTACATTATTGTAACATCCCATTTTTCCAACAAAGACTACAAGATGGAGTTCTCTTACATAATATCTGTAACAATTTCTTCTCTTAGGTTTAAATTTTCAAACCTTAGAGTAGATAGTTTATATATGGTCCCTTTAATACACAATAAACATTACTAAATGTGAAATATATCTGTAAAATATCAATGTTTTCCCTACCTCACCTTCACTGTCTTGCTTCCTCTCTAACCACCCTGATGATCTTTGAACACACCAAATTTACTTGTATTTTAGGGATTTTGCACAGCTTTTTCTCTTCACTTAAAATCATTCTTACCAAGATTGTCATGTGGCCAACACTCGCATTTAAATCTTTTTTTTCCAATTATTTTTTTATGGCTCAAATAGCACTCTACCTCCAATACTCTATTTATAACTGCATTTTACTCCTATGTCTAATATTTCTGAACTCTCTTTATATCTGTTCTTACAAAATAGTTAGTATCTTCAAATTATATTCAATTGATTATGTCTAGTTACTACTTATTGCATATTTCCCACTAGTGGAAGATAAATTCCATGAAGGCGGCATGTTTGCTTTGTTCACAGGTACTAGTATAAACTAAGTTCCTTCCATAGTTCCTGGCATACAGTGGGTACTCACAAAATATTGTTTGAATTAATGCTGCTTTAAGCGATAATATATTTATTTGTATGCACTATAGGAAAAGGTTTCATTTAGATTTCCACTTCTTATTTTGTATAACTTGCATCCATCATCTGTCAAAATGTCTTGTTCTGTAAAATAATAATGTTTCCTGCTTTCTTTTCCTTTTACCTGACTTAATTTTTGTTACTTGTTTTTCTACAAACTTTTCAAGGAAAAAAAAAGGAGTAACATAGCTTTCAAAAATATAAATAATACTAGGGGCACGAAGATTTGTGCACAGGGGGTGAGTCCCTCAGCCCGACCTGCACCCTCTCCAATCCGGGAGTTTCTGTCTATCTTTGCAATCATATGAGCGGATTGTCTGAGACCCCAACCCAGTTTGGTTTGTTGCTCACAGAATACTAGAGGCATTTTTTTTTTCTTTGCTTCATTGGTGGAGATTTCCTGGAAGTTTTAGGATATCTTCCCTTTAATTTTTCCTAGACACTCTGATTTTACTTATGTCTCTCACCTTTGCTTTCCCTCCATCCCCCAACGCAATAGTAACTTGCTCCAGGCTCACTTTGATCTAGTGTCTAGGACATCCATATGCCACCAGAACTATGATTCCCAGCATTCCTGGTGCTCCACGCACTCTGGGATTCTGCTTCCAGTCCTGGGGCTGCCACCAGAACTACTATTCCCAGAATCCCTGGTGCTCCCCATGCTCTTGGTTTTCCCTTCCTGCTCTGTCTCCATCCCATGGCCTTCCACTCTGCCAAGTCCTCCAACCTGCCAGCTCTCCCTCTCTGCTCTCCATTTGGCAGCTTAGGGAGCCAAGTTCCCCAAGCTGCTCCACTCTCCACTGGCTCTCCCACTCTGCTCTCCTCTCGGCAGCTTGGGGGGACCTGGCTCCCTCAGGTGCTGGGAGCAACCGAGGGAGCCACATCCCCTCAAGCTGCCAGCTCTCCCACTCTGCTCTCTGCCCAGCGCCTGTGTATGCAAATTAACCAGCCATCTTCTTTGGGTTAATTTGCATACTCACTCCTGATTGGCTGGTGGACGCCATGGAGGTATGGTCAATTTACATGTTTCTCTTTTATTATATAGTATTATATATCGTGAAGTCACTTACAATGTCTATTACAACTTCTTATGCTCTTTAAAATTACAGAGCTATATATTCTAAGATTATAAGCTCATTCACAGATGTGGGTTGAGAGGTCTCAGGTACTTTACACATTTATATATAATGCAAGTATTGTTAATATATTCTTATACTGTATAAGTATATACATATATTTGTGATATTAACATATTTATTATAATACCTTCATAGGAAAACCATTTTATCTGTAGTATTATGCTGGGTATTTAGTTGAGAAGAAATCTGCAAGTATGCTTCCATTCATAAACTCAATGTAAGTGTATTGAGTACCTACAAAGTAGCAGACATTGGACTACGGTATAAGGATATAGAAAAATACAAAACAAGAAAGACTGGGTTCTACATGAAACTTTTATTTGGAAGTATTAAAATAAAATTATTTACAAATGAGTGGAAATTTTATTATAATGAAATGTAAAATAAAAGATTAAAAATGAATTGTTTTATTTTTTTTCAAAGTAGAAATGGCTAACACTTCATTTATATGCACCTAAGGAAATACACTATTAATAGATTAATTTAATGTAAAGTATTAAATGTATATGCACATTTTGTTACAGTAAAACAACATAATGTGTTTAACTCTTTGCAGATATTCTAGTGCCTATTCACACACTTAAACTTTTTTCTCTGAGACTTCAATATTATGTTGCCTACTGTTCAATGCTTAAAAGCAGCCCTAACTGGTTTGGCTCAGTGGATAGAGGGTTAGCCTGCAGACTGAAGGGTCCCAGGTTCAATTCTGGTCAAGGGCATGTACCTTGGTTGTGGGTACATCCCCACTGGGGAGTGTGCAGGAGGCAGCTGATCAATGTTTCTCTCCAATCGATGTTTCTAACTCTCTATCCCTCTCCCTTCCTCTCTGTAAAAATTCAATAAAATATATATAAGAAAAGCAGTTGCTTCATATATTTTGTTCAGTTTATATTGGTTTACATATGGAAGGTTATTACAGTACCAATTATTCCATCATTGAGAAGTGGATGTATAAAGCCATGTAAAGTACATATCATTTCATAGAAAGGTCATCTGAGAAAGGACAGGTCCCTAGTAACAAAGAACATGTAACAAGTTGTTGAACTTGTACAGACAAGGAATGCTTAGTACTTACTTGAAATAAGATAATAGTTTTAAAAATGAATATATTTGAATGTTCAATATTATAATATTAAAACATAATATAAATTTTCACTTCCTGTATATTTCAGCATTTCTGAAGAGCAAAACTATAGTGATTTTTAAATGCCTAGATCAGACTGTGTTGTCATAATACTATTTATTATAATATAGACGAGCTAACTTTAAACCCAACTCATCACATAACAGATCTAAAATCCCCTTGGGTTCCAAATTGGTAAAAATGTTTCCTCTGTCTTAATGTATTCCTTGAATCTATATATTGCTATTTCTCTTTGCAGACTAATTAGAGAAGTAAGATCTACAAAGGCCCAGAGGGCAAATCAATGAAATAAGAACACTAATTTGTTTCACGATGTCATATGTGTGAGTCATGATCAAGAGCAAGACAATTATGGTTGAAACTGTTCCCAGCGACAGATTAACCCCCAGAGGATTAGAATTTTGGATAAGACACTCTACGAAAGCAAGCAAATGATCTGGTCATTGAAGAGTACACATAAGGTTATATGCTACAGGTGTTGGCAAATGAATGGATGAGCCCACTAGTTTTTGAGAAATCACAGATCAGATACTATCACATTGCCCAATTCATAGTAGGCATGCAATATACTGTTGCTGATTATGAAATGAATGTCATTCCCCAGTCTAAAAAAAAAAAAGGTCTAATGAGTGATATAAATCATAGTGTTAGAAAAGGCTTACATTTCCTTATAGTTCTTCCACTCAACAAAGGTTCATGTAAAAAAGTATCACAGCAATTTGATTATACAATTGGGTGTCCCAAAAAATGTACACACATACATTTGAATAATTATAAAGGCAGTGTTTATTTAAATACATTTTATTTTCATTTAACAGTGATTTGCTGTTCAAGTCTGTATACACTTTTGGGGGGGACACCTTGAATTTACAATCAATGAAAACTTGATCCTGTGACTTTTCATAGCCCTTCTTAGTCACAGTTTTCCTTTCAGATGACAAGAGTGTGGGTTTTGTTGGTGCAAAGAACTCCTCTTTGAATAGCTATCAAACCTGGAAGTAAAGATCAGTGAATTCATGGACATGAACCTATTTCTGTACATTTTTCATGTGAAGAAGATCCCTTGCACTTACGCAAGTTTAAGTATAATCTGATGCTACTAAGCCACTAAGTTCTTGGGTATACTGATTTTGTGCAGGTAGTAAAAATATACATATACCTAATACATACCTATTCCTTGAGAAAAAAACAAAACAGACATTGGTTCATTATCACCAAGCTGCTGTTAGTTTCCTCAAGGGTGGTGCCAGAGCCTGCTACTGTTTTCTGTTTGGTTAACAGTAGCTAGGCTAGCATTGGTAGCATAAGCCAATGCTGTTGGGCCCTGGCATTACCTTTATGGCTGCCACTAGGGCCATGTCTTTCATGTGCCCATTGTGGACAAAAGGGGCCACATGCTAACCTGACAAGCTCAGGGAAGGCCTGCATGGCAGTCTTGAAAACTCAGAGACCTAAAGTAACCACAAAGGATGGTCTGAAATTAAACTTTAATTAAAAGCAGTTATCGTGGTGTGAGAATAAACAAATCATCTTTTCTGTCAAAGAACAGTTTAGACAGCTGCCATTTTGGACTGCATAACTTGGCAGCCGCCATGTTGGCCACATGGCTTTCAGGTGCCCTGGGGGCTGACATCTTGAAACAGCAAATGCCAAACCCTCCCTTTGGATTAGCCAATCACAAAAGACTGTGTGCCTGAGCTCCAATCAAGAGCAAAGGAAAGGTCATGTACATCAGGGATTATAAAGCTGAGCAGACCACCTGGTGTGCACATGCTTCCAGACCATGTGTGTGCAACCTTCTACGTGGAAGTAAAGATATTTGCCTTGCTGCCTGGCTCCGAAGTATGTTTGTGTTCTACCAGAACCCCTGACTTGAGGGTCTTGCCTTATTTCTTACAGTGGGCAGTTACATCCTAGGCCGGTATCTTCATTGACAAGGTAAACCTTTACCTTAACTGAGCCTATCCGTCTTTTTGCATCTGTAATAACATACCCTTGAAATGTCTGGGTAACTTGTAACTTCCCTTTTTCTGGACCCCTTGGGGCACAACCTAATGTGCTAGGTGCCAGGAAGATACCACAAATTCCTTCGTTGTTATGTTAATTGTTCCTATACTCACCTAAGTATGTGTCTATCATTTTACTTTTTATCCAATCCCAGGGGTTTCCCGATTTTGCTTTCTCCCACCTCTCTAGGCTATCACCAGTGGATTTCATGTAATCCATCTATGTCCCTTCCTTTTATTGCAATGTATAAATATAGATGTAACCTGCCATTCTCCTGATCATTATCTCAATCCATTGAGGTTCTGCTTCCTGGCAATTGTTGACAGTTTGGCTCAAATAAACTCACTAAAATTTTTTACAGGTTTGAGTGTTTTTATGTTAACACCATTATGCCAGACTGTGAGTTGCCAATAACCAAGGTTTGGAAAGGTCCCCTTGCTGAGTCATTTTTGGTACATGTTACATTAGTCCTTTTTCATAGCTGTAAGCATTCTAGTTGACAACATTCATCCATGTAATTTTCTTAAACTTTGTAATAAATCATGATTGTTTTAAATGGGTTATACACAGGAGTGAAATAATTTAGCCTGTACAAATTTATATATATACTAGAAGCCCAGTGCACGAAATTGGTCACAGAAGGGGAGGAGATCCCTCAACCCAGCCTGCCTGCCCCCTCTTATAATCCAGGAGCCCTCAGGGGATGTCTTCCTCTGTGGGAGGCAACCGGGATGATCTGGAGAAAGCACTGCCCCCATCACCGTGCTGCTGCTGCCACTGCTGGCCGCCGCAGCTGCCGGCCCCCGGCCTTTCTTCTTAGCACTGGCCCCACCCCCCACGCACTGGTGTGTGGGGGCGATCTGGGGCCAGGCCAGCTTGGGGAGGGGCTGTGTGAGGTTGAGGCACAGCAGGTTGCACTCTATCCAGCCTCTGTGAAGGCATGGAGCCTGACCCGGGCCCGCGCTGCTGCCTCTGCAGAAGGGGCAATACTGGGACTGGGCCGCGCCACGGCCTGTCCCGCACCACTTTTGCAGAAGGAGGCACAGTGCTGCCTTCTCACCGCCTCTGCAAAAGGGGCCGTGGCACTGGCCCAGCCTGCCCCTCCCATGTGGTGCCAGCCCTAGACCTCACATCTGCTGTGGCTTTGTTCAGATGGACGTCCGGAAGACATCACCCTAATTAGCATATTACCCTTTTATCAGTATACTAGAGGCCCAATGCACAAATTCATGCACAGGTGAGTTCCCTTGGCATGGCCTGCAGGGATTGGGCTGAAACTGGCAGTCCAACACCACCTGCCACGCCTGCCTGTTGCTCCTGCTCATCCTGGCCCAGCTGCGCCTGCCACGGTCTCACACCCAGTTAGTCCTGATTGGGAGATGCCACAGCAGCACTTGCCAGCCATGAGCCCTACATCTGGCGCCCACCCTGAGGAGGGTGTGGGGGAGCTGGGATGGAATCAGCCCTCCAGGTGGTCAGTGGGATGCCCTTGTCAGCCCCGGATCCGTATCCATCCACTGACGTTTGTGCCGGTTGTTGGGAGCCATCTGGTGGCTGCTTTCATATCATTTCTTCCTTGTGGAGCATCTAGAGAGGGTAAGCAGCTGCGGTGCCAGAAGCCAACTTCTAGGAGGCCAGCAATGCTGTTGGAATTGTGCTGGTGGCACTGGTCAGTCTGTGCCTAGCACGTTCTCCGGTGATTGGACCTGCAGGACTACTGAGGGGCTGCCACCAGGCTGGTGGGCCGCTGGGAGAGGTTAGTCTGTTGAGTGGCACTCCTGCTGTGGGAGTGCACTGACCACCAGGGGGCAGCTCCTGCATTGAGCGTCTGCCCCTAGTGGTCAGTGTGCATCATAGCAACTGGTCGATTGGTGGTTGTGTCATTCAGTCGCTTAGGCTTTTATATATATATACTAGTAGCCTTGCACACGAATCCGAGCACCAGTAACTCTCTGCGGGGCCTGGCTGCTCCGTGCCCACTGTCCAGAGGCTCTCTGCGGCCCAGAGACCCATCCGCAGCCGGGTGCAGAACGCTTGCCTTGTTGCTGGGGCGATGACCCAAGTGTTCCCCACCCCTGCCCTCTTCTCTCAGCAGCCATCCCCCCGGGACTGGGGGACTCCAGTGGGGCTAACAGAACTGGTCTCCATCGTCTTGTGACTATATATATATATATATATATATATATATATATATATATATATTTCCATTTCAAAGTACAAGAAAACTAAATATTCATTTCACAGTTAAAACATCAGTTGTCAGGTAGTCTGTGGTAGTGTTAAAGTGAATAAAACACAGAACTTCCTTAAGTATTCTCTAAAATATGTACATTTTTTCTAATTTGCTTTTCTACTATCTTTTCCTCATATACTGACCTAGGGCAACATATTTTTATTGGCTGACTTCATATTTATATTCTTGAATAATTCAGGAGACAAAGAGATGGACTATACACATTTTAAGATACATTTGTATCATATTTCCAAGAATGAAAGAGAAAATCAAATTATGGAAATGGCAGAGAAACTAAAACTTTTCAACTATATTCAGATCCTCATATACGTTTCTATTTTTAGCAATATGTGAAGTGAATTTTTATGTAAAAATTTTAAGATTTGAAATCAAACAGCAACACTATTATAATATCACTAGGGGCCCGGTGCACGAAATTCATGCACTGGGGGAGAGGGTCCCTCAGCCCAGCCTGTCCCCTCACATACTGGGAGCCCTCAGGGGAAGTCCTATTAAGGCAACCGGGTTGATCAGGGAAAGGCACCAGCCCCATCACCCCGCTGCTGCAGCCATTGCCAGTCACCACAGCCACCAAGGTGTTTTCATCAAACATGGACTCCAGTCCCTTCACCCTGAAAAAATTACAACTTTCTTTAGGCATTTTCAAGATGTGTCTTTCATAGGATATGACATTTCTTTCTTTCTTTTTTGTCAATCCTCACCTGAGGATATGTTTCCATTGATTTTTAGAGAACGTGGAAGAGAAAGGGAAAGACAGAGAGAAACATCAAAGTGAGAGGAACACTTTGATTGGTTGCTTCCTGCATGAGCCTTGACCTGGGCCCCAGACAGGGAGGAGCCTGCCCTGGATCAGAATTGAACCCAGACCCTGCGGTAGGCAGGCCTAGGCATTTTCCACTGAGCCAAACTGGCTAAGGCAGGATATGACATTTCTTAGCCCTCTAGCAGCGGACCTTCCTTTTTTTCTCCAGGAGTGTGGTGGAAAATCCCTAGATCACTTTTTTGGATTCTTATTACCCAAGTTACTAAGAATATTACCAGTGGCAAACAAGGAGCTTAGCCAATGAGTGGTCAGAAAAGATATTTCCTCTGTAGCTCACACCAATCGCTTCTGATCTCTGGCTCCACCCCTGCCAAGGCCTAAAGCTTCGGGGCCTGGGCAGGGGCTCCCCAGCTCCATCCCATTGCCAGCTCAACCCCTGCCAAGGCCTAAAGCCTCTGGGACTGGGCAGGGGCCCCCAGCTCCTTGCAATCACTGGCTCCACCACTGCCAAGGCCTAGAGCCTCCAGGCCTGGGTAGGGGCCCCCAGCTCCCTCGGATCATCCAATCACCCAGCTCCTCCCCTGCCCAGACCCCAAGCCTCTGGCTGGGGCCTGGGGCCTGGACAGGGGACCCCCAGCTCCCTGGGATCACCCGATCACCCAGCTCTACCCCTGCCTAGGAGCCCCCTGGCTCAGGCCCTTCCCAGGTTGCTCAGGACCCACGGGGGCCTACCTCAGAGTGATCTGGGTGCTGAGAAAGTTCCTGGGACCCAGGCTGCTGGGTGCCTACATATGCAAATTAATCTCCATCTTTGTTGGCTTAATTTGCATACTCTGATTGGCTGTGGGCATAGCAGAAGTACGGTCAATTTACATGTTCCTCTATTATTAGGTATGATTTGAAATGTACCAGATGCTTATTTTGTTAGTTTTATTTAAACTTGATTATTCATGGACATTATGACTTACTAATTTGACTTTCTATGAACTACAAAATTTCCATAGAGATATTGCAAATTGACAAGAGTCAACTTTTTTCTAGATATCTTATCTTATCACAGTATAGCAACTGAAAGCAAAGATATCTAATATATTAATCCCTCTACAACTGTTCAGCCTATGCAGTACTTGCTACAGAGCAGAATGTTAGAGGAATTGAGGAAGAATTTAGAGAACTGGAATGGGACATCATTTGGCCTAGGCCATATCACTCAAGTCTTTCAAATATTTAAAATATATATAATCAACAATAAATGTAATATCGGATAGATAGTTTTATAATTGCAAATGCTTGACAACATCAAATAGTATTTTTGCATTTCCTAATCATTCCTAGCAGAATGATTTTGGAATTTACATATGAAATACCATCATCTTTTTATTTGTTTTTTGTTAAACCTCACCAGAGGATATTTTTTTCTATTGATTTTTAGTGATAGTGGAAGGAAAAGAGGGGGAGAGACAGAGAGAGAGAGAGAGACATCAATGTGAGAGAGACACATTGATTGGTTGCCTCCAGCATGTGCCCTGACCAGGGGCCTGGGATTGAAGCTGCAAGCCAGGGATGTGCCCTTGATTGGGAATTGAACCTTTGACTCTTCAGGCACCCATGCTCTATCCACTGAGTCACACCAGCCAGAGCTGAAATTTTGCAATCTTGATTATTTAGTTAATATTTAATTTTTTAAAATATATGCTTTAAATTTCCCCTCCATATATCTGCTTCTTATTTGAATGAATATATGCAGAATAGAAAATTAGAATAACTAGCTAGTTTATGTTGCCTTGCATATATTTTAAGTTTTTCAAATTAATGGTGTATTTACTCTGATTTAGTTTAAGTAGTAAATAGGAATTTGGGGTTTTTTTTAGATTTTGTTTTTAATATGTGTATGGATTAAAAACAATGTATATTCTTGACATATTTTAAGATAATTTTAGAGCTATAAGAGAATTTTTGCATGATTTACTTATATTCCAGTGACTAAGTATTTTACAATTTTCTATTTATTCCTCTTCTGAGTGAAATTCAGATTGATTCCACTTTTGAATTAAAAATATTTTATTATGGGATCTTGGGAAGATCACAGAGTAGGAAGCACCAGGAATCTACTTCCCCACCCAGACAACAATTACATTCACAGATTCAGTCTGATATACATATTATGGAACTCTGGAACCTAATGGTAGCTTGCAAGTTCCAGGGGAATGCTTGGGCAGTAAATTCTGCTAAATTTGGTCAATTTCAGCTTTTACCTTACCAGTGACTACTTATAATGTGTCCTTCAGCCCTGTGGCAGGCAGCTCCGCATAATTTGCTGGAGCAGCTTGCTCACAGGTTGTGGAAACCAGCATGGGCAATAAGGAGACTGTTCTCTAAATACTGAGGGTGAGTGTTCTGATTGCTGATTGGTAGCTCTGATCTCAGAGGTGCAAAGAGGCAGGGCAGTTATTGCTGCATCTTTCCTTTTAATTACAAGCGCCTCTCCCCTACCCCACCTCCATCTAGCTGAAGTAACATTCTGGGGACTTGTAAGGCCAGAAACTTTCCCCCCTTTATTTTCTTTGCTGCCCTTTTTTTGGAGTCAGGCATTAAAGAATAGGATATTCCAAAGCAATTACTTATAAGGGAGATATTAGAAAGTCAACATGGAAACCAGGAAAAAGTGCAGGCTCTGAAAAGACCTGAAGGAGCCATAAGTTTTTACCATAGCTGATTCTCAGCCCAGAGGCAGCCTACATCAATAAAAACAATACAGAACAAAAGCCAGCAAACCCTAAGGAGGGGAGATTATCTGCTTTCCAGAAATACCACATCATTAAGTTCAAAAGTCTAAGTTTTAATAAAAAGCATAAATGTATAAAGAAACAGGAAAGTATGTACTATTCAAAGGTAAAAAAAAAAAAAAATGAACCAAGATAAATTGTATAAAAGAAAAACTTGATGGCAGAGCTTCTAGATAGACCTTAAAACAACTGTTATAAAGATGTTCAAAGAACTAACAGAAAACCTGGAGAATGTCAAGAAAATAATTATGAACAAAATAGTGATATCAATAAAGAGATAGAAAAGCTAAAAATAAATTTAAAAAAATCTGAAATTTAAATGTATATTAATTGAAATGATAAAAAATTCACTAGAGGAATTCACAGGCTGATATGAGCAGGAAGAAGAAAAGTTCAAGACACATAGGATGGGAAAATTGAAGTTATTGATTCTAAGGAACAGAAAGAGAAATGACTGAAGAAAAGTGAACATAGTTTAATGGACCTATAGGACACCATCAAATGGATCAACTTATATATTGTGGGAGTTTCAGAGAAGAGAGAAAGAAAAAGGGCAGAGAGGATATTGGAAGAAATAATGACAAAAATTTTTCCAACTTTGATGAAATACATAAATATAAACATCTAAGAAGCTCAACAAACTTCAAGTAGGATGAAGTGTTGGTGAGAATGTAATTGGATGCATCTGTGTGGAAAACAGAATGGTGGTTTCTCATAAAAATTAGAAATATAATTAACAAATGATTTAGTTATTCAGGGAATATACACCCCCCACACACACACACCACCACCACCAAATGAAAGAAGCAAGGACTTGAGAGATATCTGCACCCCAGTGTTCATCGCAGGGTTATTAACCTTTGCTAAAATGTGAAAGCAATCAAGTGTACATTGATATGCATGGCCAACAGGTATATGAACAAAGCTATTCTAAACCATAATGAGATATTATTTCTATTATCTATTGGAATAACTGCTATCCAAACAACAAAGATAAGTTGATGAGTATATGAAGAAATTGGAACCTTTGTATACTGTTGGTGAAAATATAAAATGGTGCAGTTACTAGGGAAAACAGTATACATTGGTTATTGAAAATTTAAAAATAGAATTCACATGACCAAGCAATTTTATTTTGTGCTGTATATCCAAGAGAATTGAAATCAGGATTTAGAAGAGATATATGCATTCCCATGTTCATTGCACCATATTTCACAATAGCCAAGATAAATAGAAACAGATTGTAGAATGGTGGCTGGATGGTAAGAGGAAGTGTGGAGTTACTATTCAGCTGGTACAAAATTTCATTTAATCAAGATGAATAAGGTCTAGAGATCTGTGTTCCACATTGTGTACATATACCTTATGGCACACTTCTAATTTGTTAAGAGCATAAATCTTATATTAAGTGTGCTTACCACAATTTAAAAAAGAAAAAAAAAAGAACTTGGTTGTGTGCCAATAAAATTTTATTTATGGCTACTGAAATTTGAATATCATATAATTTCTACCTGCCAGAAAATATTATTTTTATGTTGCTTTTTTTCAGCCATTTAAAACCATTCTTAAGGTGTGCGACATGTTGACTTGATATATTTATATATTGCAATATTATTATTATCTTAGTGTTAGCTAACACATCTAGCATGTCACAGAATTACCTCTCTCTCTCACTTTTTTTTTTTGGTGGTGAGGACATTTAAGATCCACCCTACTGATACACTGAATGACAAACTCAGATTCTCCTTGCAGGTTCTTGTCCTTCGAAGTTTGAAGAATGAAATTTGCAGACTAGCCCTAACCGGTTTGGCTCAGTGGATAAAGTGCCGGCCTACGGACTAAAGGGTCCCAGGGTCCCAGGTTCGATTCCAGTCAACCCCGCCACGGTGGCACTGGGGCTGTGAGGGCCAGATAAGGGACACAAACCCACAGGGAGGCTGGCACCCAGCAGCCCCAAGGCCCGCAGCCAAGGCACTGGGGCTGCTGAGGGGGTTGAGGGGGCAGCAGAGACACAAACCCGCAAGAAACCTGTGGAAAGGGAGATTAAACTACCATAACTTTATCTCCCTTTCCACAAGATGAGAAAATTGCCCCTGGATTATTTAGTAATGTGGCCCACACCTTTCTACAAGCACAGGGTATGTTATGACCAATCCCAGGAAGGTCTGGTCGGAATACCGTATCCAGGGAATAATGCTACTGTGGCAAATCATCTAAGAGAGGAAACAAGCTTTTGTTGGGTTTATTCTGAAGGTCAGAGAACATGCCACCCCAACATATGCTGTGTTGTTATATTGATGATCTTGAGCTGCAGATGCTTGAAAAACAGTAAATGCATGTAGAGGCTTTCACTGAAGTCTCCTGATCTGCCCTAAAATCGGATCCTCCAAAAGGAGCTTAAATATCATAGGTCCCCTTGATGGGAGAAGTGTCATCAGGCAGAGAAGACTGACTCCTGTCACAGGACAGAAGAGTAGAAGTTGACATAACACCCAAACTTTGTTACAAACTATTTCCCCCCACTCCCATTCATCTTTCCTAAAAATCATTTACTCTCTTCTAAGGGGCCTATATCTCCCATCCCCTTTCCCTAGGAAGAAGGTATTTAAATCTGCATTCCAAGCCACCTTGAGGAGTTACTCATTTTTCCCTGGGATCTCCCACATATACACGAGGTACACATATTAATGAACTTTTGTTTTTCTCTTGGTGATCTGTCTTTCTTTCTTTTTTTTAATTTAATAAATCTTTATTCAGATTATTACAATTGTTTCTCCTTTTTCCCCCCGTAGCTCTCCTCCACCCGGTTCCCACCCCACCTTCTGCCTCACCTCCCCCACACTGTCCTTATCCATTGGTGTAGGACTTTTGTTCAGTCTCTTCCTGCACTCCCCCATACCCCTTTCACCCTGAGAATTACCAGTCCACTCCCTTTCTATGCCCCTGATTCTATTATATTCACCAGTTTATTCTGTTCCTCAAGTTTTTAATTCACTTGATTTTTAGGTTCACTTGTTGATAGATATGTATTTGTTGTTCATAATTTTTATCTTTACTTTTTTCTTTTTCCTCTTCTTAAAGAATACCTTTCAGCATTTCATATAATACTGGTTTGATGGTGATGAACTCCTTTAGCTTTTTCTTATCTGTGAAGCTCTTTATCTGCCCTTCAATTCTGAATGATAACTTTGCTGGGTAGAGTAATCTTGGTTGTAGGTTTTTGCTATTCATCACTTTGAAAATTTCTTGCCACTCCCATCTGGCCTGCATAGTTTCTGTTGAGATATCAGCTGACAATCGTATGGGTGCTCCCTTGTAGGTAATTAACTGTTTTTGTCTTGCTGCTTTTAATATTCTCTCCTTGTCTTTTGCTCTTGGCATTTTAATTATGATGTGTCTTGGTGTGTTCCTCTTTGGATTCCTTTTGTTTGGGGTGCTGTGCACTTTCTGGACTTGTAAGTCTTTTTCTTTCACCAGGTGGGGGAAGTTTTCAGTTATTATTTCTTCAAATAGGTTTTCAGTATCTTGCTCTCTCTCTTCTTCTGGAATCCCCATAATTCTGATGTTGGTACGCTTGAAGTTGTCCCAGAGGCTTCTTACACTATCTTCATATTTTTGGATTCTTTTTTCTTTTTCGTTTGAGTGTTTTTTGCTTCTTTGTATTTCAATTCTTTGACTTGATTCTTGCGTTCCTCTAGTCTGTTGTTGGGTCTCTGTATAATATTTTTTATTTCAGTCAGTGTATGTTTAATTTCTAGTTGGTCCTTTTTCATATCTTCAAGGGTCTCATTATATTTATCGGCCTTTTCTAGGATATTCTTGAAAAGCCTTATAAACGTGGTTTTGAATTCTATATCCAGTCATTTGTTTTCCTCCATTTCTTTCGTTTGTGATCTGTTTCTTTGTCGCCGCATTTTCACTGCTTCCCTGAATTGGTAGGGTAGCTTTGTGTGCTAGGCTTCCTATATGGCCCAGTGGGTCAGCCTCCCAGTTACCTGAGGTGGACACTCTTAGTACAACCCTTTGTGGACTGTGTGTACAGCCTTGTTGTAGTTAAGTCTTGATTGTTGTTGGTATCATTGGGAGGAATTGACCTCCAGGCCAGCTGGCTGTGAGGATCAGCTGTGTCTACGCTGGGAGAAGTTTGGTGCTGGAGACAGCTTTTAGGATTAGACTTGCCAAATTGCAAAAGCCTCTGTGCTCAGCTAGGATGGGGTGGAGTCTCAGGGCGGAGCAGACAGTCTTGGCTTCCCATCAGCCCTGCCCTTGCATGCGCAGGAGCGCCTTCAGACCTCTGGCTTCCCCAGCTCCCAAGCCTCTGCCCAAGAGTCCAGATTCCCCCTGCAAGAGTGTGGGTCCCCAGGGGCTCACCTGGAACTGGGGTTCAGTGCCATCAGAACTGGGGTTCAGTGTATTCAGGAGCTTCCTGCTCCCTTCTGCTAGGGAAAGCCTATGGCAACCTCCACAGTCTTTTTGCACACTAGCACGCGCGCCTCCAGACCCCTGCCTGCCACAGCGCCCCCCGGATCTCGGAGTCTCCGAGTGCCTTTCTCTCTATCTGACAGTCCAGACTCCCCCTGTATGAGCCTGGATCCATGGGGTTTTGCCGGAACTGAGGTTTAGTGCAGTCTGAACCCCAGTCCCCCTCCTGCCAGAGAAAAGTCAGCCAGGCTCTCAGCTGCCCTTCCTCACTGCGTGCACGAAGACCCTTTGCTGTACCTCAATCATTTGCCGTTCCTCCAGTTCTCCGTGAATTTTTCTCTTTCCTTCAGTTGTAGAATTTCCACTCAGCCAGCTTTTCTGTGGTTCTGGATGGTGTCCGTTCTGTCTTTTAGTTGTAGTTTTGAAATCGTTGTGCGAGGCAGCAGTTTAGGTGCTTACCTATGCGGCCATCTTGGTTTCTCTGGTGATCTGTCTTTCATTACAAGAGACTCCACTAAGAACTCAGAAAGGTAGAGGAAAACTATTTTTCCTCCTCCATAATTCTATCTCGGGAAATCAAGGCCTCAGCTAAACAATGAGGTTGGCTCAAGTACCAAGCAGTTTTGACTGCTGGGAGGGAAGCTTGTAGGGAGAAATCAATGATATTGGCATCAAAGTGGGTTGGAGGGCACATGCATGGTTGTTGGTGGGAGTTTAAAGTGGTTCAACATTTTTGGAGGATGATTTGGCAAATTCAATCGAAATGTTCAAGGTACATCCAAGAGTCTTCTACTAGGAATCACATCTGCTGAGATAAAGCACAAGCACATAAGCCCTGGTCAGAACCCAGGATGCTACTGTGGGATCTCCTTCCAAGATAGGAAAACCTGGGAACAACCTGCATTTTTAGGACAAGGTGGCATCTATACTAATAAAAGGGTAACATGCTAATTAGACTGAACATCTTCCGGACGACCTTCCAGATGTCCTTCCAGACTTCCTTCCAAATAAAGCCATGTTGGCAGGGCAGAGGAGGTTAGAGGTGATCAGGCTGTCAGGGGAGAGCAGTTAGAGGGATCAGGCCAGCAGGCTAGAGCATTTAGGGGGATCAGGCTGGCAGGCAGGTGAGCAGTTAGGAGCCATAGGTTCTGAGGGGTCCCAGATTGGAGAGAGTGCAAGCTGAGCTGAGGGGACCCCCTTTCCATGAATTTCATGCACCAGGCCTCTAGTTTACTATAATCACTGTGCTGTGCATTTCATATCCAGAACTATTGAATCTATTAGTTGCAAGTTTACATGCTTTTATTAATAGCACATAGATAATTTCTCTTTGTGAAAAATATTGGCAATTGTGATAAAGTGAAATAATATTCTTGTAAGATTTTATGTTAACTTAAGTGAAAAAGAATTATATTTATCTCTCGATATATGTATACATAGTATGTATATGTTTGTTTACATGGATATATTCATACATACATATAGACACTTTGTGAGCATAGTTTTCAATAATGATAAAGAGACAATACTTTTTACCGAAATGGGAAATTTTTTTTTCTATATGCATTTGATTTGTAAATCTCTTATTTTATCATCAAAAGAATCATTTTTCTATGTGAATAGCCGCATATCCAAATAAGCAAACATTAGTCCTTTGGTTGCCCTGGATTTATATCTTTAAAATGTATTATTGTCCTATAATATCAGTTCAGGTAATGAGATGATTGTTACTATTTAAAGGAAAAATAGACTGAAATGTGTAATGACATTGTTACTACTTCTTCCATGAATTTCTGCTAGACCAATTCAGTGAATTGTTATTTTGAATATGTTGCATACCCTATATGTACATGTATATTTGTGAGACTGTCTTAGCTCAGTAAACCAATATTTTATTCTTTTAAGAAATGTGGAAGATAGCTGCTAAAATAATTTAATATTTTAATTTATTACTAAATTAATGTTAGTCACAATAGCACAATAGTTACAAGATTGGAGCTCCTAACATCATATCATAGAATTCCATCCAAAAGGGGGATATAGACAAAAATGAATTTTAGTTTTTATGTAAGACTCGCCTTCTTTTTCCCTCATGTGTTATTATCTTGAATATAATCTTTTGCAGAATGTCTTAGGACTCATTTAACTTGGTCACAAATACCCTGCCATTTGTGACTAAAATATATCAAAAGATAATGGGCTAATGAGTTCAGACTAGTAATGTTTCTTTCTCATTTTGAAGAAAAGGTTAACATGTTATTTAAAATATTAGGTTGAAAATGAAAGGAATAGAGTAAAATTGAAAGTCATTTTATAGTTAATAAATTATGAACCCAGAGACAATCATTCTTCTCACCTACATGCACCCAAAGACTTTAATCTTGGTAGCAGGTAAATATAAATAATTAATTAGACATTTAACACTTTCAGACATATTTCTATTTAGTATCACAAATTGTGAGAATAAAGGATTTTGATATCATGTTATTTCCATGTGGCAACATATTGAATTGTAAACTACAGAATCTTCCAACTTAAACATTACTAAAAATTAGGGGATAAATTATGGATCTAATTCTTTAACATAATATTATATAATTAATGAATAAATAAAGCTTAACATTGTTTTTTAGAGGCAGGCAATAATTAATTAAAATATTATTTTGAAAAATAATATGTCTGCCAAGGCAGATATCAGGAATTAAGTTTAGTTAAAGCCATTTTCCAAAGAGTTATTGGCATTTCTTCACAATATTGTATATTTTGATAAAGACATTGAAGAAAGAGACTAAGCTAGAGAAATTACGGTATCTTAATTGAAATCACAAACTATATCACAGGTAGAGCTGATATGAAAACCTAGGTATGATCCATTCTTTTTTAGTTTTGTATTAGAATCTTTATTTTTTTTCACCAGTATAATAAAACTTTTTGGTTTTGCTATTAATTGGAAAGGAAAATAGCCAAAGAATATCTATTGTTTTATCTTTTCAATTACCATTTCCCCTCTAACATTTGTTGAAAATCTTCAAATAATGCTTGGAGTTTTAAAACACTACATTCAGCCCGCTTGCATAGCTCAGTGGTTGAGCGTCAACCTATGAACCAGGAAGTCCATGATTCAAGTCCAGGTTAGGGCACATGCCCAGGTTGCAGGCTCAACCCACAATAGGGGGTGTGCAGGAGGCAGCCAATCAATGATTCTCATCATGGATGTGTCTATCTCTCTCTCTTCTTCTCTGAAAGCAATAAAAATAAATTAAAAAAAATAAAACACTAATTCATATTAGAAATATAGATTCACGGACCCCACCCTGACCCACACAGAATCTGAATACCTGGAGGTGAGTCGTGAAATTATTTTAGCTGGCTCTCCCTGAGATTCTTAGGCATAGTAAAGTCTATGAGAACCACCTTGAAAGTATACATTTTATATTGTATCCACATGTTTTTAAGCTAATTTCTTGAGCTTTTAATGAAAATTTACAAGAATTTTCTTGGATTGTATCACTAGCATAATCTTAATATAGGGTGAAAGTCATTATCATGAGATTGTTAAAAATTGTGTATTATTTCTATTGTAGGTTAGAGAATAGAAGATATGGAAATTTCAAGAAATTCAGTTAATTTGAGAACAGCTAGAGATGCAGTGATTTTCATATATCATGAAATATAATTTATGTGATTATTATACAAATGGCTGTGCATATATAATATAAAATATATGTACTATATATATAATACTTAAGTATAGAAGAGTAATGTTTTTGACTTACACAAACTTTATTTGTGCACCTTCTTTCAATACGGGACCCCTTGAGAGATGTCAGAGAGCCAGTTTTGGCCCAAACTCTGCAGGCCAGGCCAATGGGCCCCACCAGTGAATGAATCCTTGCACTGGGCCTCTAATATGCATATAAGATCTTGGTTAATCTCTTTCTGCCCTTTTCCCTCCCCCATTCCCTCTGAGATTCATCAGTCTGTTTCATGTTTCCAATATTGTGGCTTCTGATCCTGCGTTGATCATCTGCCTCCTGGTTGGCCGGTACCATAGGCTTTTATATATGTAGATTGAATTGACATACAATTTGTTCACTCATCATTTGATGGATATTTGGGTTCTTTCAAATATGTGGCTATGTGAATTTAACTGTCACAAATATTGATGTGTAGAGATCTTAGTATGAACATATGTGTGTTTCTCTTGGATATGCATCTAAGAGTAGTATTGCTGGGTCATATAATAAGAGTACATTAAACTTCAAGAAATTATCAAATTATTTTCTAAAGTGCATTATTGACTTTGCATTCTTACCCACAATATATGAGAGTTTCCTTTGCAATCTATTCTTGGCATCCTTTTTATTGTAAGGTTTGATTTTGTTTCTGTTTATCTTTGGTTTTGCTTTTTATTTTTCCTATTCTATTTGCTACATAATAGTCTAATAAGCTATATAATTTGTATTTCCCAAATAACCAATAATATTGAGCATCTTTTCATGTGTTGTCATTGCTATTTATTCAAAAATTTAAGCCATTTAAAATTTGTTATACATTTTTGCTCATTTAAAAATTCTCTATTTTTTTCTTCTTAGCTTAATGTGTGCTTTCTTTATAAATTATATGCATATGTCCTTTCTCAGAATATAATTTTGAATTTTTCTTCAGTATGTTGTATGCTTATCATTTCCTTAATAAGGTGTTTGAAGAGCAAAAGGTTTTGTTATTCATGAAGTCTAAGTTATTATTTTATTTTACAGTTTATGCTTTTTGTCCTACCTATAAAATCTTTAACTCAGCCCAAAGATTTTATAAAATTTTTTTTGTAATCTTATTTTTTTCAGATTTTAAATTTAGATCTATAGGGATTAAAGTGAGGGTTGATTCTTATCTTTTTCTCAGGCTTATCCAGGTGGTCCAGTGCAAATTTTTTTGTTTGCTCTAAGCTATGTGTTTTGTTTTATTGATCTATTAGTTTATCCATACACCAATTTCACACTGTCTTTATTGGATTGGTTTTTCAAACTTGCTAAGCTTACTTATTGCTAGTGGCTCTTTGTATATTCTTTATAATTTTCTAGACATTATGATATTTATCTATAGACAGTTATATATGTATAGCCATGTAACCTGAAATATTCATAGGTTTTAGGCATTAAGATATAGACATTTTGGGGTCTGCTATGTTTTCTTATCATAACCTTTCAACAGGAAAGCAAGAATAATTAAAATATATGGTTATCATGAACATAATATGAAAGAGCTAACCAAAAGCTAAAAGCAGCAAGATAAGAGCACTAAAAGAATATTATAAATTGAAGAGGAATAGAGAATGTGAATCTCTGGAGGAACATAAAACACATAAGGAAAACACTTTTCACTCGAAGTATTATGATAGACTGAAAACAGTTCAAATTATGTCACAGTATATCCTTTGAGTATTTATAAATATTTAATGTGTATAAATATATCCATGTAATTAATTACCTTTTCATGATGGCTTAGGAGTAACTATTACTAGACTTATTTCCGATTACCCTCTTTTTATTAATTTCAAAATTCTCACATTTATTCAAATATATTTTCCTTTATAACATTTTTATCTTTGCATGCTATTGGCATTCTGACTCTCATTTCATAACTTCTTTCTCTCTTCCTTTTCAGATTTCATAAAAGCAGAAAAAAAGAAATGTGCTTTCTAAAACTGACATTTGTATATTCAGGCAGAAGATATGACATTCAAAATATATACTCAAAACTGACTTTCCCCAAATTACAGCACTTAAACAAATCACTTACTCTCTTCAGGTTTCTGCTATTATATTTTTGAACATGGAAGTACCGGTAAGTTATTATTGAATCAATGAAGTTATAGCAAGAACCACAGAATACACTCAAATTGGGTAATTCAAAAGAGTTTAAGACTTTGAATAGTTGTCAATACAGTAGATGGATACCCAACGTATCCCATGACAAGTAATAAGGGGGGTGAGGAAATAGATAATTCTTGTTCTTACAGTTAGGCCTAAAGAGACAAGATGACACAGCAGATTTGGAAACTAACGGATCTTGGGTGCAAATGACTAGATTACTACCTGATAGAAATCAGGAATGTGCCATTGAGTCCATAGTCACAGTAGATGGAGACCCAGACAAATATGCAGCCCCACTTCATTCCTTACCTCTCTGACTGCCTGCAGATGCTTGCAAACTCCAACGCTTAATAGGATGTGATCTGGGCAATTTACTTAAACTCTTTGAGGCCCTAGTTCTTCTTTTTTTAAAAAATATATTCTATTGATTTTTTACAGAGAGGAAGGGAGAGGGATAAAGAGTTAGAAACATCCATGAGAGAGAAACATTGATTCAGCTGCCTCTTGCACACTCCCTACTGAGGTTGTGCCCACAACTAAGGTACATGCCTCCTTGACCGGAATTGAACCTGGAACCCTTCAGTCTGCAAGCCAGCACTCTATCCACTGAGCCAAACTGATTAGGGCAAGGCCTTAGTTCTTTATAATAAGTTTATTGTGAGTTAGTTTAAAATATCTGCAAATCATTAACACTATGTTTGGCCTTTAATAAGAACTCAGGAAGTATTGATCACAGTTTTCATTAGTGTTATGATCACATGCTTGCTAGTTATGTGGAATTAATTCAGAAAAAAATTGGCATGGTAGGGCAAAAGATTTAAAAAGAAGTGCTAAATATTTAGAAATACATTAGGTTATTCAGCATTGAGTAGTTAATACATTTTGGAAACTTTTCTAAACATTGCACATAGTCTGTGGCAGTGGGTACACCTTAAATTAAAATTCAAGATGGTATATGGCAGAATTGAATTTTGAACAAAGGCAGTTAAACTGGAATGTAAAAGAATCAATTTCCTGTTTTTCTCAGATAGCTGCAGAAGTAGCTTATATGATGAATATAATGGGAAAGGAGTGGCTTGGAAAAATCAGTTAGCAAAATATATGACAATCAAGTCACATTCCTCTCTAACAAGAGGGCAAATCCTTGGCTATCCCCAATCTGAGATCCAACATCTGAAAGAAAGCACAGAAAAAAAATTAATCAAAGCGATAGTGTCTTATATTTTTGAAGTGTAGTTTTTCCTTCTGAATTTTTAAAGCTGTTCTATTGCCTTGAGATTTTCACACAAAATGAATTCTTATGAAGAGTAAGATATAATCCTTGGTTTCTTTTGTGAGCTATTTTGCTGGGGAAGATACAGTTATATTGATATTGCATAGTTTTACAAATCTCTCATTTGAACATTTTGCGCATTTATGTAATATAGGATTTATAAAGGAGATATACCGTAAATAATTTTATTTGGAATTTACATGTAGTGATTTGTGAAATGTTAAAATGTCCTTAAAGGGAAATACTGATTAGATGATACAGAATAAATTAGTATTATGTAGTGTGGAATAGTGAAAGTGAAGAAGTAGCTTGATATAGTCAAGGGTTTTGTGTATTGCTGGTGCTTCAGGGCTTTGGCACGGTAGTTTAAATACATGGATCCTGAAGCCAGATTGTGGGATTTGAGCTATGGCTAGCCAACATGCAGCCTATGCATGACAACGGGAGCCAGTCAGTCAACGTGGCTGAACCTCAGCTTTTCCATTACTAAATAATTTAAAATGCATATGAGTGTTTTTAAATATTTAAAACCATGGTTGACCTTATTATTGCTATTATTGATGTAAATAGTATACTCTCCTACTTAGATATCAAAGATTATGGAGACCCTCACACCATTTTACAGACTATCCCACCCTCTGTCACTCACTGGCTTTGTTTACATAGACAAGGCACAAAGCCCTTAAAGAATGTCTCTTCATCTGTAAGGGATTGAAAACTTTAGTATCCTTCAAACTGTCAAAATCTCTAATGGTTAAAAACTAAAATGAAAGCGAGATTCTTTATCCTCATCAAT
This sequence comes from Corynorhinus townsendii, assembly GCA_026230045.1. Taxonomy (NCBI): domain Eukaryota; kingdom Metazoa; phylum Chordata; class Mammalia; order Chiroptera; family Vespertilionidae; genus Corynorhinus; species Corynorhinus townsendii. Next base: position 73,833,313 of record JAPDVU010000003.1, on the reverse strand, counting down.
GTTGATATTTTGAGAGGAATTTGTAAAGAAGCCATGAATCTGGGAAGACATCTAAATGTTCACTGAAGCTGGCAAATCCATTTGGACTTCATTTTCTGTTCAAAATAAATTCTGATGGTCTGACTATTTGTATCATGTTATACATCTGCTGATGGATGACCACTGTTAAATGGTAATGCCTTCTTGCTTGCACACACACACATGCACACATGCATGCACACACATATGTATATACACACATACACAAAAGTCGCAATTGTTTTATCTTTGCTGACTTGGGAGGTTTTGTAGAACTTGCCATATTAAAACTGAGAAGTTAAAGGTAAAATGTAACAGTTTGTCACAATTATGTTTCATATTGGCAGGTGTTCTGAACTTTCTGTTTGATAACTAGACATATAAATTTCAGTTCTTAAAGCTTTGCAGCCAATTTAAGGGCTCATTTATTTCACTGACAGCAAGATATATGTACAGCCTGGCATACAGGATGTCTGGGGCCAAAACCGGCACTTTGTTGCTTGCTTGTCTCACAGGGAGTAAATAGTAGCAATTTTTCAGCATAGGCATACTAGCACAAGGTGTTTAGCAAATAAATGAGCATACGATGACCTGTGGTGTCCTGAAATTACTAAAATTCATGAATAATAAAATGATCTATAGATTGTTAGCAGAGGGCTACAGCACAGGCTAATTTGCAGCCAGTGAAGCTTTGCAGGATAATTTATAACTTTTGAAAATTTAATGACTTCATCAATTTTTACCTATTTTTTAGCAATATAATCTCCCGAATATGACTTTCAGCTATGATTTTCTTGTAAGAAAATATCTAAGATACCTGCATATCTAGGTGATTAAAATTAAGGTTACTTCATTTAGATGTCTTGATTGTTTTATATAATTCAGAAAATAAGAGAGTGAAAATTTAGACTGTATGTGTTTTGTTCTAATAGGTATTTTTATGTAAAGAAATTTGGTATATATAACTAATTATGTAGCTTGATGCCATTAGTTCAGGGGCATACCACTTCACTTTTGAAAATTGAGCTTTTCACTTTAAATCCAAGTATGAACACCAGTTTATTAATTTATTTTTATTTACAAATGTCATAGAAAAAAATCTTTGAACAACAACAATTACATATAAATGCTTTTTTATACTCAAATCACTTGGGGGAAAGTATTGCTTGAACTTTAGTTTTATGTTCTCTAACCTAAAATCATGTTTTTCTCTTATAATTTTACATTTTACTAGTAAATTAATTTTCTTAGATTGATTATTTGTTTGTATTTAGACTATGCCTAATAATGCTATTTTTTCTCTAATTTTATGATGGTTGAAATTAAAAACTTTCTGTCACATATAAGAATGATGAAGCTCTTTTTTAAAAATATGTTATTGATTTTTTTGATTTTTTTTTACAGAGAGGAAGGGAGAAGGATAGAGAGTTAGAAACATCGATAGGAGAGAATCATTGATCAACTGCCTCCTGTACACCTCCCACTGGGGATGTGTCTGCAACCAAGGTACATGCCCTTGACTGGAATCAAACCTGAGACCTTTCAGTCCACAGGCCAACACTCTATCCACTGAGCCAAACTGGTTAGGGATGATGTAACTCTATATAACTTAGCCACATTGCTTAGATTAATATAAATATTGTAGCCTCTTTTCATTGAGGATGGTCCGGCTATCACCAAAAACCAAACTTATTTCCTCACAATGTCTAAACATTTACTAAACAGCTGGATTATATAGGTATAATCAAAATGGAATATGACTATAAAGCAATAAAACTATTTTCATCCATATTAGACTATAAATCAAGAAGTATTGCAATTGCATTTGGAATAGTGGTATCATATAAATGTAGCATGTCCTTTGGATTTTAGTGGCTTATTTTTATGACAATTTTATAACTTTTTGTTATATTTATTTTATTACTTATTCTTTATTTATCATAGTTAAATAGAATGTATATTTATCCACAATGTTTTCTGTTTAAAGGTGTTTCTTTTGTTTCACAAAAATATTTTATGTCTATAAAACAAAAAGTAATTCAAATCATTTGTAGTCTTTTAATAATGTTTTATTTTTTCTATTAAATAGAATCAGTAGAATTCTACATTGTATGCTAAAGTTTAATAATTACAAATTTAATATATTTTGTATTAATATACACACAATTAATAATAATCAGGGGCTGCTACTATGACCTATGAACTTTAGTATTTTACATATTATTTCATTAGCACCTCATGACCTTGCAATATGTGAATTAAAGCTGCAATGTATATACCAGCTAATTTAGGCAAATAAGTAAACATTTAAAGGCTCAAGATATATAGAATAAAAGAACAAACATTTAAAACCAATACCACTCAAGGGGCAAACTCAGTGAGCAACAAAACTCCAATAAGCAAGTCCTGCTCAATAGGAGTTGCTCCTACACAACAGCTCTTCAACTGTAATTGCACTTGGTCCTCACAACCAATTGGCCTGGGGGTCATTCTGTTCAGACACATCAGCAGCAATCAAGGCTCAAATGCATAGTGAACACAGCCCACATCAGGGCACACCTAGAGTGACCAGCTTAGGTTACTCGGGAGGCTGAACCACTGTGCCCTACAGGACACATACTAAACAATGCTACTCTACCAATTCCAGGAGACATAGAAGCTCTACCAAATACATACTAGTAGAAACAAACATAAGGAAGCAGCCAAAATGTGGACACAAAGACAAACAAAAAAATCAAACATTTCACAAATGAAAGAATAGGAAAAGTGTCAGAAAAATAACAAAGAACAAAAACTAAATGAAATAGAAGCAAGATAACTACCAGACACAGAGTTCAAAACAATGGTTATAAGGATGCTCAAGGAACTTAATAAAAGCTTTAAGGAACTTAGTGAGAATTTCAAGGAAATTAGTGTGAACATCAAAGACACGAAAAAGGACCAGTCAGAAATGAAGGATTCAATAACTGAAATGAAGAATAATTTTCAGGGACTCAACAGTAGACCAGAAGATGCTGAGAATCAAATCAACAATTTGAATATGAGAAAGCAAAAAATACTGATTAAAAGAGCAAAAATGAATAAAAAATCTGAAGATAGTATAAGATCCTCTGGGACAACTTCAAGCATACCAACATTTGCATCATGAGGGTGCCAGAAGGAGAAGAGAGGGAGCAAGAAATTGAAAACCTATTTGAAGAAATAATGACAGAAAACTTACCCTCCCTAGTGAAAGAGATAGACATGCATGTACAGGAAGCACAGAGAGTCCCAAACAAGATAAACCCAAAGAGGCCCAGAGCAAGACACATCATAACAAAAATACCAAGGGTTAAAGACAAAGAGAGAATCTTAAAAGCAGCAAGAGAAAATCAGTTAGTTACCTACAAGGGAGCACGATACAACTGTCAGCTGATTTCTCAACAAAAACTTTGCAGGCCAGAAGAGACTGGCAAGAAATATTCAGAGTGATGAATAGCAAATACCTACAACCAAGATTACTTTACCCACCAAAGTTATCATTTAGAATAGAAGATCAGATAAAGAGCTTCACAGACAAGGAAAAGCTAAAGGAGTTCATCACCACCAAACCAGTATTATATGAAATGTGGAAGGGTCTTCTTTAAGAAGAAGAACAATATAAAGATAAAAATATGAACAATAAAATGACAATAAAAACGTATCTGTGAACAATTGATAGCAAAAATAAAAAACAAGGAATCTAATGAACAAAATAAACCGATGAATAAAATAGAACCAGAGGCATGGATCATGGAACAGACTGACTAATCTCAGAGGCAAGAGATTAACCAAGAAGTTATATGCACATATGAACTACCTGTGGATACAGACAATAGGGTGATGAAGGCTTGGGGCTGGTTGGGATCCTAGTGGAGGAGGGCAATAGGGAGTAAAAAGAGGCAGGGGACATCTGTAATACTTTCAACAATAAATATATAAACATATGTATGTATTTAACTTATGTGTTCTTTCCAAAATAAAACAAGTTGTCCCAGGATCCAGCTGAAATAAGTATTCACTACTTATTAACCTACTTTTTTTTTTTAACCACAACTTTTTTATCCACTCATCTACTGATGGGCACTTGGTAACCTACTTTTTATACTTATTTTTTGGGACATTTTATTACCTCTTTCAACTTTATTGTGCTTCCACAAATTTCTGCTATCTCTTATACTATCATTTGGTATAATGGAAAGAATATGAGGAATAAAGAAGTTTTATAATCTCGCTTAGGTTCCTGCTATTTAATTACACAGGCTTTGATTTTTTTCATCCATAAACATGACACACTAATAAAAGTTATCATAGCAGTCTTGGAATTGGTGAATACCATATAGTTCATTGATAGCCCTGAAGAACTCTAATTGTAATTTCCATGAAATAAAGAGAAGACTGAGGATTAGAGAATCTAGATATAATTATTTTGCAAAGAATGTTAATAAATTACTAAAACAGAGGAAGAGGAAAAGAAGGAGGGGAAAAGGACAGGGGGAAAGAGAGTGAAGGAGGGTAAGGGAGAAAGGGACTTATTTGAAGATAAAACAATTACTTTCAAATTGAGTTAGAGATAAAACAATTTCAAAGTTATTTGCAGTTGACAAGAGTTATGCAGTATAAATGTGGTTTGTCAGAAAGCAATTTTAGAGCCAAGAAAATCAGAGTGAATTATTAACAGTCAGTAACTTAGTTTGGATATTTATTTGCTCTTAGCTAATTGTTTTCATGGGCAAGCTGAGTCACTTTAAGGTTCTGAGCTGAGATGGATAAAAAAAAAACAAAAAATGTAGAACAAGTAATACATTTTGAGAAGTGTCCTCTAGGAGTTATGGATATGATGATATACTAAAATGAAAATGTTTGGTGGAAAAAAAATGCTGTCACAATCAACATGATATATAAGATAAACTATCATCAAACATAGTTTGATAATGTGGAAACCCTTAAATTCTTACCAGTTCTTCCTGCCAGCAGTTTTCATTTTTCCTCTTTTTGTTGACTTATAATCCTATCTAATAAAGAGGGAATATGCTAATTGACCCTCATGCCATTGCAAAAGTGGCGGCACCCATAGCCAATAAGGAGGAAATATGCTAATTGACTGACCTGCCCTCAAAGATGGTGGCATCCACAGCCAATAAGGTGGGGATATGCTAATTGACTGTCACACCCTCAAAGATGGCAGTGCCAACAGCCACAAGATGGTGGCACCCAGTCCCCTCAGGCCCCCAGCTGCTCAGGGCCAGCCCCAGGTTCAGGCAAGCCTCTTATGTCAGATGCCCAGCTGACCAGGACTACCTGAGGCTCACGTAACCAGGGCCGGCCGAGACTTGCACTGCCGGCAGTGGCAGCAGCAGAGGTGTGATGGGGGTGTCTCCTTCCCCTGATCGCTGGGTTGCCTCCCACTCCTGAGGGCTTGTGGACTGTGAGAGGGGGCAGGCCAGGCTAGGGGACTCCCCCCTCCAGTGCATGGATTTTCATGCACCAGGCCTCTAGTTAAAAAACATTTTTTAAAAATTTTATTATATATTTAAAGCATGTTTGTAACTAGGAGAAAAACCAACATTTTCTAAATTTCCTCAGATTGAGAGTGAGAAAGTGAGAGAGAGAGAAAGAGAGAGAGAGAGAAAGTGTGTTGATTTTTGCTTTGGAAGGTGGAGTGAATGTTTGATATTTAGGCAGGATCTGGGTACCACTTACAGTATATTTATATCTAGGAGCCATTTAAATGCTGCCTCCTCTAGAATTTGAGAGCAGAAAACAAATCAGCTATTTCACAGGCTAAATCTACCAGATGATGCTTTCCTTAAACCTGGGTCTCACTCTTCTGCTATTTAAAAATTATTGGCTAGAAGGTTGAATAATTCCACTTTTAAAACTTTGAAAAATTTTCTAATGTTTGCTTAATAAACTACTTCATTATTTAGTTCCCTTTGATAATCTGGGTATTTTGTCACTTTATCTATACTATCTACTCTTAACAGCTGGATATTTGTAAGTATTAATATAAATTCATTTATTTTATTCAGAAAAAATAGCACTGTTTTTAAGATTATCCTTAGGAACATTCAATTGTTTTTATGTAGGTCAACTTTGTTAATGACATACAGGTACAAAAATATTTTTTTAAATTGTTCATGTTATTGGAAAGTAAATTACAGATGTTCAAAGTGAGTAGACATGATCAACTCTCCCCTTAGCCAATGGTTTTGGTAATCTTCCCCACACAAAATAGTTTTGGGTTCCCTTCTTCTCTTTAATGGAATTTGTTTTCTATATAGCTATATCCATATTATATATCTATATAAGTTGACTCCTTACATTAGAATTCACTCCTGATACCTAGGAAATGTGAAATATTGTCTTACCTTTACTTGGTATCATTCACTGTCTATGCAATTATCTGCTCTGGCACAGGATTATGGAGAAACCATAAACTTTCTACTACAGTCCTCCTAACATGGCATTTACCCTTTTATTTATAAATTATTATATTCCCATATCTAAAGTCTCCATGTGGTCTTCTCCCGAGACTTGAAATGAAGCAGTGACATTATATTTCACTTTAATTGAAGAGTGCTGAACATTACATTCATGACTGTCTAAAATAATTGCACTTTCTCAAATTTCCAATGATTGTCATTTTATAGTCAGTCAAGAGGAAAAGTAAAATTTCTCACTATGTCTTAATTTCTCACTATATCCTAATGATTATACCAGGTGGAATGAGGTGACATTTGGTATCTATTTATTTTTCTAAACATTTTTTATTTAGCTAAAAGTGATACTGAAATTATTACACATCTAAAATGATAAAGTATACCATATACTTTGGTATGCTATTATTTTAAAAGGTATTTCAATGAATTGTATGTAGTTTTAGAAAACCCTCATGCTATTGCCTCTTTTCTCAAATTTGTCATTTCTCATGTACCTACAAAAAGATATTGACCTTGAGATCACTCAGCTGTCACAAAATTGAAGATAATTTTTTGTTTTGTTGACAACCCCTTCCTAGAAATGCCTATAACAAGTGACTTTTATACAGCGTGTAAGATCCAGGCTTCCCTGTCCCACTCAAGACTGTTTTAAGATGCCATCTGAGCTGAGAACATAGAGTCAATTTTGAGACCTTATCAGACTCCATGCTCTGCCCAATCTTGATCGTTTTCCTTACTGCCTTGAGAGGAAGGGAAATCCCAAGTATCCTCCTTCATAAACATCTTGCATGCTATCTCCATCTTAAGGCAGCTTCTCAGAGAACCCAAACAGAGTCAAGAATTGATGGTCACAAAACACAAACGTTGTAACTTTAGTAGTTTAGTTTAAAGAAAACCCTTAACTGATTTGTGAAGTAATCTTTGAAATTATAGACCACCAATTTACACTATACACAGAATAATCTCAAAATGAAAAGACTTAAATGTAAGTTGCAAAACCATAAAAAATCCTAGAAGAAAACATAGGTAGTAAAGCATTAGAGATTTCTTGTAGCTATCTATAAGTATTTTTTGGTTAGTCCTCACCTGAGGATATTTTTTCAATTGCTTTTCAGAGAGTGTAAGAGAGGTTAGGGAGAGTGAGAGAGCGAGAGAGAGAGAGAGAGAGAGAGAGAGAGAGAGAGAGAGAGAGGATGAGAGAGAGACACATGGACTGGTTGCCTCCCACCTGCACCCTTCCACAACCCAAGTACATGTCCTTAACCAGGAATCAAACCTGAGACCCTTCAGTGTGAGGACAAATGTTCTAAACACTGAACAACACCAGACAGGGCATCTTATAGCAATATTTTTGCTGACATGTCTCCTTGGGCAAAGGAAATAAAGGAAAACATAAACATATGGAAGTACATTAAACTTAAAATTTCTGACCAGCACAAAAAAAAAAAAAAAAAAACTCAACAAAATGAAAAGGGAACACACTGTATGAGAGAACATATTTTCCAATGACACATCTGAGAAGTTGATAATTTGAAAAATGTAGAAAAAGCTTATATAAATAAACACCAGGAAGACAAATAATCCAATTTAAAAATGGGCAAAGGACCAGAATAGGCACTTCTTGAAAGGAAACGTAGATGGCCAATGGACATGAAAAAATGCTCAACCTCAGTAATTCACTAAAAGATGTGAATTAAAGCCACATGAGATGTAACTTCACACCAGCCAGAAAGTCTACCATAAATAAATCAATAAACAAAAATGCTGGTGAATATGTGGACAAAAGGGAATCCCAGTGCACTGTGTGTGGGAATACAGACTCTTGCAGCCACTGTGGGAAACAGTATGGAGTTTCCTGAAAATTTTAAAAATTGAACTGCCTTTTGATCCAGTGATCCTACTTCTGGGAATATATCCTAAGAATCCTGAAACACCAATTCAAAATAATATATACACCCTTATGTTCATAGCAGCATTATTTACAATAGCCAAGATCTGAAAGAATCCCAACTGCACATCAATAGATGAGTGGGTAAAAAAACTGTGGCATATTAACACAATGGGATACTATGCAGCAATAAAAGAGAAGAAAATCTCACCCTTTGAGACAGCATGAATGGACTAAGAGATTATTATACCAAGTGAAATAAGCCAGTCAGAGAAAGACAAATACCATATGATCTCACTTATATGTTGAATCTATTGAAAAAGTAAAGTGACAAATGCAAAAGAATTAAATTAGACTCACATATCACATAATTAACTCAATCAAGATTAAATGTTTAAATGATTAATCCTATAAATATCTTAGAAGAAAATTAGCTATAAATCTATATGTCCTTAGATTAAGAAATGTTTTATCAGAATGACCCCAAAGCACAAGAAACAAAAGACAAAATAAGTTGTACATTGAAATTAAAACATTTTCTGTGCTTCAAAAGACAATGCCAAGAAAGTAAAAAGAGAATCCATGTAATGAGAGATGATATTTGAAATTATCACATATGATAAGAGCCTAAGTATTCAGAATATATGAAATCATCTTTTGACTCAACATTAAAAAGACAACTTATAGAATTTTAAAATTGGGCAGATTTTGACTAGACATTGTTATGAAAGATATAAAAATGGCTAACAAACACAGAAAAGTTACCCAAAATCATTATTCACTAGGGAAATAGAAATCAAACTGCAATAAAATATCACTTCATACTCACTTCATACTGCTACTCTTAAGATGGCTATAATATAAATGTAGAATGGTACAGCTCCTATGAAAAAACAGTGTGTCAGTTTCTCAAAATATTAAACACAGGTACTTATAATTCTGAAATTCCACTTGTAGGTATATAGTCAAGATAATTTAAAACATATGTTCTCACCAATTTTATATGGATATTTATAGCAGCATTAGTTCTATAACTGAAAACTGGAGACAACCTGAATGTCCATCAACAGATGAATATATAAACCAAATATGTTGTATCCATAGAATGACATTCAGCTACAACAAGGAATGAAGTGTAGACACATTCTATGCCATGGGTGAATCTTGAAAATATGCTAAGGGAAAAAAGCCAGGCAGAAATGCCCACACAATGTATCATCCCATTCATATGAAATGTCCAGATAGGTAAATCCAAAGAGACAGAAAGTAGATTAATGGTTGCCAAGGTTGGGGAGAAGGTATAATTGGAAGTGAATGTTAATTGGTAAAGTGTGTCCTTCTGGTGTGATTAAAATGTTCTGAATCAGATAATGGTATTGATTATATAAATATTGTGAATATATTAAAAGTTCTAAAACTACTGAAGTCCACTAACTCATGTACTTTTTAAAAAGTGAATTTTAGGAGGAGAAACCAAGATGGCAGCATAGGTAAATACCTAAACTGCTGCCTCACACAACAACATCAAAACTACAACTAAAAGACAAAATGGACACCATCCAGAACCACAGGAAAACTGGCTGAGTGGAAATTCTACAACTAGAAAGAAAGAGGAAAGCACATTGAGACTCAGAGGAGCTGCAAAAGGCTGAGGTATGGAAACGTGCGTGCATGGGGAGGATGGGCGGCTGAGAGCATGGGCAGCTGAGTGCGTGGCTGGATTTCCCAAGAGGGAGGGAGACAGAAGCTCCCGACTGCACTGAACTCCAGTCCCGGGTGAGACCCTGGGAACTCAGACTCATTCAGGGGGAATCTGTACTGTCAGGAAAAGAGAAAGCACACTGAAACTCAGGGGAGCTGTGGAAGGCAGAGGTCCAGCGGCATGCGTAGAGAGGACTGACTGATGAGTGCATGGGCGGCGGAGTGCACGGCTGGCTTTCTAAAGGAGGAGGGAGACGGAAGCTCCCAACTGTGCTGAAATCCAGTTCCAGGTGAGTTTCTGGGAACCCAGACTCATTAAGGGAGAAACTAGATTGTCTGGTAGTGGGCGAAACTGGAGGGCGACTTTCACTCAGAGGTGCTTGCAGTGATTACTGAGGGACACTGAGATCCAAGGGCCTCATAAGGGAGGGCTGATGGGAAGCCAAGGCTGTCTGCTCCGCTCTGAGACTCCACCCCATCCTAGGTGAGCACAGAGGCTTTTGCAATTTTGAAAGTCTTGTCTCATAAGGGTGTCTCCAGCACAGAAGTTCTCCCAGAATAGACACAGCTAATCCTCACAGCCAAATGGCCTGCAGGTCAATTCCTCCCAGTGATACCAACAAAAATCAAGACTTAACTACAACAAGGCTGTGCACACAGTCCACAAAGGGGTGCATCAAAAGTGTCCACCTCAGGTAACTGGGGGAGGCTGAGCCACTGGGCTCTATAGGACACCTACCACACAAAGCTAATCTACCAACTCAGGGAAGCAGCAAAAATGTGGAGACAAAGAAACAGATGATAAATTAAAGAAATGGAGGAAAGCAAATGACTAAATAGAGAGTTCAAAACCACGGTTATAAGGTTTTTCAACAATTTCCTAGAAAAGCCTGATAAGTTTAACGAGACCCTCAAGGATATGAAAAAGGACCAACTAGAAATTAAACATACACAGACTGAAATAAAAAATATCATACAGAGACCTATAGCAGACTAGAAGACCACAAGAATCAAGTCAAAGATTTGAAATGCAAAGAAGCAAAAAACACTCAACCAGAAAAGAATCCAAAAACTTGAAGATAGTGTAAGGAGCCTCTGGGACAACCTCAAGCGTACCAACATCAGAATTATGAGGGTGCCAGAAGAAGAGAGCAAGCAAGATACTGAAAACCTATTTAAGGAAATAATGACCGAAAACTTCCCCCACCTGGTGAAAGAAATAGACTTACAAGTCCAGGAATTGCACAGCACCCCAAACAAAAGGAATACAAAGAGGACCACACCAAGACACATCATAATTAAAATGCCAAGAGCAAAAGACAAGGAGAGAATATTAAAAGCAGCAAGACAAAAACAGTTAATTACCTACAAGGGAGCACCCATACGATTGTCAGCTGATATCTCAACAGAAACTATGCAGGCCAGATGGGAGTGGCAAGAAATTTTCAAAGTGATGAATAGCAAGAATCCACAACCAAGATTACTCTACCCAGCAAGATCATTCAGAATTGAAGGTCAGATAAAGAGCTTCACAGATTAAAAAAAAAAAAAAAGCTAAAGGAGTTCATCACCACCAAACCAGTATTATATGAAATGCTGTAAGGTATTCTTTAAGAAGAGGAAGAAGAAAAAAGTAAAGATAAAAATTATGAACAACAAATACGTGTCTATCAACAAGTGAATCTAAAAATCAAGTGAATAAGAAATCTGATGAAGAGAATAAACTGGTGAATATAATAGAATTAGCGGCATAGAAAGAGAGTGGACTGACAATTCTCAGGGGGAAAGGGGTGTGGGTTTTGCGGGAAGAGACTGGACAAAAATCGTACAACTATGGATGAGGACAGTGTGGAGGAGGTAAGAGCAGAAGATGGGGTGGGAACCAGGTGGAGGGGAGCTATGGGGGGAAAATAGAAGAACAATTGTAATAATCTGAACAATAAATATTTATTAAATTAAAAAAATGAATTTTATAGTTTATGATTCATATCTCAATTTTAAAATGTTGGAAAATACATTGCAGTGCAGTGTGTGTGCTTGTTTCTGTATGTACATGTACATCTATGTATGTGTTTGTGTGCATTACTAAAACCTGAAATCTGTTGATTTACACATGGAATTAGTTTACTTGGATGTATTGTGGAAGCTGTGGAAATTAATGAGATTTCAAAGAGAAATATAAAGAAAATTTTAGAGATTCAAGGCATGGGCTTTGAGAAATGTCTGTACCTCATAGGACAATAAAGGAAAGGAAGCAAGGAAACTGCTACTGAGAATCCCTAGAGGATGTGTCATGATAGCCTCCTACATGTATGAATTACAGTGAACTATAATCAATACAGGAAGTGTCCATATGTCTAATTCAAATGTCCACCTCTGTCTACATCCTAGATCATGAGCTTGTTTATAACACATAATTTGGTGAATTATTTATTCATTTAAGTTTCCATTAATTTAATACATATTTATAGCACATCTTTTCTCTCCCAAGCAGTGTTCTAGGCTCTAGAAATCTAGTTTTAAAGAAAATAATATCTGCCCTTCATGGCGCTTACATTTCAGGGGAGGTAGACAGCATTATATTATACATAGAACTAGTCTTGAAATAACATCCTTTTATTTGATGTTGATGAAAAAAAAAATTGAAATGTGGGGCCACTGTCCATGTAGTGTTTTCACATTCTTCCGATATCTATGTGGGTTTTCTCTGGGTACTCTGGTTTCCTTTCATATCCCAAAGATGTGCATGTTAGGTAAATTGTTGTGTCTGCTTTGTCCCAGTGTGGGGGTGTGGGAATGCATACTGCTATGGAAGAGGTGCCCTGCCCATGGTGCTTCCCACTATGCTTTCTGATCTGCTGGGAGAGGCTGTGGCTACCTGTGACCCTGAACTAGAATAAGCAAGTTAGAAAAGACTTTTCTTACTTGTTTTTATTAGTCTTTCTTAAATGCATGTATAGCCCACATTTATTTCAATCTGTAATATTAAAAGTATTTGGGTCTTTACTTAGAATTTTGGTGATGATTTGTAACCAGAAATATACCATAGGAACTTAACTTTTGTTTATATCAATTAGTTTATGGTAAAATTGTTTTTTAAAATATGTTGTATTGCTTAAAGTCACAGCTTTCAAGAACCTATTTATGACATTGAGGTCTTATTGTGTACCAAAAAAATGTCTACAGTGTTTAAGATGATCATTAATACTATAAAGAAAAAGAAGGAAATGGTGAAGGGTATTGGGGACATCATGAAGTAGAGTAGGGTTTTCATTTTCTTTCAAGTTTAGTTTTAAATAAGTATAATTTTAAATACAGATGTTAGGAGACACCTAACAAGAAAGACATATTTAAATAAATACCTATAAAACATGAGGGTGGAAAACATGTGAGCTTTTGAGGGAAGGATATATAGTAAGGCATAGGAACAGGTATATAAAAGCTTTGAGGCCAGAGCATGCCTATAATATATATTAAGAACTTGGAATTAAAAAACCGATTCCACCTTTTACAAACTAATATTAATCTGAAAAACATTCTTCCAAGTACTACATTATATTCATACTAGAGGCCCAGTGCACAAAATCGCCCAAGAACCGGACCCAGTGTGCCACAGGATGCAGCGTCAAGTCCTTCCTGGTGACTGGTCTTTGGTCGTTACAGCATTTCTACCACTGGGTTTTTATTATATAGACTAGACACCTGATGCACAAAGATTTGTGCAGAATGGGCCTTCCTTACCCTGGCTACTGGCACAGCCTTTGTCCAGCCCGGAGCCACCTATCCTCCTTCCCACGCTGCCCAGAGGACCAGAGTGGCTGGGATGGTGAGGAAACGTCTGTGTCATCACCATGGCGACAATGCAAGCATCCTGCCCTGGTCACTGGGTGCCTGTGTATGCAAATTAACCCACCACCTTTGTTGGATTAATTTGCATACTCACTCTTGATAGGCTGGTGGGCCTCACAAAGGTATGGTCAATTTGCATCTTCCTCTTTTATTAGTGTAGATGTAGGTTAATTCAGGGATGTTTAATTTTCACGTATTAATATTCTCTAAGAGGTTATGATTATTGAAAGCCTAGGTGGTTTTCATAGGTTCTCTCACAGTTTCTCTCTCTCTGTCTCTCTTCTTAGAGAAAAATGAGAAGTACTTTGTGGTATAAACCTTACACCCTATGCCTACTTTTCAGTCATGGTATTTAGATTTGTAATTTTCCATATCATCAAGTAATAAGACTGTATAATATGATTTAAAAATGAACATCATTTGTACATTTATATTGAAATGTAAGCAATCCATGATATGTTAATTAAGTGTATTGGATTTGTATTTTATTGATCTAAATAGCATATTACCTACCTGTGCTTGCATCCTTTATGATTCAATGTAATTTAATGTATAATTATGATAAGAATATAAGGATAATGCTATTTTTATTTATTATTTGTCTTCTGGTGTTCAATAATAGCAAAATTAAGTCCTCACTGTTGTGACAGCTATAAAAGGATGTGGTTGGCTTATCTAGAGCAAGCTGCACAGGTAAAGACGGTAATTTGCTCCCACAAAATGGTTTTTAAGTCATTTGCTTTTATATGTAAAATTAATTAAACAAGCAAGATTGAAAGCTGACACACTGAAGATTTTATTCATTTTGCCTAATGTAGCATATTATTTCTATCTGGAAAAAGAACACTCAGTTGTAATTTTTCTTCTCTTAAAATATCTAAAGTTTAGTTAATGATATTCAGCATTATGTGGAAGTGTTCTCTAGCTTAGCAATGTGTTTTGTACACCAATCAGGTATTTTTGCACATCATATAAAACTCTGTCATAACTAAACCGGAAAGATTTTTCTCTGATAAATGTACATTATATGCAGTTTGAATTTTTGCAGACATTAGAGAGACAATAAAAAGGAATTTAGTTGTAAGACAGAAATAGATTTTATAAGAACATTGAAGGTGCTATTGAAACAGATGAAGAAAAATAATTTTCTATGATATGCTCTAATGATATTCTTACTGGAAAAAGGAATTTATTCATATGTTATTATTTATCACACTTTATGCTGATAAGCATGATTAGGGTGGGATATCATAACTAAGTAAGCAATTAAAAGAAACAATTTAGTTTATATTTTATGATTTTTATAAACATTTCTTCTGTTTGAATATTGTTTTGTTGAAAATACAAGGCTTTTGCTAATAAAATGATTAGTTTTTAAAAGCACTTCCTATACTTTATTAGCTCATAAAAGAATATTTTGTATATAAGAACTATCATATCATCTTATAGATTTAGATGTTTTGTTTTTGATCATTTATAAAAATCCTATGGTTATTTATTCAGGTCCAGCAGCTAAATTAATGACATTTAATTGATATGTGGAGGAAAATATATGTTTATCAGTAAAAAAAAAAAAATGTTACAGTTAGTAGGGGATTCTATTTCCATTTGCTCTTTATTGTTCAGATATCTCTTCTAAAATAAGAAAAAGAAAAACATGTTTACAGAAAAGAATTGTTATAGATATCCAGAATTCATTTATATCAGTTTTTAAAATAGTGGATTTTCAGCATTGAATATCTACCTATATACAAAAGGCATATAAGTAAATTTTTGAAAATCTTCCTATGAAGCCTTTTAATATCATTTCAGTGATAATTTTATTTTAAACTTGCTTTGCATTGCCACTAGGTGGAACCAGTAAACTTTATCATTTCTATTAATGCATTTTTCTCTATATATACTTAAACACTCTTCAACTAAAAATCCTAGAAATAATTCAGCACATAAATTTCTTAACTTTGTTGATGGGCATCTAAAATTGAAGAATTACCAATCTAAAAATAAATATTGTTGGCAAACACTAGGGCAAAACAACAGAATGTCATCATTGACAGCAGGAAATCTGTTTAAATGTATCAAGGGAGAATGTGAAATTTTTAAACAATCAGGAGGAAAGATAAATCTTAATCAGGAACTACTATCATAGCTGATCACAGATATTGAGTCTTGTCTAGATAGAAATGTTTTAAATACATCACAATAGCTATATACTAATTTTTCCGTCATTGCTAGTCAAGGGGAACCATTAAATCACACACAAAACCTATTTTAAATGGTTTCATGTAAAAATGATTGCTGGTGATTAACAATAATCCGCTAATTGGCAATTTGTCTTGATTTTTGGTCCTTTAAGTCTTAAATCAGTAATTTTTTACCTTGACCTTTACATGGACAAAATGAGGGAGCATTTAAGAAATAGAAAAATGCATGGCAGTGCACATAATAAATTTTACCTGCCTTTATTTGATCAATAATCCAATTCCTAGAATTGAAAAACCATACTTATACTTTAGAAAAGAAATAAATAAACAGGAAAACTGATAGAATAGTTACAGAATAGCTATGTTGGATACTTTTAATACTTCATTTTACAGGTCTGGAAATGGAGACTTACAAAATTTAGAGGCTTTCTCAAGGAGAATAGCTTTCAGAGCTAGTTTCTGATCTAAGATATCACACTCTTAGTCCCTGTGGAATATATGAAGGTATGTAAAGCAATGAATCTTAAAAACCAAGCCTACAACATCAATAGCCTTAAATGTCATGTAAAGACTTTCCTTATTGTTGACGGTAATTGTAGCCACAGTAACTGCTGACACATAAAAATATAAAGATTCAGAACAGAAGAAAGCCAAGGACAGATGCCAAAGAAACCTCATCTGTCTATTCAGCCACTATTTTCTCCTCCCCTCGCCAAGGGACTTAGGAAAAAACGCTCGAAGCCACTCATCCCAGAGATGCAAATCAAAATGCCAATGAGATATCACCTCACACCTGTCAGAATGGCTCTCAACAAATCAACAAATGGCAAGTGTAGCAAAGGATGTGAAGAAAAGGGAACGCTTTTACACTGCTGGTGGGAAATGCAGACTGGTGCAGTCATGGTGGAAAACAGTATGGAGTTTCCTCAAAAATTTAAAATAGGAACTCCCATTTAACCCAGTGATCCCACTTCTAGGAATATATCCTAAAAAACCAAAAACACTAATCAGAAAGAATATATGTACTCCTATATTCATAGCAGTGCGATTTATAATAGCTAAGATTTGGAAACAGCCTAAGTGCTCAAGAGCAGTTGAGTGGATAAAAAGCTGTGGTGTATCTACACAAAGGAATACTACGCTGCTGTAAAAACAAAAAAAAAAAAGAACTCTTACCATCTGCAATACCATGAATGGACCTGGAGAGCTTTATGCTAAGCAAAATAAGCCAGTCAGAGAAAGATAAATATCACATGATCTCACTCATTTGTGGGATATAATAAACAACATAAACTGATGAACAAAATAGATACAGTGAGAATAGAAGAGAAGAGAAGCACCGAATAGACTGTTGAACCTCAGAGGGAAGACAGTGAATGGTGGGAGGGGAGAGATCAACCAATGATGCACTTGTATGCATATGTGCATAACCCATGGACACAGACAATGGAGTGGTGAGGGCCTGGGTGAGGAATGAGTGTGGGCTGGAAGAGGTTAATGAGGGAAAAAGGAGGACCTATGTAATACTTTCAACAATAAAGGTTTAAAAAATAAATAAAAAATGTGGATCCCAGAACTAAGAAAAAAAGAAAAAAAAGAAACATCATCTGTATTAGTTTGCTAGGGCTGCATAATAGAGTACCACAACCTGGATGGCTTAAACACAACAGAAATTTATGTTTCACAGTCCTAGAGATTAGAAATGAAACCAAGGTATCAGCAGAATAATATTTCTTCGAAACTCACTCTACAAGGAAGAAGATTCCTACCTTCTCTCTTACCTTCTGGTGGTGGCCAGGAATACTTGGTTTGCATATCTTTGGTCCAGTGTCTACCTTAGTCATCATGGGGGGAATTTATTAAAAACATCAAAATACATATTTTCTAATTTTTTAATTATTGATTCATTCAGAAACATAAAAGAATAAATAAAACCAATTTGAAATTGTTCCATCTAAAAATTATTGCTAATGATTAACAATAATCAGCTAATTGACAATTTGTGCTTGTTTTGTTACTTTATTTCTATAATTAATAATTTTTTTATCTTGACCTTTGTTAAAGGATATAAATGAAGGAGCCAATAAAAAATAAAAAATAGCCCTGGAAGAGTGGCTGATTTGGTTGGTACATTGGCCTACACACTAAAGGGTCCTAGGTTTGTTTCCTGGGTTGCAAGTTCGATCCCCCACTCCAGGGACACATGCGGGAGCAACCAATCTATGTGTCTCTCTCACATGTTTCTCTCTCTCTTTCTCTCCCTGCTCTCTCCCTTCCACTCTCTCTAATAACAATAATAATAATTAATGAAAAAAATACCCTGGGATGAGGATTGGCAAAAAAA
This sequence comes from Corynorhinus townsendii, assembly GCA_026230045.1. NCBI lineage: Eukaryota > Metazoa > Chordata > Mammalia > Chiroptera > Vespertilionidae > Corynorhinus > Corynorhinus townsendii. The sequence continues at coordinate 73,814,848 of JAPDVU010000003.1, read as the reverse complement.
CAACAAAAAAAAGGTTGTGGGTTTGATCCCTGGCCCAGCCGTGTGTGGGAGGCTTCTCTTTCATTGATGTTTCTCTCTCTCTCAAAAGCATATTATTATTTTTAAAAAATACGTGCTTGTCAGTATAATATTTAATGATTAGAGGCCCAGTGCACAAATTCATGCACCAGTGAGGTCCTTCGGCCTGGCCTACGGGATGGGGCCAAAACCCACTCTCAGACATCCCCTGAGGGGTCCGGAATTGTGAGAGGGCACAGGCCAGGCTGAGGGACTCCGCCAGGGCACTATTGGGGCCAGGGAGGGATGCCGGAGGTTCGCCAGCCAGGGAGGGACTGCAGAAGGGGTCCAGGGTGTGTCTGGCTCATTTTGCTCAGTCCTGATTGGTCGGACCCCAGCAGCAAGCTAACTACCAGTCAGAGCATCTGCTCCCTGGTGGTCAGTGCACATCATAGTGAGTGGTTTTGCGGCCTTAGCATATCATTAGCATATTATGCTTTGATTGGTTGAACAGATGACTGGACACTTAGCATATTAGGCTTCTATTACATAGGATTGTTTTATAGAAGTGTATAGTTGAATCAACTTTTGAATGGAAGTAGCTCTTGGAAAGATATGGTTGAGGAAAGTTTTGAAATTTTGAATTTTTATGCATCAGAATAAGTGAGATAGCCAACTAGAGAAATACGATTGTTTTAAGTGTCCAGCTATAGGAGGCCATTTACTTATCAAGACACAGTTGTACTAAAAAATACAAATATAATTTTGGGGAAAAAAATCACAAAATTAGAACGTTGAGGTTGAGCTTGAGGTAATTATGTAGATAATAACAATTTTGTCAGAAGTTGACAGAAGTAAATATTAAGGGCTGATCAATGCCAGTAGGGATAAATAAGAAAGAAAAATACAAGCATAGAAAACATGTTAGATATTTAAATAAAATTATCCCCTGCTACTCTCTGAACATTTAGAAAATCAAATTCAAACATGTGTATGTATACTTTAAATTAAAGATTTTTATATAAAATATGCAGATATATCAAAGTGAACTTTTGATTTTGTTTCAAAATAATTCCTCAAATAATTGAATCATTTCTTGACTTACAGATTTAGCTCCATAAAGATACTATTTCACTCTGAGTTAAATGAGGAAAATTAAATTAATTAGGAATTTGTAATTGAAGCTTTATTAAACATATGGAAGGATATAGAAAACTTATTTTCCTTTTAAAATGATAATGCATGAAGAAAATAATCCAGACACACTATTGAATATATATGTTTTGAATCAGTATTCACAGTCATATGGTCACAATAGAGATATATAGTATATGGTTAGGACTCTGAGAATGTAAAAATAACATGCTTTAATTATAATCATAATAGTGAGTTGGTCTCATGGGCTAAAACTGAAAAATTTAATGGGTTCTGGATGTAAAATACTGTTGATGAGACATGGTGTCTCCATTTAAACTGAAAGGTTGTTCTTTTTATTTTTTTCCGTTTTTAATGAAAATGTCAGCCAGCTAGAAGTTGACCTCAGCACACAGAAGTTTATCGCTGGAGGTGAAACTTCAACTGTTAGTTAAATTTGCAATTATGTCTAAGCATCCAGAGACAAGAAAACAAGTAGAACAAGAGGCAAACTCATTATTATCACTTGCACTATTACCTCTGCACTAAGGAACCATAGACTTAATTATGAAATCAATGTATCACTGTTGAAATGGGTTGTTCACAGGTCAAGGATAAGTGCAAAAGAGATGACTGAAATGATAAAAATTAAAGAAAAGAAAAAGACAGATAAATAAGCTCCATTTACTAAGTAAAAATAAAAAGCAGAAAAGCTAAGGCAAATCCTATGTGGTATGATATTTATACATTATGCATTATCTTTAACATTTCAGAAACAAACCTAAAACAATCAAGTCTTCAAATAAGATATTATTTTAGTATGTTTTGTAGAATTCAAGGAAAACAAAACACATTCTTTTCCCTTTTTTCCCATTCTCAGTTCATGGGAAATAACTCCTTCTAGATTAAATTCATTCATTTAAAAGAACATTCTATGGAAAAAAAATTTAAAGTATATGGTTGATTAAAACAGAATTATTTCTCTTATAAGCATTTATGACTCCTAGCTTAACAAATAACAGAAAACACATAACCCAACTCAAAGAGTAAGGTAGTATTATGACCTATTTGAAAATCTAGAGGTATGGGTGGCTTAAGACAAAATACATTAGGGTCTGAGTCCATTTCTCTGTGATAAATTCAATTGTAATTTTCTCTCTTTGAATCAACCCCAATAATTTTACCTGATGGCAACAAAATGGCTGAGGCAGTTTTAGGCCTCACGTCTATAGACCCCATTCCCTAAGCAAGAAAACGGTACTCTCTTCAACACAAATGGTGCTATTTACTGTGACTGGATTATCCTGGGTCAGTCACTGTACTGTGTAATCTGGGTTGGGATCACTGATTTTCTTAAACCCGGCTGGTTCTCATGCCTTGAAGCAGAAGTTGATTCAGTCCTTTCCTAATAATATTTTATTCTTCACAATAGTGATGAGTCAGATGAATGTGGGATTATGATGTTAGGGTAGAAATATATTGTAAAGTTCTTTATTGGTCATTTCAAGAAGTGGGAAGTCAGCAGTAATGCCCCAATGCAGTGGAGAGATCTGTCTGCAGAGCAGACACACTTAACACATATTGCATTATCTCTAAATAGTTTTAAAACAATTGTAAAACCAAGTAAAAGTTCCTCTTCTTATTATTACAGTCATGCTCTGCCAATCTATATATATATAAAAGCCTAAGCGGCCAAACCAGTGGTCGATTGGTTGCTATGATGTGCACTGACCACCAGGGACAGACACTCAGTGCAGGAGCTTCCCCCTGATGGTTGGTGCACTCCCACAGTGGGAGTGACCAACAGGAGCCAGGCTCAGGGCTTACAAGCACAGCTGTGGCAGCGCAAGACTCTCCCGCCTCTGTGGCAGTGCTACTGAGCAGTGGTGGCAGGCGCATCGGGGCCAGGATGAGTGGGAGCAGCGCTGCACCCCGCCCAGGCATGGACTCTTCTTTGGCTACCTGCCACTTTGCACACTGCTATATCCCTCAGGGGATGTTGGACTGATCAGGCCAAAATTGGCAGTCCAACATCCCCCAAGGGGTCCCGGTTGTGAGAGGGTGCAAGCCAGGCTGAGGGACCCCACTGGTGCACGAATCTGTGCACTGGACATCTAGTTCTAAATGATGTCAGTGATAGCATACCCATCCCTGAAAAAAAATATTTTTTGGTGTATCTAAATTTTATTTCAACATATGTGTAATTTACATACAATAAAATGCACATATTCAAGTGTACAGCTTGATGAATTTTGACATGTACATGCAACTACATTATCATTAACTCCCTCATGAACATATAGACCATTTTTGTCAATTCTTAATGTTCTCTTGTAACTCATTTTTAGTAATTTATTGCTGAACCACTAGAAATGAACACTTATGAGTTCTGTTGTCATAGATTAGTGTCACCTGTTATTCGCCTTCACATGAAAGGAATCACATAGCGTGTACTTCTTTGTGCTTGGCTCTTGTGCTGAATATAATGTTCATTATCAGCATTTGTTCGATTTGATTGCTGAATAATGCCCCGTTGCATGAATAAAGCACAATCTTCTCTTTATAGACATTTGCTCTTTAAAGCTGTTATAAACACTTTTGTATAATCCTTTTTTAAAAAAATATATATTTTATTGATTTTTTACAGAGAGGAAGGGAGAGGGATAGAGAGTTAGAAATGATGAGAGATAAACATCGATTAGCTGCCTTCTGCACACCTCCTACTGGGGATGTGACCACAATTCAGGTACATGCCCTTGACCGGAATCGAACCTGGGACCTTTCAGTCCACAGGCTGATGCTCTATCCACTGAGCCAAACCGGTTAGGGCACTGTATAAGCCTTTTTGTAAATATATTTTCATTTCCTCTGTGCAAGAAACAGAAAAACAGCATAATTGTTTGGCCATAAGGTAGGTTGATTTTTATGGGTATTTATTTATTTTTGTTTTGTAATTAAATCTTTATTGTTGGAAATATTGCATATGCCCCCTATTATCCCGATTGACCCCTTCACCATCCTATAGTATGTGTCCATGGGTTATGCATATATGCATACTAGGTCTAATTTATTAAAAGTCTGCTTACTGAAATTGAGCAAGTCTTATGGTATACATGGCTACTTCATTGCAGTTCCTTTTTTTTTTTTTAGCATTTATTTAATAATTAATTATGCTGTGCACAATTTGAATCAACCTTTTGGGTAACTTCCTGTATGTAGAGCCTTTTCTCATTAGTAACACTTCAAACACTACAACTAAGGTTTGCATAAAAATTTTAAATGAATGGAAATAAGAAAAAAAATGAACTCACCACCATTCTTAGAGGTTTTCCCTTTTCATAATCTTGCTACTTTTGCTCCTAGTTGCTTGAGAAGTTTTCTGAAGATTTCAATTTTAGTTTTTTTCCTTACTTGTTAAATTTAGTTGGTCAGAGATCATTTGTTGGCTATGATCTTCCTTGTCTGAAGAGTCTCTTCATTCTTATTCACTAATTCTTATTTTTATAATTATTTTTAGTTTAATTTCACATATTTTTTTTTATTTGTCATTTTAAAATCCAGTATATTTATCTTTTCTTCCCAACTGTTCTATTTGACTATATGTGGTCGCATGCTTTAAATCTCTGGTCCAGTGTCACTTTATCAGAGATAATTTCTTAACTTTCTATTAAAAATAGCAAAGTAGAATAAATTTTGACCTCTTATACTGATATTAGTGGCCCAGTGCATGAAATTTGTGCACAGTAGGTGAGGGAGGTTATCCCTCAGCCCGGCCTGCACCCTCTCTAATCTGAGACCCCTCAGGGGATGTATGACTGCTGGTTTAGGCCTAATCCCACAGCGAGCAGTCAGACATCCCTCTCACAATTTGGGATCCCTGGCTCCTAACCACTCACCTGCCTGCCTGACTGATCACCCCTAACCACTCTTCCTGCCAACTGCCCCCCCCCACCTGCCTGATTGCCCCCAACTGCTTTCCTGACTGGCCTGCTCACCCCCAAAGGTCACCCCTACCAGCTTGATTGCCCCCAACTGCCCCCACCCCTGCCAGCCTGATCGCCCGCAACTGCCCCCACCCTGCTGGCCTGCTCACTCCCAACTGCCCTCCTCCTGCCTGCCTGCCCACCCTGCCAGGGCTCTGTGATTAATGATGTGCAGAGGGAGGCACTGGCCACCCGGCTGGGGCTCTGGGATGAATGGCAGAGCAGAGGCAGGCATTTCCCTCCAGGCCTGGGCTCCACCATTTCTCCCCGCCCACAGGGAGGCCCTGCCCACCAGGCCTGGGCTCCACCTTTAATCCCTGGACGGTTGTCTGGAAGGTCTCCCAGTCTAATTAGCATATTACTCTTTTATTAGTATAGATTGTCAATACAGTGGACCCTCAGTTCTTGAACTTAATTTGTTCCAGAAGGCTGTTCAAAACCTGAATCATTTTTTCCCATTAGAAATAATGTAAATTGAATTAATCCATTCCAGATTCCCAAAAGCAAAAAACATGAAACTGTTCACAGCAGAACTTCCTGAGATGTTAACAATGCAAAATTTAGCAGTAAACTGACTCATACTTGCACATTTTATCCTTAGTTTGTCATCTGAGAGACACATGACTGATCATACAGGTATCAGCACGGAAAGGTTGTTGGGTCAAAAAATGAATTTTTGTACAACAACCGAAACATTTTCCCATGAACAACTTGGTGGAGAACTGAATTTTTCAAAATGAGAGACATTTGAGAACCCAGTTTTAACAGTATGAAGAATTATTACCCCAAAATATAGCATATGATATTTAAATTCATTTTATTTTCTATCTTTCTTGATCCTCTGCCTGTCTCTTCACTAAATTTTTAGATTCATCCTATTTTTCAATGTGGTGTCCAGCCTATAGCATAAGAGATCAGTGCATGTTTATTATATAAGTAAACTAGAGGCCCATTGCAGGAAGATTCCTGTAACAATAGGGATTCTTTGGGCCTATTCCTGGAAGAATAGGCCTCCAGAGGCCTGAGCAAAGCAGAGAAAGGAGCGAAGCCCACCAAAGTGGGCTTTGCTCCTTTCTTTGCTGCCTCGTTCCCTCCTGTCTCTCCTGCTTTGCTCTCTTCTCTGCTGCTTCGCTCTCTTCTGCAGCACTTGGCTTCCTTCTATGGCTTCTTTCTAAGCTGTCTTCAGTCTTCACTCAGTGCCTGATTATGCAAATTAACTCCCATTTGTTGGGTTAATTTGCATACTCAGTCCTGATTGGCTGGTGGGCGTAGCAGAGGGATGGTCAATTTGCATGTTTCTCTTTTATTAGTGTAGATGTATTTGTAATTGAATATGTGATTGTTTACTCGCATTTTCCCCTGCCAGTAGTTTCTGAATTCTATGGAACTGTACTGTGCTATTTCATCCAGTTTTTCCAACACCATTTTTTGAAAAAACTGTCTTTAGTCATTGAATGGTTGTAGTATTTTTATCAAAAAATATTTGACTTTATTTTTAGGCCATTTTATTCTTTTGGTTTGTTAGTCTGTCTTTATGCCAGTATCATGATGTTTTTTTCTTCTTAATTTTATTTTGTAATTACACTTTATATTCAGTATTATTTTGTACTAGAGGCCCAGTTCATGAAATTTGTGCACAGTGGTGGGGATTCCCTCAGCCCGGTCTGCACCGTCTCCAATCCGGGACTCCTTGGGGGATGGATGTCTAACTGCCTCTTGCATTCCGGGACTGCTGGCTCCTAATTGCTCATCTGCCTGCCTTTCTGATAACCCCGAACCCCTCTGCCTACCTGCCTGATTTCCTCTAACCACTTCTGCTTGCCTGATCATTACTAACCACCTCTGCCTGCCTGCCTGATCACCCTTAACTGCTCCCCTGCTGGCCTGATTGCCCCTAACTACCTCTGCCTTGCCCCACATCCAGGACCCAGAATTCCCTCCTCTGGTCAGTCACAGGCACCCAGGACCTGGACTTCTCTTCCTCTGGCCAGCTGCAAGCACCCAGTACCCAGGCTGGCTGCAGCCACAGGGGACCATAGGAGGATGGCTTCACCTTTGCTGCAACCACAGGTGTCCAGGACCACGGGGCAGGTGGCTTGTCCCTCTCCTGGGCCACAGCTGCAGGCGATGGCACCCGAGACCGTGGGGTGGACAGCTTGTCCCTCTCCTAGGCTGCAGGCTCAGGCGCAGCCGCTGGCACCCAGGACCACAGGGCAGGTGGCTTGTCCCTCTCCCAGGCTGCAGGTGCAGGCACAGACACTGGTGCTCGGGATTGCAGAATGGGCAGCTTGTTCCTCTTCTGGGCCATAGGCACATTCATTGGCACCTGGGACCATGGGGACCATGGTGTGTGCAGCTTGTCCCTCTCCCGGGCCGCAGGCTGGCTGGTCCTCATTCCTCTCTAGTGAGTTCATTTGTGCTTGGCTGGGCCCCATTCCTCTCTCCCCAGTTTTGTGTGTCTGAGCCATTAAGGCATGATGGCATGAGGGTGTGATGACCATTTGCATATTAGCTCTTTATTATATAGGATTCGCTTCAGGTCTTCAGCATAGTAGTTAGACAATCATATACTTTGCAAAGTATTCCCCCTGATATTTCCAGGACCCACATTGCACCCTACATAGTTATTAGAATATTATTGACTATACCCCTTATGCTGTACTTTATATCCACATGATCTTATGTAATACCAATTTGTACTTCTTAATCCCTTTACCTTTTGCACCTAGTCCGGCAAACCCTCCTCACTCTGGCAATCATCAGTCAGTCCTCTGAATCTATTATTCTGTTTCTGTTTTGTTTGTTTATAATATTCTTTAGATTCCACATATAAGTAAATCATTTGTCTTTCTCTGACTGGCTTATTTAACTTAGCATAATTCCCTCTAGGTTCATTCATGTTTTGATTACATTATCTTTGTGAAATATTTTGAAATCAAGAACCATTAGTCCTCCAGGTTTTGTTTTGTTTTCCCTCTGGTTATTTGGCTCCTTTAAGAATCCATATCAATTTTAGAATAATTTTTACTATTCCTTCAAAAATGTCATCAGGATTTTGAAAGAGATTACATTGAATCTGTAGATAACTTTAGGTTGTGTTGGCACCTTAATATTAAGTCTTTCAATCCATGAAAATGAAAAATGCTTCTATTTATTTATTTATTTATTTATTTATTTATTTATTTATTTGATTCTTTTTTCAATGTTCTCAGTTACTATTTGCATGGAATATCTGTTTCCATCCTTCTACTCTCCGTCTATTTGTGTTACCATTATCATTATTATCTGTTATCCTCACCCAAGGATATTTTTTCCCATTGGTTTTTGGAGAGAGTGAGGAGAGAAGGTGTGAGAGAGAGAGAGAAAGAGCAAGAGACAGAAAAAGATTGATGTGAGAGAGACACATCCATTGTTTGCCTCCTGCACATGCCCCAATTGGCACCAGGGATATAACCTACAACCTAAGTATGTACTCTTGACCGGGAATTGAACCCACCACCCTTCGGTATGCCAGCTGATGTTCTATTCAGTGAGCAATACTGGCCAGATCTCTGTTTGTATTATTCGTTCTACGTGAGTCTCTTGTAGATAGCATATAGTTGAATCATGTGTTTTTATCTATTCTGCCAATCACTGACTTGAGTTGAATCCATTTTCATTTAAAGTATTTACTGATAAAGAGGGTCTTTTTTCATTTCATTATTTGTTTTCTAATTGCCTTATACTTTTCCTTGTTTCCCATTTCCTGTATTACTATCTTCTTTAAGTAAAATTTTAAAATTTCCTATTTATTTCCTTACTTTTGGGCATGACTATCAGATAGAGGAGTGTTCTAGACAAAACTAAAGTTAATATAGAACTGAGGCAAGGATGTGTTTTCAGTGTCTCTGAAACAATGAAGTTCAGATAGAGGTAAAGAGGTAAGGAGGGTGTTAGGGGAGGCAACCAAACAATAATCAGGATCAACAAAAGAATATGGGCAGATACATTTTTTAACTTCTCTATTTGAAGAAATATTTTAGTGCAGTGATCAAATGAGTTAAAAATAATAGGTATTATTGATAAAAAGAATTTTGTAATGAGATATCGGTGCTTTAAAAACAACCCTACAATTAAGCAGACAGAGAAATAATGAGGTTAATGGTAGGCTGTTCTGCAACACTAAATGTCAGAAGACAAGGGCTCATTACCAGCATTATGTGAAAAAGAGTCTGCATGCCCTCTGTGACATAACCCATCAGGCTGTCTTTCACACGAAAGACAGAGAGAAGGGCATTCATTGACATGCATGGAGTCAGAAAGTATGCTATTTCTATGACCTCTTTAGAAAAAATTAAAACCACAGGATATGAATCATCAGCAATGGGGAAAATATATTTAAAATAAACAGAATATCAATGATTTTGCTAACATTCATAGGAAGTCTAAGTGGTGCTGACATAATTATGAAACTGAGATATTGAAAATTCTTAAATGCAAGCTATAATAAAAATCTCAATAAAATCTGAGAAAAAACATTTTATTTTGACAAAATTTTGTAGAATATAAAGGCAAAAATATGAGTAAAAGCATATGAAAGTCTGGGGAAAACGCTATTTGTAACAACAATAACATATAATATGAATTGTGTACTTTTATTGCTATAGTCTGCTTCAAAAACATTTTTATTTAGGAACACATTTAAAGCTCCCAACACTATAACACAGTGTTGCCTTCCATCAAAATCATAGTTTTAAACCAGAACTGACTTGTGAGGAAGACAAATGATTTTTAAGGAGAAAACAACAACAACAGAACACCTCAATTTTAGAGCAGTGCATACATTTAACTAGGTAGCAATGATCTTGCATATACATAAGTGATTCTGGGGCAGTTGTTTGAAATAAAAGAATGTTTAAACTGAATAAAGGCGAAATGGATAGGTGGGAAGAAATGGGAAAAGAGATTAGAATTATAGTAAGAAGATCAAGCTGTAGGAGTAACAAGCTCCGTGAATAATCAGTGATCAATATCAATGTGTCCAAAAAGACTCCCAGTGATAGGGATATGAAATTTGAAGTCTGTGACAGGCAGTGAAATGATGCAACTTTCATGTTATGATCACAAAACTTAAAGTTCTATTACACATGACATGCTTGAATTCCTGATTTCTTTAGGATGGGTTCAGTGTATAAATATGATAGTGGAATAGTTGAGAAGAGCATTGCAGTGAATTGAGAGGAGGGGTTACTTTGGGTCAGAAGTGACTGACAGTTTGGCAAGAGCACTGGACTTGCTGCAATATAGAAACTGGAAGCTTGGATCAATTTTATTTGTATATTAAATTGATAGAAAAATGCATCATGGTGCAGATAACTAATAATTTTAAATGAAGAATTTTTAGCAAATGCTCACTTATAAAGATGAATGATGACCACAGCAGTGTTTATAATAAGAAACTTTTCCAAATATAACTTTTACTACAAAATATAGAATTGAGTTAAATAAAGTTAAGCAATATATATGTTAGAATACTATTCAGCCATTTACTTTACATTAAAGATCATTATTAACATGCTAAGATTTTTAGGGAAGATTAAGGGGAAAAAAAAGATAAACATCAGTAATTGCAATATAGTACGATACTCCCAGAGACAGTGAATATCAGAAAAGCCTTCATATCTGTATGGTTTATCTATATTATAGAAATTATATTATTTACAAGATCTGATTCATTATTCCTTGTGTACACAAAGAAAACTGAACTTCTTAGCCCTTTTACAGTTAGGCGGGGCCACATGACAAATTCTGGTTAAATGGTTATGAGTGCAAATGACTTCCAGGCCAAAACGTTTACTCTCCTATGTGAGACTTTTCTTCTCTAGTGGAATAATCATGTAGAACACCTCTTAATAAAGGATAGCACCATAAGCCTGTATCTCGAAAAGTTGTTTGGTAAAGGGTAGTATCATAAACCTGTATCTTGAAAAGTTTATTTCTCTACAGCTGACATTGCATGGTAGAGAAATAAAAATTTGTTATAACAAGTAATTGCCATGTAGTTCAGTTATCATTATATTTTTTTATGCCTGGACATAAGTTTAGCTCTCCAAAATAATACACAGTGGGAACCAGCAGTTTGCAACATGTCTTTCTTTAAAGTTCATACATTGTACATTATCTAGAAAAAAAAGACCATCACATTTCCACCCCTAAGATAAATACTAAAATTTAAAATATTTATATTATTACTCTTGAATTATCATGTTCTTTTTTTACATTTTTCTTCATTTGTAATATTTCTCAACTCTGTTTTTTAACCTAATTCTCTATTCTCCCATCTGTGCACTAGCTAAATGAATCATCAACTACTATGTAGCTGTCTAAGGGAGTTACTTATCATAATACTAGAGGCCCGGTACATGACATTCGGGGGTTCCCTCAGCCCGGCCTGTGCTCTCTCGCAGTTATACTTCTGGAAATTTATCTGCAGAAATACAAAACAAAGAATTCAAAATAATATATGTACCTCTATTTTCATTGCAGTGTTATTTACAATAACAATATTTGAAAGTGGCCCAAGCATCCATCAGTAAATGAGTATATAAAAAAGCTGTGGTACAGTTACACAATGGAATACTACTTGGCCACCAAGAAAAAAAAAAAAAAAAGAAATCTTACCCTTTGCAACATTATGGATGGAACTGGAAATTATTATGCTAAGTGAAATAAGCCAAACAGAAAAAGATAAGTACCATATGACTTCACTCATATATGGAATCTAATGAACATAATAAACTAACAAACAAAATAAAAACAGACTCACAGATACAGAGGACAGACTGGCAGCTGTTAAAGGAAAGGGACTTTGGGTATCTGGATGAAAAAGGTGAAGAAGGCATTAAGAAAAAAGTCATAGACACAGACAACAGTCTGGTGATTAGCAGAGGGAAAGTGGGTTGGGGGAAGTAGAGGAGGGTAAAGGGAAGATAAATGGTGATGGAAAGAGATTTGACTTGAGGTGGTTAACAAACAATACAATATACAGATGATGTATTATAGAATTGTACACCTGAAACCTATACAAATTTTAAACTAATGTCGTTCCAATAAATTCAATAAAAATTTTAAAGAAAAGACTATTTTGGAAATGTTTATGGTAAAATTTACTATCTGGAATGTATTAAAGGTTTGCTAGATACTTAATATTAAGAGCTGTTTTAGCTGGATATACTTTGTCTAGTTTATTCATTGTAAATGCATTGCAATTTGTATAGAAATGGGATGCATAAATAACATATTATGTAGATATAAAATTGAGAAATTTCATAGCTCTTTGCTAAATCTTTATGTGCTCAGTTAATACTTGTCTGCCTATGGCAAAAACATTTCTCATGAAAATGGAGACTCGGGGAGCTGATTCTGATGGATTAAGGACCTCTCAGTGTGGCATGTAGGGTTGCACCTTTCTTGTATGCTTTGCTAATCATTAGTAAACCTTGGTGCTGGATAATATTGAAGTTTTGTAAGTCTGGTTGAAAAACTGGATTTTTTAAACTGGTGAACAAAAGAAATAGTCTTTCAGCCTTACAGTATGTAATGACATAATGGTTAAGGAACTCATTGAAGAAATAGCAGAGCAAATGGACATCACGAGAATTTGATATCCACATAATTTTCAACTTATGCATGATTTGAAGTCACTAAAGCTTTGTGACAGATCATAGGACACATATCCTGTAAATGAAATTTGATGAGATAAACTCAAAATAGGGAGAGTAATAAACTGATAGACAAAGATGTGATCCCTTTCTTGTACAGAAGTATTCAGTGATCAAACTACCTTAAAAAGCCTTGAGGGGTTGAGGAAGGAAGAGTAAAAAATAATTTTTCTATTGATTTTTTTCAACTTTATTGAGATATAATTGACATATAACATTGTATAAGTTTAAGATGTGTTATGTGATGATTTAATGCACATATATATTGTAAAATTATTGCCACAATAAGATTGATTAATTAATACATCTACCTCTTCACAAAATTAAAATTTGTATGTGTGGTAAAAAAATATTTAAGATCTACTCTCTTAGCAAATTTAAAGTTAAAATACAATATTGTTAAGTACAATCAACATGCTGAATATCAGATTTCCAAAACGCGTTCACCTTAAAACTGGGAGTGAGCACCCTTGGCACAACATGTCCCCACTTTCCCATCCCCCAGCCACCAGCAAACACCGTTCTATGAATCTGACTTTTTTTTAATTGCACATTCAAGTGAGATTATATTATATTTTTATGTCTGATTTATTTCATTTAGCATAATATCCTCAAGGTCCATCCATGTTGTCACGATGGCAGTATTTTTCTAATGGCTGAATGATACTCCATATCTCTCTCTCTCCCATATAATTTTCTGTACCCATTCATTCATCAGTGGATACAGGTTGTTTCCATAGTTCCATATCTTGGCTATTGTAAATAATGTTGCATTGTACATGTGTGTGTGTGTGTGTGTGTGTGTGTGTGTGTGTGTGTGTGTGTATGGGGTGGGTGTAGATCTCTTTTTGAGATAGTTATTTCTATTTCCTTTTGATTTATGTACAGAAGTGGAAATGCTGTATTATAAGATAGCTCTATTTTTACTTTTTTGAGGACTCTCCATGTTCTTTTCCATATGACTGTATCAAATTACATTCCTACCAATAGCAAACTAGAGTTACCATTTTTCTGCATGCTTGCCATTTGTCTTCTTCATAATAACCATTCTAACAGGTGTGAGGTGATAACTCATATAGTTTTTATTTGTATTTTCATCATGGTTAGTGATGTTGACTTTTTAGAAACTACTTGCAATGTTCTTGAAATTCAGATTTCTGTAACGACATTGTGTATGGAAGATTCAATGAGTGTCTTGACTGACATCTCATTGTTGAATGACATTTGTAATGAAAGGTACATCATTGTCAGGCTGAGAATGAACCAGAAAATGATCACATGATATTGTTGTTTTTTTCCAAGGGCCACTAGGGTCAGTGTTGACTAACTGAACTTGAACAGAAACAGTACCAAGAATGGTGAGGAACCAACACTGAACTTTAAAACAGTAATCAAAGGTCTGATTTAGTCAACCCGCCAGGATTGAGTATATCAGTACAACTGCAATATAATCTTTATTAAGAAAATTGGATCAAGGGTGATGCCAGAGGAATAGGGACATGAGAGGACCTCAAAGGCAAGGGAAGTAAAAGCAAAAATAAATGAATAGGACAATATCAAACTTTGCTTCTGCACAACAAAATAAACTGTCAACAAATCAAAAAGGCAACCAAATGAAGATATTCTCAAACAATAGCTCCAACAGAGGGTTAATATCCAAAATATATAAAGAACTCATACAACTCAACACCAAACAAATAATCTAATTAAAAATGGACAGAGAACCTTAACAGACACTTCTCCTAAGAAGATATACAAATGACCAATAAAATTATGAAAAGATGTTCAACTTCACTAGATATTAGGAAAATGAAAATCAAAACTATAAGGACATAGCACCTCACACATATTAGAATGGCTATTATCAATGAGACAAGTAACCACAAGTGTTAGCTAGGTTGTGGAGAAAAAAGAACCCTCATTGACTGCTGGTGGGAGTGTAAACTGGTATAGCCATTGTGGAAAATATGGAGGTTCTGAAATAATTTAAGAATAGAGTTACCATATGACCAAGCAATCCCTTTTCTGGGTATCTCCCTGAAAATGTTGAAAGCATTTATTCATGATGATATGTGCACCCCTATTACACTTATTGTAGTATTATTCACAGTGGCCAAGACATAGAAATGACTGAAGTATCTCTATAGATGACTGGATAAATAAAATGTAGTAAATATATACAATACTACTCAGTCATAAGAAAAGATGAAATACTGACACTTGGAACAACATATATAGATCTTGAGAGTACATTGCTCAGCAAAATAAGTCAGAAGGAAAAAAATTCAAGAACCACACAACATCACTCATATAAGGGATATAATCCTGAAGGCAACAAATGAACAAACAAGACAAACAAACAAAAACTCATAGATACAGATAATAGTATGGTGGTTTCCAGAGGGAAAGGGTGGGGGTAGTAAAGGAAGGGTAAAGGGGGTCAAATATACTATCAAACTGGAGCAGTGGTTGGCAAACTGTGGCTCGCGAGCCCCATGCTGCTCTTTGGCCCCTTGAGTGTGGCTCTTCCACAAAATACCATGGCCTGGGTGAGTCTATTTTGAAGAAGTGGTGTTAGAAGTTTAAGTTTAAAAAATTTGGCTCTCAAAAGAAATTTCAATCATTGTACTGTTGATATTTGGCTCTGTTGACTAATGAGTTTGCCGACCACTGGACTGGAGAATCATATGACATCTATTAGTTTTAATAAATGGCTAAATATTTTATATCTACAGTCTGGTAATCGATTTATTTTGTGTATATTTTTTAAAAAATAACAAAGACCATCATTTTATTTAGTTCTCTTGTCCTACAATAGATCATATTAATTTTTCTTCCTAAACTTATACATGCAAAATACTAGGGTAAATAATGAACATAAACTGATGAACAAAAACAGACTCGGAGACCGGGAAACATTAATCAGACTGTCAAAGCTCATAGGGAAGGTAGGGGAGGGTGGGGGTAAGGGGGAGAGATCAACCAAAGGACTTGTATGCATGCATATAAGCCTATCCCATGGTCACGGACAACAGGGGGTGGGGCATGCGTGGGGAAGGGTTTGGGATGGGAATGGGCGGATGAAGACAAATATGTGATACCTTAATTAATAAAGAAATTTAAAAAATGATTTGGATAATTTTTTTTTTCAAAGCAGGCTATGTCTTAATCATGCACTTCTTCTCTGGAATATTCAACATTTAGCCTTGTACATAATAGGCTCTCAGCAAATATTTATTGAATTCAATAGTTAAAAAGGAAGGTAAAGGAAATAGTTGGAATCCTAGTGATATTTGTGTTCTCATGTATTTATGGAACTTTTCATTAAAAAATGTCACCAACAAATTATCTTATTCCCATCCCTCTAATAGACACATGAGGTATGGAAAGAGTAGCAGGTGGGATTGCAGTTCTGGCATTAAAATTGAAGATCTGTGTAAAGTTTCTAAGAATCAGATTGCTCTATTTTTTTAGTACAGTGAATAGAACTAGTTGGAGCAGCAATATATTTGATTCATCTACAGATGAAGCAAATGTCTCACAAACAAAGGTGTCAGCATGGATCAGAATCAATAACAACCACCAAGGAGTCAAAGCCTGCTCTAGCATGTCACTCATCAGGACTCTGAGGGGAAAAATTTCATGGGCTGTGGAGATACACTGCAAAAACCGTGGGAAAAGACTTTTTAAAAATATATATATTTTTATTGATTTTTTATAGAGAAGAAGGAAGAGAGATAGAGAGTTAGAAACATCACTGAGAAGAGAAACATTGATCAGCTGCCTCCTGCACACCCCCTACGGGGGATGTGCCCACAACCAAGGTACATGCCCTTGACCAGAATCGAACCTGGGACCCTTCCGTCTGCAGGCCAGTGCTCTATCCACTGAGCCAAAGCAGATAGGGCAGGAAAAGACTTTTTATTTGTTTGCATATTTTAGTGCATTATAAGTGAAAAATGATATTGTCATTTCTGAGGTTTAGCTAAATTAATGTCTCATATCATATTACTTGCTCTACTATATAGAGTTTGCAAATGATCCTTCATAAGTTCTGTTCCACATATGCTTTTGATCATCTATATAAAATGACTGTGATTAGGAGTATGCTTCTGCACAATGTGTCCTTGAGTGACAGTATATGTAAGTGGATTATTATGAATATCAAATTGAAGATCATTTTCTCTTGGGAGAACAAGAAGTGAAGGTAGCAGATTATTAGGTAGATGGAAAAATAAAAGTAGATAGAGGTCAAAGATAAACTTTATGCAATTGCCTCATATGCTTTCAATTCTTTGACATAATAACCTCATAATGAAATAATGAAATTGTTGATAATACACAAAAAGTCAGCCAGATAGTTATCTAGCAAAAATGAATTTATTGGGTCACAATAGGAATTGTAGGCCAGCACCTGCAAACATAGTGAACCATGGGCATGTCAAGAAAATTGGGAAAAACTGTAACGTACAAAGAGGTCCTCTTATTGTGCTTGGAGACCAGCGTCAGTGTGAGAGATCCCCTTTCTAGCCTTCCTACTTCACTTTAAATGAGATTTCTGTTTACACATTTTAAAATTAACTTCATTTATCCATAGTCCAAACATACGGAATATGTTTTGTGTCAGCATGGTTAAAATAAGATATACATTTCAAATAAAATTATATAAAAATTTTAGCAATTACTTTATATACATTTGACATCATATTTCCTAGAAGCTTCACATATATTATATATTTTTTTTCTTTACAGTGATCCTATAAGGTAAGGATAATGAGGTGGAGGTGAAAGTAGTTTGATAGCATGCGGTAGTCCACAGAGTCAAACATGGGTCGACCTTATGACATTGATTTTCAAATAACATACATTTTATCCAAACTATATATCTTGGTATGCATATTCCAGGTGAAACTTTTCTGTTATTATTTTACTACTAGTGGCCTGGTGCATGAAATTCGTGCATGGGGGGTGTCCCTCAGCCCCACCTGCACCCTCTCCAATCTGGGACCCCACTATCTCCAGCCATATACCAACCGTATATAATAAAAGCCTAATATGCTAAGTGTCTGGTCATTCAGCCATTCATTCAACCAATCAAAGCGTAATATGCTAACCGGTGGGGTCCCTTGGCCTGGCCTGTGTCCTCTCGCAATCTGGAACCCCTCAGGGGATGTTGGAAAGCCAGTTTTGGCCCAATCCTGCTCAACACAGGAGATGCCCCCTGGTGGTCAGTGTACTCCCACAGGGGGAACGCCGTTCAGCCAGAAGCCAGGCTCATGGCTGGCTAGTGCAGAGGCAGTGGCGGGTGCATCTCTCACTTCTGCATCAGCATTAAGGATGTCCGATCGACAGCTTGGAAAATGGACCTAAGCTGTCAGTCAGATATCCCCCGAGGGCCTCCAGACTGTGAGAGGGCACAGGCCAGGCTGAGGGACCCTTTTCCCCTGAGTGCACGAATTTCATGCACCGGGCCTCTAATGATTTTATAATGCTTAGTTTATGACTAATAATTTTAAAAATATATATATATATATATCAGCTTATTTAATTTGCAAAAGAGCTCTATGAAGTTGGAAGCATTTACTCAGTACCCTATAAACAAAAGAAATATGCATAATAGATAGATCAAAGCCAAGGCCATGCAGTTAATAAATGATAGAGATGGGGTATGAACCTATAGATCAATTTTCAAAATCTGTGTTCTAACCATTATATTATACATTTTATTTGTCTTTTTCTTCCTTCCTAAACTAAAATGTAATTTGACATGATATATAACCATTGATTCTTTAATCTACAACTAATGCATAATACTTTTCTGCCTCATCTAACAAATAAATTTGTTATAAGAATAAATGTGGGGGCAGATCATAAAAAGTGCCACTATATCTTAGGCACTTTATTGCATTATTTTACAGATTTGGTAATGAAATTTAGGAGATTGATGATTTTACAAGTCACATATGTACTAGGTAATTAAGGGACATACCGAATTCTAAAGTCCAAACCGCTTCCATCTGAATACCTGTCACTCACGAAATAAAGCCAGATATTATATAGCATGAAATATATGATGACATTTTTTTAAATAAGAGAAAAAATAAACTTAAATTTTGTAGAAAATGATAAATACCAGTTGTTGATATTGAAGCTGTTGTAATCCATGTAGCAGTTGGCACACTTTTTTGTAAAGAGCCACAGTGCAAATATTTTAGACTCTGTAGGCTATGTAGTCTTTTGCAACTTCTCAGTTTTTTTTGTTATAGTGTAAAAGTTGTCATAGAAAATACATAATGAATGAGCATGGGCTGTGTTTCAGTAAAACTTTTTTTCACAAATAGATAATAAGCTCAATTGGGCCTAAGGGGTAGTTTGCTGGAACAGGTAAATACTTCAATTTTAAGCCTGGGTTTTTGTTGTTGTTTGTTTGTTTGTTTTAATGCAATATATGTTAAACAAACTATCAAACAAAAATGTTCTCATTGTCTAAATGAAATATTTCTTAAATAATAAGAATAATATTTGCATAGCACATCCTACTTGTCTTAAGGACTCATGACACTCTTGTAAGATCTTTTTGAAGCAGGTACATTTTATTGGTAAGAAGTTAAGTGAAATCTCCAGGAAAACACATCTAATCAGCAGTGAAGCTGATGTCTGAACCCAGTCAATCTGTCACCGGGCTTTGCCATTTTAACCATTACACTCTATGCTGTCTTGACTAGATCTATTGCCCTCTTACTTCAACAGGCAAGGTTGGTTAAACTTTAATCTCATCACTACAGACATTATTAACATTCAATAAATCAAATCTTTATGGCATTGTTTTTCTTTAATGAAATATAGATTATTGTGTATATGGAAATTATTTCTTTTCATGTGAGAGGATTAACACTTGGTCAATAAAACTCATATTAGAAAACATTTATAATTTTATCTTGAATTATACTTAAGACTAGAGGCCCAGTGTCCCCAAGCCTGGCCTGCACCCTCTCCAATCTGGGACCCCTCGAAGGATGTCCTACTGCCGATTTATAGGGATCGGGCCTAAACTGGCAGTCAGACATCCCTCTCCCAATCCAGGACTGCTGGCTCCTAACTGCTCACCTGACTGCCTGCCTGACTGATTGCCCCTAACCACTCTACCTGCTGCCCTGCTTGCCCCCAACTGCCCTCTGCCACCAGCCTGCTCTCCCCCAAATGCCGCCCCTGCCAGCCTGCTCACCCCCTACTGTCCCCTCTGCTGGCCTGCTCACCCTCACCTTCCCTCCCCACTGGTCTGCTCATCCCCAACTGCCCCCTGCTGGCCTGCTCACTCCAAACTGCCCCCCTATCCTGATCACCTCCAACTGACCCCCACTGACAGCCTGCTTGCTGCCAACTGGCCACCCTGCTGGTCTGCTTACCCCAATGGCCCTACCCCCCCACCAGCCTGATCACTCTCAACTGCCCTCCCCTCTTGGCTTCTAACCACCTCTACCTCGGCCCCGCCACTGTGGCTTTATCCAGAAGAACATCTGGAAGGTCTCCCACTCTAATTAGCATATTACCCTTTTATTAGTATAGATAGAGGCCTGGTGCACGAGTAAGGGCCAGCTGGTTTGCCCTAAAGGGTGTCTTGTATCAGGGTGGGTGTTCCCTTGGGACATGGGATGGCCTGGGAAAGGGGTCTGTGATGGTTTGTAGGCCAGCCATGCCCCCATGGGGTGAGGGTCCCACTGGAGGGCGTGGCCAGCCTGGGTGAGGGGATGAGGACTGTTTTCAAACTGGCCACAGCCTCTTCAGGGTGGGCGGTCCCGCTGGGATGCCTGGACAGCCTGGGTGAGGGGCTGATGGCTGTTTGCAGGCTGGCCACAGTCCCTGGCAATCCAGGCTCCCAGCCCCTCCTTTTTTTCTTTTCTTTCTTTTTTATCAGCGCCTCCTTGAGCAGAGGCCAGGGCTGGCTAGAAGCAGGTATCTAGGATTTATTTATCTTCTACAATTGAAACTTTGTAGCCTTGAGCTGAGGCCAGGGCCAGTGAGGGCGGGTGGGAAGCTTGGCTTCCTCCATCGCCAGGGGCAACCCAAGCCTCCTGCTCACTCCAGCTCCATGTGGTCGCCATCTTTATTGAGATAATTATCATACTCACTCCTGATTGGCTGGTGGTATAGCAGAGTGATGGTCAATTTGCATGTTTCTCTTTTATTAGTGTAGATTATTGACAAAAATAGTCTTAATTGACATTATAAGTATTATAGATGTGCAAAAGACATATAGTTTTTAATTATTAACTTTAAATTGTTAAACTCAATTCTATAAAGTGTGAAGTGTTTCCGTTTTGTAGGTGAATTCCTTGGTCACATAGTGTTCATTCTTTACTGTTCTATGCAATGGTGTAATCATACATTATATTAAACTATAGAATAGAAATAAAGTAATTATTTGATCTTTGCAAATAATTTTTCATCTTCAAATAAAGGTTGGTTTATATCAATTTACATTTAAAATTATAAGGCATGTGAATATTATTATTAAAGTTGGTATCAAGAAAATATTAGGTGTTAAGAAAATATTTTATGTGAAAATAGATATTTGAAATCTACTAATCTTACATCCTCTTTAATATAATAATCTGTTATTGTCATATATGGGAACATTTCTTTTGCTGTATGAGAAGAATTCATTTTATGTAAAAATTTTTAATATGTCATGTCCAAATATTCAATTTACATCTTAAGAAGACTACATAAAGATACTTTGACTTTAATGTCAATATTGATATTACATTTAAGTGAAAAGTCCTGTAAAATTATAAAATTTTTAAGTATGTATCCTGAGAAAAGAATAATACTTTCAACCCAGATTATAAAAGAGCAGTTACTAAAAATAAAAAAGTAAATTGTGTGATATAAAACTTTTACAAAATATTTTGTTTTTCACATTACTCAGTATTTTTAAAATAAATGTTAATTATACAATTATGTTAAAATCCTCAACACATTATCCTGGGAAGGCTTGGGAAAAAATCCAATAAACCCCCTTCAGTCTAAATTGCCATCAAGGGATCAGAAATGTGTGTGTCAGTATGTTCAGTATTGTAGCCCAGGGGGACATAATACTTGCTATGTGTGGGAAAGAAACAGCAGGACTTTCCCGTAAAAAGGAGACAGAGGGAAAACTTGTGATCACAAAACAGAAAAGCATATTGCTGATAACATGTAAGTGTTAGAAGTTTTCTACAACCTCAAGCTGTGCCTCTCCCAACAAAAAATCTCATTCTAATTTACACGAGGCAATTTTAGTTGCACAGCTAGAAAGAACTGTGAAAAATGAAATTAGTTGTTCTTTTACTAGGGATGATTCATTGCAAACTTCTGAAATGCTTTCATCTTTTGAACTCTTAAAATAGCTGATACTAGAATTGCCTTATAAAATTATTTATTTTAAGAAAGGGAGAAAAGTTGTTGTTTTTTAATGCATATGAATGCATTTTTAGTCTTTTTCATGATAAAACATTTTCCATGAAATTCATATGCTTGGATGAAAGAAAGATCAATCCAGACTTATGCTGTTACTTAGAATCTACAACCTTAGCCTTGTACTAATGAAAGTGCCATTGTCAACCGTAGAAGGACCATTCTCTCTTATTTATTCTGAAAGTTGGGTATAAACAGAAGACTTCATGAAGGAAGTGGTGCATAAGCAATATATTACATCCAAATCACCTCCCGACTTGACTTACCATTTTTGTGTTGTTTCTTGACCCCGAATACATAGATTTGTCACAACGACATGTAAGGAAAGACTAATACTATCTTTCAAAGTCCATGGTATTTGTAACAAAATAAATTTAAATTAAAAAGAAAAAAAAAAACAATTGAATCAAACCAATTGTGCTGAAATAATCCTATGGACTGTAATATGAACTGTTCCTATATAGGTTTTATTTTCTGGAAATGACTCATGATTGGCTACAGTGCCTGACGTGGATTACTTGTGGCTCATGATAATTCCAGTTAGGCTCATTCTTTCTCAAGGCCATAAAATCCAGAGGAAACTCATGTGTAGGTATGTCAAAAAAAAACGAGTTCTCTAGATTTAAGTGAGTTCACAAAAGACATCACGGGGATTCTGATTTTCATTTACTTACACATTCTACTCAGCCTAAATTGTAGTCATTGTATTTATTCATTAGACTTTTTAAACTCTAATGATTTTTAAAAAGACTTTTAAAGGGACATTCTTGCTTTTGAAACTTCCTTGTGGACACTTTTTCTATGTTGTTTCCTTTATTAATTTTTGTACATATTGCATCTATCTATATCATATGCTGGGGACAATTTCTTACCACCTGGTGATTTTGATATCTTAGATCTAGACATTACCACAGATAAATCTATTTATATGTCTAAAGAAACTTCCTCAGCAACAGTCTAATGAACAAAATTGGTCCTTCCTCTTTCTTCCTTTCTTTCTCTCTCCCTTATTCTTTTTCCCCTCCCTCCCTCCCTTCTTTGCTCCCTTGTCCCTCCCTTTTTCTTTCCTACCTTCCATTCATTACTTTTAATACCTGAGGCCCATGCTGCAAATACTTTGGTTGACAAGGCCTGCTTGTATTTGTTAATTCCAAGTAAACTGCATTAAGGCTGCTGTCCTGGAGAAGGAGAATTTCCCGCCTCTACCTTTTATAGTTCTTATGGCTGGACTAGCAATAAAATAATGAAATTGAAACAACATGAGATTAACAGGAGAAAATCAATTTAATACATGTCATGAGAATCACAATGTGATGCTTAGATCACAAAATGAGGCTCAAATAAATGATTGAATCAGGTAGCTTTTAATACTTTTTTTAAGACAAAGAAACAATAAATATGTGAGAAATTGATAGGGCAAAAAAATTCATGCTCATTAGGAAATAATCTAAGCAAGGTTTGGATATTTATCAATGAGGAATTTAAACAAAACACTGAATTAGAAAAGAGGCAATGAGATTTGATTACGCAGACTTTTTGGCTCAGAATTGTTTAACTATTAGGAGTGTTTTCCAGGTAACAGGGAGGTCACCTTGCACCTGTCACAAGGGAGATTTATTTTCTGCATTCAAGCATACAAGGAAGGATCATGGTGCCCTTCTGGCACTGACTGCTGGTTAGGTAACTTTCATTCAAAGTAATCACTATACCAGTGTGGGATATTCAGGGATGGCTTGTCTTGGGCTTCCACACTGGAGAATCCCTTACACAAAATATCACATAGTGATGGGTCCAAGGATGCTGAGGTCAGGGACATTGCAGAACATGTCCAAATAAAAAATGATGATTTAAGGCTTGAAGTTTGGCAACCTGGAAGTTGAAAGACAAACTCACATAAAGGCAGCAGGGAAGTGCAATGATGAAAATATATCTCTGCCATCAACAAATCAACAAATGATAACTGCTAGCAAGGATGTGGAGAAAAAGGAACCCTCCTACATGTACACTGCTGGTGGGAATGCAGACTGGTGCAACCACTGTGGAAAAGAGTATGGCATTATCTCAAAAAATTAAAAATGGAATTCCCATTTGACCCAGTGATCCCACACCTAGGAATATATCACACAAAATCAGAAATCAGAAAATATCCCAATCAGAAAGAATATATGCACCCCTATGTCCATCGCAGCAAATTTACAATAGCTAAGATTTGGAAACAGCTTAAGTGCCCATCAGCAGATGAGTGGATTAGAAAACTGTGGTACATCTACACAATGGAATACTATGCTGCTGTAAAAAAGAAAGAATTCTTACCATTTGCAACAGCATGGATGGAACTGGAGAGCATTATGCTAAGTGAAATAAGCCAGTTGGAAAAAGGTAAGTATCACATAATCTAACTCATTTTTGGAATATAATGAACAATATAACCTGATGAATAAAAATAGATCCAGAGGAAAAGAAGCATTAAACAGACTGTCAAACCTCAGAAGGAAGGCAGGGGAAGGAGGAGGGGGCGGGTCAACCAAGGAACTTCCATGTATATACTGGAAAAATAATCAATGGACACAGACAATAGGAGATGAAAGCTTGGCCTGAGGGTTGGGAGCGGGCTGGGAGAGGTCAATGGGGGAAAGCAGACATATGTAATACTTTCTATAATAAAGAATTGAAAAAAAGAAAATATATCTCTCTTCAATAATTGATGTTGGTCAATAGGTTATGAAGAGATATTTTTAAAATCTATCTATTCTACCATAACTATACACAAAAATTAATTTGAATAAATTAGTGATCTAAGTGTGAATGGTGAAACAATAAACACTTAGAGGAACAAATGGGGAAAATGATTTTGTCAAGTTGAAATAGGCAAGGAATACTTAACAGAATAAAGCATATGTTGGGTTTATAGGGATAGAGTATATTACATTCATACATTGCTGGGTGGCTTACAAATTGATTATGCTTTTGGAAAACTCTCAGTATCTAACATAGATGATCGATGCTATTTCATTTGGCTTCTGTCTTCTTTTTGCCATCTGCTAAAAAGTGCTTTGTTTATCCTTTTACTAAATATTCCTATTTTTATAAATTTTTAAGGTTAATTCTCTTGAGATGGACTTTTTCCCCCTCTATCTATACTTACTTCCAGACTAATACAATTTAATCTTATATGGGAAAATTTATATATATATATATATATATATATATATATATATATATATATATATATATAATGACACCACATTTATGTTTCATCGATGTCCTCTTAATGCAAACAATTGCTGGAAGTTTAATAATTATATATATTGCAGTCCTATTGTATGATTGCTGTCCTGGTGTAATTATGACTATTTCCAAACTCTTTATTACCCTTTGGAAATTTCCTTCTTCCTAAGTATTTCTTGTTTTAATAAACACTACTCTAACAATCTGCAAGTCATAAACTAACATTTGACTCCTCACTTTCTCTCAACATATCTAATATGCCTGGAAACTCTGTCAACTTATCAATAAAATATGTATTCAACATGAATATTATTCTTCATATTCACTTCGAAACCCCAATCTAATCTATCATTCTTTTTCACCTAAGATATGGAAGTCAAACTTCTTGATCACTCTGCTTTCTCTCTTACTCCCATAAAGCTCATAAATGAAAAAATCAATCTCTGACATAATTTATGGTATAACACTGAATTAGTACTGTTGTGGAAATGTTATATAAGTACAAAATATAAACTTAAATAATTGTTACTTTAATTTACATTTATTTATAAATATCCTATCTAATAAAAGAGTAATATGCAAATTGACCATCACTCCAAGACCCAAGATGGCTGCCCCCACATGGTCAAAGATGACCACCACAAGATGTTTGGCAGGGTAGGGCAGATCTGGGCAGTTGGGGGTGACCAGGCCAGCAAGGGAGGGAAGTTGGGGGGTACCCAGGCCTGCAGGGGAGGGCAGTTGGGGAGGACCCAGGCCTGCAGGGGAGGGCAATAGGGGAGACCAGGCCAGCAGAGGAGGGCAGTTATGGTCTGCAGGGGAGGGAAGTTAGGGGGAACAAGGCCTGCAGGGGAGGGAAGTTAGGGGGAACAAGGCTTGCAGGGGAGCATAGTTTAGGGGGACAAGGCCTGCAGGGGTGGACAGTTGGGGGTGACCTGGGCCTGCAGCGGAGGGAAGTAGGAGGGACCAGGCCAGCAGGTGAGGGCACTTGAGAGGACCAGGCCTGCAAGGGCAGGCAGTTCAGTGGGACCAGGCCTTCAGGGGAGGGCAGTTGTGGGT
Source organism: Corynorhinus townsendii (assembly GCA_026230045.1). Classification (NCBI taxonomy): domain Eukaryota; kingdom Metazoa; phylum Chordata; class Mammalia; order Chiroptera; family Vespertilionidae; genus Corynorhinus; species Corynorhinus townsendii. Next base: position 73,788,291 of record JAPDVU010000003.1, on the reverse strand, counting down.
GATCAGGCCAGCAGGGAGGGCAGTTAGGGGTGACCGGGCCAGCAGGGGAGGACAGTTGGGGGAGACTAAGTCTGCAGGGGAGGGCAGTTGGAGGGAACCAGTCCTACAGGGGTGGGAAGTTAGGGGGGACCAGGCCTGCAGGGGTGGGAAGTGGGGGGGGATGAGACCTGCAAGGGAGGGCAGTTGTGGGTGATCAGGCCAGCAGGGAGGATAGCTAGAGGTGACCAGGCCAGCAAAGGAGGGCAGCTGGGGAGACCAGGCCAGCTGGGGCGGGAAGTTGAGGGGGATGAGGCCTGCCGGGTAGGGTAGTTGGGGGAATCAGGCCTGCAGGGGAGGGCTGTTGGGGCAATTGGGCTGGCCAGGGAGCAGTTAGGCATCAATCAGGCTGGCAGTGGAGTGGTTAGGGGGTGATCAGGCTGGCAGGCAGCGGTTAGGGACAATCAGGCAGAGGCAGACAAGCATTTGGGAGCCATCAGTCTGGATTGTGAGAGGGATGTCCGACTGCGCATTGGGATCAGGCCTAAATGGGCGGTCAGATATCCCCCAAGGGGTCCCAGATTGGAGAGGGTGAAGGCTGAGCTTAGGGATACCCCCCCTCCATGCACAAATTTCATACACCGAGCCTCTAGTATTATTAAGGTGGATTAAAAATGGCCACAAATTATTCACTGATGCTTCCAAAATTGATAGAATGCCTTTTTCCTTCTTGTATTTGAATTATCCCTCTGATTAATGCAATGAGATGACATTGGGTGATTTCCGAGGCTCAGCGACAAGGAAACTCCCAGCTTTCACCCATCTTATTTTAGAACTGTTATGCTCTTCTAAAGCCCAGTATGAGGACCACATGGAGAAAGAGGCTCAGTTATCCTAGCTGAGGCTCCAGACCCCTGAGCACAGAGTGAAACCATCTTAGACATCTTGCTGCAGCCAAGTGCAAGGTGGCCTCAGCCAGAGGAATGAGCCCATGCAAGATCACCAAAGAATCATGTTTCCAACCCTCAAAATGATGGGGTTTAGGGGTCATTTGTAAAATAGCAATAAATATCTGACACAGTCCAAATATATTGGGTGTCCCAAAAAATGCATATACACAATTTGAATAATTATAAAGGCAGTGTTTATTAAAATTCATTTCATTTTCAAAATTGAGCTATCAGCTATTTCAGTGTGCATGTATTTTTTGGGGGACAACCTGTATATGTAGATTGATAGAGAGATAGATGGATAGATAGATAGATAGATAGATAGATAGATGATAGATAGATGCATAGATACATAGACACATATATACACACATACATACATACATACATACATACATACATACATACATAAAGAGAGTGTGAGATATGATAAAGTGAAAATCAACTGACGGGAAAACTTAACTAAGTACAATATACTAGAAAGGAGGAAAATTTCAAAAATGATTGTTAAAGGATACATAATTAAGCAAACCTTAATGGGATTAAAAATTTCACTGGAAATATAGTCATATTGTTGCTTTTTTACCCTCTACTTTTTTTTTCTTTGAACTTCCTTTTACTCTGGTCATGCTCAGGTTCAGAAGCTATGTAATTACTTTTCTCTTGTCTCTATTTTACATTCTTAAAGACACATTAAAGATTGAATTACTAGACAAAACATTTGACCTTAGTAATAATGAGAACATTTTACTTTCGCTTCCAATCAATCAAGTCCTGCCTTTTTCTCCTTTATCACTGTCTTTTAGATTTTTCTCATTAGGTTAATTAAAAAAATGAAGATATAATTACAAGGCATACAAAATATGTATATATGTATCTACATCAATATATGCCTGCAGTTGTATATATAATTTAATTTAAGGCCATGGTTTTGAAAGAGACATTAAAATTGATTGGTCTCAATTAAGCATTATTCCATATGAATGTTATTAAGTGATCAAAAGTTAATTTCTATAATATGATCATTTATCATATATACGTCACAATCGTATTTTCTTATTTCAATAAATTACCTATTATTTTGCTGATGTATCTGGTCAGGGACTACACAGTGAGAATTACTGTATTAGGTAGGTTTTATAAACAACTGGAAGTAAAGTAGTTACAGGTATGTAAAATCTATGCAGATAAAAATAACCATTAATTGTAAAAAGCAAAAAATTACATAAAAAGTAATAGTAAAACTATTTAAAATATCTATAATGATGTAAAGACTTAACTATTATTATTTTTTAAATGTGATATTTAGACATAGAGAGGTTATAGTGTAACAATTCTCAGCAACTGCTAGTAAAAGAGAAAATAGCTCTACAAGTTTACTATTTAGAAAGTTGATATAAACAAAACATTGTAAAAATATATATCTCAACTTCAGTTAGGGAGCAGGATAGAATATGAGATTAAGGTGCAATGAGTGTACTCTTTGTTATTAAAAATAAATCAGTTTAATTTTTATTTCTGTGCATTTATAAGTGGGGACATATACAGAGATGTATACATGAAAAGATACAAACATAGATATATAAATACAGATACAGAGATAGAAATAGATATAATTATAGGTAGCTATATCTCTGTATGTTTTTCTTACATATGTATATATGATAATTAGAGATCTATTAATGTAAATATATAGAGAAATATACACATATATTAAAATCTATATCTATATATCTAACTATAGAGAGAAAGATACACACATATTAAATATATATTTATATATTCATTTATAAAGAGAAATGCATATATACATACACACATTTTTTCTATTGGTTCTGTTACTCTGGAGAACCTTGTATACAACTTACACTGATCATGTTTTAATCAGCCATTATTCCCATATACAATTAAACTCTAAATGTTATGTCACTTTGGAAAATACTTAGATTATTAAGGAAAGTTGGCAATATTTGTTCTAGATGATTTAGCAATTTTATTCATGAGATATCTGAATGTGGAATAATGTAATTTGTAACAGGACTTGTAGTAGCCTTAGATTAGAAATAGCTCAGATGTCCAATGATCAGATATATTTTATGTTATATTAACACAATGGAATATTAAAATCTTCAAAAATGAATAAATTCCAGCTATATGTAATAATTGCTTAATGTAACAATGTTATATACTCACATGACTAAACACAAAATAATGTATCCAGTATGATTTTAGTAAAATAAAATTTAAAACTGCTACATACATACATGATAAACAAACAAACAAAAAAATTAAGACACTGGTTATCTCATGGAGGAATGAAGAAGGTGCTAATCATAAGGGAACACTCAGCAGGGAAAGGGACAAATATATCTTAAGAGTTATCATTGTTCTATTTCTTAAAAGTGGATTCTATTTAACCTAGCATTTGCTATATACATATGTATAAAATTATTCTTGTGCTTTTTATACACTTTTCTTAATATTTCATATACCATAATAATTTTTTTAATAATCTGCTTTGCAACATAATTTCACTTTAAGAAAAGTAGATGTAGATAAGGAGGGCTGTATGATAAAAAATCATAGCCATGATAAAAAGAAAACAAAAACATTTTAAAGTCTTGTTCACATGAATTTATTTTGTAGATGTGCTTTCAGACACTTCAAGATCCTTCTTACTGTTTAGAGAGGATAGCAAATGAGTAAACACTTCAAGTTTGATTATGTTTTTGCTAAACATATTTTACCATGAAAAGTTATTTTTAACTCTTCCTTCTGTAGCAAATGTAATAACTAAATATCCTCAATCTAAAGAGTCTCCATAAGCTCTAAGGCAGTGGTCCGCAAACTACGAACCGCAGTTTGCCTCTGTGTTGACTAATGAGTTTGTCGACCACTGCTCTGAGGTATCACTTTATCTTTAATCTAGATTGTGATTTCTTCGGAGAATATTTGTTTTACTGTATTTGTGGCTTACCATTACAGAGAATTGAGATCTCAGAATAGTATTTAAAAAAAAGAGAAATAGTCAGGTACACACACAGTTCTAGTATCTGATCAAAAGTAAAGAACTGTTGGAATAAGAACGTGTTCCACAGAAGGGGAATTCTACCCCATCACCACCGCATTTGTGCCGCCCACCCCGTTGGGTCAGGCGGCATGCGTCCCCGAAGCGCAGGGCCATCCTTGCTTCTCCTGTTCATCCCAGTAAATTTTGTCTTCTGAGTCCCATGTGTTTTGTGTTTGCTTTTTTCCCCTCCCCATGAATTGTGTATTGAATATTGTTGCAGTTGCAAAAAATGGTTTTTCTTAAAGTGCCACAAAGAAGAGCAATTACTAGTGTACTCTGTTTGCTAAATAATCCTACTGCAAAATTGTGATGTGAAGACAAATGTATAAACACAGAAAATCTAAGGTATGAACATATCTTTCCTACAGATTGATAAAATATCTTGCTATGAGACCTATTGGGGAATATGAGTGGGAAAATAGCATAAAAGCAACCTATTTTATGTGAAAGCATCGCTAGAATATAAAAGATCCATCTAGGAAAGTATTCTAAAATACTTTCTACGTTCAGCTATAAAAACATGAAAAGTACTGAAGTCCTCAGCATTTTTATACTTAATGAAAGTCAGGGAATACATCATAATGGATCTTGTAACAATAAATCTGAAAGGTTTTGATTACAATAAACTCTCTTGAAGAAAACTTTTTCCCCTAAATGTGACACATAAGAGTGAACTTCACAGGATTTTGTGTTAGAAAAAGAGAGTGAACTTCTTAAGATTAGGAGAATAATAGCAAGGGTTGCATTTCAGTACTTTAAAGAAAATTGTTAGCTGAAATAGATTTTGTACATTGACTCTGCCTGGATGTATTGCAGTTTCACAGGTGTTAGATAGATAACTTTAATGTGACTAGTCCCACTCCCAGTCACTCAGTCAGTTTCAAGAAGTATTTGATATATTCCCAAGTGCTTACCCCTTATATTTTCTGTTTCATGGTGATTTAGCACCATAAAACAATAGAGTCTTATTTTCTCCAAACTTCGTTACAGCAGGCAATCTGTATGATATAGAACTAGGGGATACACTATTCTGTCTTCTTTTCACAGGCCTACATCACCTCCAAAATCATGAGGCACAAGGGCAGGTGGCTCCGTGCAGTCTCAGCAGAAGTGCTGTGTGAGATTTTTTTAATAACGAATTCTAATCAGATGGATTATTTGTTCTGTATACTTGGTTTCCCTGAGACCCATGATGGGAGAACTGCTGAGCAATTTTTTAAAAAATGGAATTGGCTACTACTGCTACAGAGCCTTTTCTGTAGTTCTAACTCCAGTGTTACATGCCAGTGAAGTACCCACAAATTGCACTAATGCATAATAGTTTAATTTTGAATAAGAACCCATGTTTTCTATTTCATAAGCCATTATTACAACATGGGGGAGGGCAGGGAGAGAAATCATAGTAACTTTAATCCCAAAAATACATCAACTCCTCTCTCAGTGCCAGGAATATAATTATTTTCTCATAGGCTATGCACTCGACGTTTGGATTTTCAGCAGGATTTCCTTTTATTTTGGAATGCACATAGCCCTAAGACAGTTTTGACAAGTGGAATTCTACTTTTAGGCAATGCTCTTTTTTTTAAGCATTTAACCTCAAAATTAAGAATACAATGTAATTTTTCAGGTACAAATTATAGTACATTTGACATGCATGGTTATCTTTAATCAACAGATTATAGAATTTATGTCACCTAGGGTTTCAATTTTAAGCCATATTGCCTTTCTCCACTCAACCTCTTTAATACTATTGCTCATTTTTATATTATAGATGGAAAAATGTACTGCAGAGATATAAAATAATTGCTATAAAGTTGCAAACATATTAAGCAATCTGCCCAGGATTCAAACCTAGGCAGTGTGACACTAGAACCAATGTGTTTATCAATTAAGCTATGGTGCCTCAGCACTGTAACTGTTGGTTCTGTGTATTTATTTAGATCAATTTAGTTAATAATTATCACTCATGACATAACTACTTCAGATATGTTAGGCAGAAACATATTGGTAAAAATATTGTGAAAGGTATTAGTTGTTAAAATTTGATATCAAAAGGAAAGATCATGCCTTGATAAAATGCTTATCAAGGTTTGTCCCTACATGAGTAGGTCCCTTTTTATTTGAACACTAGGGGTCTGGTACACGAATTCATGCACCTTGAAAGGAACTGTGGGCCACGAGGCTATGGTGGGCACTGGGGCAGGTCTTGACCCATCTGCTGTGCCCCTTCCCGACCCCTCCCACCCTGGTCCCATCCCCTGTCTGCCAGCAGCCCCGCTCCCACCACTGCCATTGCCATGTGCTGACGGTACCGGCCCCGCTTGTATCTGCTGACAGTGCAGAGAGATTGGGGCTGGTGACAGCAGCAGGTGGAGCAGGGCCGGTGCTGTCAGTGGGTGAGAGCAATGGCTACTGCCCTGATTGCCCCTCAGGAGCAGGGGGAGGTGGAGAAGCCCTTAGAGGAGATCAGGACTAATGTCGGGCACCGTCAGCGGGTGCGAGCGGTGCTGGTGCCGGTAGCAGGAGTGAGTGCCAGGCAGGACTGCGGCACACAGGAGCAAAAAATTTTCAGTAACTACCAGAGGCTTGCCCTGATGATAGCACCCCGCCTTGGTCTGGCACCCCCACTCACTTGTTCCACCATCCTGCCGCAGCCAATGCCCACCATGTTCCACACTCTGCTGCCTGCTGCTAACGCCTGCCATGTTTTGCATGTGCCCCTGGTGATGGGCGCATACCATAGCTACTGGTTGTTCAGTTGTTCTGCCTTTCGGTCTATTTGCACATTAGCCTTTTATCAAACAGGATGCTAAGTTAAAAGAATAGATTGTAGCCTTAAAAGTACTTGGTGATCAAATTAGAATCACAAACACATTGATTTTCAAATAAATCAGACAATGAAAGGAAGTGATAGAGTAGGACCAAATGATAAAAATAAGGATGTTGAAAATAAAATAAAGCTAAAATAGGCAAAGTCATTTTTTTCCTTTTCAGCTCATAGTGTCCTAATTAAATGTAATTGTTTTGAGTGACTTTCTCGTAAATAAATTATTTTCCAAAACTTAAAATAAAAAGAAACTAATTAGATGTAGATAAAAATATACAGAGGATCTGAACAGACACTCCACCAAAGATGATATGCAGTTAGCAAATCAGTGTATAAAAAGATGATCTGATCATGTGTCTCTAGGGAATTTAAAATTAAAAGAGTAAAATGAAATCCTAATAAACCCCTTATGATTAGAAAATCCAAAATACTTATACTACAAAATGCTGACAAGGATTAGAGCAACAGGAACTCATTCACTGCTGATGGGAGTGTAAAAATATATAACCATTTTGAAGATAGTTTCACAAGTTCTTACAGAACAAATCATACTCTTACTATATTATACAGCAGTCACACTCCTTTATATTTACTCAAATGCATTTGGAACTTATGTCTGAAAAAGAACTGCGCAAGATTTTCCAAAGTAGCTTTCTTCATAAGGGTCAACAATTTTAAGCACCCAAGGTGTTCCTTTGATAGGTGAGTGGATAAGTATTTTGTGGTGTATGTGTAAAACAGAATATTATCCAATGATCAACAAACAAACAAAATTATTTAGCTATGTAAAAACATGACATAGTCTTAAATCCATATTGCTAAATAAAGGAAACCCATTTTAAAAGGTTGCATGCTGTATGATTACAACTAACATAACACCCTGAGGAAGGCAATCTATGAATACAGTAAAAAATATACATATTTTAGCCACAGGTTTGGTAGGAAGTAGAGAGAGGTGAATAGGAAGACCACAAGGTATTTTAAGAGCAGTGAAACTATTGTATGTTATACTTTAAGGTAGATAAATGTTATATATTGTCAAAACTGTAATATGTAATACAGAGATTAAACCTTAATATGAGCCATGGAGTTTAGTTAAAAATAATATGTAAACATTAAGCTGTTTGGTTGTAATAAATGTACTACACTAAGGCAATATGTTAATAATAGTTAAATTGTGTGGTGGAGTCTGAGGGATTTTTCTTTTCTTTTTTTAAAAATATATTTTATTGATTTTTTACAGAGAGGAAGAGAGAGGGATAGAGAGTTAGAAACATTGATGAGAGAGACATCGATCAGCTGCCTCCTGCATGCCCACCACTGGGGATGTGCCCGCAACCCAGGTACATGCCTCCGACCGGAATCGAACCTGGGACCCTTCAGTCCGCAGGCTGACGCTCAATCCACCGAGCCAAACCAGTTAGGGCAGGGATTTTCCTGTAAACCTACAACTGGTAACAAATAATAAATTTTGTTAATTAAAAAAAAATTTACCAGATGAGGCTTAACAGTAGATATGAACTGTCAAAAGAAAAAAATAGCAAATAATAGGACAGATCAATACTAATCATGCAAACTGAAGAACAAACTTTAAAGGATGGAGAAAATGAAGTGAGATTCTGAGAAACGTGGGAAACCATCAAAAGTAACAATATACACGTGACGGGAAACCAGAAGGAAAGGAAAAAGACAAAATAATAAAACAAACAAAAATTATTGGAAGATATGGTAGAAAAATTCCCAATATACTGGAAAACAGTAACATACACATCTAGGAAGCTAAATGAACACCAACTGGGATAAATGCAAATTGATCTATAAAATGTTATGTGGGAAAATGACTAAAGTTTAAGACACAGAAAACATGTTGAAAAGTACAAGAGAAAAATAATTCATCACTTATAAAGTAAGCCAATATGATTAATAGCTTATTTCATACTAGAATATGAAATAAAAATAGAGACATCACTATCAACTTTACAGAAATAAAATTTACATGAAAAAGTAACAAAGAATTATACAACAGCTAATTATAAAGTTCATATGAAATGGACAAATTCCTTAAAAGACACAAACTACAAAAACAGAGTGAAGAGACAATTTGACTAGATCTTATATAATAAAAGAGAAACATGTAAATAGACCATACCGCCATTATGCTCACCAGCCAATCAGGAGGACTATGCAAATTAACCCACCATCTTTGGTGGGTTAATTTGCATATACAGACACTGAACAGCCTGGGTCCCAGGAACATCCACGGGACCCAGGCCGTTCCTAGCCTGTAGGCCCGGGCATAGGCCCTGAGCTGCCAGGATTCCAGAATGTCTCCGGGCTTACAGGCACAGGCGCCAAGCAGCAGAGGGTGGGGCAGGACACCTGGTTTCAGCACCAGGAGGAAGGGACCCATGCTCCCTGCCCTGGCTGCTCTGGGCCTGTGGGTAGAGCTTGGAGGTGCGGGGCTGCTGGTGGGACAGGCAGGATGCCTGCCCACCTGCCACAAGGCAAAGAAGCCAGGAGCCTGGCTCCAGACCTGTGGGCAGCTTGCGCAGGCTCAGAGAGGCCAGTGGGCGGGACCAGTAGCCTGCCTTCCTAGCCTTGAGCAGGGCATGCAGGTGCAGAGCAGCCAGTGGGCAGCAGGCTTTGGGGCACTGGGCAGCGCCTGCAGGTGTCCCGCCCCACCCAGGTTGCTATGAGGGGCCTGTGGGCAGTGCGGGAGAGCCTCTGGGCTGGGTAGGCGGGCCTGTAGAGGGCAGCCTGTACTCCCCACATGGCGGCTGTGAGCGCGCCAAGTGCAGCCTGGGGGCCCAGCTGAAGTAGCGCCTGCAGGTCTTCAGTGCAGAGGAGTGGCTGCGCAAGACCTGCCTCCTGGTCCAGAAGGTGCCTGATCTCAGGGACAGCCACCTTGGCTGGCCAGATTGATGTCCTCCTGGCCACAGGGGTTTGCGGATCTGCACAGCTGCAGGCCTCCAGTGTGAGCATCCTTTCCTCCCCACCAAGGCTTGAGAAAGTCCCCAGTGTGCTGTTACCTACACGCACCTGCAACAGTCCCAGACCACGGTGTGTGCAAGTGTGCAAATCCAGTCCCCCCTCCCCGCACTTCCATCAACCCCAGCATGCCTACATCCCCCACAGGATGTGCGCACGTCCCCTCCTGCAAGCTCACATCCTTTGGAGAGTGTCTGGGTGTTCTGGGTGCTGAGGGTGCGAGCCTGTGAGATGACAGTGAGAGGGCTGAATGGTGATGCCCTGTTCCCGCAGAGACCAGTGCAGCATGGGGCTAATGCAGGTGCTGAGGCAGGAGCAGGCACAGACAGACACAGCTGGTGGGCGGAGGGTGGCCCTAGCTGAGGTGCCTTCTGTCAGCGTTCAAGATCAGGAACCCAGAGGAGGCAGGCGAGGAGTTCTGTCCTCTCAGTGAAATGGTGGGATAGTCAGGGCGACTGTAGAGGAGGAATGTGCACTTTGGGTGCGGGCACCCATGAGCCAAGACTGCCCTGACTGAGCCTCTCTCGCTTGGGGCCTAGTGCACTCCTGCCGGGCAGCGGGTGACAGGACATGCTTTTCCGAGTAAATGAGAGAAAACGGGGAGACATGTGGGGAGTGAGCGAGATTCCCCGTCTGGGGGTTCCAAATCCACCTTTGGTTCCTTTCATAGGTGACTAGAGAGATATACAGGGTATCCCCCCAAAATGTATACACACTGTGAATACCTACTAATTCCAATGGGTTTAAGCCTGAAAAGAAAGAAACAACAATGAAGCTGTCATCTGTTAAAAGTGTGGGCACAAACCAGCAGTCAGACATTCCCCGAGGGGTCTTGGATTGGAGAGGGTTCAGGCCAGACTGAGGGGTCCAACCCCCCCCGCCCCCCCTGCCGTGCACTTATTTCGTGCACCAGGGTTCTAGTCTATTGAATTAGAAATCAAAACCGTCCCACAATGACCAATGGCTAGGTGGCTCAGTTGGTTGGAGTGTTGTCCCATATGCCAAAAGTCTGGGGTTTGATTACCTGTCAGGACACATGACTCTGCTGTGGGCTTGGTCTCTGGTAGGGGTGTACATACAGGAGATAACTGATCAATGTTTCTCTCTCACATTGATGTTTCTCTCCTCCTCTCTCTCTAAGATCAATTAAAACAATCAAACAAGAAAAAAATATCCTCAGGTGAGGATTAAAAAGAAAAAAACATGTATCAACAGTGGAAAGCTGAAGCCTGATAGTTTCTCAAGTCTCTACCCATGTAAAGAAGAATTCCTGATCTTAGGAGAAAAGCTTTCAGTTTTTCAGCATTGAGTATGATATTTGCTGAGGGTTTATCATATACTAGAAGCTTGGTGCACAAAATTCCCTGCACAGGGGAGGGGGGGCCCCTCAGCCTGGCCTCCACCCTCTCGCAATCTGGGACCACTGGCTCCTAACCGCTGGCCTGCCTGCCTGCTGATCACCCCTAACTGCTCACCTGCCTGCCTGATCATCCCTAACCACTGGCCTGCCTGCTTGATCACTCCTAACCACCTCTGTCTGCCTGCCTCATCACCCCTAACCACTCGCTTGCCTGCCTGATTGCCCCTAACCACTAGCCTGCCTGCCTGATCACCCCTAACCACCTCTGCCTCTACCCCTGCCACCGCAGCTTCATCCAGAATGACATCTGGAAGGTTGTTCACCTGTCCAGTCTAATTAGCATATTACACTTTTATTATTATAGTTGGCCTTTATTAAGTTGAGGTACTTTCCTTCTATTCCTATTTTATTGAGCATTTTAATCATAAATTGATGTTGTATCTTATAAATGCTTTTTCTGCATCTATTGACAAGATCATTATGATTTGTATCCTTTCTTTTGTTAATGTAGTGTATTAGATTGATTGGTTTGCCAATTTTTGTTTGTTTGTTTGTTTGTTTGAAGTATTACAAATAGTAGTACATAGGTCTCCTTTTTCTTTCCCCGCATTGACCTCACCCCGGCCTCTCCTACCCCCCAGTACATGCCTTCACCTGCCCGTCCCCCCACCCCCAGTGTTTTGTATCCATTGGTTATGCTTATATGTATGCGTACAAGTCCTTCGGTTGATCTCTTACAGCCCCCCGCCCCCGCCCGCCCAACCTACCCTGCCTTCCCAATGTAGTTTGACAGTCTGTTCAATGCTTCTTTGCTTTTGTGTCTATTTTTCCCCCATTTCTTTCCTTTAAAAAAGTTTGCCTCTGCAGACTAAAAATAAACATATAATAACAAAAAAAAAAATGTCTGAGTCCCAATTTCAATGTCCAACAGTTCTGAGTCCCTGTTTCAATGTCAAACAGTTCCTTATGTGTACATGTCAGCAATGATATCTGGATGGTGGGCACATGGTGGCAATGCAGGTCTGACCATCTCTGGTTTGGTCCTAGGTAACCTGCATCAATGCACAGCTGCTGACTGCTAGCCTGTCAAGGTGTTATCAGCTTCTTCCATCTCTGGACTGTTTCTCTTCTGTCTTCATGGCTGGAGCAGTCCTGTCAATTCCTCTCTGTTGCAGGAATCCACATGGTCTTGGAGTTGTTTTCTGAAAATATACAAACATATTGTCGACCAAAAGTTAATAAAGGAATTTTTTCTATATAATTGATTTAGGATCCTTTTTATTTTTGCCCAAACGATTTTCCTTTGTCTTATTTAGACACCATGTGTGTTTTTCTTGGGTGTCTTGCTATTAGCATTACAAATGAAAATTAATTTTGTAAAGTAAAAATTTTCTAGATGTAATTTACTTATAGTATGTTTTTCCTTACATAATATTACCCTACTATACCCCCCCTTTTTTTTATTAATAGAGGCTTTTATAAATTTTATAATGCATTCTTGATAACTTTAAATTTTAATTTTTTTTGCCCAAAAATATGACTGCTTTAGGTTCATTGCATGTTCAGGAATTTTACCATGAGATGAACGACCAATAGAAATTTTAATTATTACTTTAGGAACAGCTTTTTGTCCAGTACAATTAAATTTTCTTGAATATTCACTTATTTCAATTAGCCTATTTAAATTAAACTGAAAACTTGATTACTATTTTATTGTAAAATTTAATACTCTACCAACAATCTTAGTTTACCCTGTAAATATTAGTGGGAAGGATTATTTGCATTCTTGAGTAGGCCCTGAGTATTACTGATGCTAGATATAGGGCAGCTGCTGTCAGCCAAGTCTCTTGTCTGTTACCAGGGTCCTGATCTGAGCTGGGCCAAGTCTCTGTCTGTCACCTGTATCCCAATCTGAGCTGGGTATGGGAAGCAAAGCAGCCATGGGGGCAGGAGACTTCCCTCAGAAGGGGTGAGAGTTCAGGCCCTTTCAGGGTTGGAGGGGGTGAGGGTCTGTGCCCCACCTCTGTTGACCCCCAAGTTCTCTCCTGATGACCCCTCTGCACCTGTGCCTGTCTTAGGTTGTTCCTTCTCTGAGGAATCTTACCCATCTCTGGCTAACCAGTCATCCTCTGGGGCCAAGCAGGGTGATGTGAGGTTCAGTTCTGTCTCCTTGGTAGCCTATGCTCCCGTGGCCTCCATGCCCAACACCTGCCTTGGGATCCCCTGGCCTGTTGGCAGGGTCCCGGCGCTGATCACATATCTCGGGGAACTCGGGTTTCTTCTTGAGTGAGGGGTTAGCTCACACGATTGGGCGAGAGACAGATCTATGGTACCAGCCACCATGAGGCTTCAAGCTCAGCATGAACAGAAAGCTCAGGAAACAGCTGAGGGCAATTGGATTGTGAGAAGAGGGTCCCTATTGGCACAAAAGGCAAGAGGGGCCTATATAGAATGCTCAAGTGCCTTCCTAGTGCCTTAATTCCTTCTGAAAGGGATTAAATCCTTTCATGTCCTTTTTTTTTTTAAATTGCTGCCAAACATTCAAAGAATTAGTTTGTAAGTTTGTTTGGGATAATTGTACAATATGCTGTTGTAAAATATCTAAAATTATAATGACATTGTAGAATAAAATCATGTAAGGATATTCTTTGCTCTAGGCCATGGCAATTCAATTTCAAACTGGCTGTCAATTTCTTTTTGTAACTTTATATAAACTTTGTCAGGGAGGCAAAAACACAAATTACTTACTTTAGTTCAAGAGGCCAAATATATTGACTTTCAATTACAACCCTTATGACTTTTGAAGGAAACTTCTCTTTGTTTCCTTCCAAAATAATTTTCAGGCTACAGAGAATTTCATTTAAAAATCTTTGTCACATGGAACAATTTTTCTTAAGGTTATGGTGACCACTGGTATGGATTAGATTTAATATTTTATTTTTATTTTATAATTTTTTAATTTTTTAATTTTTATTTTTTACATATGTGTCCTTATTCCCCCATAACCCCTCACTCCCCACTTATGTCCTGCCCCCTTGTTGTCTGTGTCCATTGATTAGGTTCATATGCATGCACACAAGTCCCTTGGTTGATCTCTCCACCTTACCTCCACCCTCCCCTACCTTATCTGAGGTATGACATTCTTATCGACGTTTCTCAGCCTCTGGTTCTATTCTTGTTCATCAGTCTATGCCGTTCATTATATTCCACAAGTGAGTGAGATCATGTGATATTTATCTTTCTCTGCCTGGCTTATTTCACTTAACATAATATTCTCCATCTCCATCCATGTTGCTGCAAATGGTAGGAACTCCTTCTTTTTTACCTCAGCGTAGTATTCCATTGTGTAGATATACCACAGTTTTTTAATCCACTCATCTGCTGATGGGCATTTAGGCTGTTTCCAAATCTTAGCTATGGTGAATTGTGCTGCTATGAACATAGGGGTGCATATATCCTTTCTGATTAGTGTTTCTAGTTTCTTGGGATATATTCCTAGAGGTGGGATCACTGGGTCAAATGGGAGTTCCATTTTTAGTTTTTTGAGGAAGCTCCATACTATTCTCCTCAGTGGCTGCACCAGTCTGCATTCCCACCAGCAGTGCAAAAGAGTTGTTTTTTCTCCGCATCCTCACCAACACTTGTCCTTTGTTGATTTGTTGATGATAGCCATTCTGACAGGTGTGAGATGATACCTCATTGTTGTTTTGATTTGCATCTCTCTGATGATTAGTGACTGTGAGCAGGTTTTCAGGTCTCTTGGCCTGCCTTCTGTCTTCTTTCAAAAAGAAAGATCAGTTGCCCATTTTTTGATTGGGTTGTTTATCTTCTTTTTGTTAAGTTGTATGAGTTCTCTATATATGTTGGAGATTAAACCTTTATCATTGATATCATTGGCAAATATGTTCTCCCATGCAGTGGGGTTTCTTGACTTTTTATTTTGATGTAGTCTCATTTGTTTATTTTGTGTTTAGCTTCCATTGTCCTAGGAGTAGTATCAGTGAAGAAGTTCTTTTGGCATATGTCTGAGATTTCTCTTCCTGTGGTTTCCTCTAGTATTTTCATGGTTTCCCATCTTATGTTTAAGTCCTTTATCCATTTTGAGTTTATTTTTGTGTATGGTGTAAGTTGGTGATCTAGCTTCATTTTTTTTTTGCATGTATCTGTCCAATTTTCCCAACACCATTTGTTGAAGAGACTGTCTTGACTCCATTGTATGTCCACATCCTTGTGCCTCTGGAATGAATCCCATTTGATTGTGATGTATTATTTTTTTGATGTATTGTTGTATTCGATTAGCTAGTATTTTGGTTAGGATTTTTCCGTCTGTATTAATTAGGAATATTGGTCTGTGGTTTTCTTTTCTTGTGTTATCTTTGCCAGGTTTTGGCATCAGGGTTATATTGGCCTTGAATAATGTGTTAGACACAAAACAAGGATGTCCACTCTCACCACTCTTACTCTACATGGTACTGAAAGTACTAGCCAGAGTAATAAGACAAGAAAGAAATAAAATACATCCAAATAGGGAAGGAAGAAGTCAAACTGTCACTTTCTGTGGATGACATGATGCTGTATATAGAAAAACCTAAAGACTCTACCAAAAAGTGACTGGAAACAATAAACAAATACAATCAAGTTGCAGGATACAAAAATCAATGTGCAAAAATCCATTGCTTTCTTATATACCAACAACAAAACTTCAGAAAAAGAAATGGATAAAACAATTTCTTTTGCAATCGCATCAAAAAGAATTAAAAAAAAACTAAGAATAAACTTAACAAAGAATGTGAAAGATCTATATACTGAAAGTTACAAAATGTTATTAAAAGAGATTGAAAAAGACATAATGAAATGGAAAAATATAATGGATTGGAAGCATCAGCATAGTTAAAATGGCCATTTTACCCAAAGCAATATACAAATTTAATGGAATTCCCATCAAAATACCAATGTCATTTTTTAAAGAAATAGAATTAGAAACCATCAGATTTGTATGGAACCACAAAAGACCCTGAATAACCAAAGCAATCCTAAAAAAAAAAAAAGAAAACAAAAGAAAAAACAAAACAAACAAACAAACAAAAAAAACATTGCTGGAGGTATCACGCTACTGACTTCAAAATATACTACAGAGCTACCATAATCAAAATCGCTTGATATTGGCAGAGAAACAGACACATAGATCATTGGAACAGAATAGAAAGCACAGCTATAAAACCACACATATATGGACAGATAATTTTCGACAAAGGAGTCAGAAATGCACATGGGCAAAGGTAGTGTCTTCAACAAATGGTGCTGGGAAAACTGGAAAGTCACATGCAAACAAATGAAACTGAATTGCAGTTTGTCCCCAGGTACAAAAATTAATTCAAAATGGATCAAAGACTTAAACATAAGATCTGAAACTATAAGTCACATAGAAAAAAAAAATATATATATAGTTACCAAACTTATGGACCTGGGTGGTAGAGAACGTTTTATGGACTTGACCCCAAAGGCAAGGGAGGTAAAGGCAAAAATAAATGAATTAGACTATATAAAACTGAAGAGCTTCTGCACAGCAAAAGAAATGGACAACAAAACAAACAGGCCAGCCAACCAGTTGGGAGATGTTATTTGCAAACAGTAGCTCAGACAAAGGTTTAATTTCCAAAATATATAAAGAACTCATAAAATTCACCAAACAAATTAACAATCCAATTAAAAAGTGGGCAGAGGACCTGAAAATTCACCTCTCCCAAGAAAACATATAAACAGCCAATAGATATATGAAAAGATGTTCAACCTCACAAGCAATCAGGTAAATGCAAATTAAAAATACAGTGAGACACATCGTTACACCTGTTAGAGTGGCCATTATCAACAAGACAAGCAACAAGTGTTGGAGAGGTTGTGGAAAAAAGGGAACCCTCATTCACTGCTGGTGGGAGTGTAGACTGGTACAACCACTATGGAAAACAGTCTTTCGATTCCTCAAAAAATTAATAATAGAGCTAACATAGGACCCAACAATCCCACTCCTGGGTATATATTCCCAAAAAACTGGAAATTATTTATACCCAAAGATATATCCACCACTATGTTCATTGCAGCATTATTCATGGTGGCCAAGAGTTGTAAACAGCCAAAGTATCCTACAATAGATGACTGGATAAAGAAGATATGGTACATATACACAATGGGATACTACACAGCCAAGATATGGTACATATACACAATGGGATACTACACAGCCATAAGAAAGGATGAAAGTTAATTTTCTGAAGTAAAATTTTTCTAGATGTAATTTACTTACAGGATATTTTTCCTTACATGATATTCTTCTACTCTCCCCTCTTTTTTGATTTAAATAGTAGGAGGCTTGTGGAAATTTTATAATGTAGTCTTGATAGCTTTTAAATTTTAATTTTTTGCACTAAAATATGACTGCCTTAGGTTCATTACATGTTATGCAATTTTACCATGAGATGAACTACCAATAAAAATTTTAGTTAGCACTTTAGGAACAGCTTTTTGTCCAGTACCATTAATTTTTCTGGAATATTCGCTTATTTCACTTAGCCAATTTAAATTAATCTGAGAACTTGACTACTATTTTACTGTCTAATTTAATACTCTAACAACCATCTTATTTTACCCTGTAAATATTAGTGGAAAGGATTATTTGCCTTCTTGAATAGGCCCTGAGCATTCCTGGTGCTAGGTTGGATTTAGATATCAAAAACCCACTTCCCGACACCATGGGTACAAGACAACTCAAACAAGTCTTGTTGCAGTGAGAGGGCAGCTGCTGTCAGCCAAGTCTCTGTCTGTTACCTGGATCCTGATCTGAGCTGGGCATGGGAAGCGAAGCAGCCATAGGGGCAGGGGACCTCCCTCAGAAGGGGTGAAGGTTCAGGCCCCTGCAAAATTGGGGGGGTGAGGGTCTGTTCTCCAACTCTTTTGAGCCCCAAGTTCTCTCCTGATGACCCCTCTGCGACTGTGCCTGTCTTAGGTTGTTCCTTCCCTGAGGAATCTTAACCGTCTCTGGCTAACCAGCCATCTTCTGGGGCCAAGCAGGGTGATGTGAGGTTCAGTTCTGTCTCCTTGGTAGTCTATGCCCCCGTGGCCTCCAGGCCCAATACCTGCCTTGGGATCCCCTTGCCTGCTGGCAGGGCCCCAGCACTAATCACATATCTTGGGGAACACAGGTTTCTTCTCCAAGGAGGGCCCAGCTCACCCCACTGGGCGAGAGACAGATCTATGGTATCAGCCACCATGAGGCTTCAACCTCAGCATGAACAGAAAACACAGGCAACAGCTGTGGGCAATTGGATTGTGAGAATAGGGTCCCTCTTGGCACAAAAGGGCAAGATGGGCCAATATAGAATGCTCAGGTGCCTTCCCAGGGGGCCCTCTACACAGTGGAAGGGATTAAATCCTCTCATGTCCTTTTTAAATTGCTGCCAGACATTCAAAGAATTAGTTTGTAAGTTTGTTTGGGATAATTGTACATTATGCTGTTATCTAGAAAATTTTTACTTTAGAAAATTGACTTTCATTTGTAATGCTAATAGTAAGACACCCATGAAAAACACACATGGTGTCAAAAAAAGCCAAAGGAAAATTGTTTGGGAAAAAAATGAAAAAGGATCCCAAGTCAAATTTATAGAAAAGATTCCTTTATTAACTTTTGGTCGAGAATATGTTTGTATATTTTCAGAAAACACCTCCAAGACCATGTGGATTCCTGCAACAGAGAGGAATTGACAGAACTGCTCCAGCCATGAAGACAGAAGAGAAACAGTCCAGAGATGGAAGACGCTGATGACGCCTTGCCATACTAGCAGTCAGCAGCTGTGCGTCGCTGCAGGTTGCCCAGGACCAAACCAGAGAGGGTCAGACCTGCATTACCACCATTTGTCCACCATCAGAACTGAAACATCGTTGCTGACATGTACACATAAGGAACTGTTTGACATTGAAATTGGGACTCAGAAGAACTGTTGGCCTAGAAAGAAACTCACTACAGACTGATTAATTTGCCTCCAGCATAACCATTATTGCTTATCTCATTTTCGGTTCTTATAAGTGTATTTCTAGTATCACATGATCTCACTCATCTCTAGGGGAAATAATGAACCACATAAACTGATGAACAAAAACAGACCTGGAGACAGGGAAGCATCAATCAGACTGTCAGACCTCAGAGGGAAGATAGGGGAGGGTGGGGGTAAGGGGGAGAGATCAACCAAAGGACTTGTATGCATGCATATAAGCCTAACCAGTGGTCACGGACAACAGGGGATGGGGGCATGCATGGGGAGGGGTTTGGGATGGGAATGGGGGGATGAGGACAAATATGTGATACCTTAATCAATAAAGAAATTAATAAAATAAATAAATACATACATACATACATACTTCCAGGAAAAAAAAAAAAGAAAGGATGAAATAGCACCATTTACAACAACATGGATGGACCTTGAGAACATTACGCAAAGTTAAATAAGTCAAACAGAAAAAGCTAAGAACTATATGATTTATTAACTCATATGTAGAATATAAAACTAACACTTATGAACACAAACAGCAGTGTGGTGGTTGCCAGAGGGAGGAGGGTGGGGGAAGAAAGGGGTCCTAATATGAGGTGACAGGAGATTTCACTTTGGGTGGTGGGCACATGGTCCTATATATAGATTTTGTAGATTAGTAATCCACAAATGAAACTTATATGTTCATGTTGAGTAAAGTCTCCCCAATAAAATTAAAAATTAAAATGTAAAACAAAAATAAGTAAAGAAGAATTAATTCAAATTATTCACAAACTTTTCAAAAAAAAATATAAGTAGAACTGCCCAAATCACATATGAGGCCACCATTACCTCTAAAATCAGGAAAAATACAAGGGGATCTTCTCTTACCAGTTCTACTTAACATTGTATTGGAAGTTCTAACCACGGCACTTAGGAAAGAAAAATAAATAAAAGACATCTAGATTGCTCAGGAAGAAATAAATCAATCTCTACTCACAGATCCCATGGACTAATGTATATAGGAAATTCTAAGTAATATACTAAAAATAAGACTAATAAATTATTTCAAAAAGATTGAAGGATAAACAATATATGAAATCACTTGTATGTCTGTATACTAACAATAAGTAACCCAAGATGAAATTAAGAAAATAATTCTATTTAAAATAATTTCTAAAAAATTCAATACTTAGCAATAAATTTAATATATATAGTGTAAAATATTTAATTTGGCCATAACAAGGAATCAAGTTTATCACCAGCAAGATTTTACCTTTTTCCATCATTTTCAATCACTATATTCTTCTTCCTAAAGATAAACACCATTCCATCTTCTAATACATAAGATACTGTGGATTTACTTAACCATTTTAAATGTAATAATATAACATGTGTTCCTTTATTTGAAATATTGAACATTTTAATATTTTAGAACATTCCGTTTTGATGAAATTATTATATTTTTCACTTTTTGGATAACCATATTCCTTGAAATAACAGCTGAAATTTGATATTTTGTGTTATTAAGCTTAATTTGTAGTGCCCATATCCCACTATACTTTAAGATGGGAAGAGTAATCATTTATATTTTTATTTTAATACCAAATCATAGCACAAATTATAGCAGTCATTAGAAAAATTACTGTTGCATTAATATAAAATGAATAGCAAATGCTTATAATATATAAAGAGAAGGTATACGAATTAAAGAAAGATATCAATGAAGTGCAAAAAGGTGTGAGCAAACAGGTTACAGAAATTGGAGGGTTGTTAAAAGAGTAGGATTTCAAATTGATGGACATTTTAATTATAGCAAATTTCTAAGTCATCATGGCAGTGGATTGTTAAAATAACTTGGAAGTGAATGAAGATCACATAACAGATTAAGAATTGTGAGTCTTGTATGTAGGATGGGTCATTTATTAGATGATGTAATCAACCACGTGGATGGACAAAACTGAGTTAAGAAGAAAGTCTTTACTGGTTACTGAAGAAAAGAGGTAACAGCCCCGTGGCCTGAGTCTAAATGGATTATAATTTTAGAGAATCAATGGCCAATAAAAAGGAGAAACACATTACACTAAGCATTTGGAGCCAATTAATAAAAATAAAAACATTCTCCACTGAGAATCTTATAAGGAAAGTCACACATGGTCTTAACAGAGGACATACTGACAAACAGCAAGCTTTCCACTGAGTTGTAAAGGAGGCAATATTTTTAAAGGCTTTGATATTAGAAAATAGTTTTTTTCTTTTAATTTATTTTTTTAAATTGGTGTTTAGAGAGAGAAGAAGAGGGGCAGAGAGAGAGAGAGAGAGAGGAGAGCCAGACATCAATCAGCTGCTTCCTGCATGTTCCCTTCCCAGGGATCCAGCCAGCAACCTCAGGCATGTGCCCTGACTGAGAATCAAACCCTCAAACTTTCGGTGCACAGGAGGAAGTCCCACCAACTGAGCCACACAGCCAGGGCAGAAAATAGTTTTTCTCAATGTGGAGTGTTAATCTCATAATATTTATAGAATTAACTCATTAATTTTATACAAAATATCAATAAAATAAACTTGAAATTTTCTTTAAAATGTATTGTTACCTTATATAAATATAACAATTTGGAAAACAAATAGTTGCAAAATGTGCACGTTTTAATAGTGTCATAAGGCATGTGATGATTTTTTTGTGGGTATTAATCTTAAAATTGACTGCAACATCATGTTAAGGATACAGTAACAGATGGGGGATTTCCCTACAAAGGACATCTAGCTTCACATGCAATAAGTTTATTTGCCTCAAAAAAATATATGGTGGGTCGGAAAATACAATCTTTGGGGGCTTCTTAGTCATGAAGAAAACATATGAAACTCCCCCTGGTAAGAATTCCAAATAATTATTTACTCCAAATTTTTTAGAGAAGAGTTAAATCTATGGTGTGGGGGGTAGGAAACAAGAATATTGCTTAGAACACTCCAGAAGTTTTATAGTGTTTCTATAAGGGGAGGGGACAGAGATTATACAATACTATCAAATATCAACAGGAATGGTCAATAGTTATTTTATTTTTCCTTGAAAGGATATAATGCTACTATCTAAAACCCTTAAGATAAAATATTTTTGTGTCTGGCATAATTTCTACAAGTGGATATATTTCAAACCATATCACATATGCTTAGATAAGGAATCTAGTGTATATTTCAGTTTCATTTATTATTTAAAAATTATATGAAAATCAAAGCTGCCAATCTAAATTAAGACTTTACATTTGAAATAGCACGAGGAATAAAAATTTAAATTTTATTTTAAAATTTACATGGAGGAAATGCCAAATGCATATAATAAAATGGTTTGATTCTGAAGGTTAAACTTACCATTCATACTGTGATAGAGTGAGCTTAATTAAAGTATAAAGAAATCATTTATTAATGATTTTAGTTCACATTAGTGCCTTTGACCGTAGGCTAGCCTCAGGCATCTTTCAAACGACATGCATGGACAGACTACGCATATCAAAACCAGTTCAGCATTGCGTTATCATTTCTTTCAGAGAGTGCGTCTCAGTGGTGTGGAACAACACGGTGACCAAACTGCCTCAGTGTTGACCAGCTCCTGCTTAACCATGTACTGACCACAGCATTGATGGTCCCTCCTAAAGCCTGTAGTGTTTAAATACCGACAGACAGATCCATTTGTAAGTTCAGTTAAGAACATCAACTTTTCACCATGGCCAGTGCGCTCAGCAGTCAGGCCATCAGCCGGGGCACCAGAGGTGTGAGGGTTTCGGTTCCTGGTAAAGAGCATGCATCTGGGTTGCAGGTTTGATCCCTAACCTCAGTTGGTTGGGGTTGGGGTGAGTGAAGGCGGCCACCAATCGATGGGTCCCTTTCACATCCATGTTTCTGTTTCTCTGGCTCTCCCCACGCACCCAGCCTGCCCCCCCCCCCATCTCTCTCCCTTCCACTCTCTCTAAAAATATCAATGGAAAAAAATATATTCAGGGATGACCTAAGATGGCTGTGCTCTGACAGGAGGCTGAGTACCCTTGCTCTCAGCTATGGACTGGATTTACAGCTAAAATACTGCCTAGTCAGCTTGAAGAAAAAAAGAAGTATAGTTGATTGGAAATACTTTGTCTAAGGACCCTGAAGAAACAATAGAGACTGGTAAGAGAGTGGGCGTTTCGGGAAGGGGGCCTCCCCTGAAGCTGGTGCTGGGCCGAGAGACCAGAGTGACAGTGGTCACAAAGCTCCCTCCCCCGGGAATGTGGCCTTGCTTCCAAACGCAGGGATTTCAATCCCTGAACAGCATAGACAGAGAGAGCCAGTGCAGCACTGGCCAGTGGGGTACAGTGAGAGAACATGCCTGATGCTGGCATCCCTGGCGGAAAAGATTCACTCTGGGCTCTGAGTGCTGGACAGGCTGCTCCATAGTGTATGGCCCCAGAATAGACAGGGCCCTGTGTGCTGACCCAGCAGTGACCTAAAGGGGCCCTCTGCATTCCTGTGCGGAGCCCCAGAAAGCATCTGAACTGTGTGGCGCTGAGAAGGCAAAGAGGACTCTCCCACCACCAAAGAATTGGAGCTGGCAGCAGGATGGATTGGGCATTTTTGACCGGCACTGAAGAGAGGTGGGATCTCCAGCAGAGGGGAATCTCACCCCCAGCTTTACTAAGATCAACTGGGCAGAGAGATGGGAGGCCCTCATGGGGCTAACTTTGTAATCCCCAGTGCTTAAACCTGAGGTGCAAGGGTGCCATGCCCTGGCAAAGCAGGTTTTCTGTTTTGTTTTGTTTTTTCTTTGTATGATTTTATTTTGAGATGGCATCCACTGAAAAGAGTTATGTTGGGGAGACAGACCAGTGAGAGCTGGGCTTTGTGTCTGCATAGTGGAGAGGCTGACCTGAGCACCCTATTCCTTCAGCCAGCCAGTACTGGGAAAAGTGGGGTAGAGTATATCTACCTCTCCTGCAGGCTTGCAGCACTTCCCCCAAAAGGAAAGGGGCTGGGTCAGGCTGTCTGAAACCCAGATACTCACACTGGGAACAGTTCAGGGCGGGTAGGGAGAACAGCTCAGAGGAGGACACACCAAAGAAAAGACCCTCAGGGGCTATTGATTGGTACCAGAAGGAAATGCTTAGCCCCCCTTTTGGGGGTGGGGCAGGCAGCATGCTCACCCGAGATTGTTTTGATCAGTTCTACTGAACCCAGGGCTACGCATACAGAAATGGCAGCAGGCTATATCCAATCTGAGCCTCCATCAGGCCATTTTAGGTGAAACTACAGTTAGAAGATATGGTAGAGACTGAGGAGTTTGGCTCTGAAGCAGAGATTAATTTATCCACAGTGAGGGCCTGACAGTGAAATCTTGAGGTTAGGGACCCACTAGCATTAGGTATGCTAGCCTGCCTCCACCCTACAGACTCTCTTCCAAAAACACTGGAGAAAGACCAGGCAACTAGAGGGGGGAGGCAGAGTAGCTGATAGGTGGAGGTGATCCTCAGAGAGTCTCAGACCCCCCACCCTCCCCCCAGCTGCAACAGGACACTGAGAGCCAAACTTGTACAGCTTCTGACCTTGGAGGACACAAAAGTGCCTTCCAGAAGGCCTGAAATCTGCATATAAAACAGTGAGGCTCAGGCAACACTAGCTGTCCAGACACACTTCACTTGGCTGGCTTTTATAAAAGTTTTTGTTTTATTTTGCTTTGCTTGTTATTATTGTTGTTTTACAAATATTTTCTCATTTTTCTGCTTTATTGCTTTTATATTACTTTAATTAGTTTTCCCTTTTATCTCGTGTTTCTCTCATATCCCTCCTTTTTGGCCTCCTTCCTTTACTTTTTCCCCAATTTTCTTCTTCTTCTTTTTATAATGTCAGAGAGGAAGGGAGAGGGAGAGATAGAAACATCAATGTTGAGAGAGAATCATTAATCAGCTGCTCCCTGCATGCATCCCACTGGGGATCGAGCCTGCAACCCAGGCATGTGCCCTTGGCCAGAATCAAACCCAGGACCCTTCAGTCCACACACCAACACTCTATCCACGGAGCCAAACTGGCTAGGGCTCCCCAATTTTCTTTGCCATTCTTTGCTTTGTTTTACCTTTTCCTCTTGTTAGCATTGCATAACTTTTTTTTCTTTCCCTGTAGTCTTGCCTTTTTTTTCAAAACTCATTTTCCTTTTCCTGCTCTCTACTGTTATTTTTTGCTCTTCATTCTTTCCTTCCTGAATCTTTTTTTCTCATCCCTTTATCTTCCAGTATCCTCTTTTTTTAATTATTTTTATTTCTTTTACTATTAATAATATTATCCTTTCTCTCTCTCTCTCTCTCTCTCTCTCTCTCTCTCTCTCTCTCTCTCTCTCTCTCCTTAGATTTTTGTGTTCTCTCTTCTCTTTCATAATTCTACTTTCTCTTGGGTTGTTTTCATTGTTGTTGTCAGGATATTTTGTTTGTTCCTTTTTCTTTTCTGTCTGTTTTTGTTTTGTTTTGCCCTGTCAGCACCTGTAAATCATCACACATGACATGGTAGTAGCTGAGCCTCACAGTTAGGAAACCTAAGAAGACAGCAACAGTAAAGATCCAATTACAAGAGGAGAGCCCAAATAACTCATAAAAGGGACATAAGAATAGCATACAGCTCAGTAGTAAAAGGAAACCACACAATTCGGACCCACAGAACATTTACTACAAAAGCCCACCCCACAAAGACTGAGAGTCATAGCAAGTGTATCTAATACATAGGTACAAACAAAAAGAAACAAATAAAACGAGGAGAAAAAGAAAAAAAAAATGCCTAAACTAAAGAAAAGGAGGAATCACAGAAAAAGAACTAGATGAGATTGGGGTAAGTTATCAGACATAGAGTTCAGAGTAATGGTTATAAAAATGCTCAAGGAAATTAGTGAGACTACAAGAAATTTAATGGGAACTTCCTGGAGCTTATAGGGTACTACAAGAAACTTAGTGAAAGCTCTGTCAGAATGGAAATAGATATAGATATTATGAATAAGAACCAGGAAGAAATGAACAATGCAATTTTGACATCAAGAATATGCTGGAAGGAATTAAAAGCAGACTCCATGAAGCAGAGGGTGGAATAAATGAATAGAAGGTAAGACAGGAAAAAAACAATCAGAGCACCAAAAAGAAAAAAAAAATACTTAAAAAGCATGAGGACAGTTAAAGGGAACTTTGAGACAACATGAAACAAAACATCCACATTATAAAGGTACCAGATGGAGAAGAAAGTGAGCCAGGATAGAGAACCTGTTGAAAAAAATAATGACAGAAAACTCCTCTAAACTGGTGAAGAAAAAAATCCACACAAGTTCAGAAAGCACAAAAGGTACCAATCAAGATAAACCTAAAGAGACCCACTTCAAGACACACAATAATTAAAATGGAAAATGTTAAGGACAAAGAGAGAATCTTAAGAACAAGAGAAAGACAAGACAAGGGGGCTCCCATAAGGCTGCCAGGTAATTTCTTAACATAAACTCTACAGGCCAGAAGTAAATGGCATGATATATACAAGTTAATGAAAAGCAAGGATCTGAAACCAAGACTACTCTATCCAGCAAAAATTTCATTCAAATAGATGGTAAAATAAAGAGTTTCCCAGACAAAACAAAAACAAACCCACACACAACTAAAAGAGTTTATTACCACCAAACCAGCATTGCAAGAAATGTAATAGGGACTGCTGTAATAATAATAAGAAATAAAGAGAGAGAGAGAGTAATGTAGGTATAAAGAATTTTTAAAAAGCAATAAATAAGTACCTATCAGAAAATGGAGACCAAATAGGCAGACCTTTCTTGCACCTCTTCCCAGGGCCAGACTGCAAATAAAACGAAAGTGGAGAACATACACTTGGAATTACCAACTGAGGTCCAGTTGAGGAGGACACATATATCAAGGAAGGACAGAAACCACCTGGACACTGGTAGAAAGGGTGAGGTCACAAGAGGGTTTGATCCAACTTCCAAGGGTGGCAGGCTGAGAATGAGGAGGGATATCTCAGCTACAGAAGGGTTATTTTCCTCAGAATATCGAGGTCTGCAGCCCAGGCTGGGCACCACAGCCCAGGGCAGTGGTCGGCAAACTCATTAGTCAACAGAGCCGCAGTTTTCTGACCACTGGCCCAGGAAATCAAAGCCAAGACCAGCAGCCCATGTAATATCCAGCTGTGAAAGTCAGCAGGGCTGCTGGCCATTGTATATTCAGGAGGCAGTATATTGGAGCCAGCTGGTTGAAGAGAAAGCCTCTGTTCCTTGAGTGTGTGTGTGTATGTGTGTGTGTGTGTGTGTGTGTGTGTGTGTGTGTGTGTGTGTGTTTTAAACCCAGACCACAGGAGTTTCATTTGTAGCTACTCACCAGAATCTTTGTTAGAGGGAGGATAGTGTGGACTTGAGGTACCTAAGGAGAGACCCCTATGGGAAACATTAGGGGAAGTCCTGCAATTGATCATACCCCACCCCCAAACCAAAATGGCCATTTTTCCTGGAAGGAGCTAGCCACTCCCAGAAGCTGAAGCACATAAAAAGAAAAAGAAAAAGAAAAAAACACACTAAAGATGGTACTGCTCAACCCACCCTCAGGAAACCTGCCAGCCACACCTTATATCTTGATCTCTGCAAAGGAGACAGCTGCAGAGGCCAAACCTACAGGTTTGAATAGTCTCAGAAAGCTTCAATGACTGAATTGAGGGTGGAGCCATCTGCCCAAGTATCTCTGGAACCTGACTGGTGCTTTCCCTGCGTGGGAGAGCCAATAGAAACTCCAGGTTTCCAGCTGATCCTGCTGGACTGCATAGGAGGATCTCTGCCCAGCCTGAGGCAGAGTAATATTCTAGGACATTAGCAGAGGAGTAGCTCTGGGACAGGAAACACACCCACCACTTTCCGTAAAATCTCCTCACAAGAGACCCAGAGGTGTAGACTCCCAATTCTATCTCAAACCACTTCAGAAACAGACTTTTGAGTGATTAAGATTGACAGCTAGCTGGCAAGTAAAAGCAGTGGAGTCAGAACCTGGGGAAGTTTGCTGATCCAGCCCTGGGCCCCATGCTGCTAATAAACCTGTTTACAGGACCACTTGACCACTTCATGTTCAGTCATTATGGAAAACAATATGAAGTTTCCTCAAGAAATTATAACTAGAGCCACCATATGATCCAACAACCCCCCTTCCAGGGATATACCCAAAGAAATGAAAGGGTTGCAAATATTATCTGCATCCTTCATGTTCACTGTAGCATCATCCCCAGTAACCACATAACCACAATATGGAAACAACCTAAGTCTCTGCCAATCAAATGAATGGATTGAAAACTGTAGTTAGTACACACACACACACACACACACACACACACACACACACACGCACACGCACGCACAATGGGATATTTTTCATCCATATGATGAAAAACATCATGCCAATTGGAGCAACATAGATGAACCTACAGGACATAAGCTAGGTAAAATAAACAAGACTGTATTATCTGGTTTATTTAAATACTATATTAATATTTAAATTAATACTTTATTATCTTACTTAGATGTGAAATTTTAAAAAGTCACATTCACAGAAACAGAATAGAATGTTCATTACCAGGGATTCCAAGTTGGAGAAAATGAGATGTTGATTAAATGGTAGGAACTTTGAGTTATTAGATGAGTGAATTTTGGGGATCTAATGCACAGCATGGTGATCTACTGCACTTAATGATACCACATATTATACTTGAAATTTGCTAAGATAGTAAACCTTAAGTGTCTTTACCACAAAAAAAAGGTAACTAAGAAACTAGTGGTGGATTTATTAATTTGAATATGCTAATAGTATCACAAATATGAATATTAAATCATCTGGTAGTACACCTTAACTATATATAATATTATTTGTCAATTATTCCTCAATAAAGCAGGAATATAAGAAATATATAGCTGTTTTATTATCTGGTTTTCTATCACAAAAACTCCTTTAAAGAAGTATTGCCTTCAATACTGTGGCAATTCTTCTTGGCATTGACTCCACGAGATGTTGAAAGGTGATGCGAGGAATCTGACACCATGCCTGATGAATAACACTGTCCAGTTCTATGGGATTTGATGGTTGTGGAACCAGCTGCTTGATGGCTCTTTTAACTTCGTCCCACAAATGCTCAATTGGATTGAGATCTGGTGATTGTGGGGGCCACCTAAGCAAGGTAAAGTCTCCCTCATGTTCTTGAAACCACTCCTGCACAATACGAGCACCATGGCATGGCGCATTGTCTTGTTGGAAGAAACCATCTCCATTTGGATACGCCATCAGCGTGATAGGATGAACTTGATCAGCAACAATACTTAGGTGTGTTGTGCTATTCAGACGTTGTTCCACACGAATTAAAGGGCCCAAATCATGTCAGGAAACATGCCCCAAACCATAACACTGCCCCCACCAGCTTGAAGGGTTGTACTCATGCATGTGGGGTGCATGTTTTCATTCTGTTTCTGTGAAATTCTCACTCTGCCATCTGTATGATGCAACTGAAAACATGATTCATCGAACCACATGACTTTTTTTCAATGCTCGACTGTCCAATCCTTGTGTTCCTGTGTGAATTGGAGTCATTTTATCTCGGTAACTGCAGACAGCAAAGGTGTTTGAACACGTCTTTAGCTTCCATATCCCATACGATGCAGTGTACGGCTAATTTGCCTACAAACGTCAGGTGGTCATAATAATCTGGCCACTCAGTTTATATATATTTATTGATTTCAGAGAGGAAGGGAGAGGGAGAGAGAAATAGAAACATCAATGATGAGAAAGAATCATTGATTGGCTGCTTCCTGCATGCCCCTACAGGGTATCAAGCAAGCTGTCCTTTTTTTTTTTTTTTTTTTTTTTTTTTTTAAGCCACGGAGTGTAAGTACACAGAAGGGCATGATAATTTCATTAGAACTGGATGGGGTATGGGGAAGGGATTGTATTTATAAAAACAGGCAACCAGTCTATGCTCCATAGTTTGCCAATTTTTAATATATCGATGTGTCTGGATTCTGCAATGATTCTATTAAATGTGAAGATTGCTGCTTGTGATTCTTGATATTAAAATAAGGTCTCTATATTTCTACACAAGTTATATGTATTAAGCATTATTTTTCTTTTCCTGGAGCTAATTGCCTAACACCAATGAATTAGATTCATTTTTGTTACTATGTTGTAACTTTCTTTAGCTCATTTCTTTGTTGGGAGAGGCAAATTGCTGGGATCCCTGAGTGTTCTTGCACATTCTTGCTAGGAAAGCTGAAAATACAAGGTGCTATCTTGAGAAATTGGGCTATGTCTGGGCCCAGATAAAGAGCCGGCTTGCTTCAACTTAACAATAATATTTGTGATTCCACCAGCTCTAATATAGTCTACTGTGTGTGCACGATGGGCTTTTGGCATTGCACTTTTATGCCTCTGGGGAACTGACACTAATCAACATGAACTCTGCCTACTGCTTTTGCCATGGATAATGAAGTGTTTGTCTCTAAGACAAGAGTCCTGTGTCTTCTCTCAGCATCCTTGAAATGAAATAGGTTCACTTGCGATTTTAAGAGAGATAAAATCTCAGACCTGTATGGTTCTTGACAGTTTTGGTGACCAGGATGGGCCACTGACAGAGACATAACTTCATAGAAGAGAAGGAATGAAGAGGATAGATATGATAAAACTTCCCAGAATCAGAGAGTAAATGTCAAGTGTGGGAACGAGAAGGGCCGAGTGAGGGTCTTCCACTGTCCTAGCTGTCAACTAGTGTGTAGATGCTAAATAGAGGTTGAATTGAAACCTGCCTCCTGATTGGTTGTTATTCACTCTCATAACTTTGGAAGGAGGGAAGAAAGGATGCTATCATGACCACAAAGAAAGACAATATGGCTGTGGCTGCTGAGTTAAAGTCCCCAAAGTTAAAATCAGTATGTTAGCAATTACGATGTAGAGCTTTGAATGAATCAAAAAACATGTTCACGTGTTGAGCTTCAGTGTGCAGCCCCTTGCACCTGAAGATGCATCCACATTTTTGTTCACTGTAGCTGAGCCTCTCAAAATGTAAATATAAGATGATAAATGTGTCCAGTGTAATAGTCTTCTAGGGCTGCCATAACAAAACACCACAGACTCGGTGGCTTAAACAACAGAAGTTCATTTTCTCCCAGGGCTGAAGGCCAGAAATCCGAGATCAAAGTGCAGCCAGGGTTGTTTTAGGTGAGGCCTCTTTAGCTTCTAGGCAACTGCCTTCTCACTGTGTCCTCTCATGGTCTTTCTTTTGTGCGCATGTGGGGAGAATGAGCTCTCTGGTGTCCCTTACTTTTCTTAAATGTACACCAGTCCTATCAGAATAGGGTCACACCATTTTCACCTTACTTTACCTTCATTTATCCTTAAAGGCCTTAACTCCAAATACAGACATATTGAGGTTTGGGATTTCCACATATGAATTTAGGGTTGGAGGGAATGAAATGTAATTCATAGTAACCAGATACAAAATTAATTTACAGAAAAACGTATTATTTGTAATTCTATTCATTAGATAAAACACAGCCCTGGTTAACTTCAGCTCTCTGCCAATCCAATGCCTGGCCTAACACAGGTGTACATAGCTAGCAAAAACAAAACAAAGCATCGCCCCCCAGACACACACATCATTTAGACAGTTTTCACTTCAAATGTATGATCAATAATCTTCAGTGGAGCTTTACTAACTCCCAACATGCTTACTCTATATTTTTAGTCCATTGACTCTCTCATTGTTTAAATATTGCCCCTTCTTCCTTCCAATGCTGACATTCTTCCTCCCACTTTCAATTCCACTTGACAATCATGCTTCTTAATTTATAAAAACATTACTTTATTAGAGGCATCTATCTACATCTGTGGTTATAAACTTGTCAGCCCTTTTGTTTTGCTGTGATAGATAACAGATCTGAGATCCTAGACAGGACCAACCTCTGCTGCTCTTTACTAGATTCCATCACCTTTTGCTTTCTTACCCCAGAAATAAATTCTCCCAGGTCTCAGGACACACACACACACACACACATATCCTATCTAATAAAATAGTAATATGCAAATTGACCATCACTCCAACACACAGGATGGCTGCCCCCATGTGGTCAAAGATGGCTGTCCCCATGTGGACACAAGATGGCTTCCACAAGATGGCCAGCAAGGGAGAGCAGTTGGGAGGAACCAGGCCAGCAGGGCAGGGCAGTTAGGAGTGACCAGGCCTCCAGGGGAGGGCAGTTAGGGGCAAACAGGCTGGCAGGGGAGCAGTTAGACATCAATCAGGCTGGCAGGAGAGTCATTAGGGGGTGATCAGGCTGGCAGGCAGAAGTGGTTAGGGGCAATCAGGAAGGCAGGCAGGTGAGCAGTTGGAAGCCAGCAGTCCTGGATTGTGAGAGGGATGTCTGACTCCCCGTTTAGGCCCGATCCTAGGATCGGGCCTAAACGGGGAGTCAGACATCCCTCGAGGGGTCCCAGATTGGAGAGGGTGCAGGCTGGACTGAGGGACACTCCTCCCATGCATGAATTTCGTGCACCAGGTCACTAGCGTGTGTGTGTGTGTGTGTGTGTGTGTGTGTAGTTTTTATTTGATTTTACACAGAATTATCTCCATTAGTACATAAAGATAAAAATCCTTTTTGTTTTTGCCTTTTGTCCCAACTACCCACTTATTTCTGTCATTTTGACTTCAAAGGTTTATCTGAGCTAGTTTTCAATTCATTAAAATATATTTCACCCTCAACATTCAATTCAAACTGTTCTGAACAAGGTCAGCAATTACCTCCACTTTGCCAAAAGGAATGGTAATTGCTTTGCTGTGCTGTTATCCTTTTAAAACTATCTATAAGCATTTGGAATAGCCAATTACTTTTCCTTTGTGAATAATGTATTTCCTTGACTTCCTGGGCAGCTCAATGTATGCCTACATTTATGACTTCATTTTAGTGACCTTTCTGTTTCCTCTTTATTTCTCCCAAATGTAAATGTTTGCCTCACCCTAGTGATCAGCCCTTTGATTATTTTGTTGTAGCTGCACTAACTTTTAGTTTATCTTATACAGTCTCTCAATTTTAAATACCATTGATGTGCCCATGACTTCAACCCCCTGAACTCCTATGTGCTTCAAATCAGTATGTCTAACTACTTCCGTGACATTTCTCTATGGATGCCCAATAGGAATCTCAAACACAGTAGGCCAAATCTGCTCTTCTGTGATGTCTGTCCAATCCAGTTCCTGCTATAGTCTTCAATCATCACAGCTAGTGGTGACATCATTTTTCTATTTGTAAGCATTTACACCTGAGGTTACCTTTGATTTTTCTCTTTTCTTCACTCCACACCTCTGTTCTGTCGACAACTCCGGTAGTTGTCATTTTTTAAATGTAATTAAGACTTGACTACATCTAACCTACCCCACTGCTACCAATCTGACTTAAATCACCAACTTCTCCTACAAACACTATTTTAATCACCTTACCACTATTCTCCCTGTTTCCAATCTTGCTGCATTACTCTTTTCTCAATATAATAGACATGGTGAACTTCTTAAAACATCAATTAGATCTTTTCTGCTCAAAGCACTGTACTTGCTTCCCATTTCTTTCAGATGTGACATGATTCCCATCCTCAATTACTTCTTAGAACACATTATACTTTGTCTCACTCTGTTCTAGCCACATGGGTTTTCTCAATATTCTTCAAACTTTCCAGTAATGATTTGGCCAATACTTGCTCTTTATTCTTTCTAGAATAGCCTTCCCTTGATAACTAGCTGGCTACTTTTCACATTTAATCTGTTCTCTTTGTAAATTCAACTTTTCAGTTAAGCATTTTCAGGCTTTCCTATATTAAACTAAAACTGCCAAACATACTTTTTTGTTTATTTTCTGTTGACATGATGGAGTAACTATTGTCTGAGTGACGAAATGCATTATGCTTTGTTCCCTGGTTTATTCCCAGTGCCTGAAATAGTGCAAGAAACATAATAGATGCTTAAAATTTATTTATTTATTTAATATGCAACATATCAGAAAATATATAATTGGTGATTCTATTTTTAAATACAAAAATAAAATTATGTATCTACATTGTTACAAAAGTAGTAGCCATATAATTAAATTCTTAAAAGTCATATTGATATGTATGAAGAATCCATATAAAGAAATCTTAGAATAGTCATATTGTCATAGAAGGAAACAAATTAGTTTATAAAAGTACTTGTCTGAACTTTCATATAAAATATCAATTTTCTTTAAGGTAATAAAAAATATGCTTGGATCCTGACTGATAATACAATTTATTTCAATATTTGGGATAGTTATGGTAATGGAATATGAAGGGAAAGAAAATTAATGGAACTACAGAACCAGATACGTGGAAAAATAGATATATACATACATACATCTGTGCTTGTTTGATGTCAGTCTTTAACAAGATATGTAGCCTGTAATGAAGCTGAATGTTTAATTCTGTTAATGTACATTTTTCATAGAAAAACTTTCTTACTGAAGGCAACAGGATATTGATCTAGATTCTTTTGCACACTCTTTAATTTGCTATAAACTTACAGCAAAGTTCTTACTTTATTATGTGGACCTATTGCTTTGAATAACAGTGCTGTAGAGAACTTACTGCATTCTGCTTTGTGCTGTAGTATATTTTTTATCTATTCTAACAGCTTTTTTGAAGTATACTTGGTTTATAAAACGCATGAATGTATTGTATATAATTTATAAGATTTAACATATATTCACACATGTGAAACTTCCATCCCAATCAAGCTTATGGACATATCCATCACCCCTCAAAATTGTGCATGCCTCTTCATTATATTTCCCTGCTGCTCTTGCACCCATAATCAATCATTAATCTTCTCTCTCAAAATTTTGCATTTTACTGTCTTTTGACCCAGTGATCTCACTTCTCAGAAAATATCCTAAGAATCCCCAAACACTAATCAGAAATAATACATATTCATAGCAGCATTATTTATAATAGCCAAGATGTGGAAACAGCCCAAGTGCCTGTCAGTAGATATGTAGATTTAAAAAAAAATGTGAAAAGGGTTTTGGTCAAAATGGTATTTTAAGTAAATGTAGTACTCACCTCTTCCCACAACCACATCAAAACTACAACTAAACTACAGAACCACCTAAAATTTGACTGAATTGAAGTCCTACAATGAGGAAATTAAAGAAGAAGCACATTGAGACTGGTAAAAAGGACGGAGATGTGGGACGGAGTATCAGGGAACCTGTTGGTCCCTCACTCACATGTGGCAGTTTTTAATGGTGAGGGATATCTTGGCTGTGAAGGTTTCCCCTGAGAAATTTCAGGCTTTAAAAATCAGTGGGGATTGTGGCTGACCCAGCGGCTGCTAGAGCTCCAGACAGTACCTCTTAAAGGGCCAGTACATGGACTTACTTGGACCCACTCCATGTGAGCTCTAGCAGTAGGGCAACAGCTTGAAAGGAACTAGGGACATTTGGGGAGGAATTAACTTGTCTGGAATCAGGGCGAGAGCTGGAGGGGCAGCTTTCTCCCAAATAGAAGTGCTGTCCAAAGCCATTGCTCCTTTGCTGAACCCTACACACAACAGAGCCAACAGGCAGGCACCATATCGGAATCTCCATCAATATGGCTCACACTTTTTCCCAAGGCCTGGTGATTCCCTGAGAGCCTACCCCTCCCTACTTGCAGGCTCATCCAAGCCATTTCCAGTGGCTTTTCCATATAACTGGCCTCTCTTTCCTCATGCTTTGGACTTTCCTAAAATCTCTCAAACACGCAGCACCTGACCTCAGCATGCAGTATACCTCTCAATAAGTAGTCCCAGGCCCAGCACCATTGGCAGCCTGCTTTGGTTCACAGCTTGGTCTCTCCTGGGCACCTCCAAGCCAAACAAAAGTAGCAGACATCTGCAGATTGCTCTGTAGCTTGTGCCAAGTGGCACCAGTCAGAGCATAGACAGTGGCTGACTTTGAATCTACTGGGAGGCCCCAAAGCCAAGACATCTGGTGGTCAGTATCAAACCATACCAGATCACAGCCTTACCACCTCCACCAGCAACACAATCAAGAAGTTGACTTGGTGACCACCAAAGCCCCACTGAAGCAAGTCTTCCTCCATAGGGTTGGCTCCTACACAGTAGCTCTTCTGCTGTAGTTGCAGCCGAACCTTACAACAGATTGCCCTGGGAGTCAATCCCTCCCAGTGATGCCAACATCAGTCAAGACTCAACTACAATAGAATAGTGCACACAACCAGCACAGGGGTGCACCTAGAGAGCCCCGCTCAGGTGACTGGGGAGGCTGAGCTACTGTAGGGACCCACAGGACACCTACTACACAAGGCCACTATACCAATTCCAGGAGACATAGCAGCTCGACCTATACATAGAAACAAACACAGGAAAGCAGCCAACATGTGGAGACAAAGAAACATCTCACAAATAAAAGAACAGGAGAAATGTCCAGAAAAATAACTAAATGACAGAAACAAGAAAACTATTAGATCCAGAGTTCAAAACAATGGTTATAAGGATGCTCAAGGAGCTTAGTGAGAACATCAACAGCATAAAAAAGGACCAGTCAGAAATGAAGCATACACTAACTGAAATGTACAATAATTGACACAAAATGAGCAGTAGAGGACACAGAGAATCAAATCAACAATTTGGAATATAAGGAAGCAAAAAACACCCAATCAGAAGAGAAAAAAGAAAAAAAGAATTCAAAAATATGAAGATAGTGTAAATAGTCTCTGGGTTAACATCAAGCATACCAATATTCTCATAACAGGGGTGCCTGAAGGGGAAGAGAAAGAGAGCAATAAATTAAAAAGCTGTTTGAAAAAAATAAAGTCAGAAAACTTCCCTTACCTGATTAAAATAATAGACATATAAGCCCAGGAAGCACGGAGAGTCTCAAACAAAAGGAACCCAAAGAGGCCCACTCCAAGACACATCATAATTAAAATACCAAAGATTAAAGACAAAGAAAGAATCTTAAAAGCAGCAACAGATAAGCAGTCACCTATGAGGGGTGCCCATAATACTATCAGCTGATTTTTCAATGGAAACTTTGCAGGCCAGAAGGGAGTGGCAAGAAATATTCAAAGTGATGAAAAGCCAGGACCTACAACCAAGATTACTCTACCCAGAAAAGCTATCATTTAGAATTGGGTCAGATAAAAAAGCTTCACAGACTAGAAAAATCTGAAGGAGTTCAAATACTGGTGACCAAACCAGTATTACATGTTAAAATGTCTTCTTTAAAAAAAGACTAAAAATATGAACAATAAAATAGCAATAAATACATATCTATCAACAATCTAAACTAATAAAAGGGTAATACGCTAATTAGACCGGGAGACCTTACAGACATCCTTCTGGACAAAGCCATGGTGGCAGGGCCAAGGCAGAGGAAGTTAGGGGTGATCAGGCAGGCAGGCAGGTAAGCAGTTAGGAGACAGATGTCCTGGGATTGCGAGTGGGATGTCTGACTGCTAGTTTAGGCCTGGTCCCTCTGGGGTCCCAGATTGAAGAGGGTGCAGGCCGGGCTGAGGGACACCCCCTTCTGTGCATGAATTTCAAGCACCAGGCCACTAGTCCTATATAATAAAGAGGTAATATGCAAATTGACTGTCATGCCCTTGCACAAGATGGCAGCCCCATGTGGTCACAAGATGGCTGCCACAAGATGGCTGACAGGGAAGGGCAGTTGTGGGCGATCAGGCCAACAGTGGAGGGCAGTTAGGGGTGAGGCCTGCAGGAGAGGGCACTTGGGGGCCACCAGGCTGGCAGGGGAGGGCGATTAGGGGTGACCAGGCTGGCAGAGGAGAGCAGTTAGGGGTGACCGGGCTGGCAGGGAAGGGCAGTTGGGGGCAATCCGGCTGGCAAGGGAGCAGTTAGGCATCGATCAGGCTGGCAGGGGAGTGGTTAGGGGATGATCAGGCTGGCTGGCCGAAGCATTTAGGGGCAACCGGGCAGGCAGGCAGACAAGCAGTTAGGAGCCAGCAGTCCTGGATTGTGAGAGGGCTGTCCCAGATTGGAGAGAGTGCAGGATGGGCTGAGGGATACCCTCCTTCCCTAGTGCATGAATTTCATGCACCGGGCCTCTAGTAACATATAAAAGTGCTATCAATGCTCATGTTTAAGTCTTTATATACACATCTGGAGATGCATAATGATACAAACACTTTGAAATAATGTTGGCAATTTTTACAAAAATTAAGTGTATACCTACATTTGACCCAACTATTTCACTCCCAGGTATTCACCCATAGAAAAACAATGGCAACGTATGTGTATGGACATTATTTTTGATCCAGTTATACCAACTCCAATATTTTATTGCTATAGATGCACTCATAAATGTGAAAAATTATGTATGTACAAGTAAGTTTATTGCAGCACTCCAATTAGCAGAAGATTAGAAACTACCTATGTACCTATAGATAGGTTATAAATTAATTTGGGGTGCATTAATATAAAGAAATGCCTTGCATCTAATTGAAAAGTTAGAAATATTTTATTTCTGTTTATTTTATTTGTAATAATGTATTTTATTTTTAATACTTTAGCTTAATATTTACTTAAGGTGATTTTCAAAATCTGAGACAGATTCAACACACCGTGTGAATAAAACAATGAAATACTTTTGTTGGGATATAGATTATTATTCAATAGTAAAATTACTTTTCATTGCTTTGGTAAAGACTTACCTAGAGTGCTAAGTTCTATGGACTTACTATATAACTTCTTTAAGCATATTTCATTTGTAAAGGAATTAATGCTTCAACAGATAAACCATAAGAAAGGATACAATAAAAATTTTTCTCTGTGTGTATGTATAAGTTTTAGGTGGAATAAGAGTAAGATATTTCCACATTTGCTCACCACAATATTAAAATATCCTTCCAGTAGAAAATTAACAATAGATGCCCACTAGTGTTTCTATTTATTTTATAGTTAAAAGACACATTAACCAAGATTCATCAGAACTTAAATTATTCCAGGAACAATCTGAGAAAAATGTTTAACATACGTATGATTTCAGGGAAGAAAATTTTAAAAAATTTTAGACATTTAAACATATTTTAAGTAAAAATGCTTGTGAATTTTTTTAGAACCATTATTTTTTAAATTCAAAATACTATAACAAACCTCTGTGGCATTTTCTAGTTTCGATTTTAAAGCAATTTTAGAGTAAAATTTATTGCATGCAATATACTAACATTGTAAGATTTGGAGTATAATTTTAAATCTATTTGACTTTGTATTAGAAATAATATACAGAAGAAATTGCCAATCTTGCCAATTCTAAAGGAAACTTTGTTGTATATGTTACGTTTGCAATTAAACTTGAAAGCAGTGTACCATATTATTTGTAAGAGATTGGAAATAGTATTTCTCCAGATAGTTTGAGGGGAAATGGGGTAGCCTTTACACCAAGGCTTAGTGTGAAATTATAGCTTTATAATGGACTCTAAAAATCAGAAATTCAATGTCATGCTGATAGATGAGATGGAACAGAAATTTGCTGAATTACAGCACCATTAACCATAGCACCTGCTTTACTTCCTACAAAATTTCTTTTTAACAAATAACCCTTTACATTTCCCCCAACATTTAGAATGCTGAAATAAATAATAAGCTGGATTTTAGGACTCTAATGGGGCAATTGGATGTTAATTTATAAAATTTTATATATCAAGAAACATCTATAGATTAGCTAATTCTTCCTAAGCTAATATGTAGCAAATCCCTGTGTCATTAGTTCCAATTTATTAATATTTTACTTTGGATCTAAAATAGTAAAATGAGTTGGCTAAATCTATCAGTGAATTATCCAAGCTCTGAGGTTTAGGACTCAGATAACCAGTTCACAGCCTTAGCTTAGCTAAGTCCATTAAACACCCTCACTTGCTAGGTCAAGCAAATAACACTTTCACATCAGCAGAAATTAGTTCTAATAGTAGGAAAAATAATCTCTGAAAATAGATTTGCTAGACTCATCCATTTTTACACATTATAGACTTGCCAACTCAGACAAAACATAGCGTTTGAAAATGCATACGCATGGGAACATAAACCACCATCCATCCCTAATATCGATTAGATTCTGATATTGACTATGGTTTACTAATAATTTAATGTGCCAAATGTGGAGACTTAAAATTATATTTAATATCAAGTGTAACCTACCTTTAATAATCAATAAAGATTTAAAATGTGAACATGCTGAAATAGTATTTGGCTGATTTCTAACGGTCTTTAAGTAAAGGTTCTTTAAAGCTGGGTGTAGGAGGCTAAAGTGAAAATATAGAAAGCACTGCATAGATAACTAATTTTTTCCCCATGGGAAACTGGTATTCCTAGTAGCATGCAATCTGAAATAATACATTATTTTTAAATCTCTATATGTATCACAGCAATATAGCATGCAAAATGCATTATCTCCAAAATAAAAAATGGAAATAAAGCAATTATCACAGACATTATATGTAAATGAGTAAGAATGCATCAGAAAGTCCAGAGATGGAAGACGCTGACAACGCCTTGCCACGCGAGCAGTCAGCAGCTGTGCACCGCTGCAGGTTGCCTAGGACCAAACCAGAGAGGTCGGACCTGCATTGCCACCATGTGCCCACCATCCAGATATCATTGCTGACATGTACACATAAGGAACTGTTTGATAGATACAGAGGCAAAGAAGCATTGAACAGACTGTCAAACTACAGTGGGAAGGCAGGGGAGATTGGGCGAGGGGGGCTGTAAGAGATCAACCAAAGGACTTGTACACATGCATATAAGCATAACCAATGGACACAAGACACTGTGGGGGGTGGAGGGCAGGCAGGTGAAGGCATGTACTGGGGGATAGGGGAAGCTGGAAGAGGTCAATGGGGGGGGAAGGAGACATATGTACTACTATTTGTAATACTTCAAACAATAAAAAAAAAAAGAAAAAAAAGAATGCATCAGAAAGGACTAGAGAAAAGAAATGTAGCTCAAAATATTTTAGAGAAAGTGAAGCACAGGCCTAGAGATAATTACTGAAAACAGAGTTACTTGCAAAAACATTACAAAATTCTTATAAAATGAATCTTCAAATGTTACAAGAATATGACAGACAAAAATGGGATCAGCTTTGTCAGCTGCTCTGTGTTTGCAAACTATGAGAAGTAACTCTATGAAGACTTGATGTTTAAAGGTAGTAGTCTTTAGTAGTCTGTATAATATAGAGACTATAATGAATTGAATAATATTTATTTTAAGGTTTTTCAAAGTTGTTTATAATTTTATTTACAAATTTATATAAATATATAATGAGGGAAATACCAACTCTAGAAACAAAGAAGCACTGATTATATCAAAGTACCTGAAATTTGGTAAACTAGTGTATGCTTGTTTACTGTGTGTGTCTGTGAGGAGGTAGGGCTATTATAAAATAAAGAAAACAAATTACATAATATCCATACTCAAAGCATGGCCCTAATTAAAAAATAAACTGTAAAAGGACATGTAGAAAATGAAGAAAATATAAATATAAATTGGGTATTATTTGAGACTAAAGACTAATATTAATAATAAGAGGTCTGAATATGGCATCGATGTTTATGAAGATACTAGAGGCCTGGTGCACAAAATTGGTGCACGGGGGAGGGGTGTCCCTCAGCCCAGCCTGCACCCTCTTCAATCTGGGATCCCTTGAGGGATTTCCAACTGCCCACCAGGATCGGGCCTAAACGGGCAGTCGGACATCCCTCTCACAACCCAGGACTGCTGGCTCCCAACTGCTCACCTGCCTGCCTTCCTGATTGCCCCTAACTGCTTCTGCCTGCCATCCTAACCACCCCCTAACCACTCCCCTTCCAGGCTGATTGATACCTAACTGCTCCCCTGCCAGCCTGATTGCTCATAACTGCCCTCTCATGCAGGCCTGGTCACCCCTAACTGCTCTCCCTTGCAGGTCTGGTCCCTCTCAACTGCCCTTCCCTGCTGACCATCTTTTGGCAGCCATCTTTTGTGTTGGAGTGATGGTCAATTTGCATATTACTCTTTTATTAGATAGGATAGAGGCTTGGTGCACAGGTGGGGGCCAGCTGGTTTGCCCTGAAGGGTGTCCTGAATCAGGGTGGGGGTTCCCTTGGGACGTGGGGTGGCCTGGGTAAGGGGCCTGTGGTGGTTTGCAGGTTGGCCATGCCCCCTGGTGATCCAAGTGCAGGCCCTGGTGTCTGGGATTTATTTATCTTCTATAATTGAAACTTTGTAGCCTTCAGCAGAGGCAATGGCAGGAACTTGGCTATCTCCATTGCCGGGGAAGCCCAAGCCTCCTGCTCATTTCGTGGCCGCAGCCATTTTTGTTGGGATTTATCTTCTATAATTGAAAGTTTGTTGCCTTCAGTGGACTCCAGGGCTGGCCAGGGCAGGTGGAAAGCTTGGCTTCCTCCATTTCTGGGGAAACCCAAGCCTCCTGCTTGCTCTGTGGCTGCAGCCATCTTGGTTGGATTAATTTGCATACTCACTCCTGATTGGCTGGTGGGTGTGGTTGGTGGGTGTAGCAGAGGTACAGTCAATTTGCATATTACTCTTTTATTAGATAGGATCTTTATCAAATAGAGCTCTAAATATTAGTAAATTGAAATAAACTTTGAAATCTTCCATATAATAAATATTCTGGGAGTAACAAAGGAGAGTTTGTGGGAGAAGGTAGTATAAAAAGATTGTTTTGACAATTTTTATAATAAAATTTTTCTTTAAAAATATTTTATTTTAACTAGTCTCTATATCTGGGTAGATATATTATGTGCATTATGATTTTTAGTTTCCATTTAATTGAGAACATAACATTAGTTCACTTCCAGCAATAGTAATGATAGTAATGCATTCCTTAACTTATTTGGG
The DNA here is from genome assembly GCA_026230045.1 of Corynorhinus townsendii. Taxonomy (NCBI): domain Eukaryota; kingdom Metazoa; phylum Chordata; class Mammalia; order Chiroptera; family Vespertilionidae; genus Corynorhinus; species Corynorhinus townsendii. The sequence continues at coordinate 73,745,165 of JAPDVU010000003.1, read as the reverse complement.
AAAATTCTATGTAAAGCTATAAAGTGTGTTAGCTTACATTTGAGAATTATAAAATATTTTAATATATCTTACTGAATTTTTTACAGAGAGGAAGGGAGAGAGAGAGGGATAGAGAGTGAGAGACATTGATGAGAGAGAAACATCGATTCAGCTGCCTCCTGCACACTCCCTACTGGGGATGTGCCCCTAACCAAGGTACATGCTTTTGACCAGAATCGAACCTGGGACCCTTCAGTCCACAGGCCAATACTCTATCCACTGAGCCAAACTGGTTAGGGCTACAAAATATTTTTAATATATATCCTCCTTCAGTTATTACCTGGGAGAATTAAGTTCTTCTCTATAAAAAAATAATATTAACATGTATTTATTTATTATTTTTAAATATATTTTTATTGATTTCAGAGAGGAAGGGAACAGAAGAGAGAGATAGAAACATCAATGATGAGAGGGAATCATTGATTGGCTGCCTCCTGCATGACCCTTGCTGGGGATCCAGCCTGCAACCCAGGCATGTGCTCTTGACCAGAATTGAATCCGGGACCCTTGAGTCCGCAGGCTGACGCTCCATCCACTGAGCCAAACTGGCCAAGCTAACATTTATTTATTATCATTTAAAAGTTAATGTATTTATAAATTAAATATTGTATATTTAGAAGTTGTTTTATTAAGCTGTAAGGATTTTTGAAATAAAATGTGTTTGTAAGAATATATGCAAATTATTACTTGCCAGACAACCTATACTTTTCCATTTGCTCAGTGAGGTCTATTTATTTTATCTTTTGGGCTTTTGTTAACAATGGGGCTTTGAACCAAAAAACTACCATCTTTTCATAAACCATCAATATTTGGGAAGATTTATCTCATATTTTGAAGCTTAAAATATATCAGTACATTCTCCTTTTCCTCCCTATGAAATACTTCTTAATTTACTACTGTAGAGTACTAATTCTATGAAAGATCTGAGCATGAGAGGAAGATAAACAATTGTGCTAATAATGTAGCGACAGTGAAAAGTATACTTGGAGTAAACCATACCACTAAGACAGAATATAGTAAAATATGTACAGATATAAAAAGCAAGGTTAGAAATCAAGATATATTTCTGCAATTTAAATTAGAAATGAAATATCAAATAAGGTAATATGTATAAAATACTGGTTATTGATATCTAAAGCACTAGTTTTCCTGTTCAACATACATTTCTCACCCTCCTGTTTTTCTAGTAGGACCTTGCGGTCTTTCAGATCACCTGAATTGCTCACTGTGACTCAAAAGAAGATGACTTCATTCTCCAAGGTTAAATTTGTTGTCTATATTTATCCTTTGATCTCCATGAACCTGGCTGGGCTCCTTAAGAGGATATCCTTATCCAAAGATCTCCATGGCCATACATTATTTGGCCATGGGGCTGCATATCTTTATAGGATCCCACTTTCTTTTTGTGAATCTCCAGAGGCTTAGAGATAACCTTAGAGTTGAAAAGTCATGTGCTACTTCAGGACACACTGGGTGTGTCTTTTGGGAGGTGGGGCAATGTAGGAATTTTAAAGAGTTGTTATATTTATAGTTTACCTGTTATATAAGTAGAATTTCTTCATTATTATGAAAGATTTTGAGTAAGTTTTATCTTACTTGGAATGAAATACATCACTATATAATACATATCTAGGTGTATACTCAGATGAAACATAATGTTCCATATATAGTTCCATGCATTTTGTTAAGCAACTTACATATATTAGTTGATATAATCCTCAAAATAACTATATGATAAATTATATTATCAATAGTCACTTTTTACAGATTAACAAGTTGAAATATGCAGAGGTTTAGTAATTGCAATGGTCATACAAAATAATTGTGGTAGATATTTTCTCAGGTTCTCTTAATCTGAAATTTATTACTTTCTGTCCTAAAATAAAGCACTATGAATTCCTTTTAATTTCATAGTTCACATACTGAAGCACATTTAATCTAAATTGTCTTTTTGAAACTCATGAAAGAATGCACCTCAGTCAAGAAATCTTAGTATAGAAGGAAAATCTAATGAAATAACTTTTAAAAAATGGGAACACAAAACATTTTCTTAATGGTGTCAAGTATTCCTAAATGTAATGAGTCATTTCCAGAGTTGCAGGTTTTAACATGATGAAAAAACACAACAAAACATGACATAGGCATTGCCATTTATTCTTTTCTTTATTAAGTATTTCACCAGTAATTTTGAATTTTATGATTTCACCCAAACTTTTCAATGAATAATAAAGAAATAATGCATTATTAATCTTACTAATCCATTGAAGCAGATTTTGAGGTATCTTTGTAATTAGAATTCTACTTACTTAAAACTGAAACATGTCACAAATAGCTTCATGACAGGTGACAGTCACTCAAAATAAGTGACACAACAATAATGACACTTAAGGAGCAGGGAACCATGGGGATGTAATTTATTTAACACATTTACAGAATTCAGGACGTTAGCTCTCTTAAGGAAGAAAAAAAATACTCTTACTTAACATAAACATCAACATTTTATAATGCCTTTGGAATTACAGGTATCTGCTTTTTTTTTTCTGAATTCTAAGCACAATTACAATTTTTAAAATACTTTTTATTTGGATTAATGTATTTCTAGAATTAAGGAAGTTTACATGCAATTAGCCTTTTAAACCTTTGCTTATAGATTTTAAAAAAATTTTATGTTATATAAGGAATAGCTATGATGGGGTAAGGAAAATTAGAATAATGTAAAGTGAGTTTTAGAATTAGGATAAAGCTGAGCCAAATTGATTAATATGAAAGAAATAATGATTGAAAAATAGAGACCATAACTCAACTTGAAACAGCACAATAAAACAATATATGAAATAGTTAAGGCAAGAACAGTAGAAAAATCAGAAAGTTGACTGTAACAATGTTGGTAATTATCTAATGAGATCAAGGAAGCAAGAACTCAGAATCAGGATTCCAGTTACAGCAATGACATTTTAGAGGCCAGACTTTAATCCGGGAAGAAAGAGTGTAATGGATTACATGTGATAGGAATATTTGACATTATGTCAAAGAAAAGGATGTGACATGATAGAGAGTGGTAGAATCTACGTAAGTTCTATTGATTTGTTTTGTTTTCAGAAATAAATAGAAACCTTCTTAATAGCAGTGACTCATTAAGTCAGAGCTGTGTCAAAAGTAGGATTATTAATTTTCAGCTGAATCACTTCAGTACAGATTTTAAGAATTCTAAAGAAAATCGGTTTTGATTTCAGAGACAGAGATGGGGCTGGACCATCAGTGTGATGGTAATGAAAATTTTCTAGCACTTGAAAAATATTCATTTTGCCTTAAATTTTTATCTGGCAATTCTTTTGCAGTATAAATCCCTGCCTATTGTATTACGTAAGTTGACTCTCACAGAAAAATAGAGCTTTTTCTAACAATGACCACAAAGTAACAATTGGGACATGGACAAGGACAGTCCTGTTAAAAATTTCTACTGCTGGAGTGATTTTTGTATTTCAAGGTATATGCATTTATTTCTGAGGCAATTGTAGTGGCATCCATGTCAATAAGAATGTTCTTTCATTGTCCAAATGTATTTATACAATGCATTGCTTTTGGTCTTATGATTTCCTTAAAAAATATTAGATGCATTTTGGATGTCTGTCCGTATCCTTTGCAAATAGGACTTCTTGCAATGGGCTCCACTAGTAATATTGACTGTGGCCCAAATTCCTGACTTTCAGAGAAGAGGATATTTTTGTTCTGTACTTGTTTACTTTCTACTAAGGCTTTCAAAAAATGTTCAATCACATACAAAAGATTTCTAAATTGGCCTTAATCTATTTTAATTTCTTTTTAGAAGTTCTCTATTTCAGATATGAATACAATTTTTAAAATTGAAAATAAAAGGCAAGACTCTCATTGATTTTGCTGCTGAATATACCCTATATTGTTTGAAAATTTCCTGAAGTATATTTTTAGATTCTTGTATTGGTTCCCTCTTATTTTATTTAAAAATTTAAAATCATTGTTTTTTCAATCAGAGAAAGAGCTTCTAAAATGCACTCAATCCCATTTTTAAATCATGTATAATTAGGTTATTTATATTTCTTCCTGATTGTTCCCATCCTTTTACTATTACCATCTTCCCTTTCCAAGAAGCTAACTCCTCCGTAAACCTGTCAGTACAAGAGAGGACCACAGTTGGTCATAAGTGTGTATGTACAAACAGGGGATAGGAAAACCTCTAATCATTGACCTCAGAAACTAAAACTAAACAGTTACTTTCTTTCAGATATTGATAAGACATGCTTCTCTGAACAATCTCTGCTTTGTCTTTAGGAGCTATAACCTTACTCCTCAAGGGTAGATTGCATCAGTGGCCTATTTTTTATAGCTTCTATTATACCATCTAATGAATAAAGAAATGTAAATGCTGTTTCTGGAAAAGTATTTTATACATGTCAATTAGATAAAACTGGTTGATGAGAGTTTATGCTTACTTATTATATTAATTACTAAGAGATTACTTGTGGATTTATGTATTTCTCCTTTCTAAGTCCTTAGCAGATTTTGTTTCATGTACTTTGAAACTCTCTTGTTAGTTGCATACATGTTTAAAATTGTTATATCTTCTTGGTAAATTGAACACTTTAATAATATTTAATAACCTTTTTATCCATGCTCATTTTCTGTGTTCCAATGACTACACTGGTAACATTTGAGCAATTCTAGCTCTTTTTAGATTATATTTGTATAGCCTATCACTTTTACTTTTTTATTTTATTAATTTAATTTTTAAAAATGTATCTTATTTGTCATGTGATTATGTCATAATATTTTTAATAGCCCTGAAAATCTAAATCTTTTAACTTGAATGTTCAGTTCATTTTCACTAATATGCCTATTAATGTAGTGGGATTAGTTAGACCATTTTTTTGTTTGTTTTGCATTTGTCTTCTCAGATTTTCATTTTCTGTTTCTTGTTTTCTGCCTTCTTTTAGAATTCTTTGAATATTTAATTTTCCACTTTAATTTAGATGTTGCTTTATGTCTTTGTATTCTTTTATAGTAGCTTTCTAGGGAAAGATATATATATATATATATATATATATATATATATATATATATATATATATATGCAGTCGACCCTTGAACAATGCAGGGGTTAGGGGCACCACTATCCCACCCCACAGTTGAAAATCTGCATATAACTTTTTCAAAAAATATTTTTATTGATTTTAGAGACGAAGAGAAAGGGAGAGAGAGATAGAAACATCAATGATGAGAGAGAATCACTGATTGGCTGACTCCTGCATGCCCCACATTGGGGATTGAGCCTGCAACCCTGGCATATGCCCTGACCAGGAATCTAATTTGACCTCCTCGTTCAAAGGTTGATGCTCAAGCACTGAGCCACTGAGCCATGCTGGCCGGTCTGCATATAACTTTTGACTCCCCCAAAACTTAACTACAATCATCCCTTGGTATCTGGAGGGGGAATGGTTCTAAGACCCCTTCACACACTCATTCCCACATTCAGATACTATTTTTTTTTTTTTAGTGTAATGAAAATACTTTGATATTTCACTGATAATTTAGGTGTTTCATTTGGTTTTCTGATAAAGGTAGTTTACTTTTTTTAAATCCTCACCTGAAGCTATGGTTTAAAATTATTTTAATTGATTTTATGGAGAGAGGAAGGGAGAGAGAGAGAGAGATAGAGATAAACATTCATGTGAGAAGGAAATATCGGTTGTTTGGTTAACTCCCATACACACCCCAGTGGGGAATAGAACCCATGAGCTGGGTATGTGCCCTGATCGGGAATCAAATCTGCCACCCATGGGTGCACAGGAAGATGCTCCAAACAACTGAACCATACCAGCCAGAGCAGTAGTTGACTTTTTATTCCTGCTTTACTTAAAGATGGTATTTTGCTTTTTAAATTATCAATGTCAACTAAATTTTGTATTTAGTCCATTATAATATTTTATGTTATTTTCTGAACTAGTTTTGTTCTGAGGATGGCTATATTGAAAGGAGAAAAGGACACCTTTATCTGATCAGTATTCTTGGTTTTCCTTCCCTTGGCTTTAGGCTCTGCCATCTTTCTTTACATTGGCAGTTATCTCTTTACTAGAGGCCTGGTGCACGACATTCATGTACCCATGGGGGAGCCCTCAGCCTGGCCTGCACCCTCTCTAATCCAGGACCCCTCAGGGGACGTCCGACTGCCTTTCACAATATAGGACCGCTGGTGCCTAACCGCTCACTTGCCTCCTTGCCTGGTCGCCTCTAACTGCACTCCTACCAGTCTGCTCGCCCCTAACTGCTCATCTGCTGGCCTGATCACCCCTAACTGCCTCTGCCTCACCCCACACCCGGGACCCAGGATTCCTTTCTCTGACAGATCACAGGCATCTGGAACCCAGGCTTCTCTCCCTCTGGACAGCCGCAGGCACCCAGGACCCGACTGGCTTCACCCGAGCCGCAGGCACCCGGGACCATGGGGCCGGTAGGTTGTCCCTCTCCCAGGCGATAGCCCCAGCTGCTGGCACTCAGGACCACGGGGCTGGCAGCTTGTCCCTCTCCCTATCCGCAGCCTGGCTGATCCCTATTCCTCTCTCGTGAGTTCATTTGTGCCTGGCTGGTTGGTCCCCATTCCTCTCTTCCCAGTGTTGAGTGTCTGAGCTGTGACAGGTGTGATGGCTTGAGGATGTGCAATCATTTGCATATTAGCTCTTTATTATATAGGTTATTCATCATAATGCAATTGTAGATTTTTTTCCTGTTTTGTTTAGGATTTATTGAATCACATAAAGAGACTTTAACCAAATGGCACTTATATTAAAGAAACAATATACAGTGTACTCTTTTCGTATGCCAAACAGTCTTCTAGGCATTCGATTTTTTAAAATATATATCTTGTACTTACTATCTAAGATATGTTCACTCCATTGATTAGGTGATGCATTTGAAAAAAATATCACAGCTAAGGGCATGGCCACATTTTACTTACTAATATTGCTGATATCATCAACTAAACTATATAAAACATACAACTGTGTTGAAGAAAATATGTCAAAGATTAAAAATCTTTTTACCAGTATCTTTATGTTTCTCTTCTTCACTTTTCTCACTTTTCTCTCTCTTTCTTCCCTGTAAGTAGTAGTGAGGACTAATGTAAGGTTGGGAGTAGGGTATAATTTGCATTTTAGCAAATGAAGTTAAATCTGTATTGTTCATAGTAATGCAAATCAGCAAATACCACTTCAATATAATGTTTTCAGTGCACTTAGAAGGATAGGGCAAATAGTAGAAATCAATCTACTAAGAGTTAGTGCATAGAGGGGTGTATTATATTGTTAATATATATGGCACAGTGAATAGTAGTCATTTGTTATTGCTAAGTGTTTTAATTGATCATGAAGTTATTTTACTCTATTGTTTTATTACAAATCATATACCTTTTTGAGATGAAGAAAATAACTCCTAATTAAAAGTTTTGAGAAACCACTTTGGAAAAATTATACAAAATTAATATTCTGTGATCTGTTTATTTACATATTATTTCTCCTATTCTATAATAGCAACCACTTAATCAAAATGAAATTGAATAGAAGATACACATAAACAGTTTAGCATAATTCAACAATATTTTCGTATTGTTGATAGAAGTAAATTTTAATAGATGCTTGATATTTTCTGAAGTTTCATAAATAAATTAACAAAGTAGTGGCATAAAACAAAATCAGTGGCATGCTCCTACGTAACTTATAAAGAAACTTTTTCTAAATGACAAAGTTTAGTTTTAAGACAATTTTCCCTTCTCTTTTGAACCTTTAATATTGTACTAATAAAAAGCCTAGTATATTGTTGAGCATGAAACTTATGAAGTGATAACATCTATCCACTAAGTGTGCTATACTGTTCTAATTGAAAACAATATTCAGCCATACCATTAAGGTAATTAAAAGCTCTATTGTAAATTAACAGCTCTTAGAAAGCCAATTTCCCAGATAGGACTGCATGGACAATTCAGGCAAATATGTACCTAATAATTGGAATTTTAAAAGTATACTTACTATCTAAAGGATCATTTTAAGACTTACCATTTTCTAATTGTTACTTTCATATAATTTTCAATAGGTAAGCTTTATCTCTCTTAAAATCTCATTGACTTTAGACCACATAGTTTATGGTGCATCAATTGCTTATTTTCTTCTACTATGAAATTGCATTGTAGTACTTTTGGATTTTATAAACCACTGTTTTTTGAATTAGTGAAATTTTAAAACAGGCAAGAAAGCCCGGTTATGTGGCTCAGTGGTTGAGCATTGACTCAGGAACCAAGAGATCGTGATTAGATTCCCGTCATGGCATATGCCCAGGTTATGGGCTCTATCCCTGGCAGGGGAGCATACAAGAGGTAGCAGATCGATGTTCTCTCTCATCACTGTTTTTATCTCTCTATCCCTCTCCCTTCCTCTCTCTAAAAATCAATAAAAATAAAAAAAACAGGCAAGAAAAAAATACCTAAAAAATAAAACAACCAACTTTGATAGAAAGTCATCCATGCTATATAATAAAAGCCTAATATGAAAATCACCAAACTGCAGATTGACCAGTGGAACGACCAGTCACTATGATGTGCACTGAGCACCAGGGGGCAGACGTTCAACACAGGAACTGCCCTCAGCCCACAGGCCCCGATCAGAGGCAGCAGTGGGGGTTGGGGCCAGCAAGCGGGCTGTGCCAGGCCAGCCAAGGTGGGTGAAACTGGGGGCCCCCCGATTGTCCTGCTGGTTGCCCCACAAATCAGCCCTGATCACCAGCCATGCCTAGGGACCCTACCCATGCACGATTTTGTGCACTAGGCCTCTTAAATAGAAATAAGGTCTAAAAACAGCAGTTAACATACCTTGCCAAATTAATTTATTAAGTCTAATAATTTTTTGGTGGAGTCTTTAGGGTTTTCTATGTACAATATCATGTCATCTGCAAATAAGGACAGTTTCACTTCTTCTTTTCCAATTTGGATGCCTTTTATTTCTTCTCCTTGTATGATCGCAATGGCTAGTACTTCCAGTACTATGTTGAACAGGAGTGGTGAGAGTGGGCATCCCTGCCTTGTTCCTGTTCTTTGGGGAAATAGTTTTAGTTTGTGCCCATTGAGTATGATGTTGGCTGTAGGTTTTTCATATATGGCTTTTATTATGTTGAGGTATGATCCTTCTGTCCCCACCTTGCTGAGTATTTTGATCAAGAAGTGGTGTTGGGTTTTGTCAGATGCTTTTTCTGCATCAATTGATATGGTTATGTGATTTTTATCTCTCAGTTTGTTTATGTGATGTATCACGTTTATTGATTTGCAAATATTGTACCATCCTTGCCTTCCTGGGATAAATCCTACTTGGTCATGGTGTATGTTCTTTCTGATGTATTGCTGGATCCGATTTGCTAGAATTTTGTTGAGGATTTTGTCATATATGTTCATGAGGGATATTGGCCTGTAATTCTCTTTCATTGTGTTGTCTTTATCTGTGTTTGGTATTAGGGTGATGCTGGCTTCATAGAATGAGCTTGAAAGTGTTCCTTTCTCTTGAATTTTTTGGAATAGTCTGAGGAGGATAGGTCTTAATTCTTCCTTGAATGTTTGGTATAACTCCCCTGTGAAGCCATCAGGCCCCGGGCTTTTGTTTGCTGGGGGCTTTTTGATGACTGCTTCAATTTCTTCCATAGTTATCGGCCTATTGAAATTATTAGAATCATCCTGATTGAGTTTTGGAATGTTGTATTTTTCTAGGAATATGTCCATTTCCTCCACGTTATCTAGTTTGTTGGAGTAGAGTTGTTCATAGTATTTTTAAACAATCCCTTGTATTTATGTGGGGTCTGTTGTTATTTTGCCTCTCTCATTTCTGATTTTGTTTATTTGAGTCCTCTCTCTTTGCTTCTTGTTGAGCCTGGCTAGAGGTTCATCAATCTTGTTTATCCTTTCAAAGAATCAGCTCTTGGTTTCATTGATCTTTTGTACTGTTTTTTGTGTGTTTTTTTTTTTCGGTTTCTATGTCATTTATTTCTGCTCTGATCTTTATTATCTCCTTCCTTCTGCTCACTCTGGGCTTTTCTTATTGATCTCTTTCTAATTCTTTGAGTTGTAGAGTTAGATGATTTACTACCATTTTTTCTTGTTTTTTAGGGTAGGCCTGTAGAGCTATGAACTTCCCTTTCAGGACTGCTTTCATTGTGTCCCATAGATTTTGGATTGTTGTGTTTTTGTTGTCATTAGTTTCCAGGATGCTTTTAATTTCTTCTTTGATCTCTTTGAGTCATTATTTAATAGCATGCTATTCAGTTTTAAAGTGTTTGAGATTTTGGATTGTTTTTATTGTAGTTTATTTCTAATTTTATGGCATTGTGGTCTGAGAAGATGCTTGGTATGATTTCAATCTTCTTGGATATGGGAAGACTTTGATTGTGACCCAGTATGTGGTCTATTTTTTAAAATGTCCCATGTGCACTTGAGAAGAATGTATATTCCGTGGCTTTGGGGTGAAATGTTCTGAAGATGTCATTTAAGTCCATCTGATCTAGTGAGTCATTTAGGATTGCTGTGTCTTTGTTGATTTTCTGTCTAGAGGATTTATCCAGTGATGGCAGTGGCATATTAAAGTCCCCTACTATGATTGTATTATTGTTGATCTCTCCCTTGATATCTTCCAGGAGTTTTGTTATGTATTTGGGTGCTCCTGCATTGGGTGCATATATGTTTATCAGGGTTATATCCTGTTGTTGTATCGATCCCTTTAGTATTATGAAGTAGGCTTCCTTATCTCTTGTTATGGCATTTACTTTGAGGTCTATTTTGTCAGATATAAGTATTGCTACCCCAGCTTTTTTTTTTTTTTTTTCCATTTACATTTGCCTGAAAGATATTTTCCATCCCTTCACTTTCAATCTGTGTGAGTCTTTTGTTCTCAGGTGGGTCTCTTATAGATAGCATATATATATGGGTTGTGTTTCTTTATCCATGCAGCCACTCGATGTCTTTTGATTGGAGCATTTAGTCTGTTTACATTTAAAGTTATTACATAAAGGTATTTGTTTGTAGTCATATCTATTTTTATGTCTGTGTTACTTCTTACCTGTTTATTTCTTCTTTTTACAGTATTTCCTTTAGCATTTCTTGCATAGCTGGTTTGGTGGTAATAAACTCCCTTAACCTATTTTTGTCTGCGAAGCTTCTAATTTTCCCTGCAATTTTGATTGATTGTCTTGATGGATAGAGTATTCTTGGATTCAGTCCTTTGCTTTGCAACACTTTGTATACCTCCTTCCATTCCCTTCTAGCTTGATGTTTTACTGTTGAGAAATCATTTGATAATCTGATGGGAGTTTCTTTGTAGGTAACTGTCTCTCTCTTGCCGCCTTTAAGATTCTCTCTTTGTCGATGATATTTGCCGTTGAAATTATGACGTGTCTTGGTCTGGGTCTTTTGGGGTTGATCCTGCTTGGGACTCTCTGTACTTGTGTAACTTTTTTCTTGGGGCCCATATCCGAGAAGTTTTCTGTCATTATTTTTTAAAATACATTTTCTAATCCTTGCTGCTCTTGACCAGGTTTGTGTCTGAGACCAGGATCCTAGTCTCTTGACTCTGTTTCTTAAGTTGTGTGCCTGGGATCCCTGATTCACAGCGCATTCACACTAAGAGCCAGTGACTCCAATTGTCCTTCTGGCAGCCCTATTATACATATATTACTTCATTTCATGTTGTCCCAAAGCTCCCTTAGACTTTCCTCCTGCTTTTTAATTTTTTTCTCCAATTGCTGTTAAGATTGAGCTTGTTTCTCTACCTTATCTTCTAACTCACTAATTCGGTCCTCTGCTTCTTCTAGTCTACTGTTGAAACTTTCCATGGTGTTTCTGGTTGTAGCTTTATCACTTTTCATTTCTTCCTGATTCTTGCATAGATTGTTGATTTTCTCATCCATTTGATGTATAAATTCCACGACCATTACTCTGAATTCTTTTTCAGTCATGTTGCATGCTTCAATTTCACTAATTTCCTTTCTTGGCAACTCCTCATTTTCTTTCCTCTGGGGATTGTGTCATCTCCCCATTCTGACTATCACCAGAAGGTTCAAACTTCGAGTTGCGTGGACCTGGGCCGTGTGCTGTGGGAGCTTCACACCACCCAAATTTCACTGAAGTGCTCCAACACTAGGACGTGTGGGTTGGTGGGAACCAGGCTTCCCCAGGGTCAGTGTTCCCAGCATTCAGTGTGGTCTCGTGTGTGCACCTAGAATCAGGGACCCTGCCTGCACTGCACTGTTGGCGTTTATCGAAAATGAGTCCCCTAGCACATGCTAGAAGTCAGAGTTTCCCTGTGTCTGCACCAAGAATCGAGTATCAGAGTCTCTGTTACCTCCTGCGGCTTCTCACTGAGAATCAGGGTCCCGGTGTGCACATGTACCAAGAATTGGAGTCACTGGTTCTTAGTGTGAATGCGCTGTGAGTCAGGGATCCCAGGCGCACACGGTAAGAAACAGAATCAACTCGGTGGCTCTCAGTGCTGCCTCTTTCTGGGAGAATTTGGGTCCAGGGCGCCATGGGGGACTGGGTTGCACAATAGCACTGTGGCATGCCTGCGCTGCAGAAAACAGACTTCCATGTGTGAACTGCGGAAAACAGACCTCCATGTGCTCTTGCCCAGAATCAAAGTCAGGTGGCACTACGGCCATGCGTGGGCTTCAGGTTTGTTTGCCTGATTGCTACAGGGAGCAGATTCCAGTCTCTCAAATTCCAATAGCAGCGCAGTCCGTGTGCTCTATCAAGCCCAATTTCCCATAGGGGTGCTGTTGCTGGAGTGAGGGGTGGGTCTATCAGTTACTATGGCGCTATCCGAGAGCCTGCGGGGAGGCGGATGGGCTCTCTGACTCACAGAAATCTGCTGCTGGGAAGTCTGGATTCTTGTCTGTTGGTCTGAAGCTGTGGTCACAGTTCTCTGTCCCCAGTGGCTGCAGGGTCCTGGTTTGCGTCTGAGATGCGACTGAGTGGTGCTGAGGCCAGGATCCTAGTCTCAAGCCGCTCTGTTTCTCAAGATGGCGTGGTCTCCTTGCCCCCACAGGCCGCCCAGAAGTGTCCGCGAGCGGGACTCTGCTGTCTAAGACTGCCTGGTTTGGCAGCCCCTTGGAGGTTCTGCAGAATCTAACTGTCCCTAGTTCACACACACACACACACACACACACACACACACACACACACACACCACACGTCTACACTCTCCTCTATGGTTCCCTCACTCTCTCACATTCTCTCCCTCCCTACCTTCCTGCAGGTCGCCATTTTCCCACTCTCCAAGAGTATGTCAAAATATTATTTTAAAAATGTTAAAAAGATAAGTCGTTTTAAATCTGATTAAGTCTTCACACACATTTTTAATTTTGTTCTGAAAAGCCTCTTTGGGTTTGGGTGTCCTACTTTTCCACAGTCATTTATTCAAATTTGAAGAGCGATTTAAAATCATTTCAACAGTCTGAGAAGCTGACTAGCAAATTTCATGGGCAAATCAGGAAAATTTGCACGTCATTGTGAACAATCTGACCAAATTGAAAGAGATAGAGAAGCTAAGTTAATGGCATGTGAAATCATTGAGGAAGATGACGTGGGACATTCTAGAATAAGGGATATTTATGTAAAGAAGCGAAGAAAATCAAATAGTTAATATATTTTCAATTCTTCTTGGATCGTGTCATTCCACTGAGCAAGAAAAACAACAAACTCAAGTGTGCTGATAATCCTGTTTAAAAACTTCTCCAAAATACCCTGAAAAGAACTGGCAAGCATGCCATGATCATTAGATATGTCTAAGTACAGATTAAAGAAATCAGACTTCAAGTCAGCACCTCATATTTCCAGAAAGGAAAGCCCCATTTTCCATTGTGAAATTGCAGTTCATCAAATCTATTTTCTCGAGGACAATGAAGCTACCAATATTATATTGCTGCAATTCCCTTCTCTTCTAAAATTCCCCATGCTGATGTTTTCTAACCATACAGTTAATTTCTATTGGCAAATTTCTCTATGCCTTTAAATCTACTTCATCATGCATTTCTTACAGATTAATCAAATTAGTGTGACCACTTAGCTTACTTGAAATGTGTTATCTTTAGGCTATCAGATGATATCTCTCTAAACATCTTCCTCTCTTCTGAAGAGTTAGTTTTTATATTATTCACTTTACAATGGGAACTCCAGACATATTCTGTTTTTCAGAAACAAAAAAATCCATCAAGTTTATCATCACGTTTTAATCATTCTAATATAAGTTACATAATTGTTATTAATAGAATAAGTTTCACAGCATCCCTCTATCTTGTCATCCTCAATATCCCTATCTGAGGAAAGTTTCTAATTAAAACTGGGAGGTAAGTGTACATATTTCTCAAGGGTCTCTTAGGGATAATTCAAGTAGTATTTTCATTTATTCCTGAAGTTACTAAACAAACCGCTAAACTTACACTTTGTTAAAAAAATTATTCTGTGTGTGTGTGTGTGTGTGTGTGTGTGTGTGTGTGTGTGTGTGTGTGACTCTTTTACATTATCAGCTCATTGCTTTTAGCCAAGGGGCACAATTTTGTGGACCATGTTAGAATAGGGTTTCTGTGAATCCTCATCCTCTTTTTTGTTTTTCTCTCTCTGTGTTCATGAAATAAATTCAACTTGATGTTTATTCCCAGGTTCATGTGAATTCTGTATATTGATAATCTCATATTTTGTTTTGTTTTCACTGCATATTTCAGAGATGATTCTCTAACTATGACTCCTTTATTAAGCAAGTACACTAATCAAACTGCCAATTTGAACTTTTTTCTTAACTGGGGCACAATATCTATGATATGATCTCATTGTCACTTTCTTCTATGTGGCTGATAACAACCAGCCATAACTGAGCCACAGACTTGCCACCATACCACATTATTTCTCCCTTTAGTATATCTTGGCTATGTTTTACTTGTCAAGCCCTTACAAAATGCAGCCAAATTAGCTTCTAGTGGTTCTCTCCTCCAAGGATGAGAGAAGGTAATATCACTTGTTTTACCTGAAATTTAACTCAAGATATCTTAAAATTCTTCCAGATAAAATATGGTTTTCAATATCTTTCTTATTCCCAGAGTACTAGGAGAAGCAGAAAAAGAAATGGAAATCTTAGGGAGAAAAAAAAGTAAGATAAAAATTTGGAGTCACAAGAAACTATGACAGATATGAGAACAAAAAACTGCTCTAAGACTTGGTGAACTATTTAAGGGGAAACCCGCATATCCCTCAATAAGCATCAATGACATTCTAAGAATTCTCAAAACCACACCAGGCACAAATAATTTAGAGAGATCTTATTTTTCACAGATTTGCAAAGCATTTCAAGAGTCCTCCAAAAATCTCTGACATCATTCACTTCCTGATGACTCAACCCATATTAAAAAATCATCCAAGAAGTCTTTTCTGGATTCATGTTGTAAATAAACTTAGCAAGTTCTTCTAATCATCTCCACCCTTATATATTGTCAGGATCTAAGGTCTAGTATCTCACTGCAAGAAGGTGTCTCCACCAGACAATGATGCCACACATCTTTTCCTCTGCACACTGGCTGCTTCAATTTTATTCTTTTGTTTAGAACAAATATTCCTATCAACATTGTTGGTCATTTTACTTATTCTAAGTGAGATTATGCTACTACTATACTCTGGATTAGTTTCAGACTTTCTATTCAGGTAGAAACTTCTGTTTTTTAATTTTTTGTCCCATAAAAGTTTTTGTTTCTCTATTTATAAATCAATGCCAATTTTCTAGTCTAATACATTACCAAGTTTATCTGTACCATCATCAAGAAAATCCAATTGTTATTCTCATTTTTTCCTTTTTATTGAATGTATTGGGGTGATCTAGATTAATAAAATTATGTAAGTTTTAGGTGTACAATTCTATAATAGATCATGTGTATGTTGTATTGTGTGTTTACCACCCCAAGTCAGGTTTCCTTCCATCAGGACTAATGGCCTCCAATTGTATGAAAAGGTCATTGATTGACACAGATTGAGTTTGCATGCCCATGTGTTCCATATATCACTTTTTAAGAGCTGATTAATACTCAGAATGTTGACCTGCTCATTATGTCATTAGAAATTGTATTTTCCTTTAAGAGATACTGTCTGAATTGGCATCCCAGATCCTCTTTTAATGACTCTTTTAAAAAATAAAGCTGTCATATAGCCTCAGTCATTTTTCCTTGAGTGTAGAACCAGTGTATATGATTTAGTTAACTGTACTTAAATACAATTAACTGAATTAAATACAGTTAACTAAATACTCCATTAAGATTTGTGCACCTTACAAAGCATGCTTATCACTGAATGGATTTAGAAAATAACCTCTTGCATTGTAGGAAGTTGATCTGGTGCTAAATATGTGTATGTGGGCTCATGAATAAGCATCAAGACATAGTTTGTGTCAGTATTCCCATTAGGCAGACTATCATCTAGTAAACATAAAACTAATATAAGACAAAAAAGATATTAAAGATATTAGGTGAACAAGACAGGGATAAAAACATCTAAGCAAAATATGGCCATAGAAAAATGGAAAATTAGGGCTATAGTTGAAAACCATTATGGGTATGAAATAATTATACCCATAAGGAGGTTTCTGGAAAGATCATCTCACTAACATAATCACATCTTAGATTTATCAGGTCTCAAATACTGAGACATTTTCATTGGGAGAAAATTTTTTTCTAAATCCCCTTCTTAAAATTTGAGATGAATTTATTCCTTATCTAAGAATAGATTTTTACTATATTCCCTATAAACAACTACATACTGACATCTGTTCAGTGTCAATAAAATTCCATTCAGGACATTTTTTTCTTTAAATAGTGTATCCCTGCTTTTGCATTTAGATTTTTTAAATTGAATTTACTGCATTGAGATTGGTTAATAAAATATATAGGCTTCAAGGGTACAACTCAGTCCCATGTCATCAGGCTTCATTTTGGCTATAACAACTGGGCTCATAAAATCTTACTTTTGAATTGAGAACTAAAATTATAATGAGACATCTACACTAATAAAAGAGAAAGATGCAAATTGAACATAACTTTGCAATGCCCACCAGCCAATCAGGAGTAAGTATGCAAATTAACCCAACAAAGATGGCAGGTTATTTTGCATACACAGGTGCCGAGCAGGGCCTCTGGGCAGCGTGGGAAGGCAAGGCCAGAGCAGAAAGAGGAAGCTGCAAGGTCGGAGTGGAAAGAGGCGGTTCCAGGGCCAAAGCAGAAAGATGGTGCCGGCAGCCAGGGAAAGGAAGGATCATTTCTGCACGAATCTTCGTGTACCGAGCTTCTAGTTGTATTATATGTCATTGAGAACAATCATATATGTGAGACCATTCCAGAGATCCAGAAGAAATAACAAAAACTCAAGCTTTCATCAGGCTATGTGATGTCTGTTAATCAGTATTAGAATTAAAGAAATTAGAAAAAAAATTCTATGTATTTTATCCAAGTTATTTTTTGAACAATTAGCAATTTTACCCAGAGTTTATATTAGGAAATTTTAAATAGAACTTTAAAGCATGGCAGCACACAAAACTGAGTGGCCATTTACTCAATATTGAAACCAACATAAAAACATTTTAGTTGGTCAATAAATCTTTGAATGTTACCCTTGTCAGTTCTATAACTGGAATTCACATGATATGTTAGGGAGAGATGTTTTTAAAGGAGATACAAGTGGTTATTCATCTGATTTTACATTTATTATCCCCTATCTTATCTAATAAAAGAGTAATATGCAAATTGACCATCATTCCAACACACAAAGATGGCTGCCCCCATGTGGACACATGATGGCGGGCAGGGGAGGGCAGTTGGGGGCGATCAGGTCTGAAAGGGAGAGCAGTTGGGGGTGACCAGGCCTGCAGGGGAGGGCATTTGGGGGTGACCAGGCCTTCAAGGGAGGGCAGGGCAGTTGGGGGAGGGACCAGGCCTGCAGGTTAGGGGGAGCCAGGCCTGCAGGGGTAGGCAGTTGGTGATGACTAGGCCAGCAGGGAAGGGCAGTTAGGGGCAACCAGGCTGGCACAGGAGGGCAGTTAGTGGTCTCAGGGAAGCAGAGGAGGCCAGTTGGGGGCTACCAGGCCTGCATGGGGGGCAGTTGGGAGGGCCAGGCCTGCAGGGGAGGGCAGTTAGGGCAATTGGGCCAGCAGGGGAGCAGTTAGGCATTGATCAGGCTGGCAGGGGAGGACAGTTAGGGCAATTGGGCCAGCAGGGGAGCAGTTAGGCATTGATCAGGCTGGCAGGGGAGTGTTTAGGGGGTGATCAGGTTGGCAGGCATAAGTGGTTAAGGGCAATCAGGTAGGCAGGCAGGCGAGCAGTTGAGACCTAGCAGTCCTGGATTGTGAGAGGGATGTCCAACTGCCCATTTAGGCCCAATCTTGGTGGGCAGTCAAACATCCCTTGAGGTGTTCCAGATTGGAGAGGGTGCAAACTGGGCTGAGGGACACCCCTGGTCCCATGCACAAATTTCATGCATGGGGCCTCTAGTTGTTTTATAATAAATTTTACCTTAAAGCTCCTATAGAAAAGATTTCAGGGGAGCCTCAAATACATTCACAAATTAAAGAAAGTAAACAAGATAGGTATATTGTATGCAAATCAGGCAATTAATATGGAGATCAGAGTGAAATAAAAAAGCCTTTTTAAGAAGAAAATCACTATTTTTATAAATATTCAGTGAATTTATCTACTGCACTTTAAAAGATATTCCAAACATGTCAACTGAAGTGGTATCAAAAGCAAACTATTTTGTCATATCCCCTCCCCCCCATTACTTTTAGGAAATGAATCATTTTCTATTCTTTATTTAACCAGACTATTAATAATAACACTAACATTTATGTAATAATTGGCATTTGAAACTTGAAACTTCTTGTGGTTTTGTTCCTTTTGGTAGTATAAAACTATGTGATACAAATAGCTAAGGCAGGGCCTGAACTCAGGTTTCATTTGATATTTGAGACTTCCGCCAGATGATTGTGATAGAAGTCATGCTTTTCTACTGCTCTATCAACTATAATACATATCTTATTTTCTGTACTAGCTCATGGTGTGAGCTAGGCCTGTTGGCTTCCCAAGAATGAGTTTATTTCCTCATGTACTCTGTATTTATGGGAGTAAGTTCATATTCAGAAGTATATTGTAAGAGTAACACATGCTCTGCTCTGATTTATGGAAGTGTTTCTTGGGAATTTTTTTTTGGCCAGTTTTCAACATATACCACCAGTTCAAAAGAAAGTTTTACAATAGTATCTCAGTTAGGGATTTGCAACTTGAATGGATAGTGGTATTTAAACTCTGTCCTGCAGCGCACATAATTCACATTTAGTTTTTTTATTGAATTTATTGCATTGAGATTGGTTAATAAAATATATAGGTTTCAAGGATATAATTCTATAATATATCATCTGTATATTGTATTGTGTGTTCACCAAATTTCATTTTCAAGTGGATGGCTGCATTATTCACACATAAACCAGGGTAGATAACTAACTCCTACACTGAGCTTCTATGCAGTTGTGCAGAGTGTGCTTATTTCTACTTTGATAAATGGAAGAAGGGCATCCACTTACCTTTAGGTAACAAGTTAATTTCTTGCTCCTTGATGCCCTGGGAGCTTATAGTCCTAAGAAAATTAACATCTGTGAATAGATGTAGTCCCCAGAGCCCCACTGGCCATGTTTGGCTTTAACTCCTGATTACTGCTCTGTCTCAGACTCTTTTCATTTTCACACATATTTTTTAAAGTTATACTTATTTTAAATGTTGAGTATATGCATTCCCAAATAATTTAAGACTGTGGATATAATAAGCAATATTGGTAATTTTCAACATACATGTGATTCTATTTAGAAAAAGTGTTTGTTTTTTCTAAAAACAAGAGAGAGAGATATATAAATAAACATATATGTATAGAAACACTTGTTCTAAATAGAATCACATGTATGTTGAAAATTACCAATATTGCTTATTATATTCACATTCTTAAATTATTTGGGAATGCATATATAATTGATTTCAGAGAGGTAGGGAGAGGGAGAGAGAGATAGGAACATCAATGATTAGAGAGAATCATTGATTGGCTGCTTCTTGCACTCCCCCTATTGGGGATACAGCCTGCAACCTGGGCATGTGCCCTTGAGCAGAATCCAATCTGGGACCCTTCAGTCTGCAGGTGGACACTCTATCCATTGAACCAAACTGGCTAAGGGTTGGTTTTGTTTTTAATGGTAGTATGAATATAACAGTATGAACACTATTTCTTATATATTGTAGGATTGAGTAAATAGATTGATATTTAGAACTAGAATTCTCAATATAAGAAAACAGAGAAAAACAAAGAAAAGGATTGACATGCAACTGGAATTCAATTATAAGTATCCAATCATAATCACATTTTCTTTTTTTATTAATACATTTTTATTGTTTAAAGTATTACATGCAGTAGTACATACATCTCCATTTTTTCCCCATTGACCTTCCCCAGAACTCCTATACCCTCTGTTGCATGCCCTCATCCCAACCCCACCTTGTGTCTTGTGTCTATTTGTTGTGTTTATGTGCATGCATACAAGTCCTTTGGTTGATCTCTTTGCCCTACTCCCCAACACTCCCCTGCTTTCCTACTGTAATTTGACAGTCTGATCGGTGCTTTAGTGACTCTATATTTATCTTTTTGTTTATCAGATTATAATGTTCTTTATTTTCCATAAATGAGTGAGATCATGTGGTATTTTTCTTTCATTGCCTGGCTTACTTCACTTAACATAATGCTCTCCAGGTCCATCCATGCTGCTGCAAATTATATGAATTCCTTCTTTTTTATAGCAGCATAGTATTCCATTATGTAGATGCACCATAGTTTTCTAATCCACTTATTTGCTGATGGGCATTTGGGCTGTTTCCAAACCGTAGCTATGGTGCATTGTGCTGCTATGAACATAGGGGTGCATATATCCTTTCTGATTGATGTTTCCAGCTTCTTGGGATATATTCCTAGAAGTGGTATTACTGGGTCAAATGGGAGTTCCATTTTTAGTTTTTTGAGGAAACTCCATACTGTTCTCCACAGTGGCTGCACCAATCTGCATTCCCACCAGCAGTGCACGAGATTTCCTTTTTCTCTGCATCCTGGCCAGCATTTGTTCTTTTTGCTTTATTGATGAATGCCAATCTGACAGGTGTAAGATGGTACTGCATTATCATTTTGATTTGCATCTCTCAGATAATTAGTGACTTTGAGCATGTTTTCATATGTCTCTTACCCTTCCTTGTCTTTTTTCTAAAAGATTCTATTTAGGTTCGTTGCCCATTTTTTATTGGATCATTTATCTTCCTTTTATTAAGTTGTATAAGTTCCCTGTAAATGTTGGAGATTAAACCTTTATCGTTGATATCATTGGCAAATATGTTCCCCATACAGTGGGCTTTCTTCTTGTTTTGTTGATGGTTTCTTTTGCTGTGCAAAAGCTTTTTATTTTGATGTAGTCCCATTTGTTTATTTTCTCTTTAGTTTCTATTGCCCAAGGAGCAGTGTCAGTGAAGAAATTGCTTCAGATATGTCTGAGATTTCTCTGCCTGTGGATTCCTCTAGTATTTTTATTGTTTCCCTCTTATCTTTAAGTCCTTTCTCTATTTTTAGTTTATTTTTGTTTATGGTGTACGTTGGTGGTCTAGTTTCATTTTTTTTGCATGTATCTGTCCAATTTTCCCAACACCATTAATTGAAGAGACTGTCTTCACTCCATTGTATGTTCATACCTCCTTTGTCAAATATTAATTGAGCATAGTGGTTTGGGTCAATATCTGGGTTCTCTATTCTATTCCATTGATCTATTTGTCTGTTCTTGTGTCAGTACCAGGCTGTTTTGAGAACAGTGGCTTTGTAATACAGCTTAAAATCTGGTATTGAGACCCTACCTACTTTGTTCTTCTTTCTCAGGATTTCTGTGGCTATTCGGGGTCTTTTTTTTTATTCCAGATGAAATTTTGGAGAGTTCTTTCTAGGTCTGTGAAATATGTCATTGGTATTTTAATGGAGAGTGCATTGAATCTATAGGTTTCTTTGGGTAGTATGGACATTTTAATGATGTTGATTCTCCCAATCCATGAACATGGTATGTTCTTCCATATGTTTATGTCTTCCTCTATCTCTTTTTTCAGTGTCATGTAGTTTTCCACGTATAGGTGTTTAACCTCCTTAGTTAAGTTTATTCCTAGGTATTTTAATTTTGTTGGTGCAATGGTAAATGGGATTGCTCTTTTAGTCTCTCTTTCTGTAAGTTCACTAATGGTGCATAGAAATGCCATAGATTTCTTGGAGTTAATTTTGTATCCTGCTACATTGCCGAATTCATTTATTAAGTCTAATAGTTTTTTGATGGAGTCTTTAGGGTTTTTTATGTATGGTATTATGTCATCTGCAAATAAGGACAGTTTCACTTCTTCTTTTCCAATTTGGTTGACTTTTATTTCTTCTTCTTGTCTGATAGCATTGGCTAATATTTCCAGTACTATGTTGTACAAGAGTGGTAAGAGTGGTCATCCCTCTCTTGTTCCTGTTCTTAGGGGAAATGGTTTTAGTTTTTGCCCATTGAGCATGATGTTAGCTGTGGGTTTATAATATATGTCTTTTATTATGTTGAGGTATGATCCTTCTATTCCCACTTTGTTGAAAGTTTTTATCAAGAAAGGGTGTTGGATTTTGTCAAATGCTTTTTCTGCGTCTATTGAAATGATTATGTGATTTTTCTCTTAATTTATTTATGTGATGTGTCACATTTATTGATTTGCATATATTGTACCATCCTTTCATTCCTGGGATAAATCCTACTTGGTCATGCATGGTGTATGATGTTTCTGACATACTGCTGGATCTGATTTGATAAAATTTTGTTGAAGATTGATTTTGTCATCTATGTTCATGAGGGCCTGTAATTCTCTTCATTGTGTTGTCTTTATCTGATTTTGGTATTAGGATGATGCTGGCCTCATAGAAGGAGCTTGGAAGTGTTCCTTCCTCTTGAATTTTTTTGGAATAGTCTGAAGAGGATAGGTTTTAGTTCTTCCTTGAATGTTTGGTAAAACTCCCCTGTGAAACCATCTGGCCCCCAGCCTTTGTTTGCTGGAAGCTTTTTAATGAGTGCTTCAATTTCTTCCATAGTTATTGGCCTATTGAGATATTTAGATTCTTCCTGATTGAGTTTTGGAATGTTGTATTTTTCTAGGAATATGTCCATTTCCTCCAGGTTGTCCAGTTTGTTGGAATAAAGGTGTTCACAGTATTTTTTACCAATCCTTTGTATTTCAGTGGGCTCTGTTGTTATCTTTCCTGCATCATTTCTGATTTTGTTCATTTGAGTCCTCTCTCTTTGCTTCTTGGTGAGCCTGGTGAGAGGTTCATTAATCTCGTTTATCCTTTCAAAGAACCAGCTCTTGGTTTTGTTGATTGTTTGCATTGTTTTTTGGTCTCTATGTCATTTATCTCCACTCTCATCTTTACTATTTTCTTCCTTCTGCTTACACTGGGCTTTTCTTGTTGCTCTCTTTATAGCTCTTTGAGTTGTAGGGTTAGGTAATTTATTACCACTGTTTCTTGTTTTTTGCAGTAGGCTTGTAGAGCTATGAACTTCCCTCTCAAGAGTGCTTTTGCTGTGTCCCATAGATTTTGGTTTGTTGTGTATTCATTTTCATTTGTTGCCATGATGTTTTTTTATTTCTTCTTTGATCTCTCTGGTAACCCAATAATTGTTTAATATCATGCTGTTTAATCTCCATGTGATTGATTTTTTTGGATTGTTTTCATTGTAGTTGATTTCCAGTTTCGTGCTTCTGTGATCTGAGAAGGTGCTTGATATGATTTCTATCTTCTTAAATTTAAGGAGATTTTGCCTATAACCCAATATATGGTCTATCTTTGAAAATGACCCATGTGCACTTAGAAGAATGTGTATTCTATCGCTTTGGGGTGAAATGTTCTGAAGGTGTCAATTAATTCCATCTGGTCTAGTGAGTCATTTAGGATTGGTGTTTCTTTGCTGACTTTTTGTTTAGAGGATTTTTTCAATGGTGATAGTGGGGCATTAAAGTCTCCTACTATGATTGTATTGCTGTCAATCTCTCCCTTGATATTCTCCAGGAGGTTTTTTTTTTTTTTTAATGTATTTGAGTACTCCTTTATTGGGTGCATATATGTTTACCAGAGCTATTTCTTCTTGTTCGATTGTTCCCTTTACTATTATGAAGTGGCCTTCCTTATCTCTTTTTATGTCTCTCACTTTGAGATCTAATTTGTCAGATATACGTATTGCTATCCCAGCTTTTTTTTAATTTCCATTCGCCTGAAAAACCTTTTTCTATCCCTTCACCCTCAGTCTGTGTACATCTTTTTTTCTGAGGTGGGTTTCTTGTAGACAGCAGATATATGGGTCTTGTTTTCTTATCCAATCTGTTACCCTATGTGTTTTGATGGGGGCATTTAATCCATTTACACTTAAATTTATTATTGGTAGGTACTTATTTGTCACCATTTTTATTCTTTACCCCTGTGCTCTTCTTCACTTCCTATTTATTTATTTTTTTTACAGCAGACTTTTTAGCATTTCTTGAATTGCTGGATTGGTGGTAATAAACTCCCTTTTTTTCTGTGAAGCTACTGATTTAACTTTCAATATTGAATGATAGCCTTGCTGGGTACAGTATTCTTGGATTCAGACCCTTCTTTTGCATGACTTTGTATATTTCATTGCATTCCCTTCTGGCCTGATGAGTTTCTGTTGAGAAATCAGTCGCTACTTTAATGGGAATTCCTTTGTAGGTAACTTTCTGTCTCTCTCTGGCTGCTTTTAAGATTCTTACTTTGTCATTAGTATTTGCCAATTTAATTATAATGTGCCTTGGTGTCAGTCTTTTGATGTTCATTTTGCTTGGGACTCTGTGAGCTTCTTGGATTTGTGTGGGTTTTTTTCTTCCCTATATCAGGGAAGTTTTCTGTCATTATTTCTTCAAACAGGTTTTCTATTCCTTGTTCAGTTTCCTCTCCTTCTGGAATCCCTATTATGTGGATGTTGTTTTGTTTTGTATTGTCCCAAAGTTCCCTTAGGTTGTCCTCCTGCTTTTTAATTTTTTTTTTTTCCTAGAAGCTGCTCTACTTGGGTATTTTTTCTTACCTTGTCCTCTAGTTCACTGATGTGATCCTCTGTTTCTTCTATTTTACTCTTGATGCTTTCTACTGAGTTTTTTACAGCAGCGATGTCATTTTTCATTTCTTCTTGGTTCTTCTTCATTTCCTCTTGGTTCTTACACATATTGATGAATTTGTCTTCCATTCTTTTCTGCCACCTTATGATCATTTCTTTGAATTCTTTCTCTGGCAGGTTGTTTGCCTCCATTTCATTTACTTCTTTTTCTGGTGATGCCTGATTTTCTTTCATATGCAGGCTGTTTCTTTGTTTCCCTATGGTCTCTCTTCTCTGCATGTCTGGTTATGTAGTTCTCTCCCTCCTGTGTTGATTTAAAGGTACAAAATACAACACAACCACCTACAACACACAAGGCGCTGAAAAGAAATGTATTCACAATATTAATAACCCTAAATAAAGATGACCACCAGAGAAAGGCAAATTAGAGGATGGGAAAGAAAGAAGAAATTAAAAAAAAGAAAGGAGTGCAAAAATGAAATTTGGAAAAGAAAAAAAAAGTAAGAGAGAAAATAAAAAGAATAAGAAAGAAGAAGGGAACAAACTATATATATGGGGAGAAAACTAATCCCAACAAATGCCAGCAACAAGTACCTGGAAATGAATACAAACGGCAAACAACAACTAATATCAAGTGAGGTGAGGGAAAACAGAAGCAAAAAACAAACAAAAAGGAAACAATAAGAAAAAAAGAATAAGCAAAACAATCTTACAAACAAGCATAAAAAATTGATATAATCAACAATCAAGCAAACAACAACAAAAGGACAGAGAGAAAAAAAAGTTTGGAAAGTGAAGAAAGAGAAGAGAAAGGTGTGTATGGACTTGGAGCAGGGGATTGGAAATTAGATAAATAAATAGGGTGAAATTTTAACAGGGGGTAAAAGAAGGAATAGGGAAAATCTAAAGCAAGAAAAGGGTAAGAGAAACAGGACAACAAAAGGGGAAAAATTAGGAAAAGAGTGATGGCATAAAGATAAAATTGAGATAGAGTAAAATGATGCTAAAGGAAATATGAAAATAGAATGTAGAACACTAATCCCAAAGTAAAATAAAGAGAAAATAAAATGACTTTTTTTTTAAAAAAAAAAAAGGTAAACTAGTAGTAGTAATAATACTGATTGAAAATTAAAAGAAATGTAATAATCAAAAAGGTAAAATCAAGTGAGGAAAAAAGAAAAAAAATAGTTTCTTAAGGAAAATCTGAAAAAAATAAAAATAAAAATGTGCAGTAGTGAAGGTCATTCACTTCTTGTACTGTTGTTTGGCACACCTGTTTCTTAGGACAGTATTGCAGTTCCCTGCATTCCACTGCTCCTCAGTGTTGTAACCCCTTCTGATTTTTAAGTAGGCAGTGTGTCTTAATTTCTTGTATTCCTTTATTTGTGATTACATAAGAGTCAATTTGTGATTCAACCCATGGGTGGCAGTGTTTCTGGATTGACTTCTGTGTCTATAGGTCCTCTCTAGGCTGTGCTTAGGCCCTGCTTTCCCTGTGGCATTCAATACCGGTTTGTGGGAGTGGGTTGCCCCAGAGCTGATTCTCTGATGGTTATTCCCCGCTCTGATCCCCAGGTTCCAGAAAAAACAACTTTCTCCTGCAGTCTCTTAGGGTGTCCCGAATTGGGTGATCCTATGTATTGGGCTTAGTAATTAGAAGCAAGGATTTAAAGAGGAAAAAAAAAAGAGCCAGCATAAATGTGTGAACTCCAGGGCTGTGCGCAAGTCTGTGCAGTCTTTTTCCCCCTTGGATCTAAGCAGCCAGACAGTTTTAAAAATTTTAGGCTGTACTTTTGCATAAGACCAAAATGTGTTGCTTTTTAGAGTTCCCTTCTGTTAAGATCTCTGAGGACCCCCCTCCACACTCATGGATCATGCCAGCCCCAACAACCATGGATTTTTCTAGGCACAGAATTCCCCTGGTCAACCAGCTCCCGCAGTGCACATGTTTCTCTCTCCTGCCAGGACCAGGTCTCACCTTATCCCAGGTGAAATCTGACCTTTCCATAGTGGAGTATAGAGCTTCAGTGAATCCGCATGTTTGCAGCAATTGGGGACCTGTGTTCTCGAGTTTGCAGCTGTTCAGTGGGTGCCATAGTGGTAGATTCCCCAGACTTTTCAAGTGTCTGATAACATCCACTTTCCCCTTCAAGATGGCGCAGTCTCCATGTCTGAGCCAGTCGCTCCTAGAGGGAACTCAGCAGCAGTGGAGTCTGCCCAGTCAGGGGAGCCCTGTCCAGCATTGCCCCTCAGCCTCCTGGAGTATATCTGTCCCTCAACTCATAAACAAACACTCCCCGTGCGACCACACACTCTCTCTTTGTTTTCTCACTCACACACTATCCTGCAGACTGCCTTCGCATCGGCAGCCATCTTCCTTACATAATTACATTTTCAATAATGGACAAATTAATATCATGTTCTGCCTCTTGATGTGAAGGCAAATGTAATTTATATGGTATTTCTTCCCCAAATGAACAATCCTATCTAATAAAAGAGTAATATGCAAATTGACTCTATGCCTGCCACTCCCACCAGCCATGCCCACCAGCCAATTAGGAGCAAGTATGCAAATTAACCCAACCAAGATGGCTTCGGCCATGGAGAGAGCAGGAGGCTTGGGTTTCCCAGGCAATGGAGGAAGACAAGCTTTTCGCCTGCCCTGGTGGGCCCAGGCCTCTGCTCAAAGCTACAGAGTTTCAATTATAGAAGATAAATAAATCCCAATAAAAATGGGTGCAACCATGGAGCAAGCAGGAGGCTTGGCTCTGCTCAAGGCTACAAAGTTTTATTATAGAAGATAAATAAATCCCAGATACCAGTGCCTCTGCTTGGGTCACCGGGGGGCATGGCCAGCCTGTAAACCACCATAGGCTCCTCACCCAGGCCACCCGACACCCCAAGGGAACCCCCACCCTGATCCTGGACACCCTTTAGGGCTAATCAGCCAGTCCCCACCCATACACCAGGCCTCTATTTTATATAATCCTATCTAATAAAAGAGTAATATGCAAATTGACCATCATTCCAACACACAAGGTGGCTGCCCCCCTGTGGTCAAAGATGACTGCCCCCATGTGGACATAAGATGGCCACCACAAGATCGCCAGCAGGGGATGGCAGTTGGGAAGGATCAGGTCTGCAAGGGAGGGCAGTTGGGGGCGATCAAGCCTGCAGGAGAGGGCAGTTAAGGGTGACCAGGCTGGCAGAAGAGGGAAGTTGGGGGCTACCAGGACTGCAGGGAAGGGCAGTTCGGGGGACTCAGGCCTGCAAGGGAGAGCAGTTGCGTGGGGGGAGGACCAGGCCTGCAGGGGAGGTCAGTTAGGGGTGACCAGGCCTGTAGGAGAGGGCAGTCAGTGGTGTCCAGGCCTACAGGAGAGGGCATTTAGGGGTAAACAGGCTGGCAGGGAACAGTTAGGCATCAATCAGTCTGGAAGGGGGTGGTTATGGGGTGATCAGGCTGGCAGGCAGAAGTGGTTAGGGGTAATCAGGAAAGCAGGCTGGCAAGCAGTTAGGAGCCAGCAGTCCTGGATTGTCAGAGGGATGTTTGACTGCCTGTTTAGGCCCGATCCTACTGGCAGTCGGTCATCCCTTGAGGGGTCCCATATTGGAGAGGGTGCATGCTGGGCTGAGGGACACATACCGCCATGCATGAATTTCATGCACTGGGCCTCTAGTATAAACATAACCCTAAGAAGATAATAATCAAACCTAAACTAAAGGGGAAATATATAAAACAGGTGGCTTTCAATTTTCTGAATTGTATATTTGAAAATATAATGTTTTATGAAAGATAAAGAGAAGTTGAATAACTAAGCTTTCTTAAAGAAAACTTTTAAAAAGGGAACTAAAGGTAATGGTTGATTCTAGATAAAATCTTCAGTTATATGATCTAAATAATCGTATTCATACTAATTACATTGTCCTGAAACTATGGGACTTCAAAGTTAGTTAATGTAAGCAATGAAGACTTTGGAAAAATAATAACCTCATATACTACCTTAAATTTTGTATCCAGTCATCCAGGTAATCTGCCATCATTTAATAATGTAGTGAATTTCTGAATATTGCATATCAGGTATATTATTCACCACCCCTTCTGAAGTTATTTAACATGAAGGCAATTAATCATGAAAGAAAAGAGGAAAATAAAATAAACATTAAAGAGAAAGATATAAGTACACTTTATTGGATTTCATATTAACCATAAAATAAAGGATAACTAATTTGGCAGTGGGAGGATAAAAAATAAATTGAAAATAAATCCAATTTAACAATTAGGAAATATATAGATGAAACCCAAATAAGAAAAATCATTGAAATTAGAACAAAATACATTAAAAATCATCTGGCAACATTATAGATTAAATAAAAAATTAAAAGCTTATTAAGATTCAGAGAATTCCTCTCCTCTTCTGGATTAATTTTTAAGGCCAATGACTTAATACCTTCAATTAGCAATTCATCATCTCTCATATTTCTGGATATTTCAGATGGGCTTTTCTTGCTGAGGCTTTCTGATATGGTTGCAGCATGCGGCAAGTGAGACTTAAATCTTCTATAGACTTTTAAGCTAAGATGTTTCACTTGATGTTGTTTTTTGAAGGTAGTATAGTGGCCATAGTATCACAGGCACAGTGTCACTTCTGCCATGATCTACTTGTCAAAGCACTTACTTAACACATTTAATCAAAGGGCACAGGGAATCAACCCTCTTCACAAGGAAAAAGTGCCAAAGAGTTTGTGGCCATCATTAATCTAGCAAAGACATGTTCTAATGTTATATTACTTGATTTCTCAGAAGCTTTTGACATTTTTCTTTATTGGATTCTTTGATACCACATCTTTCCAATGTTCTTCATATTCCTTTAGCTGCTTTTTCTCACTTCAGTTAATCCATCAGCTTTACCAAACATTCACCTTTTCAATGGTTCCAGAGTTTATCCTGAATTGTCTTTTATTTATTTTTCTTTCCACACTGTATAACTGAACCTTATACAGTGTTATGCTTTAAAATAACACTTTTATATTATACTAGAGGCCCAGCTTGTGAAATCGTGCAAAACCCAGACCTTCTGCTCCACAAGAACCATCAATGCACCTCCTCGTGACAGGTCATTTGGTCGTTCTGGTGTTATAGCCACCGGCCTTTTATAATATAGATTCATTCTTCTTAAATAACAAACTTTAGTCTGAACCTCTCCATTCAACTTGAGCCTCATATAGTTGCACTTGTATCTCCCATTGATATCCCAAATGCACCATGTCCAAAAGGAAATTTTTGAAATGTTCCTTCCCTCTTTCCTCTCTCCCAGCCAACTCCTCAGTTACCCTTCAATAAGGAAAAAAAAAAAAGAAATGAATATCAATACCTATACCACATATTACTGTTCAACATGAAAAGTAAGTACAGTAAAACCTGGCTGTAACAGACTAATTCAGGCAAGAGGGTGCCATTAAAGCTGAAAGCCCATTATATAATAAAGTAGGTTTTCTCAATGCATATTTACAAATTAGTTAGTTTACCTGTTTTTACTTATGTAGACACATTTGTGTAATTAAATTTAAGTATGTATGAATAGTTTAATTTCACAGAAAAGCTTTCTATATGTATTACTATAATTTTAAATGTATACTGAATAGGTCTAGTAAGTGCATGTATTCACCAGTCACCACAAATAAACAAATGCGCACAGCTGGGCATGGCTTAGGGTACCTGGGAACATAGGTTGCATGAATTAAAACTGCTGCAGAAAGTCATGTCACCTGACAGTAGAACCAATGACTACTGCTGATGCAGGGTAGTCACATGCTAATCATTCACAGAACATAGCTTACAAATGGTGACTTTTAGATTTAAAGATGTAGACTACAGTTGTAGACATGTCATACTTATTTATGTCAGTGAAATTAGTACAGTGTTTTTCCCAATATGTGGCCTATTGGCTAAATTTTGTTAAAAATAGTGAATAAAAAAGTACCTTGTTAATTTAATCATAAGAAATTCTTGGCTAAAATCATTTTAAAATTAACAGGGTGTTAATTTTGACATATGACATATGAACCAGAAATTTTGTCTGTTAAATCTGAAGTTCATTACATCGAGGTCCACAAAATTGAGGGTTTGCAGTATGTTTCACCGTATACCAGTTTTCAAACTATAATCTCAAATTTATTCTTCATCCCAACCTGTTCCTTGATCCCACAAAGAATCTTTATGTAATCTCTGTCAATTCCACCTTGGCGGACAATCACTGTATCAGGCCGCTCTGCTACCCTTGTGTGGAGGCATAATGGTTCCTACCGTGACCTACTGTAATAATTTCCTAATTTTCATGATTACATTTTTTGTCTCTATCTACACTTTTTGTATATACTTTAAAAATTTCACTACACAGGAGACAATGGTATTTCAAAACATAATTAATATTTACCTTGAACTTTCCTGACATTACTATTTTGGATCTGTTTAAAAAAATATTTGGTATTTTGACAGAAATCTTCACCACTTTAAAAAAAAAAACCACAAAAAAACTTCTACCACTTTCTTGTAATTTATGCTATAATATTTTTTAGAGGTAATTTACTATGGAGTATTTTAGTCATAGACAGTTGCATTTGCATATGATTACTTTTCATTGCTGTCAACCCTTCCCCCCACCTTCTGACTCCAACAGACCTTTGCATTCTGTCCCTGTACTTTTGCTTTACAAAATGTCAAGTAAATGTAATCAAGTAATCTATAAAAAATTTGTCCATTTTTTTCACTCAGCATAATTAATTTAATATTTTTTCTGTATTATTACATGTCCATTCCTTGCATTGCTGAATAGACTCTAATTTTATGGAATAACTACATAATATTTCATTATTGATCAGTTGGTGGGCATTTATAGTTTGGGACAATCCTATATAATCAAAGGCTGATATGCAAATTGTCCTCTTTGGAGTTCAACCGACTGGGACTTTGAATGCTTGCTATGATGTGCGCTGTACATCATACCAGGGGGCAACGCAGAATGAAGGAAGGCCCCAGCCAGCAACTGGCAGCCGGGGGAAGGAAGGCCCCAATTGGCCCTGATCGTTGGCCAGGCCTAGGGATGCTACTCATGCACAAATTTCTTGCACCAGGCCTCTAGTTAAGAATAAAAGTGATACAAATATTCATGCACAGTTTTTGTGTGAACATTTATTTTATTTCTCTTGAGTAAATATCTATGAGTAGATATGATCAATTGTACATTAGGTGCATTTTTAAATTTTTAAGAAACTGCCAAAAAAGGTTTGCACAGTGGATGTACCACTATATAATCTGACCAAGTTCCAGGCAACTCCATATTCTTGCCAACAATTAATATTGTTACCTTTCTTTTTTTTGGATATTTTATTGATGGTTGTATACTGGTATTTCTCTGTGGTTTTACATTACATCTTTCTCATGTCTAATGATGGTGCACAATATTTCATGTCTTTTTGTCATGTTTAAACCTTCTTTAAGTGTTCACATATTTTTTCCTTTTAAAAATTAGATTGTTTTAATTTTTTTAATATATTTTATTGATTTTTTTACAGAGAGGAAGGGAGAGAGATAGAGTGTTAGAAACATCAGTGAGAGAGAAACATCAATCAGCTGCCTCTTGCACGCCCCCTACTGGGAATGTGCCCGCAACCCAGGTACATGCCCTTGACTGGAATCGAACCTGGGACCCTTCAGTCCGCAGGCTGATGCTCTATCCACTGAGCAAACCAGTTTTGGCAATTTATTAGTTTTTAAATGTTTCATGCTTTCTGTATCCTATATAAAATATTGTTGACAAATCCAGGATAGCAAAAGAGAAAATGTTTTGTTTTGTTTTGTTTCTTAGAAGTTTCTTGTGTTCAGGATTTACATTAAGTCTATTATTTATTTCTATACAAATTTTTCTATATAGTTACAAATATGGTTCAAGTTTCTTTTTCTGTTATTCACCTTTTTTTTTCCTTTTCTTTCTTTCTTTTTTTGCATATGGAAAGTTAATTGTTCCAGCAACATTTGTTAAAAAAAAACACTACCCTTTCTCTACTATGTTGTCTTTATAACTTTGTGGAAAAACAATTGACCATATACAAGTGGTTCAATTTTGGGGTCATATGTTTTTTCATTGATTTATGTGCCTATCTTTTCATCTGTACCACACTACTTTTAGTAGTAGCCTTATAGTGACTCTTAGAATTAGGTAGTGTGAGCCTTGAAACTTTATTTTATGTTTCTCAAAATTACACTGGCTATTTAAATACCTTTATTTTTTATATACATTTTGTAGTCAGCTTGTCGACTTCTACTAAGTATTCTACTGGGATTTTTTATTGGAACTGTGTTAAATGTATAGATAAATTTGGAAGAATCAACATCTTAGTATTTAGCTTCCAATCCATTAACATTGCTTTCACCTATTTAAGTTCCCTTTAATTTCTCTCATCAATGGTTCATGGTTTTCTGTATACAAATATTGCATTTATTATTATATTCATATGTGTGTATTTTAAGATTCTTGGAGCAAATATGATTCTGTATCTTCTAATTTAAATTTTCAATTGTCCTCTGCTAATATATTTAAATATAATTTTTAAAATAAATGACTTTATGTACTGCAATCTTTTTAGTTCTAGTATCTTTTTTATTCCCACTGCTTTGATATTTTTGTGTGAAAGCAATATTATAATCTACAAATAGAGGTGTTTTGCTTTTACTCCAATATCTATATTAGTATTTTCTTGCATTATTAGACTGGGTAGGATCTTTTGCATCACGTTAAGTTGAAATAATGCAAACTGATAACTTAGTTTGATCTAATTGTTTCATTGATTTATTTTATTATGTATTGGAAAGTCACAGTTATTTCTAGCTTTCTGAGTGTTTTTAACATGAATACATGACAAATTTGTCAAATGTTGTTTTTTTTTGCATCTAGTGAGATTGTCATATAGTTTTCCTTCAGATGACTCCTGCCATAAAAGGGATATTTATATGAGATCATCCTTTAGCAAGGAAAAGGAACACCTGTCCTCTCCAGTCACCTATGATTGTTGGTTCCCTGAAATGTCTGTGTCAAAAACAACAAATAATTTTATTATCGGGTGCCTTTTATTTATGTACCATAACTGAGGTATAACAATTTGAATAAAAGTCAACTTCACTTTAGGAACTCATCAGCACCACCAACCAGACAGGCCTTGGAACTGCCCCGCAACCCAGCAGCCACTCCAGCCAAAATCCTGCTGCCCCACCCGCAGACCCATGGACCCTGGGACCTCCACCTCCAATGGTGCACTGCTGGACATCAGTAAGTGCAACTTTCCCCCTCCCCAGAGGCAGATCACTGGACACCACATTCACATGATTCCAGCGCACAGGCATCCAGGGCACACCACTCCATAGGCAGTGTCTGAGAGCCACAGGGAGACTCCACTGGGTGTGATTTTGTACAGGCAAGGGCGCGCTGCCTTACAGTAGAAATTCTGAGTTCCCTCTTCCTGAATAACTGCCCATGGACAACCCAGCTGTGCAACGTCAGTGTCAGGGCCTCTCATAGTGCATCAGAGCTCTGCACAGACAAATGCACCTCCACACTCGCACATTTCCAAGGAGCAAGCCCTCTGAGCCCATCTATCCACAGCGTGCTCTCGGGAGCAGTTGAGAGACTCTGCTGGGTGTGATTCTGCACAGACAAGGGTACGTTTCCCCGCAATAGAAATTCTGAATTCCCTCTTCCTGAAAAACTGCCCACAGTCATCCCAGCTGCTCAACCTCAGTGCCAGGGCCCCTCAGAGTGCTTCAGAGCTCTGCGCCAGCAAAGGCACTCCCACAGTTGTGCATTTCCAACAGGCAGGCAACCTGAGCTCATTTATCCACAGGGCGCTCTTGGAACCCACTGTGAGCTCTCCCTGGGTGTGATCTTGGACAAACAGGGACACACACCACCTGCCCCCAGCAGCAGTAAACATTCTGAATTTACTCATCTTGGATACCTGACTACAGATGCCTCAATTACATGACTACCCTGCCAGGCCCCTTCAGAGTGCTTCAGTGTGTCTCACTGGCAAACATATCATGGGTGAGCTGCCATTGGGAGTGAGCGCCTATCCACCATAGGTGCAGCCGCAAAAGCTGAGTCTGCCTACCCTACAACTACAGAACTCTAGGCAACACAGCCACGCCTATCCAGAGTGCAGGCCCCCTGAGCACCATCACCCCAACAGATGGTTCCTAGGTGCCACTGGGAGTCTACACTGGGCACACATGATTTCAATCAAGGGTGCAAGACAGCAAAAATTGGGACACCCCTCTCCCCCTTCATGGTTGCTAACTTCTAGACAGCACAGTTGTGCCTCTCAAGCTTACAGGCCTACATCAAGAGAACCCAAATAGCTCAAGTAGGGAGCTACACTAGATTACCAAGCCCAGGAGACCTGAGATCACACGATTAGCACCATCCCCAAAAGAACCTGGGTTCTTTTGCCGATAGCAAAGCAATCGGATCTACAATTAAAACATTACAGGAAAACATGGGAAGACAAAAAAACAATCCCTAAAGGAAAGAAAAAGAGGTTATCACCAGAAAGGGAGTTAAATGAAATTGAGGCTAGCAACATACCTGAGAAAGAATTCAGAGTAATGGTTATAAGGATGCTCAAATGGCTGGATGACAAATACACACAACTAAATGACAAATATACACAACTCAATGAGAATTATAAGGAGCTGAATGAGAATGTCACCAACATAAAAAAGAACCAAGAGGGGATGAAGAACAACATAGCTGCAATACAGAACACAATGGAAGGCTTAAACAGTAGACCAGAAAAGGCTGAGGACCGCATCAACAAATTAGAAGACACGGTAGGAAAAAAACACACAAACACAGCAGCAACTGGAAAGAAGACTTAAAAAGCAAGAGGAGAGCCTAAGGAGCTTTGGGACAACACAAAATGAAACAATGTTCATATAATAGGGGTACCAGAAGGAGAGGAAGAGAAGCAAGCAATAGAAAACCTGTTTGAAGAAATAATGACAGAAAACTTCCCTGATATTAGCAAGAAGAAAACCATGCAAATCCAAGAAGCACATAGAGTCCCAAACAAGATGAACCTGAAAACACCCACACCAAGAGACATCATACTTAAATTGGGAAACACCAACAACAAAGTAAAAATCTTAAAGGCTGCCAGTGAGAGACAGAAAGTTACCTACAATCATTCTCCTATTAGAATATCAATGGATTTCTCAACAGAAACACTCCAGGCCAGAAGGGAATGGAATGAAATTTACAAAGTGATGCAAAGAAAGGGACTGAACCCAAGAACACTATACCCAGCAAAGCTATCATTTAAAATTGAAGGCGGAGTCAGGAGCTTCACAGATGAAAAAGGGCTAAGAGAGTTTATCACTACCAAGCCAGCAATGCAAGATGCTAGAGGGACTGCTGTAAAAAGAAGAAAGATGAAGTCAAGAAGAAATACAAACATTAAGGAAAAATATGATAAAACAAGTACTTATCCATAATAACATTAAACATAAAAAAATTAAATGTACCAATCAAAAGACATAGGGTAGCTGAATGGATAAGAAAACATGACCCATATATTTGCTGTGTGCAAGAGACCCACCTCAGAGCAAAGGATTTACACAACTCAGAGTGAAGGGATGGAAAAAAAACATTTTTCAGGCAAATGAAAATGAGAAAAAAAGCAGGGGTTGCGATACTTATATCTGATAAAATAGACCTCAAAGTAAAGGTCATAACAAGTGATTAGAAAGGCCACTATATAATACTAAAGGGAGCAATTCAACAAGAAGATATAACTCTAGTAAACATATATGCACCCAATACAGGAGCAACCAAATACATAAAACAACTTCAGAAAGATATCAAGGGAGAGATTGATAGCAATACAGTCATAGTAGGGGACTTTAATATCCCACTGAAACCACTGGATAAATCATCTAAACAAAAAATCAGCAAATAAAAAGTAATCCTAAATGATACACTAGATCAGATGGACTTAATTGACATCTTTTGAACATTTCACCCCAAAGCTACAGAATATACATTCTTCTCCAGTGCACATGGAACATTTTCAAGGATAAACCACATATTAGGACACAGGCAAAGTCTCATCAAATTCAAGAAGATAGAAATCATATCAAGCATATTCTCAGATTACAATGGTATAAAACTGGAAGTCAACTATAATAAAAACAGTCAAAAAAAAAAATCTAACACCTGGAGACTAAATGGCATGCTATTAAACAATGATTGGGTTACCGGAGAGATCAAAGAAGAAATAAAAAACATCATGGAAACAAACGAAAATGGAGACACAACAATCCAAAATCTATGGGACACAGCAAAAGCAGTCTTGAGAGGGAAGGTCATAGCTCTACAAGCCTACTACAAAAAAACAAGAAACAATGGTAATAAATTACCTACCCCTACAACTCAAAGAGTTAGAAAGAGAGCCACAAGAAAAGCCCAGTGTAAACAGAAGAAAGGAAATAATAAAGATCAGAGTGGATATAAACAACATAGAGAGCAAAAGAAAAGAAAAAAACAATACAAAAGATCAACAAAACCAAGAGCTGGTTCTTTGAAAGGATAAACAAGATTGATAAACCTCTCGCCAGGCTCACCAAGAAGCCAAAAGAGAGGACCCAAACATACAGAATCAGAAATGAAAGAGGTGAAATAACAGCAG
This sequence comes from Corynorhinus townsendii, assembly GCA_026230045.1. Lineage (NCBI taxonomy): Eukaryota > Metazoa > Chordata > Mammalia > Chiroptera > Vespertilionidae > Corynorhinus > Corynorhinus townsendii. Next base: position 73,707,108 of record JAPDVU010000003.1, on the reverse strand, counting down.
ACCCCACCGAAATACAAAGGATTGTTAAAAAAATACTATGAACAACTCTATTCCAACAAACTGGACAACCTGGAGGAAATGGACATATTCCTAGAAAAATACAACCTTCCAAAACTCAATCAGGAAGAATCTAAATATCTCAATAGGCCAATAACTATGGAAGAAATTGAAGCAGTTATTAAAAAGCTTCTAGCAAACAAGAGACTGGGGCCAGACAGCTTCACAGGGAAGTTTTACCAAACATTCAAGGAAGAACTAAAACCTATCCTCCTCAGACTATTCCAGAAAATTCAAGAGGAAGGAACACTTCCAAACTCATTCTATGAGGCCAGAATCACCCTAATACCAAAACCAGATAAAGACAACACAATGAAAGAGAATTACAGGCCAATATCCCTCTGACCATGGATGACAAAATCCTCAACAAAATTATAGCAAATCAGATCCAGCAGTACGACAGAAAGATCATGCACCATGACCAAGTAGGATTTATCCAAGGAATGCAAGGATGGTACAATATCTGCAAATCAATAAATGTGATACATCACACAAACAAATTGAGAGATAAAAACCATATATTCATATCAATTAATGCAGAAAAAGCATTTGACAAAATCCAACAACCATTTTTGATAAAAACTCTCAGCAAGATGGGAATAAAAGGATCATACCTCAACATAATAAAAGTCACATATGACAAACCCACAGACAACATCATACTCAACGGGCAAAAACTAAAACCATTTCCCATAAGAACAGATCAAGACTGGGATGCCCACTTTCACCACTCCTGTTCAACATAGTACTGGAAGTGCTAGTCACAGCAATCAGACAAGAAGGGGAAATAAAGGGCATCCAAATTGGAAAAAGAAGAAGTAAAATTGTCATTATTTGCAAAGGACATGTTCCTGTACATAGAAAACCCTGAAGACTCCATCAAAAAGTTATTAGACTTAATAAATGAATTTGGCAATGTGACAGGATACAAAATTAATGCTAAGAAATCTGTGGCATTTCTATACACCATCAGTGAACTTACAGAAAGAGAGACTAAGAAAACAACCCCATTTACCATTGCATCAACAAAATTAAGATACTTAGGAATAAACTTAACCAAGGAGGTAAAAGACCTCTACTCAGAAAACTACAGGACATTGAAAAAAAAGATAGAGGAAGACATAAATAGATTGAAGAGCATACTGTGTTCATGGGTTGGTAGCATCAACATCATTAAAATGGTCATCTTACCCAAAACAATCTATAGATTCAACGTGCTCTCCATTAAAATACCAATGTGATATTTCACAGACCTAGAAAGAACTCTCCAAAATTTCATCTGGAATAAAAAAAGACCCTGAACAGCCACAGCAATCCTGAGAAAGAAGAACAAAGTAGGCAGGATCTCAATACCAGATTTCAAGCTGTATTACAAAGCCCCTGTTCTCAAAACAGCCTCGTACTGACACAAGAACAGGCATATACCAATGGAATAGAATAGAGAATCCAGATATTAACCCAAACCACTATTCTCAATTAATATTTGACAAAAGAGGCATGAACATACAATGAAGTCAAGACAGTCTCTTCAATTAATGGTGTTGGGAAAATTGGACAGATATATGCAAAACAAATGAAACTAGATCACCAACTTACACCATACACAAAAATAAATTCAAAATGGATAAAGGACTTAAACATAAGATGGGAAATCATAAAAATACTAGAGGAATCCACAGGCAGTGAAATCTCAGACATATGCTGAAGCAATTTCTTCACTGATACTGCTCCTAGGGCAATGGAAATAAAAGAGAAAATGAACAAATGGGACTACATCAAAATAAAAAGCTTTTGCACAGCAAAAGAATCCATCAACAAAACAAGAAAGCCCACTGCATCGGAGAACATATTTGCAAATGTTATCACTGATAAAGGTTTAATCTCCAACATTTACAGGCAACTCCTACAACTTAATAAAAGGAAGATAAATGATCCAATAAAAAAAATGGGCAATGGACCTAAATAGAATATTTTCAAAATAAGACAGAAGAAAGGCCAAGAGAAATATGAAAACATGCTCAAAGTCATTAATTATCTGACAGATGCAAATCAAAACGACAATGCTGTACCATCTCACACATGTCAGAATGGCAATCATCAACAAATCAACAAACGACAAGTGCTGGAGAGGATGCAGAGAAAAAGGAACTCTTTTGCACTGCTGGTGGGAATGCAGACTGGTGCAGCCACTGTGGAGAACAGTATGGCGTTTCCTCAAAAAACTAAAAATGGAGAAACCAAGATGGCGGCATAAGGTAAACACCTAAACTGCAGCCTCTCACTGCAATTTCAAAACTACAACTAAATGACAAAACGTCTATCACCCAGAACCACGGGAAACCTGGCTGAGTGGAAATTCTGCAACGAGAAGGAAGAGAAAAGAGGATTGAGATGTGCACAAGCGCTGAAAAGTTGAGGTATGGAGGTGAGCAAATCGGGCTGGCGGTGGGTGACTGGGTGCACTGCTTTTTTCAACCTGAAGGGAGACAATCTCTTGAGTACTCCGAACTTCAGTTTCTGGGGAGATGCTGGAGACCCAAACTCCTATGGGGAGAAGCTGGACTGTCAACCATCGGGGCGGAAAATGAAGGTGACTTTCCTGCAAAGGTGCACAATCATTGTTAACTGCACTGGGGAGTGGGCCATGGGGACTTGGAAATGCGGAAACGCAGAAATGGCTGACTGGCAGCCACCATTGTTTGCCACACCCTAGCCTAGTGACTCCCTGAGACCCCGCCTCGCACAATCTACAAACACACCCAAGCTCCACACAGTGGCTTTTGCATATAAATGGCCTGCCCTATTGCAGCTTAAACTAAGAAACTGCAGCTCTGGTCAGACAGTTCCCAAACCTCCAAACCCCAAGCAAAGAGGAGAAAACTGTTGTTCTTGCTGTAGCCTGTGCTGGGTGGCCTCAGACAGTAGCTGACTTGCACCTCATTGGAGATCCAGAAGCCAGTGTATCTAGTGGTCAGTGTGAGACAACACCAGATTTCAACTGCTCACATCCATAAGTGACACATTTAAGAGGCAGACTCAGTGAGCACCAAAGCCCCACTGAAGCAAGTCCTGCCCCATAAGCATGTCTCCAGCACACCAGTTCTTCCATTATAAACACAGCGGGTCCTCACAGCCAATTGGCCTGGAGGTCAGTTCCTCCCAGTGACAACAACAACAATCAAGACGTAACTACAACAAGGCCATACACACAGTCCACAAAGTGGTGCACCAAGAGTGTCCACCTCAGGTAACTGGGAGGCTGACCCACTGACCCATATAGGACACCTAGCACACAAAGCCACCTTACCAACTCAGGGAAGAAGCAAAAATGCAGAGACAAAGAAACAGATCACAAATGAAAAAAACGGAGGGAAACAAACGACTGGATATAGAGTTCAAAACCATGGTTATAAGGTTTTTCAAGAATTTCCTAGAAAAGGCCGATAAATTTAATGAGAACCTAGAGGATATGAAAAAGGACCAACTAGAAATTAAACATACACTGACTGAAATAAAAAATATTATACAGAGACCCAACAGCAGACTAGAGGAACACAAGAATCAAGTCAAAGATTTGAAATACAAAGAAGCAAAAAACACTCAACCAGAAAAGCAAAGAGAAAAAAGAATCCAAAAATTTAAAAATGGTGTAAGAAGCCTCTGGGACAACTTCAAATGTACCAACATCAGAATCATGGGGGCACCAGAAGAAGAGAGAGAGCAAGATACTAAAAACCTATTTGAAGAAATAATGACTAAACACTTCCTCCACCTGGTGAAAGAAATAGACTTATAAGTCCAGGAAGCACACAGCACCTCAAACAAAAGGAATCCAAAGAAGACCACACCAGGATACATCATAATTAAAATGACAAGGGCAAAGGACAAAGAGAGAATATTAAAAGCAGCAAGAGAAAAACAGTTAGTTACCTACAAGGGAGCACCCATATGACTGTCAGCTGATTTCTCAACAGAAACTATGCGGGCCAGGCAGGAATGGCAAGAAATATTCAAAATGATGAATAGCAAGAACCTATAACCAAGATTACTCTACCCAGCAAAGCTATCATTCAGAATTGAAGGTCAGATAAAGAGCTTAACAGATAAGAAAAAGCTAAAGGAGTTCATCACCACCAAACCAGTATTATATGAAATGCTGAAAGATATTCTTTAAGAAGAGGAAGAAGAAGAAAAAAGTAAAGATAAAAATTATGAACAACAAATACATATCTAACAACAAGTGAATCTAAAAATCAAGTGAATTAAAAGTCTGAGAAACAGAATAAACTGGTAAATATAATAGAATCAGGGGTATAGAATGGGAGTGGATTGATAATTCTCAAGGGGAAAGGGGTGTGGGGGGTACGGGAAGAGACTGGACAAAAATTGTATACCTATGGATGAGGACAGTGGGGGGAGGTAAGGGCAGAGGGTGGGGTGGGAACCGGGTGGAGGGGAGCTGTGGGGGGAAAAAGGAGAAACAATTATAATAATTTGAACAATAAAGATTTATTAAATTTAAAAATAAATAAATAAATAGAAAAACTGACCCTTCTCCAGAAATGGTCCCTGGCGCTGACCCATCTGAGAAGCAGCTGTGTCAGTGACTGTAGGGCAGCATCATAACAACTCAATATAAAGTAGGTACTGTTATTATCACCCCCACTTTACAGAGTAGGAAACTGAGCAGCAGTGGGTTTAAACAAATTTCCCAGAGTCCCACACACAGTAATTGTTGGGATTAAGATTTAAACCCAGATATTCTGGTTCTAGAATCTGCATTTTTATTTATTCTATTATTTATTTATTTATTTTCCATCTTTTTTTTCTTTTTTTAAGACAGTGTTGTAGGGAGGGAGAGAGAGAGAAACATCGATGTGAAAGAGACACATCGACTGGGGCTGGGGATCAAACCTGCAACCCAGACAGGTGCCCTTTGACTGGGAATTGAACCCTTGATCCTTCAGTGCACGGACCAATGCTCTTAACCACTGAGCAATACCAGCCTGGGCTGGAGTCTGCATTTTTAACAATATGTTTTTATTGATTTTCAGAGAGAGGAAGGAGAGGGAGAAAGAGATGGAACTATCAGTGATGACAGAGACTCATCACCCTCCTGCACATCCCCTACTGGGGATCGAGCCTGAAACCCAGGCATGTGCCCTGACCTCCCGGTTCATAAGTTGACCCTCAACCACTGAGCCATGCCGGCTGGGCTGGAAACTGTATTTTTAACCCCCACTACATTGCTCCCTAAAAGTTTCCATAAAGGGAAAACAAAAACAAAACCAGCCACATACAAAGACTCATACTCTTCAATAGCAACATAGGAAGCTGGGAGGAAAATGACACCTATTTATTAAAATATATTCTTGAGTGAAAACATATTTTTAATCTAAAATTCCAGACCCTGCTGTCTTACAATCAAGTGTAAGGGCAGACTAAGGACATTGTCAATCCTGTGGGCCCTGGAAACACTTCCCAGCTATGTGTCCTCTCAGGGTGCCCTGCAGAATGCGCTCCACCACAGAGGAGTGAATCTGTGGCAGGAAAGCAGCGGCCCAGGGGGCAGGAAGGAGGCCCTGGAGTGAGGGGGCAAGCCCACAAAAAAAAAAAAAAAAAAAAAAAAAAAAGAAAAAGAAAAAAAAAACTAAACTAAAAATGGAACTCCCATTGGACCCAGTAATCCCACTTCTAGGAATATATCCCAAGAAACTAGAAACACCAATCAGAAAGGATATATACACCCCTATGTTCATAGCAGCACAATTTACAATAGCTAAGATTTGGAAACAGCCTAAGTGCCTGTCAGCAAATGACTGGATCAGAAACCCATGGTACATCTACACAATGGAATACTATGCTGCCATAAAAAAGAAGGAATTCTTTCCATTTGCAGCAGCATGGATGGACCTGGAGAGCATTATGCTAAGTGAAATAAGGCAGTCAATGAAAGAAAAATAGCACATGAGCTCACTCATTTATGGATAATAAAGGTCATTATAACCTGATGAACAAAAAGATAGCTATAGAGGCAGTAAAGCATCAAACAGACTGTCAAATTACAGTGGGAAGGTTGGGGAGGGTGAGGAGATAAGAGAACAACCAAAGGACTTGTATGCATGTGTATAAGCATAACCAATTGATGCAAGACACTGGGGGGTGAGGGCATGTATAGGAGTGGGGTGGGGGGAAATGGGGAGATATGGACACATGTAATACTTTAATCAATAAAAAATTTGGGGAAAAAAAGTCAAGTTCACCTATACCTAGTATATCCCCTTATTAATGACATCATCTACAATGTTCTACTATAAAATTGCTGTGTCTGACTTGCTCCTGAAGAGGTTTACTTTGGTTCTTTATCAATTGAACATTCTTCAGTCTAAATAATTCCCCATTATTCCTTCAATGCTCTAAGTGTATGCTTCACTTCCTTCCTTAGGAACATCTGGGGGCATTTCTTCAATAAATTAAAATTTTTTCATGTGAGTTTATAGGACTTTGCAGGCCTATGAACATTTTCATTTATAATAACCCTTTAATAAAATATATACTAAGAATTCATGATAAATACTCTCTGCAAACTAAGAATAGAAGAGAACTTTCTCAACTTTATATGGACATGGACAGGTATTATAAATATTTTTGTGAAAGGCAAAAATGTCTATTCTCAGCACATACATGTAACCTTTCCTAGCCAATGCAGTGAAACATGAAAAAGATTAATTAAAATAGTTAAACACAATTATTTCTGTAGATAATGTTAATAGCCCTGACCAGTGTGGCTCTGTTGGTTGGAACATTGTCTCATATACCAATAGACCATGGGTTTGATTCCCAATCAAAATACATACCCAGATTGGGGATTTGATCCATGGTCAAAGTTTAGAGGGGTGCAACTTATTGATATTTTTCTCTTACATTGATATTTCTCTCCCTTTCTCTCTCTCCCTTCCTCTTTCTCTCAAATCAATAAAATCATATCATTGGGTGAGGAATAAAAAAAAGAGTATGTTACTAAAACCACAGAAAAGCTACAATACATAATAAATATCAGATATAATCTTATATAATAAAAGCCTAATATGCAAATTGACCAAATGGCAGAATGACTGACAGAACGACCAATCACTATGATGCACACTGACCACAAGGGGGAAGATGCTCAATGTAGGAACTGCCACCTAGTGGTCAGTATATTCCCACAGGGGGAGAGCCACTCAGCCAGAAGCCAGGCTCATGGCTGACGAGCACAGCGGCAGTAACAGGAGCCTCTCCCACCTCCATGGCAGCACTAGGGAGCAGTAATCTGAGCAGTGAAGAGCAGTGAGCAGGTGGGCGGTAAGGAGCAGGGGCTCCTGGACTGCAAGAGGAATGTCCAAGGGGAGCGGGCCTAAGCTGGCAGGCAGATATCCCCCAAGGGGTCCTCAACTATGAGAAGGCACAGGCTAGGCTGAGGGTCTCCCCTCAATGCACAAATTTTGTGTATTCGGTCTTTAGTAAATAAATAATATCACGGAAAATTCCAGGATAAAAATACTATATATAAATTGGTTTCTATATATAAGAGAAAGAATTGAAAAACTAAATTAATTTATTATTTTCAAAGCCTCAGTAAAGAAGAAATCTCTTCATAAATAAGGAATGAATTTAATAAAAGTTGCACAAAGCTAAATGCACTGAAAACTACAAAATATTTTAAATAAATTCAGAAGAACATCTGTAATAATTTAAGTGTAACATACTAATTATACTGGACAGCTGAATGACCTTCTGGACATCCTTCCCGATGACCTTCCAGCTGAAGCTGGGCTGTGAGGGCTGAGGCAGCTGCAAAGGCCGAGCCCCTTGCCTGAATTTCATGCATCGGGCCTCTAGTAAATAAATAAGAAGGCATACAATGTTCTTAGATTGAAAGACTCATTATTGTTAAAATGTCAGTTTTCTCTGAAATCATCCATAAATGAACCACAATTCCAATCAGAATCCCAGCAGCCTTTCTTATAGAAGAATTGACAAGCTGATTCTAAAATTACATGGAAATGCAAAGAAGATAGAATAAAGTAATTGTGAACGGAAATTGAATAACTTAAATTTCTTTATCTTAGAATACTTTAAAACTAATACAGCATATGCAATGTGAAATTGGCATAAAGATAAAAAAGATTAATAAAGCAAAACAGAGAATACATACATATATGTACACATATATGGTCAACTGATTTAAACAAACATGCCAAGTCAATTCATGGGGAAATAATAATTTTCAAGCAAATTATGCTGAAACAACTGGATATCCATATGGAAAATAATGAACCTCAAATCTTTTCTCAAACAAATCATTAAAATGATCTGAAAATAGATTATAGACCTTATTGTAAAATTTAAACATAAGCTATTTCTAATAAGAAATAAAAAAATATTGTTGTGATCAGGTTAGATAAATATGGATTTAAAAAGTCACAAAAACTGCATAATAAAGGAAAAATTGATAAGTTGAATTTTATAAATAATAAAATCTTCTATTTCAACAATTCCATTCTATTAAAATAGCACTAAAAAACATGGTGTGGAACAAAATATATACACTATATATGTATCAAAGTACTTGAATCAAAAATGTGTACAATTAACTTTACTTGAATATTCACTTATTTCAATTAGCCTATTTAAATTAATCTGAAAACTCGATTACTATTTTACTGTCAAATTTAATACTCTACCAACAATCTTAGTTTACCCTGTAAATATTAGTGGGAAGGATTAATTGCATTCTTGAGTGGGCCCTGAGCATTCCAGATGCTAGGCTGAATTTAGATATAGGGCAGCTGCTGTCAGCTAAGTCTCTTGTCTGTTACCTGGCTCCCGATCTGAGCTGGGCCAAGTCTCTGTCTGTCACCTGTATCTCGATGTGAGCTGGGCCAAGTCTCTTTCTGTTGCCTAGGTCCCATTCTGAGCTGGGTGTGGGAAGTGCGAAGCACCCATGGGGGCAGGAGACCTCCTTCAGAAGGGGTGAGGGTTCAAGCCCCTGCAATTTTTGGGGGGGTGAGTATCTGTGCCCCACTTCTGTTGCCCCCCAAGTTCTCTCCTGATGGCCCCTCTGCGACTGTGCCTGTCTTAGGTTGTTCTTTCCTTGAGGAATCTTACCCGTCTCTGGCTAACCAGCCATCCTCTGGGGCCGACTGCATTATAAAATTTACAAAAACCTCCATTAATAATAAAAAGGGGGGGGGGATAGTAGGGCAATATCATGTAAGGAAAAATATCCTATAAGTAAATTACATCTAGAAAATTTTTACTTTACCAAATTAAGTTTCATTTGCAATGCTAACAGCAAGACGGCCGTTAAAAACACACATGGTGTCTAAATAAGACAAAGGAAAATTGTTTGAACAAAAATAAAAAGGATCCCAAATCAATTATATAGAAAAGATTCCTTTATTAACTTGTGGTCGAGAATATATTTGTATATTTTCAGAAAACAACCCCAAGACCAGATGGATTCCTGCAACAGAGAGGAATTGACAGGTGTGCTCCAACCACGAAGACAAGAGGAAAAAACAGTCCAGAGATGGAAGACGCTGACAATGCCTTGCCATGCGAGCAGTAAGCAGCTGTGCACTGCTGCAGGTTACCTAGGACCAAACCAGAGAGGGTCGGACCTGCATTGCCAACATTTGCCCACCATCCAGATATCATTGTTGACATGTACACATAAGGAGCTGTTAGACATTGAAATTGGACTCAAACATTTTTTTTGTTTTATCTTGTTTTGTTATTATATGTTTATTTCTAGTCTGCAAAGGCAAAACTTTTTAAAGGAAAGAAATGGTGGGAAAAAGATACAGAGGCAAAGAAGCATTGAACAGACTGTCAAACTACATTGGGAAGACAGGGGAGGTTGGGCGAGGGGGGCTGTAAGAGACCAACCAAAGGACTTGTACGCATGCATATAAGCACAATCAATGGATAGAAGACACTGGGGCGGGGGGGAGGGCGGGCAGGTGAAGGCATGTACTGGGGGGTAGGGGAGGTCGGGGGGAGATCAATGGGGGAAAAAATGGAGACATATGTACTACTATTTGTAATACTTAAAACAATAAAATTTTTTTTAAATGTGTAAAAAACATAGCTCTATAAAAAACATATAAAGCTATTATAAATTATTGAGGAAATCAGTAAAGTCATAGTCTCCCTAAAATATTATTAGCTAATTAGTTATTATTAGCTATATTTTAACTATTACCCTTTTAATACCTGCTAGTTCATTAAGGCTAAAAGTTACAATGCCATTTTTATATACATTTCTTTAATTAAAAATTAAGTAGACATTTTCCCTTTGTTGTTATGTAACTATTTCTTCCTTATTGTTTATACCTTTCGGAGCAAATTACTTTTAATGCATATGTCTGGGGTCTGCATCTTTAAAAGAATGTTTGCTTTAGTACATCTAAAATTCAAAAGCATGCCTCACTGAAAGGTAAGTTACTGAATAAGTAATACAATGAAAGTGAAATTTGTTACTTGAAAGTGAAATGTGTGATAGCTATTTGCACAGGGTTTTCACTTAAATGCTCAATAGAATAAACAAGACATTCCATGCTATTAATTTTTTTATTTTATTATATGGATATAATGGCATAATTTATAAACTTTTATGAAACTTAACCCCAAGGCATTGGGTTTTAACCTGAAGTTCAGTATAGCAGTAAGATAGTTGTATGTTAAGATAGGTCATGTGTTAGAAAGTTCAGTTATGTTCTGGATCAGAATAGTTTGCTATCTGGTAAATCAAATTCAGGTGAGCCAGATTCAAAAGGTAAGGTGCCATTTTATATGGTTTATACATAAATATTTTAACTGTCAAATCAGTGAGTACATTAGGAATAAGTTATCTTATTCTTTTGATGGAGTAAAAAGAAGAATATTATTTTCAAATATTTTTTCTCTTATTTCAAGCCATTGAGATATAAGTTTTATAATTAAAATAGTTAACTATATGCCTTAGGCTTGATGGAGATGGGGTGGGTGGGGGGGAGGGAGAAGGAGTTGGAATAAAAAACCTTGCCTGTTTTGGACTTTATATGGATTTTCACCTTTCTATCCAATGTGCCAAATTTGTGTGTTGACAGAATAATACTCTTCTCCACTTAATGTTTTAAGTCTCTTATCACATCTTATCATAACCCAGATATTTATGCTATGGTCCCTGGAGATGATGATGGGAACAAATATTTTACCTAAGAATTTTCTATGTGGCCCTGTAATAGACAGAAAAGTATATTTTAAATTTTTATGTGTATTATATATGTATTCTATTGAGACATGAGTACACATGAATATATTAGGATATAGCCTTGTACTAATGAGTTAATATTTTATTCCAGGAAAATAATCCTGGATTTTCAGTGCAATGTATTGCTGAAATAAAGGTAACAATATGAAAAACAAGAATGAGCTGGTCTCCTAGCAACTTGTTGTGTTTTTATTTTTGTTTTTTAATATGTTTTTATTGATTTCAGACAGGAAGGCAGAGGGAGAGAATGAGAGAGATAGAACCATCAATCATGAGAATGATTGATTGGCTGCATTTCTGCATGCCCCCTACCGGGGATCAGCCTGCAACCTGGGTGTGTGTTCTTGACTGGAATTTAAGCCGGGACCCTTCCATCTGCAGGCCGAGGCTCTGTCCACTGAGCCAAACCGGCTAGGGCACAACTTGTTTTTTGAATAATATATAAATGTAATGATTCCTTGTTAGCATCCTAATCCCTATAAATAAAAAGCCAATAAAAGTTGCAGTAATTGCAGATGCTTCAGAAAAATTCTTTTTTTTTTTGCAATAAATGCAGTCAATAACTGGTTTTTCCATATACCTTTAGCTTATTAACAGTTGAAAGTGTTACATTTTCATTTAATTGTGTGACTAATTAGATAGAAGTTCTATTAAGTTGTTGCATTCTAAATTGGCACAAAATGTATAATTTACAAAATGATCACAGATTAGGGGGCAAAGCTATGGAGATATATGCCATTTCCAATACAGAATATCACCAATGTAATTTCTTCTGGGTAGCCTCTGAATTTGGTTATTTTGCAATGAGATTATTGTACACTATAAAAAAGAGGCTGGTCAGTGAGGCTGCAAATATATTTATTGTTTCTCCTATTGGCACACATTATTAGTACCCTTACTGTGACAATTGTTTTTTGACATATACAAATCTCTTATTAAATGGCATGTTTATTACTGTTGTGTTCAAACTGGTAAAGTCTGTCACATGGATTAGAAGAAGGGAAATAGTGTGGAATGCTCAGAAGCTTTCATTTCCCAGCAGCTGAACAGAAAATAGGAGACAACCCCCGTTTATCAATAGGGCGTACACTTTGTGCCTGAAATGTCTACAGACTCCCAGCATATCCAGCTTCTACGCTATCAGCAGCCTTCTAAAAATTCAAATGTTCTAAAGTCTCTAAGTATTTTCATTGATAGAGACCGGAGATGGCAATATGTCTGAGGGTGTATATTTTAGGCAACATTAGCAAGTCAAAAGATAAAGATAATAGGATTTTGTAAGTTCATTTATTTTTATGCCATGAATATATCACATGAACATGAGAGTTATTGTGTTGATATTAATGAAAGGGACTGTTGACATATGGACATACAATATCGACATTTGAATTTTCTCAGAAAATTCAAATTTCTAAACAATATTAACCTCTCTATCAATCTATCATATAAATACTTTGTAAATCTTTAGCCAAGATATGGATTTCACTTTGTGGGAAATTCTACTTATGTAGAAAATAGAAGCAAATTAACTGGGTCAGGTCTTCTTCAGGTTTCTTACTCTTTCAAGAGTGAATCCACCAAATTCCAAAGTATACTGTATTTAAAAAAATAGTAGATGAACCAGATAGATTTTTTCTACAGTATAAAATAAATTCACCATTAAATTTAAACTATTATTATCAAAATATAAGTTATTATTATCTTCTAATATATTAGAAGATATATTATGAACAATATCATGATAACTCAGAAGTTTCCCAAATTAAACAAAAGTTTATATATCCATTTTGTGTGCAACTGAGTTGCAAAATAATATATATATATATATATTTTTTTTTAATTGATCATTTGGAGCCCTAATTCAAGCCAGAATCAGAAATGATTCAACTCATAATTGACAAAGCAGAAATTTGAAACCAGATCTAATTGATTCTAGTACACTTTTATACTGTCTCCTAAAATATGCTACACATCAGCAAAATATAATAACTAAAGTTTTTATGTTTTAAGAAGTCCATTATGATTTAAGAGCAATAATTTAAAACAAGACTGTATTATTAATTGATTTCTTTCTTATAAAATTGTGATGCTGACAATATAGTTTAGATTTAGATAGAATATGTTGAAGTAGACTAACTTAATCCTCACACCTGGCATTTTAGCAACTTTTTCATATTTATTTTTTGATTTTGTACACAGAGCCACAGAGTGAAGTGCTTTCTGTAAGAATGAATCATCTGAAATTATTGTTCTTATAGGTCAAAACGGTCAAATAGAGACAATTTTATATAATTCAACCTAATATAATCCAAGTTTTATATAAAAAGCAAAGGAGACTCACAAATCATCAGTGAGTTGGTTGAGTTCATACAAGTAGGGAGAAGCAGATCTGTAAGCCAGGTCTTTTGAATGTCAAGTCCAATGAAGTTTTCACTGCATTATGGCTGTCTTTAGTGATGATAGGTCATTCTGATGATGAAACAATATTTTTCAGTGCACTCCGTGCCTAGTGTTTTATATTTGATCTACTGTAAAATTGCCCTTCTCACTGATTTACTACCCACTTGTTTTGAGTTGTGGCAAACAGGTAGGAATATGGAAATAACAGTTTCTTTTGGGAACTGAAGCAGGAAAAATTGAAACAGATAGGTAACTGACAAAACAGAATCTGTGGTAATAGTTCAGATACAGATTTTTTTTTCATTAAAATGATTTGTAGTGTCCATAAATAATGTACAGGCCATGTTTTACCATAAATATTTGACACATGGAGTCTATACCTTCGAAAAAAATCTTAAACTTACCAAGCCATACAAACATATTTAAAGTTGTATTTGATTTCTCTCATGGATTATAAGAACCTTCTTCCAAGCTAGAACGTTAGTACTTATATAGCTCCATATATTCCTTAGAAATAAATGTTTAATGACATTTAAGAAGGAACAAAACATAAATATATGTCCATAGTGTATTTTTATATGCTCTAAATCAAGTATGTCAAACTCAAAGGCTAACATGGGCCAAATAAACAAGATTTAAGTTTATGTGGGCCACAAAAAAACAAAACCTTAAATTTTCATAGAAACAGGTTTATTTCAAAAGAGACATACTGAATACAGAGGGCTGAAATAAATGAGTAATTGTTAACATGAAATAATAGAACATTTTAATAAAAATTAATATTCTTTCTTGAACATTAACTTAGCAAACACTGAATAACTGCACAAATTAATAAGCATAACGCAAATATACATATTTTTCTTGTTCTCCAAAAGTGAAACATTTCCTGTTGCACACACCAAACAAGTCAGTCCAAGACTAAAGATGTGGCAATCGGCTGCTAAAATATTCATGCTGCTAGTATCAGTGGAGAGAAAGGGTGTGTCTGCACATAAGGTGTGTAAGGGAAATGAATGCAACACGATTATAGTAATCAATTATTAGCAAACGTTGTAGTTTGTTATTAATAACTATGTATAACAGAATATTGTAAAAATTAAGTTATGAAATTTTTATTAAAACATTTCTTACATACCATTATATTGGCTGGACTGCAAAAATATTCATTGTGGGCCACATGCAGCCTGCGGCCTGTGAGTTTGACATGCTTGCTCTAAATTGTAAGAATAATTTGTTTTTACATAGCTTCTGCGTGAATAGTCTCAAATATTGATTTGGATCAGTATATTTTAAAATAATTTATACATATTTGTTACAAGTGCTTATAACGCAATAATCATGAATATTAAATAAAATAGGAATAAAATATTTTAATCAAATTCAAACTATTTTTGTAAAATGTTGAAATAAAGGGAGTGTGCAGTATGTTATCTCTCTCCATCCACTATATTGACCATGTCATATTTTCTATTACGTTTTTATAAATCTAAATATATCTTTGAATATCTTCCTCCTTTAGAAAAAACACACACAAAAATAGAATACAAATATGAAAATGTACACACAGAACATTACAATATTCCTTGAGCCCAAGTGTTCTTCTTATTACTCCATTTATGAATAGTTTCCAACTAAAACTAGTTACTTACTAGTATCAATCAATCGCATTCAGAATTTTAAAGTAATTTCTTCATTTCCCTCATATTGCAACTACTCACACCATTCTGTATCAATGTCTTTCAACAAAATTCATTATTTCCCTATCTTCCTTTATCACTCAGAAAGCTTTTGAGATTGTTTATTTCTTGGTCTCTAAAAAATACACACTAATGATTCTCACTATATATTTTGACATATTTATTGGGCTGCTCATTCAGAGGACATTTACTTGTAGATTTACATCCATCACTACCAGTGATTTTTGTCTATTCTGTTTTTAGTTATTTATCACTCAGGGTTTTATGTGTTGTCATTTTTTTTTTTTTACAAACATTAGTCAAATGTGGAACTCCTGCATTGATGTATTTTTCCAATAATTGCTCTCCTATTCCTTTTTTTTTTCCTATTCTTTGAAAGATTTTTCTTAACTATGCCTAACAACTCTTACATTGTTTTATATTTTATAATCATACTAGAGGCCTGGTGCATGAAATTCATGTGGGGAGGGGGGGTAGATCCCTCAGCCTGGCCTGCACCCTCTCCAATCTGGGACCCCTGGCTGCTAACCACTTGCCTGCCTACTGGCTTGATCGTGGCCTAACTGCCCCTCTGCCTGCCTGATGGCCCCCAACTGCTCTCCCCTACAGGCCTCATGGCCCCAACTGCCCTCCCTGGCAGGCTTCATGGCTCCCAACTGCCCTCCCCAGCAGGCCTCATGGCCCCAACTGCCCTCCCCAGCAGGCTTCATGGCCCCCAAATGCCCTCCCCAGCAGGCCTCATGGCCCCCAACTGCTCCCCTGCTGGCCTGCCTGGTCACCCCCCAACTGTCCCCCTGCCGGCCTGCTCGCAACTAACTGCCTCTGCCTTGGCCCTAACACCATGGCTTGGTTTGCAAGGACATCCCATCTCCTGGTCTCCCAGTCTAATTAGCATATAACCCTTTTATTAGTATAGATTATTTTATTTACTGGGTGTTTGATTTTTTTTTTTTTTTGTCTTAGTATTCTATTCTTGCATCTTGGCCTTAGTATGTTTAATAAGGTATCTGTAGATAATAGAATATTTTCTGAAGTTCATTTTTAATTTATTTTTTCACATTTTTCTTCATGCTCTCTGTTTTATTTGATTTATGGTGTTTTGTTTTCCCTATTAGTCTGTTAATTTTGCTTTCTCATATGCTG
Source organism: Corynorhinus townsendii (assembly GCA_026230045.1). Lineage (NCBI taxonomy): Eukaryota > Metazoa > Chordata > Mammalia > Chiroptera > Vespertilionidae > Corynorhinus > Corynorhinus townsendii. The sequence continues at coordinate 73,690,512 of JAPDVU010000003.1, read as the reverse complement.
AACAATTGAAAATGTTTCATTGGCATTTCAGTGTGCATGGCTTAAAACTATCTCTTAAAAAATCTTTACAGGGAAATTAGATGATTAGGCATGTTTTTATTTTTATTTTTTTTTATTGATTTCAGAGAGCAAGGGAGAGGGAGAGAGAGATAGAAACATCACTTATGAGAGAGAATCATTGATCAGCTGGCTCCTGCACACAACCTACTGGGGATCAAGCCTGCAATTGAAGCATGACCCTTGACAGGAATTGAACCCAGGACCCTTCAGTCTGCAAGCCAATGCTCTATCCACTGAGCCAAACCAGCTAGGGTGGTTAGCCATCTTTTGTGAAAATGGATCACCAAATACTTTCAGTAGGTCATATTTTTAGGTTGGTTTACTTTCTTAAGATTAATACTTTGCTGTCTGGTCTCAGGGTATTTTAGAAAGTTACCTGCATTGTAAAGTGGGTAAGAGATATATCTTAAATTCTATTGAACATTAACCCACAGTGCCGGTCAAAATAATTGTTGCCCTGATGTGCCGTGTCAGCACAGCCAAAGGTTCGGCGAGCCTGAGGGAGGGCCAGCAAAGGATGAGGAAAAGACAGACAAAGAGAATAAGCTGGGTCTAGGTGGATCTTCTGTGCCTGGCAGAGGCCATAGAACAGATCCAGACTGCAAGCTGATGCTTTATTTTATAGTCAGAGGTAAACAAGGTAATTTACAATGTTCTTGTGAGTTTCACTTGTTTTGGCAGCACTTGCTGCACCTCCCACAGCCCATTAGCTACCCAGGAAAGATCTAGGGAACATCATAAGGTCACGCTTAATTATGCTAAGAGGGCTGTGCCCTCTAAATTGGGAGTTGTTTGTGGCTTTGCCAGCTGGTCAGTCCAAGGCTTAACCCTATAACCACTCCCTACTCCCTGAGATGAGTATGGGAAGGAAATATTGATTGGAAAGGGGAATGTGGAAATTATCTGAGGTTATGGAAATATTCAATATCTTGATATAAGTGTAAGTTTGGAGTCTGTATAGATATGTAAAAAAAATTAGTTGCATATTTAAGTTCTGTGCAAAGTACAATAGGAAAATTAAATTTGTAGAAAAGTAAAATAAATATTAAGAACTTTCAAGATTTATTTTATTGAGGATATTCAGAGCAAACCAGATGATGCGATTGCAGTCCTCAGTATAGACATTCCTCATGGCAGAATGACAAGGCTCAGTGTAGAAGAATTCACCTCACAAAATATTATCATTATCAAAAATATATATATTTGGCCTCAGGAATTCCAAGGCAGGAGCTGACCTATGCTATTTTAGTCATACCATCATGAACACATAGCAAATACCATCTTCAAACAAAAAGGATGAAAGTATTTTGAAATAGTATTAATGAAAATATTTACTTTCAACTTAATTAAATTAATGGAATAGATGTAATGCTTGATGAATACTATATAATTTATGTTCTTAAGGCTTAAAAGCTCAACAATATCTTCATGTCTTTCTAAGCTTTCATATTGCTCCCTGCTAGGTATGTGAAGTTAAGAATGAAAATTAGAACATTAAAACAGATAAATAATTGAGTGCTTTCTGTGATTTTAAAAATGCTTTTGTGATCCCAGCCAGTGTTGCTCAGTGGTTAAGCATTGACCTATGAACTAGAAAGCCATGGTTTAGTTTGAGTCCTGGTCAGGGCACATGCCTGCGTTGCGGGTTCGATCCCCGGTGCAGGGTGTGCAGGAGGAAGCTGATCAATGATTCGCTCTCATCAGTGATGTTTCTATCATTCTTGCTCTCTTCCTTCCTCTCTGAAATCAATAAAATATATTTTAAAAAATGTTTTAAATACTTTTGGTGATGTTTTCATGATTGTTATTATACAAAGTAACTTACAAATGCATTGTGAAAAATATTACTGCAATTTTATATTTGTTCAATAACAATCATTTTTTGGCATCAATGCTTAAAACATCTGTGGACTAACTCAAAATAAAACATAGATTCCAATGTGTTCTGAGAACAAGCATAAATCAAATTTGCGGGATTTTAAGTTTTAGTATTTATATCAACATTATTCTGAATAAATACACAAGGTTTCTAGAGCAGAACAGATCGTTACTATGTATTTAGAGCAAAGACTACCTGTGTGGTTGCCCTGTGTTCTGATTCTTAATTCTAACATGATGTGAGGGAATACGGATATTACCCTATGCAGACATGTTCTGCCCTAAAAGTAAGGAGCCACCTCAGAGTGATTTTTCTCTGCATATATAAAGAAGCAGCGGTTCCCCCTCCCACCTAAGAAGGTTTCCTTTAAAACATAATTGAAAGCATTGTCCTTTCCTTATTCTGTGTCTTTATTATAAAAATAACTCTCCTGAAGGGAAAAATAGGGTCAGACTTACCAACTTTGCAACTCAGGAATATACCCAAAGTGTTTCGTCACTTGTTGGAATGTAAATATAGATTTCTGTGGAGGTGATGTCTTTGGATTTGCCCCACTACATGTTAGAAATGCTTTCAGTGAGGTTGCAGGCATGAGGTGGCAAGACAAATTTACTCCTGAGAGAAGGGTGCTGTTGCCAGCTGGAAATCATGGGCAAAGCACACCAAACGGAAGTCCTTGGGGTTTCATTTCGATGCCGGTCTGCCCCTCACTCTGAACTCTGACTTGATTGGCCAGGACTCAGAGCTCAGGTTCCAATTATTGCATGATTGGCTAATTCAGAGGAAGGGGAGGGGTAAGACAGAACCTAAGATGGCAGCTCACTGAGAATCTGAAGGTCATGTCAAAATGGCGGGACCTACCATGGCAGCAAGCTCCTTTCTTTGACAGAAAAGATTGCTGGTTCACTTTCACATAAAAAATCAGTTATAAATCATCTCCAAAGGCTTATTTTTAGCACAAGTAAACCGTTTCAGAATGAATTGCTCAGAAAGCCCTAATAGTGAGGAAACATAAAAGTAAATTTTCTGTAGCTGTACAGATTTTTAAAGGAAAGTTATATTGCCACTAGTAGCCCATCTCACAATATCCCAGGCAGTAGGCTGCCCGCTGCTTCCGCAGGAGCCGGTGGGAACCGCAGAGCACCACTGGGCGCTACACTGCTTCCACGGGAGCCATGTGGCTTCCGAGCCACTGGCACCCACAGGAGCTGGGAGGGAGCTGCTCCGAATCTGTGGGAGGTGGGAGGGAGATGCACTGCTTCCGTGGGAGGCAGGCCCACCATCTCCTCTCCACACCTGCGCTCCACTGAGGAGGCTGCGGGCTGGCCCCCCAGTTCCCCAGGGGTCCTCTGTGGCCAGGGAGGGATGCTTGCCTCATCGCCGCTGCAACAAAGCAAGCATTCTGCCAGGCCGCTCAGGCTGCCCGCTCTCAGTGGCCGCCCCCCCAGGACTGGGCGACTCCAGTGGGGCTGAGAGGATTGGGTGCCACCATCTTGTGGTTATGGGCACCGCCATCTTTGTGACAGAGTGATGGTTAATTTGCATATTACTTTTTTATTAGATAGGATGAGTAAATAATAGATTTTTATGAATAAAAACAAAGTTAATTTTATGAGTCTTAGTCATAGCATTAGGTAATTTTAGGGTGAACAGGTAGTAGAAAGAATAGTGCTAATACCATCATAATTACACATTTTTAGATTCCAGTTTATAATTATCCATTTGCCCTCGAAAACAATGTTGGTATTTAGTGATGCATGCATTAATATATCATTGAAATGTGATTCATAGACAAGTTACCTTAGGCCAATGCAAACAGTTTGAGTGGGGGACATGAAGCTAGACTTCTCATGTATCATTCAATGTCTTTTTCACTACATCATGTTTTTCTGAAGAAATTAACATTAAGTTGCTCCTTGTTAGGTGTGTGAAGTTAATGAAAATTGGATTATTAAAACAGATGAATAATTGAATGCTTTATGTGATTTTAAAAATGCTTTGGCGATCCCAGCTGCTGTGGCTCAGTGGTTAAGCATTGACTTAATCGGTCCCATATGTTTAAAAGCTAGACAACAGATAGATATATAGATGATGATGATGATGAGGGTGATATAGATGATGATGATAGATGGTAGATAGATCATAGATAGATATAGAGAAACAGAGATATATAGAAAAACATTATTAAAAACAAAATCTCCCTGCCAAGAAATCCTTTTCACAAAGTAATAGAGGGGGAAAACAACAAGTTATTATTATTGAATGAGCATTAAAGCAGATTCTGATGTGCATCCCAGGCAATAGATTAAGAGGTTGCAAAGACAAAAAGAAACCCAACCCTTTTACATAACCAAGCAGATACAACCTATTACATACCTGTTCCTTCAGATAAACAATGACTAGTCTCTCCTTGGGTGCAGGGACTTGACAGCATCTGTTGTCTAATGTAGTTTATCCCAGTTGGTATGGTAATTGTCATTACACAAAATAAACAAAAATCCTATCTTAATGAGAGCAGTTTGCAAATTGGAACAAGATGTGCCCTGACTCTAGAATCTGGGAGGTGGGTGCTATCTTCCTTGATATTTCCATTTCAAATAAATGGAGAAGACCATGTTCTTGAGAAAGAACTTCTTGAGTCATAAAGCTGGCAAAAGTCTTATTTAGTTTCTTCATTTCCTCTTTAAAAATAATAATAATAATAAAACAGTTTATTTTTTCTTTTTTATTGAATTTATTGAGGTGACACTGATTAACAAAAGCCAAAATTATACAGGTTTCCAGTGCACAGTTCTACAACACATCATCTGTACACTGTGTTGTGTGTTTACCACCCCAAGTCAAGTGTCCTTTCATCACCAATTATTCCCCCTGTATCCTCCTTCTCCTCTCCCTCCCAGCTTCTCCCTGGCAATCAGTATAAATTCATCCTCATGCTAAAAAGACATTTTGAGGTAGCCAATTTAGCTCTTCTACACTTATGAGAGCAGATTAATTCTTTGGGAATCAATTATTTGATACTGTTTTTATTAAACAAAATTTAAATTTAAATTTTAGTTAACTTTAAACATTAATTTCCATAAAGATGAACTTCAATAATATTGCTGACAGTCTCTTATATTTATAAAAATGTAAACATGAAGAAACAATAACTTAAGTGTAGGTAAGATATGAGACTGAGTGTTTTTACAGAAAAAATTTAAATGTTGCTTATTAGTTTGGCTTTATGAACCCAAACCCTGATAAATATATTAATTTTTAAAATATTTTTCTCACATTATTTAAGAATATTAATACATGTTCATATTCAACAACTCTAAAAACTTATTTTCATGTGTCTTACACTCTCCTCTGCCTTTCCCCCCTCAAATCCAAAGAATTTAAATAACCAAAATATAGTTGAGACATACAGTACTTTAAGCATTAAAATGCACAATATATACAGTATATATCAAGAACCAGCAGAAGGAACAGAAGTCCAAACTATAATTATGAGGCCTAAATTTATGTATTATCCACAGATATAGTCAATGTTTACTGATAATTAAGGATAAAATAATAATTCAAGATGCCATTTTGATATAGTTATGTGTGAAAAGTTGCGTTTTTACATCTCCATGAAATCATAGTAATAAATTGAGAAAAAATGTCACCCAGAGATATATCATCTGTTTATGCACAAGTCAGAAATCTGTGTTAATTTTAAACATTCTTACTGACTTGAGCTACTAATGTTAAGATAATTTAATGTATTTTTCACTGTTCTGAAAATTATCAGGCATTACCGTAAAAAGGGCCATTCTAAAGAATTTATAATTAATAAATAACTATATTTATAATTTATGAGTGGTATTAAAAATGCCACTCAAGAAACTTCCAGAGAGCAGACATTTGTGCAAGGCTGAAGAAGCTTTTCTCTTCTGCACTTATTCCTTGATTTTAACTTGCACACCAGGAAAGGAGCATATTAATGGACAATATAGTACCAGAGCTTTTCTTGACCAGAAGATGGGAATAATTTTTTTTTAAATTCATTTATTGATTAAGGTATTACATATGTGTCCTCATCCTCCCATCATTCCCCAACCCCTCCCCCCACTCATGCCCTCACCCCCTGTTGTCTGTGTCCATTGGTTAGGCTTATATGCATGCATACAAGTCCTTTGGTTGATCTCTTTCCCTTACCCCCACCCTCCCCTACCTTCCCTCTGAGTTTAAAGCATCAATCAGACTGCTCAGGGGATAATTATTTTTAAGTAAATGTTTAGTTGAGAGAATCTCATGGAGGGTTGTCAATATGTGCATTAATAGATGTCATGATATAATCTTATTTCATGCTTTCCTTGTATTCTTTAATAATGGACCTAGAATCAGAGGAAAAAAGAGAATCCAGGATCAGATCAAGAGGAATTTGGAGGGAGGCAAAATAACTAAAAGACTTTCCCAAATCCAGTTGACATTATTTAAAATGGACTGAAAACTTGACCACGAAAAAGAAGGAAATCTTACGTTTTCTGACAGCATGGATAGACCTGGAGATTATTATGCTAAATGAAATATACAGTCAGAGAAAGACAAATGCCATATTATCTCACTTACATGTGAACTCTAATGAACAAAATCAACAGGTGGGAAAAATAGAACCAGAGGCATGAATATGGGTCAGAAGGGGCAGGGATAAGAGGGACTGGAAGAAAGAAGCTGAAAAAATTAGCCAAAGAACATTCAAGCACAGCCCATGGATAGGGACAATAGTGTGGTGATGGCCAGACAGGGGATAAGAACTGGGTGGAGGGGGTCAGTGGGGGGAAAATAGGGGAAATCTATAATAGTGTCAACAATAAAAAGAAAATTAAATTAAATTAAATTAAATATCGGTAGAGAACAACTAAATATATATTCCATGATTCCATCTCTTGATTTAGACAGGTTAGGATTCATGATCCCTTAGAAAGTAATGCCCAGAATACAAGCTTTTGTTATTAAGATAATGGTGGATAACAACCTGTTGACCTTTGGTAATAAGTGGGATGGGAGCGGCACACCCAGTACAAGGCAAATACTATAAAAAAAAAACGTGAATCAGTTATGTAGGCTGCAAGTACTTAGAGCTGGTTCAGAAATAAACCTCAAACCTTCCATCTGTGATGGCATATCATGGAAAAGAGAAGGGTGAGATTTCCCAAAACGCCTTCTACAAAAGTAGAATCTCCCTGAAACAAGAGAGAGGATGTGTTAAACACTGAAGGTCAGTGCACAATGACTCCCACCAATGAGGGAATGGGAAGATGTATTCTTTGTTTATAGTCTAGTGAAAGGAAAGCAAGTAGAGAGAAAGTAAAGTAAAAATGGATCACTACCAATTAACCACTTCTACACTGTGTCTGTTAAAACAATAATTTTCACCATTTTTTTTTTTTGCATTTTTAAAGACTAATTTTTTTGGAGCTGTTTTAGGTTCACATCTAAGTTGAAAGGAAGGTACAGAGATTTCCCACATACCCTGGTCTCCCCACACATGCACAGATCCCTCCATTATGAGTACTACTCACCTGAGTAGTTCGTTTGTTACAACTCATGAACCTACACTGACACATCATCATCACCCAAAGTCCATGTTTACCTTAGGGTTTACTCTTTGTGGTATGCATTCTATGGGTTTGGACTATTGTATAATGATATGCATCCACCATTATAGTATCATACAGAATATTTTCACTCCCCTAAAAGTCCCCTATGCTCCACCCGTTCATCCTGCCATCATCTTCACCCTTGGCAACCACAAATCTTTCCTTCCTTTCTATAATTTTGCCTTTTTTAGAATGTCATATAGTTGGAATCACATGTAGCCTTTTCAATTTGGCGTATTTCACTTGATAATATGCACTGAAGTTTCCTCTATGCCTTTTCTTTGCTTCATAGCTCTATTTTTAGTGCTGAATGATATTTCATTATCTGAATTTACCACAGGTTATTTATTTAATTATGTACTTACTGAAGGACACTTTGCTTGCTTCTAAATTTTGGCAATTATGACTAAAGTGGCTACAAACATCCATGTGCAGGTTTTTCTGTACACATACATTTTTTTTTAATTTCTTTGGGTAAATATCAAGGAGTGAGAATGCTGAATTATATGGTAAACATGTATATAGTTTTGTAAGAAACCAACAGACTGTCTTCCAGAGTGGCAGTACCATTGACATTCTCATCAGCAATGAATGAGTTCCTGTTGCTGTACATTCTCACCAACATTAGGTGTTGTCAGTGTCCCAGATTTTGGCCATTATAACAACTGTGTATTTGTTGCTTTAATTTGCATTTCCCTGATGACATATACTAATAATGTGGAACATCACCTATCTTTATATTAATCTACTAGAGGCCCAGTGAGCGAAATTCGTGCATGAGGGGGTGTGTCCCTTGCCCCAGCCTGTAACCTCTCCAATCTGGGACACCTCGGGGGATGTCTGACTGCCAGTTTAGGGCCGATCCCTGAGGGCCCTCAACCGGCAATCAGACATCCCTCCCACAATCCGGGACCGCTGGCTCCTAACCACTCACTTGCCTGCCTGCCTGTTCACCCCTAACCAGTCTGCCTGCCAGCCTGCTCACCCCCAACTACCCTCCCTGTCAGCTGGCTCACCCCCAACTGCCCTCCCCTCCTGGCCTGATCGCCCCTAACCACCTCTGCCTTGGTCCAGCCACCATGGCTTTGTCCAGAAGGTCTCCCAGAAGGTCTCCCAGTTTTATTAGCATATTATCCTTTCATTCATATATATGTTTTGGGAAAGAAGGATATAAGTTGTTTTGAAAGAATTTACATTAGCTATAGATAAGGGCAGGAGTGGGGTGCAGCAACAGCAGTTCTAAGGGTAGGTGCTATCTGCATGGAAGAACTATTTACTATTTTAGACTACTGTGGCAACAATCCTAAAAGCTGATGCATAAACAGCATGCTGTGTTCTCCGGTGGTTGATACAGAAGTTGATTCAAAGATCCAACCTACATTCAAGGATGAGAGTAGTCTTTTGTTTTTTGGGCCACAGCTGTTAAATGGTTAATTACTCATCTCTCTTTCCCTCTCTGGCCTGCTGTAACTTAATTTAGCACATCTTAGAATTGTTATCTTATCAGGCATTATATGTAACTCCACTTACTATATGTCACTTCTTCTACTAAATGCTTTATATATGGATATGAATTCATTAAATTCTCATAGTATTATTTTCAATCCACTGTTTTACAAAGGAGGGAATGAAAGTGTTAACTTCCCCAAAATTATACCGATAGCAAATGGCTGAGCCAATCTTCAAACTCGGGCTCTAAATTTATAATGAACTTATAAAAACTTTTTGGGCTTTTCTCATTAGCACTCTCAACCTCAGTACAAGAATACTTAACATCAATGACCAGAGTTCATATAAATGAAATAGAATTCTCCTGATTCTGTCCTACGGGGAGCAGAAGGTAACCTTACTAGGTGTATAGAGTCCCTGAGTGTATTTAAAAGTCACAGTGTTGTAGAGCGTTCATTCCTAAGGGGTTTTGTATAACCTTAAGCTTCAGGGCCAGCTCCTTAGGTTAGTGCTAAAAATAATCCTGCCAATATCATGGGCCAAACAGGGAGAAGTAGATTGGAATATTTTTCAAACTAAGGGTCAATGATTTTATTCCGTTTCTAAAGTTACAAATAAATTCTTACATAAAATCAGATTGTCTTTGAGGTATGCACTAGTGATTATGCTTTTCTAAATTCACTGAGAAGAAATGCCCTTCCCATTAGTGTCCTATATCTATCTTGATGAATTTAACACTTGGCTGTTCTCTGATACATGTACAGAAATGGGGTTAGTATTGACTCACAGAAAAAAGTTGTACAGTTTCACAAATAACATCAGTTACTAACATGTGATCACATTGAGGTAATTATAATAGTGCAGTATTATCTAGTTTAATGTAATTTTGTAATAGAAACCAAGTATGCTGCTTCAAGTGTAGATTGTGTATTTTGAGGTAAATTGAACTTGTTCTACTAAGAACATCAATATATTTCAAAACTGTTTTTCTATTAATAATGGCAAATTGTAATCTTGACATCTGTAGATAGTTCAAACACTCACTTAGACATCTCTCAAAGGTATTATGTGCTAAAATAATTCCATATTCACATATATTCATTTTCTCTATTAAAATTGAGGAAAATAGAATAAATATAGAAATATGTTTCTATAATTGATTTCCAAATTTTATAATGGTGTCCTCTTTAAAATGAAATACATTTTTTCTTTATGTGACTAAAGGTCAAAAAGCAATTTTACATGAGTCTAAGATGTTTAAGGCAAAATACTTAATTTTTCTATATGAAATTTACAAGTGGATTATCTTCTCTCCAAAGAACAGATAGCTATAAAACAACATATATTTCATTAATATAAAATAGATAATGGTGGCATATGTTGATTATGACATTTATTTATTTCTAGACATATTTTAGGAATTTTCTATTAATAAAACATCAATGTTTTTAATTTTTGCAAATTTTAAAACACTTTTTTAGGGTGACTATAATAAAATATTATATACTAGATTGCTATAATAAGTGAAACTGATAACAAATAATACTGAAGTTAAGGAAAAATAACTCTCTTACATTGTTGGTGGGATTATATAATTACATAGATCCTTTGGATAAGAGTTTGACAATAACTTAAAATATTAAACAAATTTAGCTAAGATCTAGGAGTGCTAAAAATATTTTAATTAGAATTTACAATGATGGTTATAGAGCGTGGCAAATTCATTCAAAACAATCTTAGAGTTGTGCATTCTGTTTCTATGTGCTTCCAAAATAATACTGAAAATTTATTATTAGACTCAATTTTCTTTTAGTTTATCTCCTCCTTGACCGGGACTCAAACCAGCAACCTTCTGGTTTATATGTTGACACTCAACCACTGAGCCATTCTGGGCAGGCTGTATTTAGCATTTCTTGATCAATACCAATCCATACATTAATTTCTCAAAATATTTAAAATAAATAACTTAAATAACCGTTCCTTGCACATATACAATTTTTAAAAATAGGAAGTGTATATAAATTTATTCTAATAATTAGTACATATTCACAATGAATATAATTAATTTAATTGAAAACCCCTGTAAAAGTCTAAAATTTCATTTTGGAATATATTTAGCAATGATACAGGAGTGAGTTTTAACTTGTTTAAAAACTTAAAATGTTTCACATAATCATAAAACTAACCTGCATCTCTGTATTAGTGCAGAAGTACTGTATTATTTTGATGCACCTCATTAAACAAATATCTCCATGTGACATCATTACACTGGCATTGTTCTTATGATCTATTTGACTGAAGAACTGGGAATTTTAGAAAGCCTACAACAAAACCCACTGACACCGGGCATCAGGGACTTTTCATCAGTTTCTTCATTATTTGACACATTTGAATCTATGAAGACATGATTTAACACTAACTAGATTGTTAAGAACACTAACAATATTGTTGCTTGCAGGAAAGTAGAACTTGTAGGGATCATAGAAGCTAGAAGGTTAAAGTACTCTGGATGTTGTTATCATTCCTTTATCAATTTTGAAGTATAAATTTGTAAACTAATATAACCTGAACCTAAGTAAGTGTGTACATTAAAAAAAATGATGTTCAGTAGTTAGATTTTAAATTTGGATCTAATAAAAATTTTAAAATCAGAAATCAATGAACCTAGTGTTAGCTTGTGAAAAAATAATACATTGAAACTTGTGACATATTGCTCAGTGGTTTTATTAAATTATATTTTTTGTTGTTTGCTATTGTTAATTCTCACCCAAGGATATTTTTCCAGTGATTTTTAGGGAGAATGGAAGAGAGAGGAAAGACAGAGATAAACATCGATGTGAGAGAAATACAATAATTGCTTGCTTCCTGCAGGAGCCCTGACCAGGACCCTGGGCCAGGGAGGAGCCTGCAATCAATGTACATGCCTGACCAGAATCAAACCTGTGACCCTTTGGTCCTCAGGCTAATGCTCTATCCATTGAGCCAAACCGGTTAGGGCTTTTTGTGTTGTTTTTAAGTTAGTTTTACAAATGTACACTGGTAATACAAAAGTAAACTTAATAAAATATAATAAGCACCTGATCTTTATTATAAAATTAAAAGTATTAGGACTGTATATTCATAAAATTATAGCTAGTATAAGATAAATTTAAAATTTTCAGTGTGTGACTAATTGCAATCAATTTATTCTTGCCACATTTGCTTACTGAGAACTAGGCACAAGGAATATTATAGGCATTAGCAGTGTGGCATGGGAGAGCTGTGAACAAGATAAATTTGATTCCTGTCTTTATGGATGTTATAAACTAATGGGAAATCTAGACATTAAATATTTATCTGGAAGAGAAATGTAGGTTATGAAAATGAGCAGACTGCTTTGGATCACATGGTAACCTTCTCTGAGGAAACATGGCTTACACTGAAATCTAAATGTTGAACAGATTTATCTGAACAAAGGTTGTGGCACAAGTGAAATGTCTAATTTGGACAAAAGGAACTACATGTGGGAGTGCTTGTGAGGCTGAAATTAAGGAAGAAAGGTCTAGTGTAGCTAGAATGTGCAAAGCAAGAGTGTAGCTAGAATGTGCCAAGTCATTGCTCCAAGCGGTCATTCCAAAGGTCAAAATAAATCCACAAAAGATTTTTTTCTTAAACCTTTTTCAGAAAGAGTAGCCATTGATGTATTTTAAAACAAGGAAATAATGTAATTATATTTTTAATTTACAAATATCTGAGTTCAGTGGGGAGAAGCTTTAGGGGGGCAAGAGTGGAGGTAGAAAGTCAAATTTTTTAAGCTATTGCAAATGAGACATAATGTTAACTTGGACTATAAATCCTCCCTGGCTGGCCAACCTCCTGCATCCGTCCCCAGCCCTGATTGTGCACTGGTGAGGTCCATTGGTCTAGCCTGCACCCTCTCACAATCCAGGACTCCTCAGAGGATGTGGAAGAGCCAGTTTGGGCCTGATCCCGCACGCCAGGCCAATGGACCCCACTAGTGCATTAATTTCATGCACCGGGCATCTAGTTTAATATAATGAGTTTAGTGTTCAATTATTTACTTGCAGATTTAACTAATATTAATTATATTCCAAAATTAAAATTTTCTTACTATTTTGTTACCTCTCATTGCATGTTACCAAATCTCTGCTGTGACATTCTTCCTTTATTCATTCATGAATGTTCACATGCATTTAACTATTCATACGCCTGGTCTATGCCAGTTGTTTTATAAAGCATTGAAAACACAAGATTCATAAATTTATTGCATAAATATGTATTGAATACCTACTTTGGGTGCATAAGTATTTTAGGTTTTTGGAATGATTTAGTAAACCAAACCCTGGTAGAGTTCAACTTACATTTTATTTTAGGCAAGTTGAGGCAATTTACAAATAATAATTTTAAGAGTCTAAATGCTATGAAAATAGAGCAGTGAAAGGGAGGTTGAGGATACAGAGCTGGTGGGGTTCGTTGCAATTTAAAGAGAATCCAAGGTAGCACTTATTTTTAAATTGAGCATTGTCTTGAAAGAAAGTCAGGGTTTGTAGTCAGAAATTATATAAAGAAAGATTATTCCAGACAAAATTCTAAACAGGAGCAATAAGGATACAAGTGTGACTAGAATAGGAGAGAGGTAATGAGGTGTCAAGTGAGAAAGGGTCTTGTAGACTAAATATGTAAGCCATTTAGCATGAGTGAGTGAATGGGGAGTGAGTATCATATATTTTGAGTGGAGAAGGGATCAGCAATTCTTTTTTTTTTGTAAATGGTCCAATAGTAAATATTTTTGGTACTTACAGGTTATACAGTCTCTTTCATAACTGCTTATCTCTACAGTCATGGTATAAAAGCAATGATAGAAAATATATAAATTAATAGGCTTGATTGTGTTTCTATAAAGCTTTATTTATAAAAGAAGCATTAAAGGTTAGCCTCTGGGGTGTAGTTAGCCAATCCTACCTCTGGAGTAGAGAAACAACATAATCAAATGTTTATTTTTAAAGAACCACTCTCAATGCAATATTGCAAAGATAATTCAGAGGATCTGAGTGGAAGGACAACCTGTTAGAACATTATCTTTATAACCAAGTTCAGTTGTATGGCAGCAGTACTGATGGTAGAAAGTGACTAGATTCTACATATAAATGGAAGATAAAATACACAGAAATTTCTGACTGGTTGGATGTGGGTTGGGAGGAAGAAAGGTTAGTGATTGGTTCATATAATAGGAAATTTAGAAATAGCATCAAATGAGGTAGGAAGAAACTAGGGTTAGAGTAGATTGAGAGGTAAAAACAAAAGTTCCCTTTGGACATTATCAGTTGCAGGTGTTATTAGACGTCAAGAATGATGTCAAGTAAGCAATTAGACTTCAGGACGAAATCTGTTCCAAAAACAGAGCAATAAGTCTTCAGCTTATGGGTTGTTTTTAAAGCCATAGAACTGAATGTGATCACTTAGATATGAAAGTACATAGAGGAGAAATAAAAAGGAGCAAGGAGTAATGAATGTGACATGCTAAGGTAAACATAAAGGGAAGGAGCTGAACTAACCAAAAAACTTAATAGAAAAGGCTGGTTTTATAAGAAGGCAACTAAGACGATGAGGTTTTAACAATCCCAGGCAAAAAAAGAACCAAATACTGACGGTCTGTCGAATAAAAGAAAATCTGATATTTCACCACCATATTAATAAATTTGGAAGTCATTGCTGATGTTAAAAAAAATTCCTTTAGATTGATGGTTGCAAATGTGTGTTTGGATGAATTTAAAGAAATTAAGGGATGAATGAAATTGGAGAAAGAATACAGAAAATGTTCTTCAGGAATTTGATTGTCAAGGGAAAATATAAAGTAGAACTTTATATATCAGGAAAATAGGGTCAAATGAGAGTTGCTCTTATTATTTAAATGGAAACAATAAAAGCATGTTTCTGTGTCAATTAAAAATGTCAAGAAAATATAATAAAAATCATCTCTCATATGTTCTGAGAGAAGAAAGATTTGTTTGAACAATATCTTTCAGAGGACATAGGGGGAGATAAAATCCAGTCCAAACAGGAAGGATTGGCTTTTCCCAAGAGCAAGGATTATTTGCTTATGACAGTGATTTTCAACTGGTGTGCAGGTGCATCACAAGAATTTTTAAAACATGCAGTACCTGACTATTTAGTAAAGGGCACTGACCTCTTTTCCCTTAGATTGTAAAATTAAAAAATGACAGCAGCCAACACAACAATAGCCATCTGGTGTGGGTTAATCAAAATTATAACTATTTTTTTGTCAGATCAGCAAAATATATGTATTTTTGTTTGTGCTGCAGAATTTTAGTAATTTGTTTGTGTGTGCCATAAAATGAAAAGTGTTGAAAATCACTTACTTATAGAAATAGACAGCAAGGAAGAATAAACAATGAGAAATAGGACAAAAGTTATATCAAGAAATGAGTCTTGAAAGTAGGAAGAACAAATATGTTTTTCATAGCAGTATTTCTGAAAAGCATTATGCACTCAAGGTGATGTTTTCTATTTCCACCATCAACAAAACAATGTGCCACAGATGGGTTTCAAAGCATGTAAAACAGATGTCAAGAAACCTTTCATCATCCAGAGACCAATAACATCAGGCCTGACCCACCAAGGAAACTGTGGATGTTTTGGAATCATCTGAACCCTCTAGGAAGTAATTTAAATATATTTTTAGTGATCAAAAGTTTTATGAAGAAAGGAATTTGATGAATTGTATGGCATTTAGGTTTCTTAATGACATTTTCTGTGTTTTATGCTATTTCCCCATGGTTTTGTAGAAAGATGCATTTCTTCCATCTGTTATTTACCAGTAAACTGAAGAACACACACAGAAAATTCAAGGAACATATTCACTAACACTGGAGACATTTTAAATGTATTGCCTGCAAGCATACAAATCCGTAGTCTTCAAACAATTTAAAAATAGTAAGAAATTAAATGATGTATAATTTGTTTTTAGTTCAAGTGAAATAAATTACTCCTTATCTCTAAACTACTTTTGATAATTTTAGTAGATATATATGGATGATCTTATATAAATTGAAATTAATATATAAAAAATACATAACAAAATTGAAAAGCATAAACTTAATACTACTTAAAAATTATTGATAGTGAGAAAGTTAAAAATCTCAGGAAATTGTTTTACGCATATTAAAATGCACACATATGTATCCCATATATTAATTAGTTACATAATTATAATTACTTTTTAATATTATGTTTTTTCACATTTATCTTATCAATGTAGTATACCAGTGAAGAGCACAGATGACATCTGATTTTGTGAATTTTATCTATATCCTGAACTAAATAAATTGCTTAAATCACCAAATTATTAGTGTTTTTTTTTTCCTTTGGAAAATGATATTTATAATAGACATTTTGTCATAAGGTTCTTTTTATAATTGAAATGAATTCACCTTTATATCACCCCTGCATATTGCTTGTAATATGGTGATTACCCAGTATAATTTTACTTTTGCTAGTAGTTACAAAGTAGCAACAGTGGCAGTAGAAGAGGTTTTGTGCTAGTGTAGCTATATTACTACAAGTTATTTATAACATGTTTATAGACTAGTAAATTGTCCCGAAACTAATGTGTGTGTATACTAGGTTAATAATGCAGATTTTTTTTTCAATAGATGGAGTTACACATATGTTGCTATATATGCAATTCGATATGTATGCTATTTTGTTGTATTGACAACAAGCTTCAAAATTTCATATATCAAATTTTCTGAAGGTGTTAACATCATAGATATTTTTACTTAAAAATGCCAAATTTAATGCCAAAAAAAAGAGCTTTTGTGTGAAGTTTTAATTCATTACTTTATTTTGAAGAAAAGTTCTGCTGAATAATTAGGGAAGCTTATGGTGAACATGCTCCATCTCAAGATACTTGTGAGCACTGGTTTAAATGCTTTAAAGGTGATGATTTCCATGTAAAAGACAAAGAACATACAGGTCAACCGAAAAAGTTTGAAGACCAACAATTACAAGCATTATTGGATGAAGATGCATGTCAAACTCAAAACCAACTTGCAGAAAGATTAAATGTTGCTCAGCAAATGATTTCCAATCCTTTACAAGCAATGGGAAAGATTTTTTTTTTTCAGATCTAAATATTTTTCTTGTTTTTTTTCTTTTTTCTTTTTTCATTATTTGAAGTGTTAAAAATAGTAGCACATATGTCTCCTTTTTTTTTCCCCCCATTGACCTCCCCTCGGCCTCCCCTACTCCCCAGTACCCCACCAACTCCCCTCCCCCCAGTGTCTTGTATCCATTGGTTATGCTTATATGCATGCGTACAAGTCCTTTGGTTGGTCTCTTACAGCCACCCCTTCTCCCCCGAGCCAACCTCCCCTGCCTTCCCAATGTAGTTTGACAGTCTGTTCAATGCTTCTTTGCCTCTGTATCTATTTTTCCCCCCCATTTCTTTCCTTTAAAAATTTTTGCCTCTGCAGACTAGAAATAAACATATAATAACAAAAAAAAAATGTTTGAGTCCCAATTTCAATGTCCAACAGTTCTGAGTCCCTGTTTCAATGTCAAACAGTTCCTTATGTGTACATGTCAGCAATGATATCTGGATGGTGGGCACATGGTGGCAATGCAGGTCCAACACTCTCTGGTTTGGTCCTAGGCAACCTGCAGCGGTGCACAGCTGCTGACTGCTCGCGTGGCAAGGAGTTGTCAGCGTCTTCCATCTCTGGACTGTTTCTCCTCTTGTCTTCGTGGTTGGAGCAGACCTGTCAATTCCTCTCTGTTGCAGGAATCCACATGGTCTTGGAGTTGTTTTATGAAAATATACAAACATATTCTCAACCACAAGTTAATAAAGGAATCTTTTCTATATAATTGATTTGGGATCCTTTTTATTTTTGCCCAAATGATTTTCCTTTGTCTTATTTAGACCCCATGTGTGTTTTTCATGGGTGTCTTGCTGTTAGCATTACAAATGAAAATTAATTTTGTAAAGTAAAAATTTTGTAGATGTAATTTACTTATAGGATATTTTTTCTTACATGATATTACCCTACTACCCCCCCTTTTTTTTTGATTAATGGAAGCTTTTGTAAATTTTATAATGCAGTCTTGATAACTTTAAATTTTAATATTTTTGCCCAAAAATATGACTGCTTTAGGTTCATTGCATTTTCAGGAATTTTACCATGAGATGAACTACCAATAGAAATTTTAGTTATTACTTTAGGACAGCTTTTTGTCCAGTACAATTAAATTTTCTTGAATATTCACTTATTTCCATTAGCTTATTTAAATTAATCTGAAAACTTGATTACTATTTTACTGTCAAATTTAATACTCTACCAATAATCTTAGTTTACCCTGTAAATATTAGTGGAAAGTATTATTTGCATTCTTGAGTAGGCCCTGAGCATTCCTGATGCTAGGCTGGATTTAGATATAAGGTAGCTGCTGTCGGCCAAGTCTCTTGTCTGTCACCTGTGTCCCAATCTGAGCTGGACATGGGAAGCAAAGCATCCATGGGGGTAGGAGACCTCCCTCAGAAGGAGTGAGGGTTCAGGCCCCTTCAGGGTTGGGGGGTGAGGGTCTGCGCTCCACCTCTGTTGATCCCCAAGTTCTCTCCTGATGACCCCTCTGCAACTGTGCCTGTGTTAGGTTGTTCCTTCCCTGAGGAATCTTACCATCTCTGGCTAACCAGTCATCCTCCGGGGCCAAGCAGGGTGATGTGAGGTTCAGTTCTGTCTCCTTGGTAGCCTATGTCCCCGTGGCCCCCACACCCAGCACCTGCCTTGGGATCCCCTGGCCTGCTGGTGGGGTCCCGGTGCTGATCACATATCTCAGGGAACTCGGGTTTCTTCTCCAGTGAGGGCCCAGCTCACACAATTGGGTGTGAGACAGATCCATGGTACCAGCCGCCACGAGGCTTCAAGCTCAGCATGAACAGAAAGCTCAGGCAACAGCTGAGGGCACTTGAATTGTGAGAAGAGGGTCCCTTTTGGCACAAAAGCAAGAGGAGCCAATATAGGATGCTCAAGTGCCTTCCCAGTGCTTTGATTTCTTCTGAAAGGGATTAAATCCTGAAAGATTTTAAAGGAAGGAAAATGGGTGCCACATCAACTGAACGAAAGACAAATGGAAAATCGAAAAGTCATCAGTAAAATGTTGCTTTAACGGCATGAAAGAAAGTCTTTTTTGCATTGAATTGTAACTGCCGATGAAAAGTGAATTTATTTTGAGAATCCCAAATGCACAAAATCATGGGTTGATCCAGGTCAACCATCAATCAACATGGACTGAAAGGCCAAATCTCTTCGGAAAGAAGACAATGCTCTGCATATGGTGAGATTAGGAAGGTATGGTGTATTTTCAGCTTCTAAAACCAGGTGAAGCCATTACTACTGATCACTACCGAAAACAGATAATCAATTTGAAGCATGCTTTCATCATGAAATGACCAGAATGTTTCAGAAGACACAGCAAAGTAATTTTGCTTCATGATGACGCACCATCACACACTTCAAAGCCAGTTAAAGACACGTTAAAAGATCTTGCCTGGGAAGTATTAACCCACCTGCTGTAATCACCAGACCTTGCTCCTTCAGATTACCACTTGTTCTGATCAATGGCACATGCACTTTCTGAACAGCACTTCAAAACATATGAAGAAGTGGAAAATTGAGTCTCTGAATGGGTTGCCTCAAAACAATAAAAGTTCTATTGGGACGGTATCCACAAATTACCTGAAAGATGGGTAAATGTGTAGCTAGTGATGGACATTACTTTGAATAAAACACTTTTATGTTGCTCTTGAAATAATCATGTTTTCTTTGATTATAAAATCTGCATTATTAACTGATATACCTAGTATGTCTATTAGGGCCATTTTTTTATTAATGCAATTTTTGCTTGTTTTAGCCTCCTATTGAATTTCTTCTTTTATTCACTCTTCTATATTTTAATATTTATTGATTTCCCCGTGATGCACCAGAACATATATTACATACCAGAAAGATAAAGATGAAAATATCAGCATAATTTCTATCATCATGGAATTTACATTATTAGAGAGGGAAGTGAAAAGAGATAGATGCATACATTCATACTGTAAGGTTGCCATATGTGCTACAAAAGGAAACAAAGGATGATGTGATATTTTAAAACAGTTGGGGATATAGCAGGACCTAATTTGGAAATGCTGTTTAAATTAACCTAATTTTGGAAATGCTTGGGACCTGCAAGCAGAGAATGGACACTGGGGATGTTTTAAGCATAGAGGCTGAGCAGTGGTTCAATACAGAAATAATAGTTATTGGCCTAATGGGATAATAATGCTGCTGGAGAGATAAAATTCATGTTTTATACTTTGGAGGTAGACATTAAAATTGGCACTAATGCATTGGAAGTCGTACTGTAATTAAATGGTATTTGAACCATTTGAAATAGATTTTGGGGGAAAATATATTTGAGTAGCCTAGGATAGAGCACTGACAAATTCTCCTTTTTTAATATCTGAAGTAAAACTAAGAGACTGAAAAAAAAAATCTGGTTAAGATAAGGCTGTGATAATGCAGAACAAAGCCTAAACAGCTACTGTTTTGTGGAATGAAAGGTAGTTAAGACATATAAAAGGAGAGCATATTACTGTCTGAGAAATCTGAATTACAATCTTTAATTTCCTGATGTATATATGTATACTTAACAAAATGGTTCATGTATACATATATCTAAGGTTTAAAAATAAGTAATTTACCTTTTACTATTTCTTTGATAGCACTGATTAAAATTATTTTCCACAAGTTTCTTATTTTCTCTGCCTTTTCCTTATAATTCTTATTCCTAACTTCAATAGTCACCCCATTTAGATGGCTCCTTATTTCCTCTTTTCCTAGCTTTTTCCTAACTGACAAATTGGAGTTTTAAACTGCCTGCCAGGGGTCTCTGACACATAAACACATATGAAAATAAAATGGTGAAAGTAATATAACACATTGGCAGAACTTGTAACATAAGAACATGTTAACATGTTAGAAGTTTATCTATCCCTGTCCAGGTTGCGTAGTTGGTTGGAGTGTTGTCCCGTACACCACAATATTATGGATTTGCTCCCAGGTCGGTACCATACTGGAAGCAATCAATGGATGCTTCTCTCTCACATCACGGTACCTAGGTCTCTCTCTCTCCCCTTTCTTCCCTCTCCCCGCTCCCTTCACCTTCATTTTCTCTTTCTCAAAAAAAAAAAAAAATTAAAATGTTTATCTAGATATTTAATTTAATTTTAAAGCACTCTTGGAAAATTATTTTGAGCTCTCATGAATTACTGTGTTGAAGTGTTTAGACAGATATTTTAACTGGTTAGCCTAGAATAATCAGTTCACTTTTTTGTCTTCATTTTGGGTAATATTTATGTGTATATTTAGCATAAAGTATTTCTAAAAATCCTCTGTCTCCAGGCTCCTTAGCTTATGCCTTTTGTTGGTGTTAGATGATATATCTGCTCACTCTATTCCCTCTCAATTTTCACTGCTAGCTGGTGTGCTTTTGACCTTAGTTATTCCTCATACACTACTATCTTCCTAACTACAACATTACATCTAGTTGTTTCCATAACTTCCTCATTATCAAAAATCACCTCTCAGCAACCACTCTTTCATTTTATCTTTATTGTTAAAGGTACTACAGATGTCCCCTTTTTTGTCCATTGAACCATTCTAGCCCACACCTATCCCCCCACCCCAGGCCTTCACCACACTATTGTATGTGTCCATGGGTTATTCATATATACATACAAGTTCTTGGTTAATCTCTTCCCACCCACCCCACTTTTTCTCTGAGATTCAACAGTCTGTTCCATGCTTCTATATCTTTGGTTCTATTTTGTTCATTGGTTTATTTTGTTCTTTAGATTCCACATGAGTGAGATCATGTGACACTTGTCTATCTCTGACAGGCTCATTTCACCTAGCATAATATTCTCCAGGTCCCTCCATGCTATCTCAAGGGGTAACTCAGCAAGAAGGGTAGGATATCCTTCTTTTTTACTGCAGCGTAGTATTCCATGTTGTAAATCTACCACTGCTTTTTTTATCCTCTCATTTGTTGATGGCCACTTGGGCTATATCCAGATCTAAGCTATTATAAATTGTGCTGCTATGAACATAGGGGTGCATATATTCTTTCTGATTGGTGTTTCAGGTTTCTTAGGGTACATTCCCAGAAGTGGGATCACTGGGTCAAATGGCAGTTCCATTTTTAATTTTTTGAGGAAACTCCACACTATTTTTCATAATGGCTGCACCAGTCTGCATTCCATAAGCAGTGTACTAGGGTTCGCCTTTTTTCCACATCCGCACCAGCACCTGTCATTTGTTCTAGATTTGTTGATGGTAGCTATTCTGACAAGTGTAAGGTGATACCTCATTGTCATTTAAATTTGCATCTCTTGGATTATTAGTGACTGAGCATTTTTTCACATGTATTTAGCCATCTGTATGTCCACTTTGGAGAAATACCTGTTTAGGTTATTTGCCCGTTTTTTAATTAGATCGTTTGTGTTCCTTTTGCTCAGTTGTATGAGTTCCTTATATATTTTGGATATCAGATTTTGGATATTAACCCTTTATCAGATTTTGGATATTAACCCTTTATCAGATATTAACCCTTTATCATTATGAACTATGGTATCCCATACAGTGGGATCCCTTTTAATTTTGTTTGTGGTTTCTTTTGCTGTGCAGAAGCTTTTTATTTTGATGTAGTCCCATTTGTTTATTTTCTTCTTAGGTTCCCTTGCCCTAGGAGACATATCTGCAAACATATTGCTATGAGAGAAGACAAATTTTGCTGCCTATGGGTTCTTCTAGGATTTTCAGATTCTACAACTTACATTTAAAACTTTTATTCATTTTGAGTTTATTATTGTGCATAGTGTAAGTTGGTGGTCTAGTTTCATTTTTTTGCATGTATCTGTCCAATTTTCCCAGCACCATTTATTGAAGAGACAGTCTTGACTCCACTGTATGCTCTTGCCTTCTTTGTCAAATATTACTTGTGCATAATGGCTTGGGTTGATTTCTTGGTTCTCTGTTCTTTTCCATTGATCAATATGCCTGTTTTGGTGCAAGTACCAGGCTGTTTTGCATACCGTGGCTTTGTAGTATAACTTGATATCTGGTATTGTGATCTTTCCAACTTTGTTCTTCTTTCTCAACACTGCTGTGACTATTCGGAGTCTATTTTTAGTTCCATGTAAATTTTTGGAGTATTTGTTCTAGAACTGTGAAATATCCCATTGGTATTTCAATAGGGACTGCATTGAATCTGTAAATTGCTTAGGGTTTTTGGACTTTCTAATGACATTAATTCTACCAATCCATGAACACAGTATATTCTTCCATTGTTTTATGTCTTCCTCCATCTCTTTTTACAACATTCTGTAGTTTTTCTAGTATCAGACTTTTACCTCCTGGGTTACATTTATTCCTAAGTATCTTAATTTTTTGTTGTAATGGTAAATGAGATTGTTTGTTTAGTTTCTCTTTCTGACAATTTATTATTGGTGTATAAAAATGCCATTGGTTTCTGGGTATTAATTTTGTATCCTGCTACATTGCCAAATTCATTTATTGAATCTTGTAGTTTTTTGGTGGAGTCCTTAGGGTTTTCAATGTACAATATCATGTCATCTGTGAATAATGACAGTTTTACTTCCTCCTTTACAGTTTGGATGCTTCTTATGTTTTTTTCTTGTCTGATCACTGTGGCTAAGACTTTCAGTACTATGTTAAATAAAAGAGTTGTTAGGGGAAATTGCTTTAATTTTTGCTATTGGGTATGATGTTGGCTGTAGGTTTGTCATATATGGCCTTTATTATGATGAGTTATGATCCTTCTATTCCCACTTTGCTGAAGATTTTTATCAAAAATGAGTGTTGGATTTTGACGAATGTTTTTTCTGCATCAGCAACCCCTCTTATTGGACAAACTGTCCTACAAAGAAGCACTTTATTTTATTTTTATTGAGTTTATTGGAGTGACCTTGATTAATAAATTTATATAGGTATATATACTATAACACATAATCTGTATATTGTATTGTGTGTTCACCACCCCAAGTCAAGTCTCCTTCCATCACTATTTATTTCCCCTTTTTGTTCTTATACTTATCCCATCCCCGTTTCACTCTTACAATCACTATACTGTTGTCTTTGTCAATGAAGTTTGTTTGTTTTCTTAATCTCTTCACCTTTTTCACCCAGCTCCCTTACACCTTTCTCTTCTGACAGCTATCAGTCTGTTTTTTCTACTTATGAGTCTGTTTCTATTTTCTTCGTTAGTTTATTTTGTTCCTTGCATTCCTTATATAAGTGAAATCATGTGGTACTTACCTTTCTCTGACTGGCTTATTTCACGTAGCATACTGATGCTCTCTCTCCAGATCCATCCATGCTGTTTGATATTTTTCACTTCTCTATTTCTCCATGTACCCATTCAGATATAAGTTTCTATAAAGTGAGTGTATTGCCATTTAATTGAGAAACTCTTTTTTAAAAAATTTACCTTTATTGTTGAAAGTATTACAGATGTCCTTTTTTCTTCCCCCACTTACTCCCTCTACTCCACTTCCACCCAGGCAGTTTTATCAAAGAATTTTGTGCCTGAAATTTTGATACTGCTCAGTTAATATTAAGTCACATTTAGTTAATGTGATAGGAGGGTCAAAGTGATGAGTTCTGTTCTGGGCAAGTGAACTGTGCTTATGAAAATATGTGGGCTACCATTGGAAATTCTGGTCTAAAATAAATTTAAAAAGGCAGCAGCTGATGACCCAAATTTGGGCAAAATTCATATGAGGAAGACATTTTAAGTTTTGGCAGTTTGTGATAATATAGAGAAAATATAAAGAAAGAAAAGAAAAGGAGTGAAAAACCAACACATTCAGGTAATTTAAACCTATTGGACTTGGAATTATAAGCCCTGCAAGTATTTTAATAATCCAGTAGGAAGTTGAGCAAAATATTCATTCTCTATGAAGCAAAATTTTCTCACTTGTTAAATAAGATTACTAATATTTGTTAGAAATTACATGAGAAACATACTTATGATAAAATATATTAAAAAGTAACAGTCTAAATGTAGAACATTTTTATTTTGTAGTTCTTGAATTGAGAGGAGACAGGGGAACAATATAAAAAAATGCACAGATATTATATTTTCCCTATGTTACTCTCTACATTATTATTATGCAGGGTGGAATTCAGAGATAGGTAAGAAACAAAATATTTTATAAGAAAAAAATTTAGGGATTGATGCTGTTTGAATGCCTTTCCCCAAGAAATATGTGAAGAAGTAAATATGAAAGCTATTTTTGTAGAATATTGTTAGAATGTTGGCGTGAGAAAGATAATATGTTACATTAAGATAATTTTTTTGAGTAATGGAGGTTTTAGAGTCATAGTCAGATGAACAGGCAAAATAAACTATTAGGGATGGCAAAATAAAATACTCTTTTTCAATTGTCAAATTGGACAAGACTTCAAATGATAATGAATGCAATGCTATGGTGAAACACATACATACTGTTGCTTTTTCAGGACTAATATGTCTTTTGTTAAAATTATCTCATTTTTTTTATATTCATTACATTTGATATGATAATATTTTAGACATATTAGTTTAAGTAAAATATATATGAAATTAATTTCATCTTTTTTTACCTTTTAAAATATGGCTACTAGAAAAACTTATAATCACTATGTGTCTGACTTTGTTTTGGGCAGAGAATGAACTATCCTCTACTTATCAATTTATGTTTTTACAAATAAATATTGAAAGTTATAATTTGTGTATCAAATGATTGACTTTTCTTTTAACATTTAAGTATCTCCCACCTCCTTATTTCCTGATTAAATTAGGTAGTAAGTCAAAGAGTGATAACCACCATGGTTTGCAACTTCCATGGGGCATTGTCTGTCCCTTGTATTTACCTATCTGAACTAAGACATGGTTCAGATGAGAATGCTTGTATTTGCTTCTTTTCTCAGAGTATATTTACTCTCAAACGAGTCTTTATTTAGTCAGCCAAGGAAAATAACAGATGCCACTACACCACTTCTTTATTTCAGCACAAGTAAGAAGTTCTTGTTACTTGATTATCTGTATTTTTCATTTTCCATATGCATTTCCGCAAATATGAGTTTTATGATAAGAACTTATAAAAATGAATTTAAATTATTATTGAAAAAATCAAACTGCTCTTTTTTTCATAATGTGTTTTTAAATATTTACATATATATATATATATATAATATTTCCCATTGACAGTGCATATTACTGAGATGTTTTATAGTATGTTTCAGTATAATAACAACAATGTTGAACTATTCTAGTAGTCAAGTTTTTAACTAAATGCTATGCAAAGGGTTCATTAGATTCCAAAAATAAAAATAAGATGCTGGAGTTGAAACAAGGAAACTGGATTCTTGCCTGATTTACACCCTCCATCCACTCAGCACTGAGACATATCTACAGAATGATAAATCACAGGGCATCTGTTCTTACTTTATGGGAAAATAAAATTACAAATAAATTGTGGAGTCAATGCAAATGACCTTTTTTAAAAATTAAAATTTATTTTATTATTTTTCAAATGTAAAGTTTACTGTGTTGGTCAATTAAATGTAATTATATTGTATCATTTTAAGAATAATTACTTATATTACTTTTTCCAACTTTACTAAACAAAAATATATTATCCTGTATTATTACTGCTCTCGACTTTTAAATTATTTTTACTCTAACAGCTAACCCTACTGCTTCTTATATTACACTATTACTACTGCTGCTACTATAATATTAACATTAATTTAGTCAAATGCAGATTTATTTTTCTTTTCTTTGATACAAATGTTTCTACTCTGAATTCAACTGTTGGTATCATTATTGGGGTTTTTAAATAATATCTTTATCTCTCTTTTCCCAAACCAAAAACATATAGGAATATAAACGCAATTACATTGATAAAAGGATTATGGATTTAAAAGAAGATAGTTGAATTATTCTACAGTAAAACCTCAAAGAATAAATAAAAAACTTAGAAACATACAGATTTAAAAGTACTATAGGCATTTAGCAGCTTCATCTTTCAGTCTACAAACAAACCAAAAACTAAAACTCTATCACTAAAACTAAAACTAAAACATAATTAGAACTTATATCATTGCATTACTTCAGGATAACATTGAAAGTTCTGATTGGGAATGTCACCAAAATAAACAAATAATAATGCTATGGCATAAGTTTTCTAGAGAGTGAATTAACATTATTAGTTAGGGACATTAGTATACTGTGAAGTAGCATTAATTTAAGAGATGTTTTGTTGTTGCTTTTTCTCCCTTAGCAAGGATATTAGTTACTTATTTCTTGGTCTTCTTAAAATAACTCAGGGCAACAGATATTTATATTATTTTTTTTAATTTTCCATTTTATTTTTGGAATCTATGCTTTCATCTTTTCTCATTTTATCACCAAGTATGACTATGTTTAATTTTAGTATTGAATTTATTATGAGACACAATCCATTACATGAAATAGTTTTACACTGAATATGATTATTCCAGAGATCAATGTATAATCTTCAATTCTATCTTTATTTCCCTGGAAGTTAAAATTGCAATGGAGAATTATGTTTTATAATACACAGAAAGACACATGGAATTCTTGTAATTAGGCTTGTCACCAAAGAGGCCTTTGTATTGAATGAGCCATCTAACTCAGCTTTTCCATCAATTCTAGAGATATTTGTAGTCAAAAGTAATGAGTGTCTCATCTGCAATTTATTACAGCTCAAAGTAATATATTAGAAAATCAAAGTAAAAGTGCAATGAATAAAATCTGCCCTGAACTTCAGATAGCAGTATTGTTAAGGCAATTAAATCAAATTACAATGACCATTTTGATGTTATTAGCAATTGTTGATTTAATTTTGTTAAAGGTTGAGCCATGTTTTCAAAAATATATATTAATATATAGGTCAAAGATTAACATTTAATATAGATTTATTTCTTAGAAGATATAAAATGTAGATGACAAAAACTTGTAATAGCAGTTCAAAAGAGTCTGTTTAATGAAATAGATCAAAATGTGGTCTAGTTATTTATTTCAGCTTAATAAAAAAAAACAGAGTAACTTGTTCAGAGATAAGAAATCAATTATCAACTTTCAGTGTGAATCATGAGTCTTCTAGTTAAAGACACACTTTCTACAAAAGATAGGAAGACAGATGCAAGGTATTACATAGATACAAAAATTAGCTCCATTAAGAAGTGACATGATCTCTTACCCTTTGAGACAACATGGAGTAACCTGGAGAGTATTATGCTAAGCGAAATAAGATAGTCAGAGAAAGACAGGTATCCCTTGATTTTACTAATGAATAAAATAAACTATTGAACAAAATAGATCCAGAGACATAGAAGCATGGAACAGACTGTTGAATCTCAGAGGGAAGATTGGGATGGATGGATGGGTGGGAAGAGATCAACCAAAGAACTTGTGTGCATATACATATATATGCATAACCCATGGACACAGACAATAGGGTGGTGGAGGCCTGGGATAGGGGTGGAGGGCAGTGAAAGGAAAAAGGGGACATGTGTAATACTTTCAACAATAAAGATTAAGAAAAATAAGTGACATGAAATAGCATTTCAGAAAGTTCTCTATACACTGTTATATTTATGAAATTTGAGATTGCTTTATCACATATCCAACCCCAAAATATATTTGTGACAGATTATTTAAATACATATTTACTTATTAAGTGGTGTGAAGAAAATCTGATATTGAGGATAGAATTTTGTCATATTATTATCTGGTTTAGTGTCAAAGGAAACATGCATATCAAGATTTTGTCATGCTTATTTAAATTGTATTCAGCAAATTTTCAAGGCAGGAATGGCATTAGGGTAAACATGAAATTGTCATATTGCAAAAATTAATAAATCAAAGACTAAGATTTTCTTATTTTAGTAATTACCCCACACTGAGGGTAAATATGTTGCTTTTACTTACTCATACTTTAATTGTAAATATTTTATTTTTGTTATCTGGAGTTACAATAGAGACTACTTAAAAAATTCCGCTTAAAAGGGTGACTGAGGCTGATTACCATGGTACCATGGATACCCAAAATAAAAAATGTATGTTTATAAAAGAAAAATTTAATGTTATATTCCTTTGAACCATATTTATAATATCTAAAAATGCAAAGTAAACATGACCTATCATTCTACCAAAAAATAGCATGCATTTTGAAATAGATAAAATTTTTCAAAATGTTCTTCAAACTTATATATAAATCATATCAATACTTAAACTATAATTTTGACTAATACAGATGTAGCACTCTTTACAGAAATAAATACTAAAATATTAAATATATGAGGTTTATGTAATACTAGAGGCTCAGTGCATGAAATTCATACACTCGGGGAGGGGCCTTTCTCAGCCTAGACTTCACCCTCTTGCAGTCTGGGAGCTCTCAGGGGATGTCCGACTGATGGCTTCCGCCCGCTTCCCATAGGGAGTGGGCGTAAGCCATCAGTCGGACATCCTCAGCGCTGCCACAGAGGCGGGAGAGGCTCCCAACACTGCTGCTGCGCTAGCCAGCCATGAGCCTGGCTTCTGACTGAGCGGTGCTCCCCCTGTGGGAGCACACTGACCACCAGGGGACATCTCCTGCATTGAGTATCTGCCCCCTGGTGGACAGTGCATGTCATAGCAACTGTTCATTCTGCTGTTCGGTCAATTTGCATATTAGCCTTTTATTATATAAGATATGTCTTATGGGCAAGGCCTCTAATTTAATTTTCTTTAGGTAGTTAAAGGGAGAGGCAGAATTTTCACTTGAGCCTGAAGCTAAAATTGCCCTTAGCTCAAAAATCTGCGTACCACTGAGACACATCCTGGTGAGGCTCATTTTGAACCCCCACTCTGCTCTATTATGTGTATAACTATTAGGAACCATCTTATCTCTTTAGTGAAAGGAACCTTTTGTTATGTTACGATGACTAACTTTATCTCATGAGTTGTGTTTTGTCTTCAAGCCTGTATCCAGTATTCATGCAGCAACTTCAGCTCTTTGTTCAATATTTACCTGGCATATCTTTTATTTTATTTTCTCTAAATCTTTCTAGATTTTTATGTATTAGATAGGAAGAGCCCATAAACACAGACGATAGTCTGGTGAAGGCCTAGAAGGGGCGGGTGCAGGGTGGAGGAGATCAATGGGGGAAAAAAAACTAAAACAAAGGGACAGCTGTAATACTTTCAACAATAAAGATACATTTTAAATAAAGGAAATATCTTAGTTGAAAAGAGTTTTATGTGAAATAATATAAGTAATTGCTCTACACTGTACTTTATAATCTCAACTCCTCTCAAAGAGATATTAATTGACCCTAGGTTCACTTAATGTTAATTAACCCTATGTTCACTAACTGCAGGACAGACTTCCGCCATGCTGACTGCAGTCAGACCCTGTTTTTCTCTGTGGGCTGGATCGCAGGCCCTTTGGCAGTCAATGCTGGGAATGACTGCAGGACTGCCTTCTGGTGTTCAGTTAAGCCTTCGGTTGTTTTGGACAATACGGATCCTGTCTCTTTTTATATATAGATTTGATTTCTTATTTAGATGTTGAACTAAAATATTACAAAAGTAGCTTGTTAACAAAATTCAGATATAATACAGTGTGGTATAATTAGTGGTACAACTAAAGTAATTATATTAGAATAAAATAGAATTTGAAGTTATATGATTAATTAAATATACATATAAGTTGAATTTTAAATATTAATCTAAATATTAAGGTTTTATATGTATACCATAATTATTTACAGGAATTCCTATTTAGGAAACCTTTAAGTTTTGTTGTCGTTTTTGTTTTGTAATCCTTACTCAAGAATATTTTTTCCATTGATTTTTAGAGAGAGAACCCTTGACCCTTCAGTCTACAGGATAATGCTCTAACTACTAAGCAAATTAGGCCAGGGCTAGGATAGCTTTAAGTTTTAATAAAAGTTATAAACATTAGTAAACATTGAACTAATTGATCCAATGGATTCACTTAACTTAATTAATGCAAGTAAGTGAATAGAAAAGGCATCAAGAGCCAGTTCTTATACCATGTTTGATAAAATACAAGAAAATATAAAGAGAATATTTGAACCAAAAAGTGTCAACAATCTATGGGTTTCATCATTCTAAAGATGCAAATTAGGTCAAGTTTATATTATTATTCTTAAAATATAGTAACTCTCCATGTTATATATTTGCACAAAATCTATTAGGCTTTTACAGAGCATGATCCATAGAATTCCCAGGAGCCAAAGGTATTTCTAGACTTTTCTCTGGTCACCATTGCTACTTGAGTATTTTCAAACTACCTCTTAAGAAAAACACACAAAACATTACCTCAGTCATATGAAACTTAGAAAGTGTGTACTAAGTATTAGTCTCTCTAGACTTTCTGTTTCTATTCCAATATTTTAAAAGTTTGCAAGTCATAAATCCTGCTTCACAATAAAAAGGCTGAACAATTAACAGACAATGATTTCCCTTAGTTCATAAGAGGATTGAGGTTATAGACCTCAAAGCAAAAATTCAGCTGGACAAAGTTAAACAGGCAAAGAAAGCTTTCTTTCAAGATTATAGATTACTGAGATGAGGGAGAAAGACTAAATCTAACTCCACTGAAACAAACTTGGCAAGGGAATTTTTAAGTACCAAGGTGAGCTACTGAAAAGGTAGTGGAGCTCGTTGGGGTGGGGGGTGGTGGTTAATGGGACATGAGGAGCACAATGAGTTATTCTGAGTTTGCAATCATTTTTTCTCTGTAATTATCCCATCTGAGTTTGCTAATTGGCATCCATAGAAGTCAGGCCACTATCCTCTTTTTAAGACTGGGAGATAGGGGTACAATCTCTTTTATAAATCAGCAATGAACAATGAAATTAGAATTTACAAACATATTAGCATTTATATTAGCACCATTAGAAAATAAACATATAGTTATAAATCTAACAAAATATGTACAGATCTAAATGAGGATGCTAACAAAGCTATGATGAATAAGATATTTCCTTGTCATGGATAGAAAGATTCAGTGTTGTTAAGATGTCAATTCTTCCAATTTTACCTATACATTTTAATGAAATACTGAGCAAAGTCTCTGGAAGTAATTTTATGAATATTGATTAATTCTGAATTTTATATTATATTTTATATTCCAAGAAGCATCAACACAATATTGATATAACTGAGAAGAGAATATCTTCCTCATGTAAAATCAGACTGCAAAGTATGTGAGAGCTGGCTGATTCTTCAACTGTTGAAATTCACAAAACTTATAATAACAAAACATATGAAGAAACAGAAACACATTTAAAAGAAAAAAATAAGTGTACATATACTGATACTAAAGAAATGAAGATACATGAATTTAAAATTGCCATCATAAGGATATTCAATGCATTAAAAGAGTACATATGGACAACTAAATAAATCATGGAAACAATGCATTAACAAAATGGAATAACAACAAATAGATAAACTATGAAGAAAAAACAAACAGAAATTATGGAACTGGATATTACAATAACTGAATTGAAAAATTTACTAGAGTAACTCAACAACAGGCTTAACCAAGTAGAAGAAAGGATCAGTGAACTAAAGATAAGAGTTTTAAAATTACCAAAACATTGGAAAAAAAGAAGGAAGAAAATTAGGTAGTTTAAAGAACTTATAGGACATCATCAAGAAGAACACCATGCACATTATGAGCATCCCTAAAACAGGGAAAAAAGCAAAGTAGCAGAGAACTTAAGCTACAAAGCAACAGTAATTAAGACCATGTTGTAGCAGTGCAAAGGCAGATAAATAGGGTGAAAAAACCAAACAAACAGAAAACAGAGCTCAGAAATAAACTATTACATATAGGTCAAATTATTTTTGAAAAAAGTGCTAAGATCAGTCAGTGGGGAAAGGACTATCTCTTGAACAAATTCTGCTGGAAAACTGGATATCCACATGAAAACAATGAATTAGGACCCTTCACTAATATCATATACAAACAATAATTCAAAGTTGATCAAAGATATAAATGTAAGATTTAAAGCTATAAAATTGCTAGAAGAAAATATAGTTAAACTTTGTAGAACATAAGACTTGCCAATACTTTTTTGGATATGACATCTAAAGCATAAGCAATATAACAAAAAATAAACAAGTGGAAGTATATCAAACTTAAAAATGTCTATGTGTTAAAGGGTGAAATTAACAGAGTGAAAACGCAACCTACAGACTGGAAGAAAATAACTGCCAATTATATATCTGATAAGGGGTTTAAGTCCAGACTATAAAAGGAAGTTCTACAACTCAACAACAAATTAACTCACTTATAAAAGGCCATAGAGCTGAATACACATTTCCACCAAGAAGACACAAATTAATTATAGGCACATGAACAGATATTCAAAAATCAATAGTCAGTAGGTAAAAGTAAATCAAAACCACAATTAGATATCACTTAATACCCACCAATATAGTCATTACCAAAAGGACAAAAAATAAGTATTGAGATGATGCAGAGATGTTGGAACCCTTGTGTACTATGGATAGGAATGAAAAATGGTGCAATCATTATGGAAAACAGTATAAAGTTTTCTCAAAAAATTAAAAAATAGAATTACAATATGATCCAGCCATCTTACTTCTCAGTGTATACCTATAGTAATTCAAGGCAGGATCTTAAAAATATATTTATCTGTGTATTAATGTTCATTATAGCATTATTTACAACATCCAAGAGGTGGAAGCAATCCAAATGTTCACAGGCAGGTAAATAGATAAAGAAAATATGGCATATACATAAAATGGAATAATACACATCCTTAAAAATGATATTCTATCACATGACACAATATGGTTGATCCTCACGGATATTATGCTATGCAAAATAAGGGAGTCACTAAAGAACTGATACTATATGATTCCCTTCATATAAAGTCTCCAAAGAAGTAAAAATCATAGAGACAGAAAGTAGAAAGGTAGTTGCCAAGGGCTGGGGGAAGAGGGAGGGTAGTTAGTGTTTCGGGGTACAGAGTTTCAGTACTATAAGATGAAAAAATTCGAAAAACCTGTTGCACAATAATGTTAGTAAGAGTGGTTAAGATGATAAATGTTTAGTGTTGTATGTTTTTAACCCCAATTTATAAAACATAGACAAAGACTTTGAAAGGTATGTATCAAAAGATATACAAATGAT
This sequence comes from Corynorhinus townsendii, assembly GCA_026230045.1. Lineage (NCBI taxonomy): Eukaryota > Metazoa > Chordata > Mammalia > Chiroptera > Vespertilionidae > Corynorhinus > Corynorhinus townsendii. The sequence continues at coordinate 73,656,158 of JAPDVU010000003.1, read as the reverse complement.
CAATAAACACATATTGATGCTCAACATCACTAATCATTAGGGAATGGCAAATCAACCCCACAAGAAGATACCACTTCATAGATAGAATGGCTATCTCCAATAATAATAAAAGGCTAATAAGCAAGTCGACCAAGCAGCAGAACAACCAGTCGCTATGATGCGCACTGACAACTAAGGGACAGACGTTCGATGTAGGAGCTGCCCTTTGGTGGTCATTGCACTCCCACAGGGGGAGTGCTGCTCAGCCACAAGCTGGGGTCACAGTGGGCTAGTGCAGCAGCAGTGGTCGGGACCTCTTCCGCCTCTGAGGCAGCACTAAAGATGTCCAACTGCCAGCTTAGGGGTGTGGGCCTAAGCCATCAATTGGCCATCCCCCGAGGGCTTCCGGACTGCAAGAGGGCACAGGCTGGGCTGAGGGACCCCCCTGAGTGCAAGGATTTTGTACACTGGGCCTCTAGTTATCAAGAAAAAGAATATCATCAACAATTGTACGTGCATACATACATACTTGTACACCTCTGTTCATAACAACATTATTCACAAAAGTCAAAAGGTAGAAGGGAAGCAACCCAAGTATCTATTGACTGAAGAATGGATAAACAAAATGTGGGCTATACCTAAAATAGAATATGATTCAACCTTAAAAATTAAGAAAATTCTGACATATGCTACAATATGGGTAAACCTTAAGGACATTACAGTAAGTGAAATAAGTCAGATACAAGAGAAAAATACTGTACAATTCTACTTGTATGAGGTAGAGTCAAAGTTTCTTTGGGCTAAAAGGAAGGAAGAAAGGGGAGTTAATGATTAAGAAGGAGAGCTTCTGTTTTCGGCAATAGTTATTGAAAAAGATAGTGATAATGGTCACACGACATTGTGAATATACTTAATGTTATTTTATTTTATACTTATAAATGGTAAAAATGGCCACTTTTATATTATATATATCTTACCACAAATTTAAAAATGGAAACAAATAAATATGAGTTTATTATAGAATATATTTACAACCATGAGGAGCTAAAGAAGGTATTTGTATTTATGCTAGCCAGGGAATGAAAGAATTTCACAAGAGAGGAAGTAAATAAACAAAGAATCTTATGTTAGGAAGCAGATTATGTAACAAAGCTCTGATAAGTGCGATTTAAAAGTGTGAGGTATCCTATCTAATAAAAGAGTAATATGCAAATTGACCATACCTCTGCTACACCCACAAGCTACACCCACCAGCCAATCAGGAGCGAGTATGCAAATTAACCCAAACAAGATGGCTGTGGCCACAGAGAGAGCAGGAGGCTTGGGTTTCCCTGGCAATGGAGGAAGCTTCCTGCAACACCCTGGCCAGCCCAGGCCTCCACTCAAGGCTACAAACTTTCAATTATAGAAGATAAATAAATCCCAGATACCAGGGCCTCCACTTGGGTCGTCAGAGGGTGTGGCTGGCCTGCAAACCACCACAGGCCCCTCACCCAAGCTGCCCCACACTGATCCAGGACACCCTTCAGGGCAAACCAGCAGTCCCCCACCCATGCACCAGGCCTCTATCCTATCTAATAAAAGAGTAATATGGAAATTGACCATCACTCCAACACATAAGATGGCTGCTCCCATGTGGACACAAGATGGCCACCACAAGATGGCCAGCAGGGGAGGGCAGTTAGGAGGGACCAGGCTGGCAGAGGAAGGAAGTTGGGGACCACTGGGCTTGCAAGGTAGGGCAGTTGGGGGGGACCCAGGCCTGCAGGGGAGAGCAGTTAGGGGCAATCAGGCTGGCAGGGGAGCAGTTAGGAATCAATCAGGCTGGCAGGGGAGTGGTTAGGGGGTGATCAGGCTGGCAGACAGAAGCAGTTAGGGGCAACCAGGCAGACAGGCATGCGAGCAGTTGGGAGTCAGCAGTCCTGGATTGTGAGAGGTATGTCCAACTGCCCATTTAGGCCCAGTTCTACTGGTATTCATGTCTAAAGGGGCAGTAGGAAATCCCTCAAGGGGTCCCAGATTGAAGACGGTGCAGGCTGAGCTGAGGGACATACTCCCCTGTGCACGAATTTCATGCACCAGGCCTCTAGTATCAGAATAAAGAGTTTGGATTTGTTTCTACAGGTAATTTGAGGAAACTGACTTGTATAGCTTCAATTGTTGAATAGAAAGTTTGTTTGATGTTGTCCTTTTAGATGAATCATGTCTTCCAAACTATATGTTTTAGTCTATGTGTTATTGAGTATACCTTCAGTCAGTATTTATAAGCAGTGTTTTTATTTGTTTCAATTAGTGTTGACAACATTTTTCTGTACTCCTAAGATCAAAAGCAGCAATCAGGGCAGAGATTCTGATATTTGGAGATATGGTCCTTTTTGCTCATCCTGACTTTCACAAGCTGTGTGGGCAAGCTGTTCCTGGGACTCTTGCTCAGTTGCTACCGTAAGAGGTGAAATTGACTGAAGTTAACTGCAATTTATCATTCAAGCTCTCCCCTGAAAGATATAAACCTTCTGTAGACTCCAGATTTCCAAAATTATAACATTAGGCAGATTCTGCCAAGGCAATTGTCCACATGGGCACACAGTTCTGGTGCTACCCACATGGCCAACTACCCAGATGAATACATACACACACACATATGTACCGTATATGTGTATTCATATATACATATATATGTGTGCATATTATACATGAATATTTACACACACATACATATTAGATGATATCTTTCAACTGTTCAATATAATTAAAAAAGTCAAAGGAGATTTAGAGGAATGTAATATTGATAGTTCTCCCAAATTCTTAAAATGTAACTAAACAGCGATAAGTGGATTTGAATTGTGTGAGGAGTGTCAGAATAAAGAGTTTGGTATCAATTCTACAGATAATTGAAGGAAGCTGAACCATATAGCTTTGATGGTTGGATAGAAGGTTTATTTTGTTTGTTTGATGTTCTTTTAGATGTTGAATAATGACTTCCGAACTATATGTTTTAGTATATTTCATGATGAGGTATACCTTTAGTCAGTATTTACAAACAGTGTTTTTGTTTGTTGAGGCAATTAAGAAGAAGATTCTATATGTGGGATGTTTATTTTCTAACAGCTAGAAGAAATGAGATAATTTGGCAATTTATTGATGAGCTTAGATAATAGAAGCTTAGGATATGTTATTTGAATTTGTGTATATTTGTGTAACCTCTGATTATGTACTGCTATAATCAAGTTCATTAAAGAAGAGATAACTACAAGTGGAGATCATTATATGGTGCATTTTTTTGTTTTGTCCTTAAGGAGGTTGTGATGTGATTCCACATATTAAATTTCCAGATTCCATATAAAATTTATTGTTGTTAGCTAACTTTTGTTTGTTGTAGTTCCAATTTTTTGAAATTCTTATTTTATGCTAATATTTTCATTGTTCCTTGAATGACTATCAATACATAGTTCAGTTAAAAGCATCCATAGAGTAGAGAAAATTCTGCTAGAAAATGTTTTGGAGATATGCCTACTCACTATTTACATTGGCATTTGCAGTCTGCAGTATAATCAAAATGAGTTAACGTAATGTTGTGCTAAGTAAGCAAATGCCTTAATTTTGCAGGAATTAAACAGTCAGTAAAATAGGGAATTTGAATTTGGTCCATAAGTGCAGTAACTTGAAAAGGACAGCAGGGTTTTATGTGTGTGTGCATAAATGAAAAATAATAGATAGAAAATATTTCAATATTGGAAAGCAAATTAGATCTTGGTGATTGTAGGAGATGCTAGCACTATAGAATTATTTTTCTTCCAAAGGTGAAACAAATTGACAATACAAATTCAGAAAAATGAGTTAAGTATATTCATATATTTATATATAATTTTATATCTAACTAGAGGCCCAGTTCATGAAATTCGTGATGTGGGTGTGTGTCCCTCAGCCCAGCCTGCACCTTCTGCAATCTGAGACTCCGAGAGGGATGTCCGACTGCCTGTTTAGGCCCGATCCTGGTAGGTTCGGGCCTAAACGGGTAGTCGGACATCCCTCTCAGTCGGACATCCCTCTCACAATCCAGGACTGCTGGCTCCCAACTGCTCACCTGCCCGCCTTCCTGATTGCTCCTAACCACTTCTGCCTGCCAGCCTGGTCACCCCTAACCACTCCCCTGCCAGCCTGATTGATGCCTAACTGCTCACCTGCCAGCCCAATTGCCCCCAACTGTCCTCCCCTTCAGGCCTGGTCACCCCTAACTGCCCTCCCCTGCCAACCTCATCGCACCTAACTGCTTTCCCCTGCTGGTCTGCCACTCCCCCCCAACTGCCCTCCCTTGCAGCCTGGGTCCCCCCCAACTGCCCTTCCCTACAGGCTTGATCACCCCCAATTGCCCTCCCTTGCAGACCTGGTCCCTTCCAACTGCCCTCCCCTGCTGGCCATCTTGTGTGGCCATCTTGTGTCCACATGGGGGCAGCCATCTTGTGTGTTGGAGTGACAGTCAATTTTCACATTACTCTTTTATTAGTTAGGATAGGATATATAGTGATGTCAATTTTAATAGTTGATTTTACCATAAAAATTAAAAATATTAAAATCATGGTATATATTTACTATGCATAATGCACTGTATATTTTATATGCCTCAGCTTATATATTTTTTCAATGTCTTTATGAAATACTGATATGGAAAATTTAAACTGGAATGTGTGATGTTCCCCTGGGCAGGATGGTTTCCAGGAGCTTGTTGGGTGCAGTCAAAGAATGAAACCATGGACAAGAGATGGTATATCAAAAGGTGGGCATTTATTGAGAAACAAGCACAGACTCTCATGTTGGGAGGAGGAAGAGTCCCACTGAGTCCATTTTTCCACGGCTTATAGAGGCTGCAGTTTTTTGTGCCTCTATATCCCCTCTGATTGGTCACTATTCCCCTATTGATTTGGTCATTATAGCAACTCCTGAGCGCAAGCCCCACATGAAGTACTTGAGGTTCCTCCCTTCTCTTTGCTTATTGTCCTCCTATTCCCTCTGGGCTTTCTTCTCTTTATTCTGTAAATGTGTACCTTTTGCTATTCCCAGCTTCCTTATCATATGAAAATGTAACTTCTGCTGCTCCCAGCTCCCTTGTCTTATGGAAATGTACCCTGTACAGCTCTGTAGCCCTGTACTTTTTCCATGAGCCCCTTAATTCCTAAAATTTCCTAAACTTGCCTATTTCACCCCTAAAATTTCCTTTCAATACTAACTCTTTGAACTTAATTTTAGCATGATACTATTACAGATGTCCTCATTTCTCCCCTTTTCCCACCTCCAGTCATCTTCTATCTCCCTTCTCTCAGTCCATAACCACATTATTATCTGAGTCTACAGGTTATACATATACCAGAGGCCCAGTGCACAGAAATTCATGCACTCAGTGTGTCCTTCAGCTCAGCCTGCACCCTCTCACAGTCCGGGAGCCCTTGGGGGCTGCAGTCTGGCCTCCCTCTGCGGGAAGCGACCAGTGCGCCAATCAGGGGATGGAGCTGGCCAGTTAGCAGCGGGCCCTGTCCCCCATCGCCCCTCTGCTGTTGCCAGTTGCTGCAGCTCCCAATCACTATCTCCTCCCTCTGCCCACTGGCACCTGCCTTGAGTGTCCTGGTGCTGGCCACTCACCAGACGCTCCCCCCCCCCCAACATGTTGTTCTGCTGTTCGGTCGATTTGCATAATAGGCTTTTGTTATATAGGATAGTATGAGGAAAGTACAATGTATTTAATTGAAGCAGTGTGTCCAAAATCAAGCATCTGATAAGTTACTGAGCCAGCATTTCAAGGCAGGCTTTCTAATGCTAAGGTTCTGTGCTTGAAAATTTTTTAGTGCTGTCCAGTGTGAGGCCTACTTAGCAAAGAGCATCATGGGGGATGAGGGTTTCTGGAAGCAGTGGCTACTTTTTTCTTGACCTAGAAGAATTTGCAGAAGTAATATTTGCACTTAGAAAAAAAAAACACCTTATATTTTTAAGCTGAGATGGTCAGGGTGCAGTCAAGAATATTTTGAACAGAGGCATTATTATGAACAGAGATATGCATGTTCGTAGTTTTGCAGGAGATATACACAGAGTTCAGACATATTTTGAATGGTAATTTAGAATCAGATTGTTAAACTTTTTCACTGAGTCCATAGGATGAAACTTGAATTATGTCATATAGGAAATAACAATGTATTTAGTAAAGAAAATAGACTACAAATCATAATTCATAATTTGGTAATCACTTCCCTTAGCTTCAAGCAAGTGGACTAATTTGGATGCTGAGTTATCAAGGGCAATGTTAAGAGACATGCATCAATCTTTTCCATTCATATATATGTTTATTCTCTTCCACACATGTTTGACTACATAAGACCCACCTATTCTATGGTTTAACAGCACTATGATCCAAATCGTTCTATTTTAATTATGCATCTCAATCATTTTTTTTACTTGTTTCCCAAAAAGAACAAAAATTAATATCCAGCAAGTAAAAAGATCATTTTTTGAGTCAGATAGAACTTTTTTCTGATTCCTATCTGAGCCCACACTTTGAACAACATTGTTAACTCTTTTAAAAATAATACCTTTTTCAAAATTCATTACTGTTGAAAGTATTATATATGTATCCTTATTCCCCATTGACCCTTTATATCCTTTTCTATCAAATGGTATGAATTTATTTCCAATACATGTTGCTATGATAACAATGTAATATAGGGAGCACAAATTAGTGTGGTAAAAGATTATTAGTTTATATCTTTTCACCATGCCTACTTCTGGTCATTACTCTGCAGTAGAATCAACAATCATTACGTTTTAGCTGAAACCTTCTGTGCCATACTTAGCAGTTTTATTTGGGTTTCATCAAGAAAGGCAAGGCCAGACATGATATTATGTTAGAGGAGGGTCATGAATAGGGCTTGAATCATTGACTATTTTAAATCTTCTCTCACCATTAGTAAGTTAGTTACGGGATTTGAGAAGTGAGAGTGATCTTGAAGGTATAGATTAATAGTGACATAAACATGTTTTGGTGTTGTTTTCAATTACTTGCAGTTAGCTCCAAAACTGATCTTTAAGGAGAAATAGAGCTTTAGTTCCCTAAACGTTGCTGAATAATGAAATCATGTAGTGAGCTTCTAAAATTCTGAATGACAAAGTCATACCCTTTATCAATTAAATCCATATTTCTGAAGGTAAGAGCCAAGAATCATTGTCAGTATTTTTAAAGACACCTCTCCACCCCCTCCTCCTGGTGATTCCATTGCCCAGCAAAGTTTTAGGACCACTGGCTTTGGAAAATGTTATTTTCCAATTTGGGGTTCAAACTAAGATTTTTATGTAGGGCTGAAAAACAAACAAATTATTTTAAATTTAATCAATCAAAATGTAAAATATGCAAAATGGTCTAAAGTTATTGACTTTTCATTATCAGCCATTGATAAGGATTTTAAATGTCTTCAAATATTTGCAAGTGATATTATTTTTTGTTTAATATGCAAAGTAACATAAAGCTTACATTATTGCATTTCTAGAATTATAAACAAAAATCTTTCACTTCCAGTGTTTGGATTCAAATGGGCATGGAAGTGGCTGTAGATCTGTAGATTTAAAAGTTGTGCAAACTCTCTAAATTCAGATATTAAGAATTGTTTCTGTCTCTTTTCTAATTGAAAATGCAGTATTTTGTGGTTTTTTTATTCCATCAAATTCAACAGAAAGCGTGATGACATATAAGCCTCTTTCAGCTTAAATGGCTTTTAACTGCATTCAGCAGAACTTTCCTTTAGAAATTGTGCAATAAACTCCATTATCAAGTGGATATTACCAGAAATTGTTATTACACTTGAGTTGTATTCTTCTGTGAATTCTTCTGTTATATCTCATTTTATATTCTTGATTCCACTGAAATTAATTATTTTCTTCTCTTGAAATATTGCTTCTATAACACTACCATCACTTTGTTTTCAGCTGCAATGGCCTTACTTAATACACATATTATGGCAACTTGTCATTTAGGTAGAATTTACTAATGCTGAAGAAGTATATGTTTTATCCTTACTATGTCTTATATATATTTTATATGTATATAAGCTCTTTTGGTATGTCAGAATTTGTCTTCACTCAATGAGCTATTGACATAATACTGACTTTGTCAGGAAATAGATCTATCAAATAAAATAACACAATTGCTTAATGGTAAACAAGCTGAAAATGAAATAGTGAAAGTGTACCTCAAGTAATCATATCTAATCATGGTCATTATGTAGTATACATTTTTATAAGAGTGCTACGTTGTATTTTTTCTTCCCTTTTTTTTTACAGTGTGAATCCAGAATGCATTTGTTGTTAGAAAAAAGTTATTCTAGCAATATACTTTCACTAATTACTTGCATAAGGACCAATAATTCATAGCATGTTGATATAATAAAGTAAACATACTCTATATTTTATTTTAGGTAACTTAGTTTGTATAAGGAGATTAGCCAATCTCAAACTCTACTGGTAAAATATAAGCAGCATAATACAGCTTGGATAAATAATTAAAATTTACTATCAAGTTAATTTTTAAAAAGCATTTGCACAATCAGATCATGTTGATTTTATGAACTGTTCATGCAGCAATGCAGGAATTGAGGAAATCTATGTGCATTCTAAATAAAAAGCATTAAGTAGTCATGAGCTTGTTGTGTGGTGTATCTGGAAATACAGGGTGCATATATCTGTGTGCATATTTAAATTAGACTCAGTGTTTTAAATATAAAATGAACATTCCTTACTATCTGCAAAAGAATAGTTAATGCACATATTAGAAAATTTAAGTTTTTTAAAGTTACCAGATGTAGAAAAAAATTGATGGCACATACTATACAATAATTTTGAGAAGTTACTAATTTCCCAAAATCTTTGCAAGAAAAACTCCTTCAATTTAATTTATGCCTAGTGTAATCCAATAACTGTCTGAAACATATATGCATATAATTCTGAAATAATTGTTGCATAGTCAAATATGTATATTCAAATAAAACAAATTCTGACATTGTAAAACAATTTCCTAGACATTATTCATAAACAAACACTTTTGGAAAATACATACTTCATTTTTTCTGCTTAAAGTTGATTCAAACATCTTTCTGAATTTTCAACTTAATTTGTATTATACTTATTCTGTGTACAGTAGCATTGAGATTTTGATGATTCTCCAAATACTTCCTCATCATTAGTCACATCTTCCTAGCTGAATGACAAAGTTCAGACATTCACTCATTAACATTTTAAACTTATATTTGATACCCCATCATTTATCACTTTGTATAGTGCCTGTTGGGAAGGGATATGTATCCTATATAATTTCTTTAAATTAGTGCCCATCTCTAAATCCATTAATTTGTGTTAAATCATTATGGGATTCCCTGTGCTTTATATGTATTTTGGCCTATTACTAATAATCCTAATATATAAAAACCCAGGGTCTGTAACGACTATCCGAAGGCTTGACTGAACACCAGAAGTCAGTCTTGCAGTCAGTGCAGGTGCAGCAACCCAGCACTAACTGCCAAGGGGGCTGCAGGTCAGGCCCAGAGAGATGCCCAGAGAGAGGCAGGGTCTGATCCGCAGCCTCCGTAGCAGCTGTTGATCAGCTGTTGCCTCTCTCTTTCTTTCCAGGCTTCATCAGCAACTGCACCTCTGTTTCTCCCCAGGCCTCCGTGGAGGCTGCTGATTAGCCCTGCCTCTCTGATCAGGCCCGGAGATAGTCCTGGAGACAGACCCGGAGACACTGGCATAGAAACCGACTAATCAGAACCAAATCTGTGTGAACTATGAAGAGCCAATGGCTGCCTAGGAGGTGGAGCTTTTGACACTGATTGGCATAGAAACCGACCAATCAGAACTAAATTGGCCGGCAGGGGAGGGAAGTTGGGGGTGAGATCAGGCCTGCAAGGAAGTGAGTTGGAGGCAGATCAGGCTGGCAGGGAAGGACAGTTAGGGGTGATCAGGCAGGCAGCCAGAGACACTTAGGGGCAATCAGGCCAGCAGGGGAGAGCAGTTGGGGGTGAAATCAGGCTGGCAGTGGAGGGCCGTTGGGGGCAACCAGGCCAGCAGAGGAGGCCCAATGGGGGCAAGATCAGGGAGGTGAGGGGGGGGGGATTGGGAATGAGATCAGGCCAGCAGGGGAGGGCAATTGGGGAAGAAATCAGGCTGGCAGGGGAGGGCAGTTAGGGGTGATCAGGCAGACAGGCAGAGAGGTTAGGTGAATCAGGCAAACAGGCAGAGGCAGTTAGGGGCGATCAGGTAGGCAGGCAGGCAGATGAGTGGTTAGAAGCCAGCAGTCCCAGATTGCAAGATTGGGAATTGGGCCTTAACTGGCAGTCAGACATCCCTTGAGGGGGTCCCAGATTGGAGAGGGTACAGGCTAGGCTGAGGGAACCCCCCCTCCATGCATGAATTTCATGCACTGGGCCACCAGTAGTACTATAAGGTTAATATTTATATCATGCATTATAGTTTCATTATACTTTCATACCAAGATTACTTTACATCTAATGCAATACCAAGAAATTTAATATCCTAGTACTGTGCTTGGCAAACTGCAGCTCACGAGCCTCATGCGGCTCTTTGGCTCCTTGAGTGTGGCTCTTCCACAAAATATCATGGCCTGGGTTAGTCTATTTTGAAGAAGTGGAGCTAGAAGAAGTTTAAGTTTAAAAAAATGTGGCTCTCAAAAGAAATTTCAATCATTGTACTGTTGATATTTGGCTCTGCTGACTAATGAGTTTGCCGACCACTGTCCTAGTAGAATCATTCTCAGTGGAGAAGTGATTGTTATAGCTTTTCAAGAGGTTGAGTCCATCACCTTGAGTTCTTTAGCATGAATTATGATCAACTCAAATATCAAGGCAAATTAAACAACGGGCAAAGGAACTGAATAGACAATTCTCCAAAGTGGACTTATAAATTGCTAAGAGACATGAAAAACTGCTAATGCTACTAGTCATCAGATAAATGCAAATTAAAACAACAGTGAGATATAACCTCACACATGCCAGAATAGCTACCATCAATAAATCAATAAACAACAAATTCTGGAGATGATTTATAGAAAAGGAACCCCTAGTGCACTGTTGGTGGGAATGCAGATTGGTGGAGTCACTATGGAAAACAGTGTGGTGTTTCCTCAAAAAATTAAAAATGGAACTGCCTTTTGGCTCAGTGATCCCACTTCTGGGAATATATTCTTAAGAATCCTGAAACACCAATTTGAAAGAATATATGCCCTCCTATGATCATAGCAGTGTTATTAACAATAGCCAAGATTTGGAAACAGCCCAAATGCCTGTGAGTAGGTGAGTAGTTAAAAAACAACAACTGTGGCACATGTACACAATGGAATACTACACAGCTGTAAAAAGGAGGAATGCTTATCTTTTGTGACAGCATGGGTAGACCTAGAGATTATTATGCTAAGCAAAATAAGCTACTTAGAGAAAGACAAATATAATATGTTCTCACGTATATGTGTAATCTAATCAACAAAATAAACTGATGACAAAAATAGAACCAGAGCCATGGATACATGGTATAGACTGACAAATGTCAGAGGGGAAGTGGTTGTGGTGAACTGGATGAAAGAAAGTGAAGAGAATAGCCAAAGAACATATATGCATAGTTCATGGGCACAGACAGCAGTGTGGTGAGGGCCAGCGGGAGGGGATAGCAGGATCTGGGTGGAGGTGGGAAAAGGGAGGGAAAATGGGGAATGGCTTTATTAATGTTAACAATAAAAATAAAATGATAGATGACTAGATATTTATTTTCAGTCTTGATTTAGCATGTTAAAATCCAATCTCAGAAACCACTAAGAGTATTCATTAATGCCCTTTATAGTCTCTGATCTTCTCATTCTGGGAACATAATAGACTTGTACTTTCCTAATTTTTTTTAAAGATAACCATAGCCAATGAGATGATAGATCAAGAAATAGCTGTCAGTATCCTGTAGAAGCTTTAAGTGCAGTGCACATTTCCCTGTATAGGTGCAGGTAAGTAATTTTATTGATATTGGGCTTCCATTAGCCTCCATCCCTTTTTGACCTTTCTGTCCCTTCTTGATCATGTAGTATAAATAAATAAATAAATAAACAAACTTTGTTGCTTAGGGCCAGGGAGTTTTGAGTTAAAACACCATATAACAATGGAACTTGATTGATATACTAGTACTTAAACTAAAATAATTTCAATTATTAATAAAACTAGAGGCCCGGTACACTAAATTCATGCACAGGTAGGTTCCCTAGCAGCTGCAGGCTGCTGGCTGCAGCCTCCTTTGCCCAGCTGCCAGCTGTTGGCTGGGGCCTTCCTTTGTTCTGAGCCATTCCCTGGCAGTCAGCACACGTCATAGCGAGTGATCAAACTCCAGGTCGGTCGAACTCCTGAGGGACACTTTGCATATTAGGTTTTTATATATATATAGATTACAGCACACTTAGCTTAATCACTATTTTTTTTCAGTTGCATTGAATTTGTCCAGTATTATTATTATTAGATCTATATTCAATTTTGGGGATGGGGTGATAAATACCTATATTCTACATATACAGATCCTCTGTGAAAAAAAAATACATTTTAATTAAGCAATAAACTCAACTGAATTTCTGCTCATAAATTTAATTTCCTGTCTAAAAATTACATCCCTAGAGCATAACAGCTTAATAATAAATTTGGTCCAGCCGGTGTGATAGACTGGCTTGCTGTCAGATTTTATATAAGGAACTTGCAGAAGAGAATATCTAATCTTCAAATGAAAAAGTATAAATTATAAAAGTTATTTGAAAGGAGTAAATTTAAACTAAGAATTTTACTGAGATGTGAACCCGATCTTTCTCCTTGTTTACAACCTTATTCTATTCTTAAATTTTGTCAAGCTATAGAGCTCTCACAATATTATATTCTCCTCTATGTCATATTTAGTGATTTAATGTTTTACCCTTGTATGTTTCATTTCTATAGCAGATGAGTAATGTGTGAGCCCAAGGCAAGGCTCTAACTGCCATCTTCCCAACTTATTTTGCCATTTCCCACATTCCAATACACTGAAACACACATGATCTCTCTCACATACACACACATGAAAATTTATGACTATCTCCATTTGCCATTAAGAATAACAGATGATAAGGCAAAAGAAGCTCCCATTGAATACTGAATAGATAATCATACTTAATAGAACTGGTCTATTATATGTTTCTTTGTCTAACATATAAAGCTTGCAATATTTCTCTAAGGTTACTGGAGACAAAAAAACTCATTTTAAACCATTCTTTTGGTCTTATATTTTTATATCATACATTCATTCTGCCTCAATGAGAAAAAAAAAAAAAAAAAAGATCTACAAGCTATGGTTTTCAGTATTCAGCATACATATTTTCCTGCTCCATTCTTACAAATTTGCAGTTTCAAATGTTCACTTCCACACACTAAAAGTTTTCTGCCAGATTATGAAACAGGAATTTTTAGGGCTGAAAAAGATGTTTTAGGAAATTTTAGAAATTAAGAGGACCATGGAAGAAGCACAAGGCCGAAGAGCAGCAGAAGGTATATTTCCACAGAATGAGGCAGCTGGGAACACCAAAAGGTCTATATTTACAAAATAAAGGGAAGGAAGCCCTTCATCTAGAAGGAGAAGAAGAAAGCCCAAAGGGAATAGAAAAACAATAAGGAAGGAGGGGGGAAGAACCTCACATGTCCCATGTGAGGTTTGACCTTTGAGCCCAGGAGTTACTATAGTAACCAGTCTAAGGGAATAGTGACCAATCACAGGGGATATCAAAGCACCAAGATCTGCAGCCTTTATAAGCCATAGGGAAAAGGAACTCAGTGGGAACCTTTCCCCCTCCCCACATGGGAGTCGATACTTGTTCTTTTATAAATTTCCACCTTTGCTATTATCATCTTCTGTCCATGGATTCATTCTTCAATTCCGGTGGACAAAGAATTCTGGTCCTAGTCCAGGGGAACATCACATGTTCCAGTCCCAAAATTCCGTATCAATTACATTTTCCACATTGCATGGATTCACTTCATAGTGACCCTACTCTCCAACTTTACTGATTTTAAATGTCAGAAGTTTCAGTGTGGGATTATTTTATAATAGTTTTATTGTGATATTTATTGTGATACTAGTAGCCCTGCACGCAAATCCATGTGCCAGTAGCTCACCAGTAGCTTGCTGCAACCCTCCAGAAGCTCTCTGACGGCTGCCCTTTCCTCCTGTATCTCCCTTCAACACCCCCCCTCCACCTGCCCCTTGTAGCTTGCTGCCCTGCCCCCTCTTGTAGCTCTCCTCCCCCCACTTGTAGCTCACTGCCCCACCCTCCTGCTGATCCATGATCTAGTCATTACGTGGCTGGCCATTAGGCTTCATGGCATAACAACCATTTGCATATTACATCTTTATTATATAGGATTATTTATATGCTAAACTATGCACCTTTTAAAAGTGTAAAATTCAGTGGTTTTTAGTATATCCACAGAGTTGTGTGATCATCATTGCTATCTAACTTTAGAATATACCATCACTTTTCCCAAAAGCCCTATGTACATTAGAACTCATTTCCCCTTCCTTTCTTGCAAACAGGCCAAGAATACCACTAATCTACTTTTGGTCTCCACAGATTTGTCTTTTCTGGACATTTCAAATGAAAGAAATCATAGGCAGCTGTGAAATCAAAGAAAAGTAGACAAATGTACAATACAGTATATTAAAAACCAAGTTCATACCACAGTAATAAAAAAATGTGTTCAATTTAATCAAAAAGTAGTGTTCCACTAATGGAAGACTTTATCTACATAGAGAGTTGATGCCATGTGTATTATCCATTCTGCAATCTGAAGTCTTCAAAATAATAATTCTAGGCTATAGAAACACTCACAGAAAATAATAGGTACTATATAAGTAGGCAAGGACAGAGATATTACTAAAATCTTAAGTCTTTAATAACAATTAACTTGTCTGTCATTGTGATAAGACCCTAATGGAACAACTATAGACCTAAATGCTTCTGTGGGACAGGTAGATAAGGAGTGATATTTCTTTAGGTAATCCCCTCAACAACCCTTATATAATCTCCAAGTACTATATTGTGATTGGTTCTATGATAAATTATTGCTGTTTAGACTTAACAAAATTTTATTTTCTCTGTTCCAATTTATTCATAGGTATGAAATTAATAAGAGATGACTTTCTAAAAATGTTTAAAAGGAAATAAATAAAAATTCATTAAGAATTTTAAATGCTTAGAATTAAGTCTTTGAAAATCTAGCAACATAAAATCATCCTTTACATTGCTCTGCATAATACTACAATAAACAATAAGGATCACATACAGGGTAAAATATTTCATTACTTGGTTTACTTTTCTAAGCTATCCATCAGTAAATTTTAATTATTTTCAAGACAAAAAAAAAACTTTCATAGAAGTCTTTTTAAAAGTTTTACACAAAAAGGTGATAAGAAAATTATGCTTGTCTGAGGATGTGAGTAATACAGATAATTTATTTGCCCTTAAAGTAACAGAAAAAAACTAATGTTTGAGTACAATGAAATTAAAAGGTTTTAGCACGTGTGATCTGAACAATGTGAGATTAATTTTTAATATAGTGAATTAATTAAGCAGGTAATGAGGAACAGAATATATACTATTTCTAATTCAAATAAATAGAAAAATGGCCCAGATCTTAAAATAAATAAATACCATCCATCATAGATACACCCTAACTTATGTTTATTGGAAAATATTAATGGCAACAGATATAACAGAATGTTAGATGAATTCCATTGCTGATTTTGTTTTACGAAATTACATTTCATTTCAACCCTCATCTGTAACTTTCTGTGGAGTTAATCATAGGACATTACTCATTTCTGAAGGTGTTAATGTACCATAAAGGATTTGTATTATCATTAGACATTCTATCCATGCCAGGTGTTACATGTTGTCTGCATCTGCTCTGAAGTTCATTTAATAGCTTATAAATCTTTATGACCATATGATGTGTTTCTATATGATCACTTGCATCCTTTAAAGGATTCTATTAAAATAAAGATTATAAACTTAAATTGTTCTTTACAACTTTTTATATAACTCAATACCTATTGATTAGTTTAAAATATTTTGCTTTTCATAATATTTAATTGCATTATTTGAGCAACCTTCAGTATATATGCATATAAATTTATTGAGATTAAAATATATTATCATATAATATCATATGGTGACTTGGGATCTAACTCCTGGAAGATAAATCACTTTACATATCCTAGATTCAGTTGCCTATTCTATCATTGTATTTGAATTAGATAATTTACAAGCAGTTACATTTTTAAAAAATGTTGGTTTTTATGATAAATACTAAATTGTGAACTATTTCACAACAAAAATTATAAATAAATATTTCACACATTAAAGATATTCCTTTATTACAGGTAGACTATACAAAAGTATATTAATTTAATTTGTTTATTTTACATTCTATATTTTCAACAAATATATCTAAATATACATTCCTGTACAAATTAAGTAGAATTTACACTAACAAAACAATAGATCCAAAAGAAATTTTTTATGTAATTTGATCACTCAACTATTTGAGCAAGAGACTAAGGAAAGTTTTTCATTAAAACATGCAACGGGGGGATAAGGACACATATGTAATAACTTAATCAATGAGGAAAAAATAAAATAAATTAAAGTACAAAAATAAAATAAAAGGACTGTGTACACACACACACTCACACACACACACAAACATGCTTTCTTCCTAATAAAAGTTATTTTAAAGATATTTAGGCTAAACTCGACATCTAAACATCTAAAGCTATTTAACAAATTTTGTTTTAAAATAAGAGGCATCTTCTATCTGTCTCTCTTTTTCTTTCTTTCCCTCTCTCTCTCCTTTATTCTTTCTATGAAATATCCCTGGGTTTGAATAGCAACATTTAGAAAAACATCAGGATTTATCATTGGGATGTTTAGAGTTCAGGCAATATCATTTAGCTTTATGTGATATATTTAATTAATAAAAGATTTGTATGTATCATTAAGCCATAAGCTCATAAAACTCAAAAAAAAGTTAGAATGTATTCATTGGGTTCTTTTTAGGCCAATCAAAAGCGTTCTGTCATTATTCTAAGTTGATGGTTACAATGGTCTTCTTTTGTGTCTATAATGTACCTCACCTTTTTTACAGTGTAGCAGAAATCCAGAAATACTTAAAAACTTGTATTATTCAGTAATTATTTTTCAAAATTACAAACAAAGAAGTCGATATTCAACATAGTAATTATTATTTTAGCAAATGTCTAAGCAAAATTGTTAATGTAGATTTGGTCTTTACAATGAGAGTTTTTTTGTTTATTTGTTTGTTTGTTTGTTTGTTTTATATAATCACAGAGAGAAAACTAGGGAGAATATCTGTTATATAATATTTATGTAAAGCTGCTTGTCAGTATACATTTAAACAATCATGGGTGAGTATCCACAGTTCCTAATGATTTGCATGTGTTTCCTCAATTCTGTCAGTAACTCTATAAAGTAGATAAAAGCTTGTACATATTTTAAAGATGAGGGAACTGAGGTACAGGGACATTAAGAAACATTAAACACTATAGGTTCAAGCAGTGATCTGCGTGCATAATCAGTACACTCTGTAGGTTTTCAGTATTTTAATAATGGCCACACACATACACTGAGTGGCTAGATTATTATGATCTCTGAACACATAATAATCTGGCCACTCTGTGTATATCCTATATGACAAAAAGTTAATATGCAAATTGTCCCCTCAACCAGAAGTTTGACCAGCAGGCAGGCTGGCCAACTGCCCATGTCCCCTCCCCCTGGTTAAGCTGGCTGGACCGCATCCATGTATGAATTCATGCACCGGGCCTCTAATATATATATAGAGATCATAATAATCTAACACTCAGTATATTGTAGAATAGTAGACAAATTTACAATCTTACATGTTCCCCAATTTAAATTCATTATCTTCCTTTTCTCCACTTATTCTTATAATTATTTCAAAACTTTCTTTTTCACTTTTAAGTATATATTAATACCTCTAGATTTTTATGGTATAAAAATAATTAAAATAAAATTACAGATGTAAAATGATTGTTAAATGCTCATTCCAAACTTTTGAACAAAAATTTGATATTGATCAGGAGCTTCACCATCAATTGTTATGTGACTGCGGACCATTTTCAGTCATGAGAATGGAGGTTTTGTTTTGTTGTTTCTTCCTGGAATCCTCAGTCTCTGAATTAGTTCTGTGTCCTATTGCTTTTCCATTTCTTAGAATTACTCTGTTCTGTTCTCTCTCATCTGATGTAATAAGAAGACCCACATTGGCAACTATATAGTTAATGCTATCTTCTGAAAAATGCAAAAATCAAATATGTGCCCTTTGGATACAGCAAGATTTTTCTTTGTATACTGAGAACTTTTGACATGTCAGGATATATATGTATTCATTTCTTTGCCTGGTAGATTTATTATTACAGTTAATAGCAAGTACAAGTGCTATAAGGCTATCTATGTATATAAAGAGGTAATGTGCAAATTAGCTGGGACACCATAACAGTGACGACTGCTCAGAAGGAGGCTACGTGCTCAGGTGGACAGGAGGGGACTGCTGCGTTGTGAGGCAAGCCACAGATGGTGCAGGCCCACAGGGAACAGAGAGTAGGGCCTGCCTGCCAGCCACCGCAGCAGCGAGCAGACAGGCCTGCAGAGAGCAGAGAACACGGCCTACCCACAGAGAACAGGGCCTGCCAGCTGCCGCAGCAGCAAGGAGGCCCACAGAGAACGTGGTCTGCCAGCGGGGGCGTGCTGGCAGTCCCACCTCTGCACATGAGCTGCAGAGGAAACGCCTTTTCTGACCGCTCACTGGCTAAGCTCCTGGTACGCCACTCTCAGTGTTCTTGGTAACTTGTGTAATAAGAATCCAACAAGGTGATTTAAGGTTTTTCCACCTCACTCCTGGAGGAAAAAACGAAGGTCCACTGCTGGAGGAGCTAAGAAATGTCATATCCTGCCCTAGCCAGTTTTGCTCAGTGGATAGAGCCCCAGCCTGCAGACTGTAAGGTCCGGGTTTGATTCAATCAAAAGCATATACCTAGGTTGCAGGCTCTTCCCTGGCCAGGTTCCAGGTCAGGGCTCATGCAGGGGGCAATCAATCAAAGTGTCCCTCTCACATTGATGTTTCTCTCTGTCCTTCCCTTTCTCTTCCATGTCTCTAAAAATCAATGGAAACAAATCCTCAGGTGAGGATAAAAAGAAAGAAAGAAAGAAAGAAGAAAGAAAGAAATAAAGAAATGGAAAGAAGGAAGGAAGGAAGGAAGGAAGGAAGGAAGGAAGGAAGGAAGGAAGGAAGGAAGAGGTAAGAAAGAAAGAAAGAAAGAAAGAAAGAAAGAAAGAAAGAAAGAAAGAAAGAAAGAAAGAAAGGTCATTTCCTATGAAAGAGACATCTTGAAAATGCCTAAAGAAAGTTGTCATATTTTCGTGGTGAAGCGACTGGAGTCCGTGTTGATAAAAACACCTTAGAGGCTGTGGCAGCTGGCAGTGGCAGCATCAGCGGGGTAATGGGGGTGTCACCTTCCCCTGATCAGCCTGGTCACCTCCTGCAGAAGGAGGCCTAAGCCATCAGTAGGACATCCCCTGAGGGCTCCCAGATTGGAGAGGGTGCAGGTTGGGCTGAGTGACACCCCCAGGCATGAATTTCATGCACTGGGCCTTTAGTCCTATATAATGAAATCCTAGGTGTCATCACACCCTTGCGTGATGCCCTCGCACAACATTGTCACAAGATGGCCACCACAAGATGGCCACCACAAGATGGAAGGCAGGGGATGGCAGTTAGGGACAACCAAGCTGGCAGAGGAGGGCAGTTGGGGGTGTCCATGCTGGCAGGGGAGGGCAGTTGGGGGCCATTAATCTGGCAGGGGGGGGAGTTGGTGGAGAGATAAGGCCAGCAGGGGAGGGCAGTTGGGGGTGATGAGGCTAAAAATGGTAGTCAGACATCCCCCAACGGATTCCAGATTGGAGAGGATGCAGACCAGGCTGAGGGACCCCCACCACGTGCACAAATTTTGTGCAGCTGGCATCTAGTCCTATCTAATAAAAGAGTGATATGCAAATTGACCATACCTCCACTACATCCACAAGCCACACCCACCAGCCAATTAGGAGCGAGTATAAAAATTAACCCAACCAAGATGGCTGTGGCCACAGAGAGAGCAGGAGGCTTGGGTTTCCCTGACAATGGAGGAAGCCAAGCTTCCACACACACCCTTTCAGGTCCAGGCCTGTACTCAAGGCTACAAAGTTTTAATTATAGAAGATAAATAAATCCCAACAGCTCTAACCGGTTTGGCTCAGTGGATAGAGTATTGGCCTGAGGACTGAAGGGTCCCAGGTTCGATACCAGTCAAGGGCATGTACTTTGGTTGCAGGCACATCCCCAGTAAGGAGTGTACAGGAGGCAGCTGATTGGTGTTTCTCTCTCATTGATGTTTCTAACTCTCTATCCCTCTTCCTTCCTCTCTGTAAAAAATCAATGAAAATATATTAAAATATATAAATAAATAAATCCCAACAAAAATGGTGGAAGCCATGGAGCTGGAGAGAGCAGGAGGCTTGAGTTGCCCTTGGCAATGGACGAAGCCAAGCTCCTGCAGCCTTGGCCTCTGCTCAAGGCTACAAAGTTTCAATTGCAGAAGATAAATAAATCCCAGATACCAGGGCCTCTGTTTGGGTCACTGGGGGGCATGGCTGGCCTGCAAACACTCCCAGTCTGCTCCACATCCCAAGGAAACCCTCACCCTGATCTGGCACACCCTTCAGGGCAAACCAGCCAGTCCCCACCCATGCACCAGGCCTCTATCCTATCTAATCCTATCTAATAAGAGAATAATATGCAAATTGCCCATCACTCCAATACATAAGATGGCTGCCCCCATGTGGACACAAGATGGCCACCACAAGATGGCCAGCAGAGAAGGGCAGTTGGGAAAGACAGGTCTGCAAGAGGGCAGTTGGGGGAGACCAGGCCTGCAAGAGAGGGCAGTTGTGGGTGATCAGGCCAGCAGGGGAGGGCAGTTGAGGGAGACCAGGCCTGTAAGAGAGGCCAGTTGGGGGCAACCGGGCCTGCAGGAGAGGGCAGTTTGGGGCAAACAGGCTGGCAGGGTAGTGGTTAGTGGGTGATCAGGCTGCCAGGCAGAAGCGGTTAGGGGCAATCAGGAAGGCAGGCAGGTGAGCAGTTGGGAGCCAGCAGTCTTGGATTGTGAGAGGGATGGATCGGGCCTAAATGGGCAGTCGGACATCCCTCGAGTGGTCCCAGATTGGAAAGAGTGCAGGCTGGACTGAGGGGTACCCCCCCCCCCCGGTTCATGAATTTTGTGCAACAGGCCTCTAGTCTATATATAAAAGGCTAATATGCAAAGTGTCCCCTTGGGAGTTTGATCACTTGCTATGATGTGCACCACCACGGGGAGTGGGGTGAAAGGCGCAGAACAAAGGGATGCCCAGCAGGCAGCTGGCAGCCGGGGAAGGAAGGCCCTGGCTGGCAGCCGGAAGGCCCTGATGAGCCCTGATCACCGACCAGACCTAGGGACCCTACCATTCATGAATTTCATGCACCAGGCTTCTAGTTTGCATATAAGCAAATACACAGAATCTCTATAAAACATAATTTACAAATTTTACACATCAATTATTACCGAAACTGTCCCCAATAAGTGGCTTTCATATTTTCATATAATAAAAATAATTACAATTTCATTTCCATAGTTGTTAAATTTTATCAAACTTCATAATAGAATAATAATACTTAGGTCAAAGAGAAAGAGTATTTGCTAAAATTCTGTGGTACACAAAGATTTTATATTTTTGGCCAATCTGACAAAAATATGTATAATTTTGACTAATTCCCACTTGAAAGCAATTGTTGTGTAGGCCATTGTCATTTTTTTATTTGACAGACTAAGAGGAAAGAGATTGGTGCCCCTGACTAAATAGTCAGGTATTTCATTTTTTTAAATTTCTTGTGGCACACTGATTGAAAATCGCTTGTATAAAAGGAAGTTAAGGATTTTATTCTAAGTTCCAAGAGGAGATGTGGGCACATGTGTGGGAAAATTACATGACTTCACTAGAAACCACTGGAATAATAGGATTCTATGGTTTGAGTCCCAGGAGAGATTTTCATATTTCTTTTTGGGGGGGATTGATGGATCGGGGATGAGAATCTGGTTTTTGATTGTGGTACTGAAATAGGAATTTTAGGAGTGAAATAGGACAGGTTTAGGAAATTTTAGAAATTTTGGAAATTAAGGAGACCATGGAGGAAGCACAGGGCTGCAGAGCAGCAGAAGGTATATTTCCATAGAATGGGGGAGCTGGAAAAGCTGCAACAGGTACATTTCCATAGAATGAGGGAGCTGGGAACAGCAAAAGGTCTATATTTACAAAATAAAGGGAAGGTAGCCCCTCATCCAGAAGGAGAAGAAGAAAGCCCAAAGGGAACAGGAAAACAATAAGGAAGGAGGGGGGAAACTTAACTTGTCTACATCAATTAAAGTTGGTTTTGTTGTACATGCTTAGCTGCACTTTTAGCAGCCGATTGGTGAAGTTAAGTGAGGACTTACTGTATTACTAAGTATTTTTGCCACTGCCTGATACAGATGATCAGGTAATCATCATTCCAGCCTTCAAGAAGAGTTTTGTCACTGATGTCCTCTCAAATACTAAGCCAACTATTAATTGCTTTTTGGAAGCCACCACCCTCCTTTTGCTACAAATTTCTGTATCACTTTTACTAATTTTTTTTTAACAAGACAGACCTGGTCACATGGCTCTAACCCAACTGGGCAATTTAGAGGAGTGGCTGGGGATTCTCTAAGCACTAATAATATAGTCCACATCACTTGATCATGATTTCTCTTTTAACCTTTCCCTTTTTCTTTGCTTCCAAACAGTAGGAAAGAGTAGGACTGAAGAGGGAATGAATTCTTCACAAGAATGAAAGACTCGATTACCTGAGAAAATTTTTTTTAAGTTGGGGTTGCTTACAGGAAGTTGTGCAGAAGGGACAGAATGTAAGCTCCAACTTGAAAGATGATTTTCTTAGGAGAGAAAGACTGGGGATAGCAAAGGTTTCCAACACTGTCTCATCAAAATATTGAGTTTCTTTTGGTAAGTATAAACATCAGTTTTTGTCCTAGATTCATGAAATGAGACTTGCCAAATGTAGTACCCTAAGAGTTTATGTTTACTGCAAATATGGTATGCTCTTTATATGCAGCTATCTAAATTATGAAATGAATGTTTCACTTTGATTCACAAAACATTATCTTTATAATATGGGAAACTACTTAAAACACATTCTCTAATCCATTCTAATATTAAAAATCACCAGTTTGATCACTACAATAGACTCTAGACTTTGCCAATAAAGCCAGGAACTTCAATTGCTTTGTTTAAAATTGTAACATTTTTAGTGTTCCAAATAATTTGTCACTATCAGGAAAAGTCTGCAAGGCTCATTACAGAAATCTGACTCAAATTTTGTGATTACCGAGATTAGTAATTTTCTCTAGTAGAGAAAATTCGTTTAATTAAATGTTTTGTTATGCTTTAATTTGACTACATTAGCATGATAGTACTAACATAACTTACATAAGTTTCTTTAAAATAAAAACTGTTTTGGAAGTTAGATCTTTGTTTCAGACAAGATATCAGCATGAAACATATGACACAGTAATTTAGAATCCCTAAGGGATTATTTAATAAATAGAACAGTTATAAAAGTGTGAGCAGAGAATAGCAAATCAGAAAAGATAATATTATTCCAGGGAGTGTATAACCACAGAGCTATTACCACTTCTAGGACCATAAGAAAGGAGGGAGGGAACAGTTACTAAGAAAAGAATGGGTAGCTTGTAATAGGCAGTGACCTTCAATTGTGGAACCCAACCCAACTAGGGTAACTCTGTAAGAAAGGAACCTGAGGAATAACTAAATGCTCTCACTTCATGCTTTTACTTTTGGTTTATTTCCTGTCAAGGATCTCATTGACTGAAATAAACCACTAGCAAGAAAGCAAAAAATCTAATGATGGAATACATGTAAGCTAGCCTTCCAGGAAAGATATTTGGGTGAAGAAATGTAAAGAATGTACCAGGGGGAGCAGATTGAGATTTGGTGAAAGGTAAAAAAAATAAGTAGGCCATAAAAAATAGTAAGACTAGTATAACTACAAATATCTACCATTTAGTTTATTTTATAAATATTTTTGGGAAATTTCTTCTGGTTTATAACTTTCAATGATTATTATTGAATAACAGAATGGCAAAACTTTCCTTATGCTGATCTGATCAAAGTTGACATAAATACTACAGTGTATTTGAGTTGCTATTGCTAGAATCACATTTCCAACAAAATATCAATATTTTATAAAGTTTATTTGATATGTAGCTATAGTGAAATAGAATTTATTTGATTTATAACAACAAAATATTCATTCAAGGAAATAATCAGATGCCATTAATTAAAATTACTAAATTTATGAAATAAACTAGCATCTTATGTTCAATGTTTAAAAAAAGTGAGCTCCTAAAATGCTCATATAAATTCCATGCAATAGAGTTAATTTCAATACATATAAATAAACCGATATGTGATTGTTCTGTAAATGTTCTTTTTTCATATATTGTATGAAATTGAATAGAATACTGGCCCCTTGTGAACTTATTTAGCCTAAATTAACTTCTTAAGACCCTACCTCCATATAGTCACATTGGGGATTAGTGCTTCAGCATATGAATTAGGGATAACACAATTTAGTCCATAACAAATGATATTTATTAAGATAAATTTGTTTTATTAGTAAAAAATCATAATCACTTTCATTTATAAAGCCAGTTAATAATGATAATTTGGTGTGGCTCAGTGGTAGAGCATCAGCCTTGGGTTCTATTCCTGGTCAAGGCCTGTACCTGGTTTGCAGATTTGTTCACATGACCCAGGATTGAGGTGCTTGTGGGAGACAACCAATTAATGTTTCTCTTGCACATCAATGTTTTCTTTCTCTCCCCTTCCATTCCACTCTCTTTGAAAAAGAAAAAAAAAAAATCTTGGATGAGGATTAACAAAACAAGTAAACAAAACACACTTTGAAATATGAGATAAGGAGTAAGAGTTTTAAAGTTATATCTCAATCTTTTGATATATTGAATTTATTAATATATTCATTTATTTTAAAGTTTTATTTATTTTTTTATTGCTTGAAGTATTACAAATAGTAGTACATATGTCTCCTTTTTCCCCCCATTGACCTCCCCCTGGCCTCCCCTACCCCCCAGTACATGCCTTCACCTGCCCGCCCGCCCCCCGCAACCTCCCCTGCCTTCCCACTGTAGTTTGACAGCCTGTTCAATGTTTCTTTGCCTCTGTATCTATTTTTTCCCCCATTTCTTTCTTTTAAAAATTTTTGCCTCTGCAGACTAGAAATAAATATATAACAAAAAAAAATCTAAGAATGACTTTTAGTTTAGGATAGTCATAACTTACATAGCTGATTCCAAAACACAAATTATAATTTTTACTTCTCATTTGAAACCATAATGGTCTACTTTTTAGATTCCATAACTGGAAAATTATTACTTTTGAGGAAATCTATGAAAAGTTTGTTTTTTAATCCTTATTATTTGACAAAAGTATTTTAATTGATCATCTGATACTATGAGTTGTACATTCTTTTTATTTTATTTTTTATTTTTATTTATTTTATTTTTTAAATTTTTTTATTGTTTGAAGTATTACAAATAGTAGTACATATGTCTTCTTTTTTTTCCCCCCAATTGACCTCCCCCTGGCTTCCCCTACCCCCCAGTACATGCCTTCACCTGCCTGCCCTCCCCCCCTCCCCCAGTGTCTTGTATCCATTGGTTATGCTTATATGTATGCGTACAAGTCCTTTGGTTGATCTCTTACAGCCCCCCTCGCCCAACCTCTCCTGCCTTCTTTTTAAAATGTCAACTATTAAATGTCCATTTCTGTTGAGTATTTATGCAAAATATCAAGAATTAAACAGCTACATTTCTTTGGTTTTTCATTGTGAGTCAAAAATTTAAATTGTTATTTATCATTGATGTTTTTTCTAAAGACCATAATTCTATGACACTACATATTTTGACAGTAGTAATTTTAATTATTAAATTACCACCAAGATTCTAGAGATATTCAGTAATGGAACAGTATGATTTTGTTTGTTTTATTTTTATATATCCATATTTGCACATTTTATTTTTTAGATATGGCATCAAATAATAAGTGACAAAAGAAAAAATACATAATTGAGCTCCTTCAACATTAAAAACTTTCATGCTTCAAAGGACAAACCAACTGAAAAGATAACTCTCAGGATGAGAGCAAATATTTGCAAGTCATATATCTGACAAGAGATTTCCATCAACAATGTATAAAAACTCTTACAACTATACAAAAAAAAATACAAATATCACAATTTAAATGGAAAAAAGATTTGAATAGATATTTCTTCAAAAATATATATAAAAGGAAAAAAGATTTGAATAGATATTTCTTCAAAAATATATATAAAAGTGCCATGAAAAGATGTTCAAAATCATTAGCCAAATGGGAAATGTAAATCAACGTCACTTCATATTCTCTAAGATGACTATGACCAAAAAGATAAAAACATGTGTTGCCCAGGATGTATAGAAATTGGGAACTTCATATGTTACTAATGAATATGTAAAATGATTCATCTGTATATAAAGAAAAAAAGACACTTCACATCATTGGTCCCTAGGAATCAGGACTTGAACTTTTATTGCTTTTTTTTATTGTGCTTCACAGATATTGCTTTTTTTCTTTCTTTCTTTTGTCTTTTACAAAATGAAGGCCTTATACTCTATCAACAACAACAAACAAACAAACAAAACAAAACAAAAAAAGAAAGAAAGAAAAATAGCCTGGCTCTTCATTAAAATGTCAAACATAAAATTTCCATACAACCAACAAATTCCACTTCTAATTATAATATATAGACAATAGAAAAAAATATATATGTCAAACAAAACCTTGTAAATGAAAGTTTATAGAAGCATAATTCACATTAGCCAGGATGGGTAAAAAGCCTAAATATCTATCAATTAATAACCCACAAAGGTGGCATATCCACACAATGGAATAGTATTCAGCAATGAAAAGGAATGATATATGCCACAATATGGATGAAGTTTGAAAACATTAATGTTAAGTGAAAGAAATACGTAACAAAATACTAAGTATGATGATTCCATTCATATATGTCTAAAATAAGCAAATCCAAAGTAATATAAAGTGCAGTAGTGGTTGCAAGGGACTAGGAGTAGGGCTGATGAAAAGCAACTGCTTATAGGTATGGGGATTCCTCTAGGCCCTAGTGGTCGGCAAACTCATTAGTCAACAGATCCAAATATCAACAGTACAATGATTGAAATTGCTTTTGAGAGCCGAAAACCGACTTCTGCGCATGGGCCACCAAGTTACAATCGCACTGGTCACCTCCTGCAGAAGGTGACCATGCCCACACGTGGTATTTTGTGGAAGAGCCACAATCAAGGGGCGTAAGAGCCACTGCTCTAGGGTATGTATATTTTCTAAAATTAAGTAGTTGCGATGGCTGTGCAACTCTGGTGGATGTATTAAAAACAACTGAATTCTATACTTTATATGGGTGAATTTTATCTCAATAAAGCTGTTATAAAATAATGATACTGTAAGTATTTAGACATCTCACTTGTTTTAAGCCGGTGTTCCTATTAGACCATTTTGTTTTAGAGAGGGAAACAGCAATAGTACATACAATGATGAGAATAAGAGGTTACTCAAGAATATAATTTATCACATTTATTAATATCTTTAAAACTTTATCATTTAACTTGGAAAGGCCAGTCTATGGAGGTGGTACCACCTCTCCTTTACAATCTCATTTTGGTATGTTAGATTCTTAACATAATGAAGTTGGATTTTTAGGAATGACACTAAGGATTTTAGGCCTCATATTATTTCTTTATAAAATAATTGTATATCAGTGTTCAATGTGTGGTCTCTGGTCTAATCCCAATATCATCATATATACTAACTGTGTGAGCTTGAGCAGCTATTTCTTGCTCATAATCTGAAATGGGAGTTAATAGGTTTAAAGCATCTTCTTTCCACATGATAATGTCTAGCAAATGGAAAGCACTATTCTTAGTAAGCCAATTACTAGTAATTACTATTAAAACTTTGTCTTAGTTTTAGGCTCAATCTTAGCAGTAATGGCAATAGTACTATAGTAGTACATTTAGTATTACTATCATTTATAGTAGAATTAGTAAATATGTTCTCTTGTACAGTTCAACAAAATAACATGGATTGAAACTTAACAATAACATAATATATTTAAACATTGCTAGTTTAGCCAACATGAGTTAATCTCCAAATTTAAGAGTAAAGTCATCAAAAACACATATATAAAACAATGGGATAAGAAAGACATGACTTTCAATAGCACTTACTTTAGCTAGTTTGTGGGAAACTATACTAATATGAGCCAGGTCATTTCTCCTTCCATGGTATTTATCATAATTATTACCAGACTGACAAACAAAAAGAAAGAAATCAGCATGAAACTTGCCAACAGACAACATTTTTAACAGCGACTATTAATGTGCCAAATTCTAATAAACCTAGTGGTACAACAGGGATTAAAAGTTTTAAAGTGCTTTCAAATCAACCCTGTGGGGTATACAATATAGTGCTCCCCTTTTTTTAGGTAAGCAGTTTTTATTATTATACTTTCATTGCATTTATTAAGGTGACATTAGTTAATAAAATTACATAATTCTACAATACATCATCTGTATATTGTACTGTGTGTTTACTACCCCAAGTCGAATCTCCTTCTAATATTTATCCCCTCCATTTACCTTCTTCTCCCTTTCCTCACCCCCTTTTCCTCTTTCAATTACCATTATTGAAATTACCGTTATCTGTGTTCATGAGTCTTTTTATCCTGGGGCTGGGGATCAAACCTGCAACCCACGTACACGCCCTTGACTGGGAATTGAACCCACAACACTTCAGTACCCACTGCCCATGCTCTAACTACTTAGAAACGCTAGCCAGGGTTGAATTGTTATTTTTTTAACTTTATTCTTATTGTTGACACTACTACAGATGTCCCCATTTTCCCCATGTTTGCCCACCTTCACCCGGTCCCAGCCCCTCCTTCCCTCTGGCCATGATCACACTGTTGTCCGTGTCTGTGGGTTATGCATATATGTTCTTTCACTAACCTCTACACTTTCTTTCATCTACCCCACCCCCAAACCCACCCTTCTCTCCTTTCACAACTGTCCGTCCATTCCATGTATCCATGGCTCTGTTTCTATTTTGTTTGTCAGTTTATTTGATTCATTATATTTCACATATAAGTGAGATCACATGGTATTTGACTTTCTGTGAATGGTTTATCTTACTTAGAGTGTAATAATCTCCAGGTCTATCTATGCTTTTGCAAATAGATAGACCTGGAGAGCATAGATAGACCTGGAGATACCCAGTGCTATTCCATTGTGTAAATGTACCACTGCTTTTTAATCCACTCATCTGCTGAGGGAACTTGGGCTGTTTCCAGATCTTGCCTATACTATATAATAAAGAGTTAATATGCTAATTAGACTGAACAGCAGAACGACCATCTGGACATCCTTCCGGACAACTGTCTGGATAACCTTCTGTATGAAGCCAGGGCTGCGAGGGCCAGCCAAGGCTGTGAGGGGCTGTGAGGACTGGCCAAGGCTGTGAGGGGTTGTGAGGGCCGGATGGGCTGTGAGGGGTGGGAGTATTGCCCTGCACGAATTTCATGCATCGGGCCTCTAGTTGTAAATAATACTGCTATGAACATAAGGGTGCATATATTCTTCGGAATTGGTGTTTCAGAATTCTTAGGATTTTTCCCAGAAGTGGAATCACTGGGTCATAAGGCAGTTCCAGTGTTAATTTTTTTGAGGAAGCGCCATACTGTGTTCCACAATGGCTACACCAGTCTGCATTCCCACCAGCAGTGTACTAGGGTTCCCTTTTCTCCACATCCTTGCCAGCACTTTTGTTTGTTGATTTATTGATGGTAGCCATTCTGGCAGGTGTGAGGTGATATCTTATTGCAATTTTAATTTGCATTTCTCTGATGGTTAGTGACATTTAACATTTTCTCATAAATCTATAGTCCATCTTTATGTCCTCTTTGGGGAAGTGTCTGTTCAGGTCCTTTGTCCATTTTTAATTGGATTATCTGTCTCCCTGATGTTGAGTTGTATAAGTTCTTTATATATTTTGGAAATTAATCCTTTATCAGATATATCATTGTTATTTTTATACAGGTTGGAAAAGTTAACTCTATATCAGGTATCAGTATATGTGTGGAGCTAGATCTGTGCTTTTTTGTTTTGTTTTGTTTTTGCTTTGTTGCTATCTTTTACAATTATTTGACAATAATAAACTTATTTATTTTTAAAATTTAATCAATATAATTTTATTTAAAAATTTATTTAGATAAAATTGATACCTAATATTGTGTAAGCTTAAGTTGTACAAGGTGATGATTTGATACATGTATATATTGCAAAATGATTAACACAAAGATTCATCACACTTTTATCATCACACATAATTACCAAGTTTTTCTGTGTTAAGAACATTTCAAATCTACTTCCTCAGCAACTTCTAAGTACATAATACAGATTTATTAACTACTAGAGGCCAGGTGCACAAGTCTGTGCACAGCAGGGCCAGCCAGGGGGAGAGGCTGCAGGCAGTTGGCTGGCCAGCCATGCCCCCTATTGAGGGGACAATTTGCATATTACTCTTTTATTATATAGGACTAGAGGCCTGGTGCATGAAATTTGTGCATGGTGGGTATGTCCCTCAGCCCAGCCTAAACCCTCTCCAATCTGGGACCTCTCCAGGATATCTGACTGGCCTAAACGGGCAGTCGGACATCCATCTCATAATCCAGGACTGCTGGCTCCCAACTGCTCACCTGCCTGTCTTCCTGATTGCCCCTAACCACTTTTGCCTGCCATCCTGATCACACCCTAACCACTCCCCTGCCAGCCTGATTGATGCTAACTGCTCCCCTGCCAGCCTGTTTGCCCCTAACTACCCTTCCCTGCAGGTCTGGTCCCTCCCAAGTGCTCTCCCCTGCTGGCCATCTTGTGTCCACATGGGGCCAGTCATCTTTGACCACATGGGGGCAGCCATCTTGTGTGTTGGAGTGACAGTCAATTTGTATATTATTATTTTATTAGATAGGATTAGATAGGATAGAGGGCTGGTGCACAGGTGGGGGCTGGCTGGTTTGTCCTGAAGGGTGTCCTGGATCAGAGTGGGGGCTCCCTTGGGGTATGGGGTGGCCTGGACAATGGGACTGTGATGGTTTGCAGGCAGGCCATGCCCCCTAGTGACCCAAGCATAGGCTGAAAGCAGGTATCTGAGACTTATTTATCTTCTATAATTGAAACTTTGTAGCCTTCAGTGGAGCCAAGCCTCCTGCTCCCTCTGTGGTTGCAGCCATTTTTGTTGGGATTTCTTTATCTTCTATATTTGAAACTTTGTAGCCTTAAGTGGAGTCCAAGGCAGGCCAGGGCAGGCAGAAAGCTTGGCTTCCTCCATTGCCTGGGAAACCCAAGCCTTCTTCTCTCTCCGTGGCCACAACCATCTTGATTAGGTTAATTTGCATACTCACTCCTGATTGGCTGGTGGTTGTGGCTTGTGGGAGTAGCGAGGGTACAGTGAATTTGTATATTACTCTTTTATTAGATAGGATAATCACTTTGCTGTACATTGGGCCCCCAGAACTTACTCATCTAATTTTAATCACTTTGCTGTACATTGGGCCCCCAGAACTTACTCATCTAATAACTGTAATTTATAACCTTTGACAAATATCTCCTTCTTCCTCCACACCACAGCCCTCGGCAAACAACATTCTACTCTGTTTCTATGAGTTTGGCTTTTTTAGACTCTATATATAACTGAGATCATACATTTTTTAATATACCTGTTGGCCATATCAATCTCTTCTTTGGAAAAATGTCTATTCAGTTCCTCCACCCATTTTTAATCAGATTTTGTTATTGTTATTATTAGCATGTAATGAGTCCCTTTTATATTTTAGTTATTAACTTTATCAGATACAATATTTTATCCCATTCCATAAGTTGTCTTCTAATTTGCTTGATTATTTCTTATGCTGAGCAGAAGTTATTTTAATTAATGTAGCCCTACTTACTTATTTTTGCTTTTTTGGTTTGTTTTTTAGGTGTCATATCCAAAAACATTATTACCAAGACCAATGTCTAGGGTCTTTTTCCTAATGTTTTACTCTAACAGTTTTATGATTTCAAGTGTTATGTGTAAGTCTTTAATCCATTTTGAGTTAATTTTTTATGAGTGGTGAAAGATGGGGGTCCAATTTTATTTTTCTGTCTATGATTACCAAGTTATTTCAATACCACTTATGAAAGGCACTATGCTTTCTCCATTGAGTATTTTTTACTCCCTTGTCTAATATCAGGTGACTGTATATATGTGAAAATTTAGTAGTTTAATAGCAACCTGAGTAAGAACAAATCATATTACAACACTCTGAGGAATTACTGAGAATTTATATAACATTAGAGGTAAGGCAATCTATTCACTTTAGTTGTTTCATGTTTGATTGTCTTATAAATAAAATTATATTTTTCCTATGTATTTCCTAAATCTCTTTAAAAAAATATAGACAATGAATATCTTTGTTATGAGTTAGAATTTATTTTTCATTGCAGAAGTCCTTTCATGCTTCTTTCAGATGGAATAAAGGCTGTGTTAGGTCCTAAGAAAGAGCTTTGAACTTATCTGATGAACAAACAGAGATTATAGTTTTAAAATGTAAATAATAATTGAATTAACTGTATTTAGTAATTGCAAAATAGGGCAATAGGATATTAATATATACCCAAACATTTTGTGAAAGATTTATAAACTATTTATTCATATTTAGCAATATGATACCCTTGCTGTTGCTCTAATATACCTAACTGCACCCTGCCTTGCCTTGTGTCTTCTTGGTATAGAAATACATGTTTCTCTATTAATAGTTTTGTCTGAAAATTCTGGATATTCTTTTCATATAAACAGATAAAATTAAGTTTTAATCTTGTATTTATATTGTCCCCAAAATATTGATATTTACCAAGAACAAAAATCTATGTTTAGAATGTAAGCAGTATATTTATATTTATGCTGGTAACTTTAGAAAGAAAAATATAAGCCTTATTTTTAGTTCACCCTCTTTCTGTTCTGCTCTCCTTTCTTTCTTCTTTCTTCCTCTCATTTATCACAAAAATTGAATGAGTTAGCTATACTTTTAAATAATTTAAAAATTACATTATAATATTTTCTCTTCTTATAACATGTGAAATTAGACATAATACAAAAATCAATACTTGTTTATTTTTAAACCAGGAATGACATTTTGCTGTTCATATTATACTAACTCTTAATAATGAATTTGATTTCCCCAAATTGATGAGGAAATTGCTGATTATGTGAGGTTTCCATATTTAGTGAAAATGAATATTAATATTGTAAAATGATGAATTGCTAATATGGGACATTGAGCTTGCAATCAAGTATAAAATATCCCTCTTATAAAAGACATGAATTTATAGCAATAATTTTAGAACTCAATTCCATTTCTAATGCCATGTATAAAAAAGGAGTAGGTAATTCTATAACCCTTCATGGGAGAAATAATGGTTTTTCTTTTTTAAAATGTTTATGTTATTATTTGGAGGAAATATTTTTAACTGTGTAATTATTATCAGCATTTTATTTTAAAAAGTGTTTCAGAAATAAAGAAAATAAAATGCCTGCTTAGTTGTATAAGCAAAATATCCAGTGAAAATGTTATTTAATTAGTTGAATTTATAAAATTTATTCTGACTTTTATAACTACAAGTAGTCAAGAAATGTTATGCTAAATTTAGCTCCATTTCAGTTAAGATGTATTGCTGAAGTGTATTGTTTTTCTTTAATAGAAATAAAGTATCACTGTTTTGGATCTAATTCTAATTAAACATATTAGAAAAAAGCTTAACAGATAAAAGGAGTAATTTTTTATTTGGTATTAAGAAAAAGTTCTAAGATTATGCTAACTATGATTTGTACAACTAGGTATGATATAATGAACCCAATAAAATATCTATAAATAGAGATACCAGACTATATACATTTAAATATTTCTATGCTGCAACTATAAAATGAAGTCTGAGGAAAAGTTACAACATTAATAACAAAGGATTAGCATCTCTGATATTTGCATGAAGCACCTCTATGCAACAGTTCAGACCATTCCCTATCTTCATGGTCTGAGATTTTCTAGCCGAGGTTATTTCTGTAGCAACTGGCACTTTGTTGCCTGTCCCTGTTTTCATGTAGGTGGGCCCTTAGCAAGTCCCAATTCATATACTATTTTGTTTACCTCCAAACTTGGGGTTTCCCATTTGACCTGTAGGTATGAAACATCTCAGTTCATATACATGAGAAACTTAAATTTAGGGGGCAGTTAAAATCTAGGAGTGCAAATCTTTGGCTAATGGGATTTAGGAACCAGCTCCTAAGTTCTTACTCCTTCCTCTTTCAAATGGTCTTTGTTGAGATGCATTCATTTCATTGTTACTCAGAAAAATGTCATGAGCTCGACCAGTCAGTAAACTTTAATACCAAATGATAACCAACCTTTCATTGGCTCTCATTTTTCTCCTTGCACTACACTTTCTCAGAAAAAAAACAAAAACAAAAACATACCATCACATGATTCTTTATCTCAGATTCTGATTTATGTGATTTCATACTAAAACATGTAAAGATGTGTTATAAATAAAAAAGAAGAGAGGTATTTCTATAATATAAAAAATAAACAAATGACAAAAAATATAAATCACAAACCAAGAAAGACTAGAAAAATTAAAGACTAGCCTCATTACTTATGAAATGTAGGGTAAAATGTGATCTTCCCAAATGTAAATGCTTTTACTTTTTTTAATTAAAAATTTTTTTAAGTTGTTAGATTAGAGCTTTGTGTGTGTGTGTGTGTGTGTGTGTGTGTGTCTGTGTGTGTGTGTGTAATTGATTTCAGAGAGAAAAATGGAGGGGGAAAGAGAGATAGAAACATCAATGATGAGAGAGAATCATCAATCTGCTTCCTTCTTCACGCCGCCTACTGAGGATCGAGCCCACAACCCAGGCATGTGCCTTGACTGGGAATGGAACCATGAATCCTGGGTCATGGATTGATGCTCAACCACTAACCAACACTGGCTAGGCTAAGTGTTTTTATTTAATAAGGGCATCAAATATTGCAAGTTTTCAGGGGGAAATCAGACATTGTCGAATAAAATGGATTATGTAAAAACATTCTTTCTTCAAATATTATAATAATAAATGTTCACTGAGTGATTGCAATAGGACAGCTATTTCTCTCAGTACTTTTGTTACACAGGATAGATAGCTGCTAGGGCAGGAGGAGGGGAAGCGGGAAGTAGGGGGAGTTTATCTCACCCATTGAACAAAGAAGTCAGCAGTCTTGGACCTTGCCCAGATAAAATTGCCATATGTTCTCATAAATTCTGGGAAATGCTGCAACAATGTAAGAAGGAACCTTGAAATCTAGTCTATTGCCCAAAATATCTGGCAGGAACCTTGAAACCTATAGGCAAGAAAGGTATAAGACCCTTGAACCCCCATCAGGCAGGGAACTCAAACTAGTAGAGTTGCATGCTTGTGCTTTATGCTAAGTGTATTCTAAATTAATTATTTTGCTTTTTTTCCTTAATAAATTTACTTGCTTTGCTTCAACACTACTATCTGTTACTTGTCTGAATTCTTTCTTGTGAGTGTGACAAGAGCTGAGGAGGGGAGAGCCCCCTTCAGCTCAGACAGTTCTCCTATAACACTTTGCATGTTTTAAATAATGTAATCCTTAAGTCAACTCTACCATGTTACCATGCTAATATATAAAAACCAAGGATCTGTAACAACCAACTGAAGGCTCCACCCAAACACCAGAAATCAGATCTAGCACTGATTTCCACTGGTGCAGGTGCGGTGACCCAGCACTGACTGCTGAGGGGGCTGCGGATCAGACCCGGAGAGAGGCCCAAAGAGAGAGACAGGATCTGATCCGAAGACTCTGTGGCAGCTATTGATCAGCCATTGCCTCTCTCTTTCTTTCCAGGCTTCACCAGCAGCCATGCCTCTGTTTCTCTTTGGGCCTCCAGCGGGGCTGCTGATCAGCCCTGCCTCTCTGATCAGGCCCAGAGATAGGCCTGGAGATGCTGACTGGCATAGAAACTGACCAATCAGAACCAAATCTGGGTGAACTGTAAGGAGCCAGTGGCTGTCTAGGAGGTGGAGCTTTTGATGCTGATTGGCATAGCAACTGACCAATCAGAGCCAAATTGGCCATCAGGTGAGGGCAGTTGGGGGCAGATCAGACCTGCAGGGGAGGGCAGTTGGGGGCAAGATCAGGCTGGCAGAGGAGTACAGTTAGGGTGATTAGGTAGGCAGAGGCAGTTAGGGGCAATCAGGCTGGCAGAGGAGGGCCGTTGGGAGTGAGATCAGGCCAGCAGGGGAGGGAAGTTGGGGACAACCAGGCTGGCAGGGGAGGGCAGTTAGGGGTGATCAGGCAGGCAGGTAGGTGATAAGTTAGGAGCCAGTAGTCCCAGATTGCGAGAGGGAAGTCGGACATCCCCCACTGGGTCCCTGATTGGAGAGGGTGCAGGCTGAGCTGAGGGAACCCCCACTCTGTGCATGAGTTTCATGCACTGGGCCACTCGTTTTTCAAATAAAAAAGTAGAGAACCAGGGGCATTAGGATTCTAACTCAGCATTCTCACTCCAGAGATATTTACTGTCCTGCCTATTATATTTTGCAGATACAATGGTATGATATAGATATATGTACTTTAATATTGGATTTTGCTCCTGTTGTTCACCCTAGTGCTCAGGCTTCAGATTACTGAGGCAACCACCCCTAACTCAAAGATCCTAAACACCCAGCCTACAAATAAGTGTAATTAATCATTTTGTGTGTTTGAACCCTCTGGTAGTCTACTAAAAACCTATTGACCTATTCTGGGAATAATAACTTAAAATAAAAACATATATATCATATAGGATTATTTAAATATAGTTATATATGCAAATAAATACCCTTAAACTATTTAAATATAATTTATAAAATATTTTTAAAAATTAAATTTGTGATATAGAAATGTATAAGCTTCTTTAACAAGATATTATCATAATTCCACTTTAATTTAAAAGCAAGGTTGATTCAGAATGACTGTAAATAACATTTCAAGATATATCTACAAGATTCATGAACCCTAAATTAGAACCTCTGACATAGGTTTCCTAAAGCCCAATTTTTAGGACAGTGGTTGGCTACAGTGTTCAGAAGTTGAGTATTTCCCTTCCCCAGGGCAGTAAGGCTCAGAAAATATCCCAGAAGTTTAATCTCTAGTTAACTAGTTCCCCCTGAAGGTAGGCCTTCTTAAGAAGAACAGAGTGCTCTGGCATATATCAAAAAATGGTTTCTTTCTCTCCACTTGCTAAAATATGAGGGGATTTTTTTCTGTTACTTATTATTAGAACCTGGTCAAACTTCTGGAGATATGCAATACACACAGAAGTGTGGAGGCTTTCATATAACTGGGTCCTCTAGAACTTTTAAGTCTTACAATTGTCCCCAATGAGTCTCCAGCAATTCATCACAGTTCAGTTTTTCTAAGGTTGCAATGGTTCCCCCAACAATTACTATTCTGGAGTCTTTTCTCCAATTGTTATGGCTCGTTGTATTCATTTACCTGTCTCTCCAATCTTGGAGGCAGCCAATTTCTCTATGTTCTCCCTTCTGGATTCAAGAAAAGTTGGATTTTCAGACTATTCAGCTTTTTACTTGCTAGGATGGAGTGGAGACTTACAAGTTCTTTAAATGGGGATCCAGAAACTGGAAGTCCTATTTTTTGTTATTTGGGAAGAAAACTTAGTGTATAGTTTTTAAATTGATGTATGATACCTTAATATTTAAATTTCAAAATTAGGACTCTTGATTAAAACTTTCAACACAATATTTATATATCAAAATATACTTTATATGTGACAAGAGTACAAACTATTAACTAGAGAGTTCTTAACTATAAAGGGTACAGAAACTATATTTTAATGGCAAAGAATATGTAATGAGTCATTCTTCAATTAAATCTTTAAATTATATTGAAATGCAAAAAATGAAATTGATTGTATTAAATTAATACAGTTTATTTTTTCACTAGAAATGTGTTTTATTTCACTTGTCATTCATTTAATCTGGCCACATTTAATGTACCATATACAGTATAACCAATATTTTTCACAAGCCTTATTTAGAAATCAAAACCAAATTCAAACAAATATTCAGCTCTATCCACAAAATTAAAGTTTGACCACATTTCCCTCATGCTTAAATCATTCAATAACTTCACATTATATATGAGATCGGTGACATTTTCTGTAAAGAATCAGATAGTAAATATTTTAGGCTCTGTGGATCATGCAGTTTGTCACAATGATGTAATCCGTTGTAGTATGGAAGTAGTTAATCCAACCCGTGGCTGTATTCCAATGAAACTTTCTTTACAAAAAAGATGGCAGGGAAGGTTTTACAACACTTAATGCGTAAGAAAAACCCCACAATTTTAAGAATATTTCACAAAGGACTTTAATCCCTGACCAACCTACACATCCATTTACACTGATCACTAGTCTCTATTCCTCACTTTATTATCTTGGCATTCGGAACACCTTACCTTTCCTTAAAAGTACTATGATGTGGGATCACCAAGACAACCCTCAGGTTAATGATTCACCACAAGTAATCACAGAACTCAGCAAAGCTGTTATACACTCAGTTATAGTTTATTACAGCAAAAAGGTACAGAGTAAAACCAGCAACAAAAACCGTTGCAAACGTCAGAGTGTGGGAGGGACCAGGTGCAAACTTAACTGTTCTCTCCCAGTGGCATAATGCACACAAGGCTCAGTTTTCCCAGCAGCAATGTGCATTGATACAAATGGGTATTGACAAGCTTGGAAACCTTGTAGGTTGTCATCCTCTTTTGGTGACCAGGGTTTTTATTGGGAATGGGTCAAGGTAGACATGATTGACTGCCTGCACATTTGACCTTAGTTATTCTGTCTCCAACTTTTCTCAAAGTCAAACTAATACCATATGGTCCAAGGCCTCACCGTGAGTCACATCATTAGCAGAGACTATCTGGCATGGCCCAGGTCTCAAATAAGGAAAGCCATTCTTAAAGGTCCAAGGGCTTTGAGATTATCTCCCAGAATCTGAGCAAAGGCTAACATTTTCTCTGGAATGTATAAGATTTGGACAAGAACTGCAGAGGTAATCCTATGCAGAGGTTTTCAATTGTTTTGAACCTTTGTATCTGGATTCAGACAAATGCTTTTCTGCCTGTCTCATGTTCCAAAGAGAAATAAAGATGCCATTCACTGTAAACTCCTTTTAGCATGGGAATTCTCTTTAATCACCTTTGTAGTCCTAGTGCATTTATATAGTGCCCAAAATAGAATAGTAGTTCAATAATTATAAAACATACCTGGACAAAGTAGATCAAAGTTTCTTCTTTTTTTAAATGCTTATTGAATGGAAAGGATACATATATTGGAATGCATTGTTAGATAACATAAAAAATACCCTCTTATCATAGTAAGCAATTGTGCATCTTACTGAATGTAACATCCACATATAACTTTCTCATCTTAGAAACAGATGAAAATGCAACTTGAAAAAGCATAATCTATTATTTAAAGATGAAAATTAAAGCAGGAAGTATGAAATATCATTAAGAAGATATGAGATTAAATTTTACTTTAGGTATTTTTCAATCATTGTTTCTACAAACTTCATATAGTTCTCAAAGATCAAGTTTGGCAAACTATGACCCACCACCTACTTATGGTCTGGTGCCTCTTTTTGTAAATTCAGCTTTCTTGAAGTATATCTACCAGTTCATTTAAGTATTGTCTATAGCTGCTTCTGCACTAAAATGGCAATATCGTGTAGTAGCAAGTAGACTAAAGACCATGTTGCCCAAAAAGCCTAGTATATTTTCTATTGGACTCTCTACATACAACGTTTGGTGGTGACCCCTGCCTGACTTACAAAAAACTCACAACAATATACTCAAAATATATAGTTTGAGTCATTTGATTAGTTGCACACCTGAAACAATTATGTTTAATGTTTTGGGTGTCAGAATTAGAATCTTCATTTCATCTATTAAAATATTATAAGGAAATGATTGTGAATATTAAAAGTCATATATATATATATAAGTCATATATATATATATATATAAAAGTCTAGTATATATATATATATATATATAGTATATATATATATATATATACTAGAGGCCCATTGCACAAAGAGATTCATGCAATAGGCCTTCCTTTCCTTGGCTTCCAGCACCGGTTTTCCTCTGGCACCCAGGACCCAGACCTTCGCTCTAGCCAGAGTCTGCCTTCTTCATCTTTGCTGCAGACTCAGGCCGGAGTCTGCCATCTTTGTCTTTGCATCTTGTCTTCGCTGCTGCACTCCGCTCCTGTAGATCCCTTTGCCCCCCACCTTCCCTCTCATAGTAGGTGTCCTGCCCCGCCTGGCCACTCCGCACCTGGAGCATCTGGGCGGCTGCCATCTTTGGTCTTCTAATTTGCATACTCACTCTGATGAGTGTAGCGGAGGTGCGGTCAATTTACATGTTTGTCTATTATTAGGTAAGATATATATATATATATATATATATATATATATATATATATATATGGCCTGGTGCATGACATTCATGCACTCAGGAAGGGGGGGTTCCCTCAACCCAGCCTGGCCCCTTTCCCAGTTTTGCAGTCAGACATCCTTAGTGCTGTCATGGAGCTGGGAGAGGCTCCCACCACCACTTCTGTGCTCGCCAGCCTTCAGCAGGGCTTCCGGCTGAGGGGTGCTCCCCCTGTGGGAGCACACTGACCACCAGGAGGCAGCTCCTTCATTGATCGTCTGCCCCCTGGTGGTCAGTGTGCATCATAGCCACCAGTTGTTCCGTGGTTAGGTCAATTTGCATATCATGCTTTTATTATATAGGAGATATGAATTTTCTCTATGATATCCTCTCTCTCCTTTCTTTAATAATGGCCTGGCTGGTGGCCCAGTTGGTTGGAGCCCCCATCCCATACACCAAAATGGGTTTGATCCCCTATTAGGGCATATACCTAGGTTGCTGATTCATCCCCAATTGGGGCATGTATAGGAAACAGCGAATCTATGTTTCTATCTCACATCAATGTTTCTCTCTCTATCTGTCGCTCTCCTTTCCTCTTTCTCTAAAATCAATATAAACATATTCTTGGGTGAAAAAAAGTTGTTAATTTATAAATATTTTGTTTTATACACTGGTTGTATATGATACAGATATTAACTTTAATATACAAGATCTATGGTTGTGATAACTAATATTTTCTTAATAACATTTCAATTTTAATAATATTATTTCAGTTAAAATAATAATATTATTATATTCCCTTTAATATATGCTCAGTGATTAAAGAATGGCTCCTTTTTTTCATGCCATATATGGCTTTTTGCAACTATAGCCATTTCCCTGGGCAAGGAATGCTGAGTGTGTTGACAGTGTTTTAGATCTGGCGCTGAAGAGGCTATTCTCCGTGATATTTTTTATTTCCTTAAGTAGATTTTGGCTGGTTGGGTCAAGGAGATAATACTAAGTTACATTTGAGAACCCCTACCAATGGAATCTTAAGCCCCAGACAGCAGGACAAAGTTCTTGTTGTTTAGCTGCGACTTTCAAAGAGGGATCTGAATAGATCCCTGTAGACCCTTCAAGATCACAGCTTCAAAAATATATCTAGCCACGAGTGTGAGGGCCGGATGCAATTATAGAACACAGATATTTGACAACTAAAATAATCAGGTTGTATTTTATAACAGAATTTAATCACAATGTGGGAGAAATTGGGCAACTGGTCTTTGAATTAGGCAGGTACTTGTAAACATGGATTGAGTTAGAAACCTAAATATGAGAAATGAGTGAAAGGTCAGGGCTTAATCACAGATGATTTAGAACCTGTTCTTGGTGCTGTGGTACAAGTCAGAGTGGGAGTAATTGAAAGGGATTTAATGAGCAATTAACAGTATAGGTCTTTGTTTAACTCTTATTTTTATCAGATTGGCCACTGAGTCTGGGGAAAGGTGGCACTGAATGCTCCAAAATTCAACAATATTATGACACAGATACACAGAGCCCAGAAAACCATTACAAGTTATGATTTATCCTCATTCTTTTCTTTTTTTTCCATTTATTGATTAAGGTATTACACATTCCGTAATGATAAAAATGAGTCCTTATCCTCTCATTGAACCCCATCCCCCCACTCATGCCCTCACCCCCTGGTGTCTGTATCTGTTGGTTATGCTTATATGCATGCATACATGTCCATTGGCTGATCTCTACTCTTTAGTGCCGCCCTCCCCTGCCTTCCCTCTGAGTTTTGAGCATCTGATCAATGCTTCTCTGTCTCTGGATCTATTTTTGTTCATGGTTTATGTTGTTCATTATATTCCACAAATGAGTGAGATCATGTGATATTTATCTTTCTCTGATTGGCTTATTTCACTTAGCATAATGCTCTCCATCTCCATCCATGCTGTTGCAAATGGTAGGAGCTCTTTTTTTATAGCAGCATAGGATTCCATTGTGTTTAAAAACTCTCTGAGTGGGAGTCAAAAAACACTCACAAAATGCTCTTTATTTTTATGCAGCATATGTAATATTGACCAGTATCTCTCTCTATTGGATTATAATTATTTTTTAAAATACATTTTTATATGTTGCAGAGTCTAGGAAGGGAGCGGGAGAGATAGAAATACCAATGATGAGAGAGAATCATTAACCAATTGACTGCCTCCTGCATGACCCCCTACTGGGGACCGAGCCAGCAACCCTGAAAGGTGTCCTGAATGGAAAGCAAACCATGACCTCCTGTTTAGAGGTTGATGCTCAACCACTGAGCAACACCGGCTGGGCGATTAGATTCTAATTATTGTTTTACTTTTTCTCTCTGACATCTAAAGAATCTTATTTCCTCTGGGCTTTGATTTCTCTTCCTACCCAATATTTATGTTTACAGGATAATAGAAGTATAGTGTCATGGCTGTACCAGAAAATACAATTACAAATATGTTAACCAAAATGAATGAATTGAAAACACCATGACAACAAAAAAAGAGACAAGATGAAAAGACTATAGTAAACACTAAATGGTTTTATTGTTTCACACTGATCTGTTGTTATTCAGTAACTCAGAAATAAGTGCCAATTAAGGTTATTAGAAAAATATAGATTGTACCAGAGATAGTGTGTTATCCACAGAATATTACTCATAAGAGTAACTGGTCAAACTTCATGGGGTATGATTTTCATAAATGGACACATAGGAAGGCCACAAAAAGAATAGATTCTGAATTCAGATAGCCTGGCTCTGCTATTTAATAAAGTCAATCATTCTTTTCTTTGGGGACACTCATATGAAAAGTGAAGGGAGAAGAAGAGTGTTTCTTTACTGTATTGAGACGTTTAACATTGCATAATTCAAATGTTTAAAGTTATATTAGAAGGTTATGACACTGTGTACCTTAGGGACTGAGTTGCTAACTTAGAACTGAAATATGAACGGCTTTGCATCTTGAAGGCCAATGTGACTCTAAGGATTAAAATGCTATTGTTGCTCAGCCAGCATGGCTCAGTGGTTGAGCATCAAGCTATGAACCAGCAGGTCACGGTTCAATTTCCGGTCAGAGCACATGCCTGGGTTGCAGGCTCTATCCCCAGTGTGGAGTGTGCAAGAGGCAGCTGATCAATAATTCTTTCTCATTATTTATATTTCTCTCTCTTGTTCCTCTTCCTTCTTCCTTGATACCAATAAAAAACAATACGTATAAAAATAAAAAAATTAAACACTATTGTCTGCCAGTAACAGAAACTAATTCAAACTTAATAATTTAAACAGTAAATAAAATGGTATATTATTCAACACAGGATTAGATAGGAAAACAACCTAGTTTTTTTTCTTTCTCTCTGGTCTTTTAGTCAATGCAAGCTTTGCCCCAAAGGTGATTCCTCTCTTTGACATGACAAACAGAGAAACTGAAGCTACACACTGGACCCTAGGTAATAACCAGTGTGAGGTGTGAAAAGTCTTTCTATTAAAATATGGAGTTTGGAGTCCTTCCCACCAAACTGATTATTTCTTGTTCACCTTGTCCGTGCACCAATTCACTTAATTATTTGCATCTACTCCTAGAGGTCAGGAGCAGGGAATTGAGAAAGTTTTCCCAGATGTCTGCAATTCTGTGGCATCCAGCAGAAACTGAAATAGAATGAATGTACATTAAAACAAAGTAGGAAGGAGCAAGCGCTACCTGGACAAAAACTGTCCACTACAATAGGAGCACTTTAATATATCACACTGATCATAATCCATGCAGAATATCAATTTAGCAGGAAAATTATGCACTGATAACATAACACGTTGCTAATATAAATAAAACCCTACACACAAATGTCTTTCCCACCTGTGTACATTTGCCTGGATTTTTTTTAAAGAATGATGGGCTGATATACTTAACAGTGGCAATATGTGCATTTAT
Source organism: Corynorhinus townsendii (assembly GCA_026230045.1). Taxonomy (NCBI): domain Eukaryota; kingdom Metazoa; phylum Chordata; class Mammalia; order Chiroptera; family Vespertilionidae; genus Corynorhinus; species Corynorhinus townsendii. The sequence goes on along the minus strand of JAPDVU010000003.1, from coordinate 73,611,250 downwards.
GCACAAAAGACTCATAAGAATACAGTTTCCTCTAAATATATTTTGGTTAGTACATCCTTACTCCTACTGCGGAGGTGGGAGAGGCCCCCGCCACCACCGCTGCACTGGCCAGCCAGGACCCAGCTTCTGGCTGAGCAGCGCTCCCTCTGTGGAAGCTCACTAACTACCAGGGACAGCTCCTACATTGAGCGTCTGCCCCTGGTAGTCAGTCCATGCCATAGCAACTGGTTGTTCCTGGTCATTCTGATGTTAGGGTCAATTTGCATATTACCCTTTTATTATATAGGATTAGGAGCCCAGCGCACAAAATTGCATGGCCCACCCACCCACCCACCTCCCTGCCTTGACACCCGAACCTCCACACAGAGCTCCAGTGCACCTGGCCCAGCCCCCTACCCCTCTGGCCTTCTCTGGCCACTTCAAGCCCCACCCTCAGTCCCTAGAGTCGCCTTGGGCTAGTCTCTCCTTCTCCAGGCCCCTCCCTGCTTCCGCCCCATCTCCGGAGCAACATGGCAGCTCCTCCCCATCATGGCACCAGAGGAGAGTATGGAAGCCTCCTGCCTGCTGTGCTGTGCTCCTTCCCCTGGCAGGTGGGCAGCAGGGTGCTCTGAGTGTGAGCGGTGAGTGACGAAGGACTGGTGAGGGGGGTGTTAAGGGCTCTCACCCCCGCCCTCCCTGTCACGGGATGTGACACCTCCCCGCTTCCATACCATCTCCGGAGCAATGCCCCGCCGTGCACGCACAGGCAGCCTCCTGCAATTGGTCATTATGCGTTATGGCGTCCCGACCATTAGCATACTAGCTCTTTATTATGATGATGTTTTTCATATAAATACTATCATAAATTTATTTTCTATAAATGTTAATACTATCATAAATTTACTATCATAAATTTATTTTCTATAAATGTTAAATTCTATACTAATTTCTACTAGGCTATCACTATTTTCTTTTAAAATGGCTCATATTGCATTCAATTTAGGAAAAAAAAACTAAATTTTTTCTCATTGCAAAGCTTAAAATGTTTGTTTTAATGACAAGTATTTGGTATATCTTAAAACCTAATTTCAAGAGTGAGTACTAAGAGGAAGAATAAAACATAAACTGCAGATTTTGCTAATGGGGCAAACCAGTCTGGAGAAACAGACAGGCTGAAAACAGAAAAGTCGATGGAGTAATCGATACACTCAAAGGAGGACGGAATAGAGGACACGCAAGTCCCATGATTAGTAAGCAGACAACAATTCATCGCAGCAAGCCTACAAAAAATGCAATTCATTTCTCTACTATTTAGAGAAGGAATGAATGCAAACAACATATATTCAGATTCTCAGTCAAATAAGAATATTATTGAGAAAGTGGAATTAAGTATATAATCATATGTAAGAATTGGGTATAAGTAAGGTATGCTATTTGAATTATTTATTGTTATCTGTATAATTTTAAAATAGATGTCATTTTAAGCATAAATATTTCAAGTAATTTACCACTTTGAAAATTTCCACTCCTTGTGTTCGATTAAGCTTTAAAATAAAAATCCCTATTAAAAATCTATTCTATGTAGCATCACTGTGATTTTTCCCCGTTATAACACAGATTTTTAAATTTAACAAAGTACAAAAATGACCTTAAGCACAAAGCCAAAAATTGTTGGAGACAATTTCTAATAGGTTTAATATGTCCTGATTAAAATCTAGATAGATATTAAATCTGGTCCCAGGATGACCAGCATCATAGAATTAACTATCATTTTGTCCAGAAAAATATATTTGTGTTGCGATCTAATATATGTGTGTGTGTGTGTGTGTGTGTGTGTGTGTATGTGCACAGCAATGAAGGTGACATAATTCAGTGATTAGTTTTTGTTTTTGTGTGCGTTTTATTTTCTTTGATGGCAATACATTAGTAATTATTGAAAAACCTAAAAGTTAGTTCTAAATTACCAGAACTTCTCCCACGCTATAGTTTTAGATTTTTACATATTGGACTATATGTAATCCCTATCATAAATCAAAAGCTGTGTATTAATTAAACCTATGAGTTACATCATGGCACTTCCATACAATCTTATCAAAGAGGTAAAACTAAGGCCTGGTTCAAATAAATTATTTTGTAGAAAAAACATATAAAGCAAGGACTTTGAATAGAGTTGCCTTCTTTAAGAATGCACAAAAACATGTTTCAAAGTGGCAATAAAAACATTAGAAGTTAGCAGTAATGATTGCCCAATGGCATGAGGGCCAACATTTTTTAATTCAGATTTTATTAAATTATAATAAATAATTTAATTTTATTAAATTATTATGTGGGTGGGATTTTATTTGTTTTAATTTTTGTTCAGTGCTATATTTCCAGTTTCTAAAACCAGCATTTGAATGTGGTCTGTTCAAATCAGTGTGTGTTATACTAAATAGTTAAATAAATACATATATTGTTGATTGTTCTCTGCTCCTCAATCCAGAGTTGCTTCTTCTTGAGGCACTGCAACAAAATTTAAACATTTTAGAGTTTTTAGGTGTTTTTCTTTGCGATGGCCCGTCATCTATTAAACCCATTGGCTTGCCTCAAAGATTGGAAGAATATACTTAGAATAAAAAAGTCAGTAGACTTTCCCTATAGGTAATTTTTGAAGCCAAATCTGGAGAAAATAGTTTTAAAGTCAGAGTTTACCACTGCATAATTTGGCTTATGTATGTATTAGAAAAAGAAGTTTCTATACAAAAAAGGGGAAAATAAATTGTTAAGAGTATACGCTTGAAAGACAGGATTCGGGTATAATAAAGACAATTCCAAAAAAATGTAGGTATACATACTAAATATTATAACTTTGAAGGATCAGGTGTACAGAGTTTATGCTGTAGACAAAAAAGCAAGACGATTATGTGAACTGATTTTAGAGTTAATTCCTTCCCAAGTGTTAACAGCTGGCAGGGGGATGATCTGAGAGTCTGTACTAGCTGGATTCTTGAGAAGGCTAAAACCCCAGGTTGTAGGTAAAAGAAAAGAAATAAAAGACCAAATAGCTTTTAGGGGCTAGAAGTGCCACTCCCTACAGAAGGCCTGCATTCAGCACATTGTCAGAAGGAACAGTAATGAGGATGGGATTACTTGGGCAAATTTTGCCCTACCCCACCCAGGGCAGACTGCAGAGTCCAGCCCACCCAGTGAGTGTAGTAAAGGAGGCTTCCTGAAATCTTTCCATATCCTCTGAAGGGAGGAAAATATGGTCAGGTTAAACAGCTACCCCTAAATCCTCGGGAATTGGGATAAGGTGGAGCCAGATTATGTGGAGATGGCTACCAAAGTATTAATAATGAGTAAGACTAAGTCCATCAATCATATTAATAAGTCATATATACAGAAAATAGTTATGAGACTACTTACTCCATTCTCCCTTGAGGTAAAGAAGATATGTAAACACACAGAAATATAATATACAGATGACAGGAGAGAAACCCAAGGAAAACCCTGAGTTGAGTAAGTAGTTAAAGCAAAAGGAACTTATTTCCAAATGGGAAAACAACATGTTAACGGTCCTTTAGTTGGCAATAGTAACTATCCTGCAATCCAACAACAACAAAAAGATCCCATGATTTATGCTTGAAGAACTGTAAAGATAGGTGCTATTTTACACACTTGATTCTGGAAGTGTAATTTCATATACATTAATTTGGTAATATGTTGTTAAAGAAGCTGTGGGTGGTTCCATAGTCCAGTCAAAGCTATTCCTTTGCTGCATTGCAGTGTATCAGAATCACTTAGAGGGCTGGTGGGACAAAGACTGCTGGGGTGGAAACTGGGAATGTGTCATTAATGCTTTTCCAGGGGACGCTGATGCTGCTGGCTTGCAATTAACTCGTTAGCAACCAATGCCATGTTGTACATAAACACACTGTACGGCGTTTGCTTTAGTCAAACTCCCCAGAGTTTTTGCAGTTCCACAATTTTCTATTCCCCAATTAATAATTAAGCATAAGAGCCCTAACCGGTTTGGCTCAGTGGATAGACCATCGGCCTGTGGACTCAAGGGTCCCAGGTTCGATTCTGGTCAAGGGCACGTATCTTGGTTGCGGGCACATCCCCAGTAGGGGGTGTGCAGGAGGCAGCTGATGGATGTTTCTCTCTCATTGATGTTTCTAACTCTCTCTCTCTCTCCTTTCCTCTCTGTAAAAAATCAATAAAATATATTTTTAAAAATCAAGCATAAGAGAAATGGATATGCTTCTAAAATAAACCAAGGTTATTTTTTTTTCTTTATAATTGTACTCTGAGGAGGCAGTTCAATTAAAAGTGTGGGACATCCATAGGGAAATGTGGCCTTTCTTTATGGATCTGTTCTTTCCTAAATGTTATCTGGTCATTGCCACTTACCTTTCTAAGGTGAAATGGTTGATGCTTCACATTGTATTAAAGATCATAACAAAATTAGTATTAATGAAAAGTACAATCTGTGTGATTGTTCCAAATTTTCTACTAATTTAATTGTAGCAGCAAATAAACTATAACAGTTGAATTAATGTAGAATGTATTTGCCTCGGATAGAGAAGAGGGTATGGCATTGAGATAGAGTAATTTAATTTCATGTTAGGTTACAAGATATAATTGATACTAATAAAAACAGATTATCTAAAAAATATTAGATAGATTTATAGAGGTGACATACTGCTTGAACTGTGCATGGGCACCTAAAAAAATCTTAATTACCCTCCTTTTCTTTAATATTATAGAAAAGTCTAGCAGATTTCCAATTGGTAGTATTAAGTACATTGTGCTTTATACTTGATGATTCCATATCAGAGTTGCGGACTGAAGATGTCTTGATGTATTATTATGGCAGAGCACATAAAATCCCTTTTAACCCTCAGGAATTAAACATCTTATAAATCTTGTACATCTAAACTCCTACTCTCACAATCTGTGAGGGTCAAGTAATAAATACACTAACTAAACAGAAAACCTTTTAAAATACAGTATTTGGAGCTTTGTGCAGTGGCAGTATTCTTTCCAATGAGGTTTAGCTGGGGCACGATTTTAATTTAAGAAAAACGAAAATACAGAGATTGGCAAAAGTAAGTTTATAGTTATTTGTATGGAAAATATAGTTATAGTTATTTGTATGGAAAATAATACAATCATAAATAAATAATACAAAATAAACTCTTTAATGTAGTCACAATTGTAAAACTACTTTTGACCACCCCTGTATATTAATTGAACAAAAACTATATATATATATATGATTTTCCCAGCATTGTTCTAAGCAGATATGAACTAAACTATATTAATCCTCATAACAAGACAATGAGGTAAGCACACAATGTTTAGACATTTAAGTATTTTGCCCAAGTAGAGTAACTGGAATTAGCATCTGGCATTTGGGAAGGGACTCTTAATGTCATCAATAAAACTCCCCTCCCTCATGAATCTGTTACCAGATCTGCTATGAGGCTATTACCAGATAGTGGTCCCTTAATTAAACAATCATGATAGTCTTCTTTCTCTAGATACCTCTGCACATTTGTTTATTCTCATTGGCTTTTTTTCATTTTCCATTACATTGAATTTCCTAATTTTCCTCCTAACTTACTCATTGTTACTATGTCTGACAACTGGGTTCCCTTTCTCCTGCCATTTGATAAATCCAAGCATTCTCAAAATTAAGAAATCAGCCTTCTATTTTCCCTAGTTTACTTTGTCAATTTCACCCATTTCCAGGTTAACATATTGTATTTTTAAAAGATTCTAACAACATTCTCATCCCAGTTTTTTTCTTTAAAATTGTTTTTTTTTCTATTTCTATTCTGTACCTTTAGTGAATTATTAATTTTATTGATTCTACTGCTAAAATAAAATTACCCTTTCTTTTTCTATCCCTAAAATAATGTCTCTAATGCAGACACTTTCACAAGTTAGTTAATTAGTTAATATAGTTTTAAATGCCATGCAATAGGATTTATGAAGAAAGACAGTTAAAAAGTACTCAAGCAATTTAAACATTTAATAGATGCACAAGAAAAACCAGAAAAATAAATCAATAACTTACTTTTCCAAATGTCATGTAATTATTGACTACCATACTCCAGATCTGTGTCTACAGCTCTAGAATCCAGGAATATATCATTTTAAAACAAAGAATACATACATTTTGTATTGTCTCTTCATGTTTCAATTCACCACATGGTGATACAATGAGAGCCACATGTTTATCTGAACATACATCAGACTTTGTACCATAAGAGAAAAAAAGAACACAACTATGAGACTCAGAGCTTAAATATACTGGCAGCCATATCTGCCTCTTATTACCTTGGGAGAAAATAGTGTTGAAGGAAGGTAAGGAAATGTTCCTAAATTAGTACAACTTGTATATGAGCAAATATTTCTAGGGTAAGGAAGAAAAACATTTATAGGATTTTTACCCTTATAGTGTAAGAAAATGGCTCACCCCCACCCATAGGTGAATATTGGCCCATAAAGTCTAAAGAGATGCCTGCTCCATAAAATATGTAGGCACTAACACAAGGCTATCAGAAACAAAACAATCAAGGAAACATCATATCATAAAAGTGCTATGCCCAGTGTTCAGGATCCCCAAAAACCCACCAGGAAGGAGCCGAGTCTGATGCAAGAGCAAAAGAACCTTTATTTGTGCTAGCACAAGCTCCTGTCTCCAGCAATCACCAGCGCAGCAGCAGGAGAGAGAGGGAGAGCTTTGGGAGAACAAAGGCTTTATAGGGGTCCAAAGCAGTGGGCAGGGGGAACGTTCGTGGCCCCCGTCAATTGGTCAGGGGGCAGGATCAGGGGTCTGGTTACACAGGGGTACTGTGCAGTTTGCCTAATTTGGGTTGAGTCCACTTCTCTGCATTCCTATTGGCAGGTTTGTGCAACTGTTACATACTTGCGGTTTACAGGGAAGGGCAGCAGGAAGAGTTGCAGAATGGCGGGTACAGAACAAAAGAAACATTATAAAAGTAACAAAAAGAACTCCATGGGGTCAACCTAGTTTTAGCTCTATCATTTACCCCCTTGTAATGAGACTTACAGGCCCAATCATGGGTCGGTTTGCATTTCTACCTCGCCTTCTGTTGCTAGAGGCCTGTACTAGGCACGCAGGACCACTTTTAAGCACATTAACCACATCCTGTTTTTGCAGAGCAAGTAACCCAAGACAAAACAGTTTTTCCCAAGCAACATCAGGATCATGCCATTGACAACCATGTTATTCACAGGGTCATCCTGTCCTTCAGAAAGCTGACAGTGTTCTATGAAAGAAGGCCTACGTGCTGGGAAGGGGCCATGAGACCGTATCTCAAGGCCTGGCCTGGTGTCAGCACTGACAACTCTATCTAGGGCATAGTCCACGGTCTCTGGAATGGGCAAAAATTCCCACTCTCCAACAAAAGGAACACAAAATTACAATGAAAGGATTTCACCAAACAAAACATTCTTTGTATTATGAGAGTCTCAGTAGAAGGAAGAAAGGGGAAGAAAGCTTCCTTAAAGAAATAATGGCTGAACTTTCTAAATCTAAACAAAGTTATAGACTTGCACGTACATGAAGTTTCTAGGTCCCCATACAGATTCAACCTAAAATTGCCTTCACCAAAGATGCCCTCACCAAAACACATTGCAATAAAACTATCAAAAGTCAAAGGAAAGAAGTTTTTAAGCAAGAGAAAGGAAATGCATTTCCTACCAGGGAACTTCTTAAGGCTATTAATTTTTCAGCAGAAACCTTGCAGGCTTTAGAGAGTGGGACAATATATTGCAAATGCTGGTGGGAAAAACAAACAAACAAACAAAAAAATCTCCCAACCAAGAATACTTTATCTGGTAAAATTGTCCAGAAATTAATGAAAGATAAAGATGTTCCCAGAAAAGAGCTGAGGGAGTTCATTACCACCAGACCTGCTTTATAAGAAATGCTAAATGAAGTTTCATTGACATAGATTTGTGTCCTAATATTGATTTCCTGATTACCAGTTAAGCAATTTTATAATTTATACAAGAGGCCTGTTGCACAAATTTATGCACCAGTGGGGTCCCTTTAGCCTGTGGGATGGGGCTGAAACCAGATCTCCGACATCCCCTGAGGGGTCCTGGATTGCAAGAAGGTGAAGGACAGGCCGAGAGACCCCACCGCTGTACAATCGAGGCTGGGGAGGGATGCAAGAGGTTGGCCAGCAGGGGAGGGACCACGGGAAGGCTCCAGGGTGTGTTTGGCCCATCTTGCTCAGTCCTAATTGGCTAGACACCATCAACAAGCTCACTTACAGTCGGAACATCTTCCCCCTGGTGGTCAGTGCACATCATAGTGACCAGTCAACTGGTCGACTATCTGCTCCCTGGTGGTCAGTGTATGTCATAGTGAGCGGTTGAGTGGCCTTAGCATATCATTAGCATATTACGCTTTGATTGGTTGAATGGCCAACTGGACAACTGAACACTTAGCATATTAGGTTTTTATTATATAGGCTTATATATATATTTGTATTATGCCTAACCACTTGAAAGATAAAATGTTCAGATCTATAATATAGCTATAATACTGTCTTTAGTGATTCTATTTCAAAGTGCATGCATAATAAAGAGCACTATCATAGTAGCCAAAATATATTGCTATATTAATTACTAAATCTTAGCTGTGTTATATTTTCAAAGTCATCTGCTCCTATGATGTTTCTTTTTAACCATCACCCCCCACTTTTATACTTGGCATACGCTTATAGCATTAAGGTAATAACTGAGTGAAATAGAATCATTCAAAATGCATTTTATTATGATGGACATCAGGAAAGAGTTAACCTCAGGGGTTTTAAAACAATTTTCACAAAATTATGTCAATCATTGTCAAAAGGGGATATATTGAGATAACAAGTGAGCAGCTTGCTATGTATGCTGAAAAAGTAAATTTCAATAGTGTTTTTCTTTGCTTTCAAATATTATATTCCATAGTTTCTCTTGTACTGGACAAAAAATTGTTCTTAAAGTAATAACTAAAATTTCTATTGGTAGTTCATCTCATGGTAAAATTCCTGAACATGCAATGAACATAAAGCAGTCATATTTTGGGGCAAAAAAAATTAAATTTAAAGTTATCAAGACTGCATTATAAAATTTACAAAAGCCTCCATTAATCAAAAAAAAAGGGGGGGGTATAGTAGGGTAATATCATGTAAGGAAAAATATCCTATAAGTAAATTACATCTAGAAAATTTTTACTTTACAAAATTAATTTTCATTTGTAATGCTAACAGCAAGACACCCATGAAAAACACACATGGGGTCTAAATAAGACAAAGGAAAATCATTTGGGCAAAAATAAAAAGGATCCCAAATCAATTATATAGAAAAGATTTCTTTATTCACTTGTGGTCGAGAATATGTTTGCATATTTTCAGAAAACAACTCCAAGACCATGTGGATTCCTGCAACAGAGAGGAATTGACAGGTCTGCTCCAATCACGAAGACAAGAAGAAAAACAGTCCAGAGATGGAAGACGCTGACAACGCCTTGCCAAGCGAGCAGTCAGCAGTTGTGCACCACTGCAGGTTGCTTAGGACCAAACCAGAGAGGTCAGACCTGCATTGCCACCATGTGCCCACCATCCAGATATCATTGCTGACATGTACACATAAGGAACTGTTTGACATTGAAACGGGCACTCAGAACTGTTGGACATTGAAATTGGGACTCAAACTTTTTTTGTTTGTTATTATATGTTTATTTCTAGTCTGCAGAGGCAAAAATTTTTAAAGGAAAGAAATGAGGGGAAAATAGATACAGAGGCAAAGAAGCATTGAACAGACTGTCAAACTACATCAGGAAGACAGGGGAAGTTGGGCGAGGGGGGCTGTAAGAGACCAACCGAAGGACTTGTATGCATGCATATAAGCATAACCAATGGACACAAGACACGGGAGTGGGGGGGAGGGCGGGCAGGTGAAGGCATGTACTGGGGGGTAGAGGAGGTGGGGGGGAGGTCACTGAGGAAAAAAAAAGGAGATGACATAGGTACTACTATTTGTAATACTTCAAACAATAAAAAAATAAGAAAAAAAAGAAAAAATAAATAAACCACAGAAAAGCATATCCCATGGGGGGAAAAAATAAAGTATTTGAAAAATCTATTTTCCTAAAAAATTGATATTGTTTAAACTGTATGTATACAATTAAAGAAACACAAAATAAAATTATTATTTTTTATTATCAAACTCACTCTTTCATAATCGAAGAGAGATATCCCAGGGCATGGATTGCACTGTGTTAATTCACACTTAGGTGCATTGATAGTTCAGAGCCCTCAGCCTCATGTGTAGCAGCACGCTAGGTGTGAAATATTACAGCATAAGTCACAACCTGTCATGTCTTATGGCTTAATTAGGAATGTTTATGATCTTGTTGTTCATGCTCTATCAGTAACAGATGACTAAAAAAGAGACAAGGGACTGTTATTTGCAGAATAGTGTCATCATCATTGCATAAACTGAAAGCTCAAACTGTTGCTTAATTCAGTCTGGAATCATAACAAGAAGTAATAAAAATATAATAGAAAGGTGGCCCAGAACAAATACTGTGCCCAGGAAAAGAACTGTGAAGCAACATATGTATATATTTTTTGATCTGTTTATTGGATCCATGGATATTTGGGGGTAGTTATTAAGGTTAGAAAAAGATTCAGTCCAATCACGCAAGAAAACTATATGGATATGGGAAAAGAGGAAACTGAATTAACCCATCAAAATAACAGGAAATTTTTTACTTTTAATACATAAACTTAAAAATCATTTTGTTTTCTTTCTCTGATAATAAAATTAATATCGTCAATATTTCTTATAACTAAATGACTGCATGGTAATCCATAATTATTGGAAACTATGTTTTAATTTTTATATTTATATAGTAGTAAATAAATATTTAATACTTTACATCAGTTAAGAATTATGTTGTGCAGTATGGTCATTGCCAGAGAGACAGGAGTCTGAAGGTAGATTGAAGAGGCATGGGGGTGAGACTTGACTTTGGGTGGTGAACCCACAGTGCAGTATGCAGATGATATTATAATGTGGGGTTTGGCAAGCAGACTGTCCTTGTGGATTCTTGTCTCACAAAATTTGAAGAATAAAATTCACAGACTAAAAGGACTTGTTAGTAAAAGCATGGAAATTTATTGGAAGCAAACTCCCATGTCAGGAGGGGATCCCAAGACCAACCAAACCCCTTTGTCTAAGGTTTTTAAAGGTTGGAAGTTCTTTGTCTATCCATGCTCCCTTCTAATTGGACCCCTTCCCCATTTTATGACCCCTCAATGTCCTAATAGGTCAATCATTTGCAGGGTATTAGTTTCAAAGTTCCAAGCCCATCTGGTGCCTCCCTCTTCCTCTTTCCTTTGTCTTATTACATTCCTCTATCCTATGTGAATATATGTTTATCTCTTCCTCTTATCTTGTAACATTTCTGTAACTTCTATGAATGTATGTCTTCTTCTCCCATGGATTGCCCCCCTTTATTCCCTAATTGCCTATCCTGTCTCTAAACTCCTTTCAATGTGTTTTGGGACTGTGCACTTGAAACCTGTATGATTTTATTAGCTAACTAGAAACCCAGCACACGAAATCACGCAGCCCTACCCACCCACCTGCTGCCCCATCCACCCGCTGGCCACCAGCCTTGCTGTGATCAGAGCCTGTGGGCCAAACTGTGTGAGCCACAAGCCCTACTCCCCCTCCACGAGTGGTTCTCAGAGCTGCTTCACTCCGGTCACCACTGCCACCCACCTGGTCCCCTGTGGTTCACCATCCCATAGTTGGTCATTACAAAATTATGGCCACAGGCCTTTTATAATATAGATGTCACCCCAATAAATTCAATAAAAACAATTATGTTGTATTAGAGAAAAGTTTATTTTAAGAGTGTTAGTGTAAAGAGCACCTACAGAATGATCTGAGAATTATAATAAACACTAGAGGCCTGGTGCATGAAATTCGTGCACGGGGGAGGGGTATCCCTCAGACCAACCTGCAACCTCTCCAATCTGGGATTCCTCTCACAATCCAGGACTATTGGCTCCCAACTGCTCACCAGCCTGCCTGCCTGATTACCCCTACCGCTTTTGCCTGCCAGCCTGATCACCCCCTAACTACCCCCTTGCCAGCCTCATCAACATTTAACTGCCCTCCCTTGCCAGCCTGGTGACCCTTAACTGCCCTCCCTTGCAAGCCTGGTCACCCTCAATTGCCCTCCCCTGTTGGCCTGATCACCCACAACTGCCCTCCTCTGCCAGCCATCTTGTGGTGGCCATCTTGTGTCCACATGGGGGTGGCCATCTTTGACTACATGGGGGCGGCCACCGTGTGTGTTGGAGTGACAGTCAATTTGCATATTACCTCTTTATTATATAGGATGATCTTGGGCCCTAGCTGGTTTGGCTCAGTGGATATATTGCTGGCCTACGGACTGAAGGGTCCCAGTTCAATTCCAGTCAAGGACACATGCCCAGGTTGTGGACTTGATCACCAGTGCAGGAGGCAGCCGATCAATAATTCTCTTTTATTATCATTGATGTTTCTATCTCTTTATCTCCCTCTCCCTTCCTCTCTGAATTCAATAAAAATATATTTTCAAAAAAGCAGTTGAAAAATATGATCTTGGGCATAAGGTTTATTAAAATATGATTTATATATATATATATATATGAAGAAATCAGAAGCAATCAAATAAGACATTTTATTTTTACTTATGTCTACTGTAGATTTAGCTAATTATTTTTCATGTACTCAAGAAAAATAGATCTTTATATTTATATATTTTCAATGGTCAAAATGTATCTACTAGAACCTGCAATTGGTTAGTAGTTAAAATCACTGCTAAGGCTATATCTATATTTTTGTGTGGCACGTTCATTTCATCCAGTAGCTCAAGAGTTTAGTTTGTTTTTGTTTGTTTTCCCTGGTCCAAAAGGGTCAAATATGTATCATGTCAGTTGGATATGGTTTAAAACCAGATAATTCTAAAGTCTTTTATGAAAGTAGGAAAGGCACCATTGCTTGGCATTTTCTACTCAATTTGCATTTAATTTCCTTAAAATGTTTAAAAAATAATTGCATAATTTTTAACAGCAACAAAAAAGAAGCAGCTAGTGAGATACTGATCTTTTATTAAATATTTTAAAGTAAACTGGTATTCAATAAAAAAATTACTAGTTCTAAGATTGATTTAATTTAGCCATTTTAGCCATTACTCATCCATTCAACAAGTAGTGGGCAACTTCTAGGAGGCAGCACTATGGTATGTTTTGTCTATTCATAGATTGTTTGTCTATTTATAAAATGAAGTTCATAAATATAAAAGGTAAAATAGAGGATATAAGAAAAATTTTGCTGAAGTATTATTTCAATACAATGAATATACAGTTTATCGACAGCAACTCTTAAAGTTTTAATAACAAAATAAGTAATAAAACAATACATTTAAGTAATATGACATAATACTAGTACCTTTATCTTGCTTATTACTTAGTAGAGAAAATAAATCTGTGTGTAAAGTTTTTAAAAAATCCAATGTTTATTTTAAGTGGGATTATAAACAGTACAGAGGGGTTAGAGTCAAGAAAGATGATTCCCACTTGTTTGTTCAGAGAATTCTCCTTAGAGCCTTGAACTCTAAAACTGAAAAGTAGATAACTGCAAAAAGTACATACTATTTCACTTCTGATTTTATATTGAGTTGGATTATAAAGATATTTTACCAATCAAAGAGATTAGTTGTTAAATGCAGTCAAATGAAAGAGAATTTGAATCAACTTGGTATTGTTCCTTTTTCAGCACTAATCTCATGACTATCTTTCAATGACCCAAGAATATAGTTAAGATAAAAAATAATGTCTTCTTGAACAATAGGGTGATTTCTACTTTGAATTGAAAACTTGGATCATTACCTTAAAATTATAGTTTACACCTGGTATCAATAGTGTTATGAGCCTCTGCCATCCTTGGGATTCAGAAGAAGCATTTGGTAACTGGTAGCAGCACAGAGACTATTTTAGCAGCTCAGTTTTACAAAGAATTAAAAAAAAATCACTAGCAGGTAAAGCTATTCATTTGTGAATAGGACATTATTATCTACTGAATAACTGAATGTGCGATCATTTATCATTATCAGTCTCTGACATCTTTGCACAATGAAAGGGTATGTGATTACTGAATAATTTGGAATAATTTAAAAATACAATCCCACAAAGTGCTTAAGAATACCATTATATTTATGTTAATAATGCAATTCACTATTTGGATTTCTAACTGACTTTTGGCATGTTTTCTACAACTATTTTCCCACTTTTTAACAAGGTACAAACAAATGCAAACTTTGAACTATGAGAGAATCTTTGTTTCCTGTAGCAACTTAGCTTATGCCTACATGGTAATGTGACTGAAGTTTTCCTAAATTCTGTGAGAGCAATTATTCTTTTACCAAAATACCAGTCTTTCACAATGAAAAGCAGTTTTGTTCTCTGATATGCATGATTTGATATTGTGCTACTTTTGTAATTATATAATCCTACATAATAAAAACCCAGCAGAATGACCAGAATGACCGCTTGACCAGTCACTATGAGGTGCACTGACCACTTTTTGGTACCTTTCCCCAGCTGGCAGGCTCCAATCGCCGATGGTGAACAGGGACCTGGAGTGGGTGGTGGGGGTTGCAGGTGGTGCCAGGCCAAGGCCCCTGCACTGCCGGTAGCCCCACCCACAGAGGATGACCTGTGGTGGGGAAGGGGGGCAGCTAGAGGGCAGGAACAGCTGACCTCTAGATCCCTCCCCGGCCATTAGGCTCCCATCACCGGATGGCGAACGGGAAACTGGGGTGAGTGGCAATGGGGTGGGCTGGTGAGCAGGCAGAATGGGCTGACCTCTTAGTCTCTCCCCCCAGCCCACAGGCTCTGATCGCCACCGATGGTGAACAGGGACCTGGGGTGGGTGGCAGGGGGTGCAGGTGGTGCCAGGCCAAGGCCTCCACCCCACCAGTCGCCCCACACACAGAGGGTAACCTATGGTGGGGGGGCAGTGAGCGACTGGGAATGGCCGACCTCTCGGTACCCTCCCTGGCCATCAGGCTCCCATCCCTGGATGGTGAATGGGGAACAAAGATGGGTGGCAGCAGGGGGCAGGGCCGGCTGCCGGAGAAAATGGCCCTGATCACAGGCTAGGCCTAGGGACTGTACCCACTCACGATTTCCTGTGCTGGGCCTCTAGTATGTAATATAATTTTATAAAATTTAGTTCTTTATTGATTCTTGTATATTAGTCCTTCAGTATAGCAAATATGTTCCTCTGAGTAAATGTTTAATCATTTTACTCAATTTTAACAGTTCATCCTCCAAATCATAAATGAGCTTTCTACCTTTGACTTGGTAAACGATCAGGATGTTCCTAACATTCCCCTGTACTTGACTAAATGTCTCTTTGTGACTGCTGGTCCCTGACTTTTCTTTTCTTACAGCATTTACTTTAGAAAACTTGCAATTATAAATTCTTTCTCTACCCATTTGAGAATCAAATCTTCTCCCAGTCTCTTGCTCAGTACACAGCCCTGGAATATCTTTTTGAGGGACCTGGGAGCCATCCCCTTTTAAATATAATCAACAAGAAAGATAGAACCCCAACCCCCATGTCTCCCTGTTGATTTGGGGGAGTAAGATTGTAACTTTTATAAGTGCCAATTAACAAAAACAGATGGACTACTCACATTGACCAACCTCCTCCCAACATCTAGTACTTTTCCACTAGCTCACCTCAGTGCTTAGAAACTCCCTTCCCTTTCGTTTTGATAGAATTGAGATCAAACTTTCTCCCTATTACAGTGGATTTGAATTATGTCTTTCTTGCCTCTTTAACTTTTCCGGTTTATTTTTTCTTTGGCATAGATACCAATACATTGGTAACTTGGAAGTTATATTATTTCTGTAGAGAATCACAACTTCTCTTTCATACTGCTTTGTTTAATGTGTTAAGAAATATATTTGAGGGTTATGAAATACAAAGTTTACTACTGAAAAGAAAACATTAATTTGCAAATAAATTTAAAGTGTATTTCTTAGAAGAGAACAAGCACTGCCATTTGAATTTTTATATGCTCTCATAAATGCACCCTCCCCCCATATTGAACCCCCACTCTATTAATGACCCTAAAGTCTTCCTAGCTACTTTGGCTTGAAACATTAGGCATGTTATATTAATCATTTATTGTACATCTACTATGTCCCAGACAACTTAGCTGCATCATATGTTACCTCATTCTATTTCAGCTAAAGATCTGTGAAAATATATTGCCCATTCATTAACCATTTACAGATAGAATATGTCTAATAATTTTTGTATCCCCAATAGTGTCTATTATTGCACCTTGAATAGTAGGTATTCAAAACTTTTAGAGTGAGGTATAGAATTTATTTATTCACTTGATATTCAAAGTTAATATCTTTTATAAATAACATACTTATATGATTTAATAATGTGCTATTTTTATAATTATATAATAAATATTATTTTATAAAATTTATCTCTATATTGATGCTTGTATATTAGATATTTATTCAAAGATACAAATAAGTATGTCATGTACTTTTGAACTCAAAAACAGATTTAGTATGAAAACATAACCAAAATTCTAAATCCTAATAAGTAAAATATCTGATAAAAAAGTGTTTTAATGTGTTATTCTTTTAAGGTAGTCATAAATTTTAGGATGAGAATGATCATAATTATAAAAACCTTATTTTAGATAATCTGCTTAAAATACAAGAGGTTAAATTTAGGCAAGCCTAAAAATATGAAAATGAATCCCAAGAATCATCTAGATGGCAAGAAGGACCTAAACTTGGAAAGCAGCAGTAAGGATGAAATTGAAGGATATATAAGAAATAATTTATGAGCACTGATCACTCATGTATATTGAGTGTGGAAAAGGAAAGAGTTAAGTACCATTCCAAGATTTTGTGACAAGGGCTAAGGGAACACCGTGAACAGAAACAGACAAATGAGGAGAGGGATTGTGTAGAAATAAAGATGAGAAATCAGACATCAAGATGGCAATATGCTAGCAGGAATTAGACCAGAAACACCAGGCTTTATAACTAGCCATAGTGGAGAGAGATTTTTAGAATTGAGCAATGACACTTAATAGAACCTAAGATGAGAATAAATAGGGGAAAACATACATTAATCTATATTCTTATTCATCATTCACCCTCTTTATGCCAAATTGTACTATATGTACAATGCTCTGCACTTCACATTTTTGTTTGAATGTATGTCTGAAGTATTTGTCATAGTAGTACTTAGTGTCCTCGGTCATTACTGTTTAAAGATACATAGCAGTGCTCTGCATGGCTATACCATTATTTATTCAAACCTTCCCTTGTTGATGGGCAATAAAGAAGTCTCCTGTCTTTCCACTTACCAAACATCTCTTCTAATTAGCTTTGCTTTCTATATCTTACCTCTCCTAAAATTTCTTTTTGAATATAGAAGAAAAAGTATATGGAAGGAATATATAAACCACATGAAAAATTAGCCAGTAGCAAAATATATATATATATATATTAATGCCAAAACATTTCAGTATAGCAAATATAAAGATGTTACTATTTTTAACTTTTTAAAATATTACACTTTCTTATAAACTACTCATTGACATTCATTGGTAAATGATTACTTAATTAATTTCATATGGGTGATTAATCAAATTTAAGTTCTAAAAGTAATCCATCTAATTATTTTGTTCATACCAATTACTATCTACTTTCATTGTAGATTATTTATGTGACAGTCTTAGAAATTTCTAATACATCCCCTTTTTTAGGGCCAAAGCAATAAGATGATATAAGTATCTGCCTTGGATGTTAAAAATGGCACACCTCCAAGCACACAAAACACTCTGTGGCTATCTCCTGCAGTTCCACCTTTTAACCCTAATCCAAACAAAAAAGAAGAATACAATTACAAAACAACTTTGCATCATTCTTGAGTTAGTAAAAGTTTATGAATTTTTACTTTTACTAGTATGACAATATTTTGGAGATCTGCTTACATTTGCAGCCTCCTGTTGAGAATCTCAAATGAAAAGAACATGACGTAGAATTGCATAGCTGTCCAACAAATTTATGATCAACGCTGATATAACTTTTTCACGAAGTGGCTGACCATCCTGGAACTGCATTCCCTGCTCATGTTAACTCAGGGGTGTAGGTGATTAGCTCTCACCAGTCAGATGGGATTTGTTAGTAGTGTGTCACTTGTTCATAATGACATTTATGGGACAGGTTGTTGACTTGCTTTCTCCTTCTCCAGCTATGTATAGATGAAGGTCAGGCACTACAGGGTGATGGAGTTTCAAATTGAAGGAATCCTTTGTCTTTGATTTAGAACAGTGGTCGGCAAACTGCGGATCGCAAGCCCCATGCGGCTTTTTGGCCCCTTGAGTGTGGCTCTTCCACAAAATACCACGGCCTGGGTGAGTCTATTTTAAAGAAGTGGCACTAGAAGAAATTTAAGTTTAAAAAATTTAGTTCTCAAAATAAATTTCAATCATTGTACTGTTGATATTTGGCTCTGTTGACTAATGAGTTTGCTGACCACTGATTTAGAATATAGAGGAGCTTGGCTGCTTACTTGGAAAACCACAACCGAGAGATAGTCATATGAGCAAAACATAAATTTCTATTATAATACACTGAGATTTTCAGTACCTAGTATAACAACAATTAATACAGAATAGCACATGAGTTGATTTTAAATGCCTTCTGAACTCCTTCCTTCCTTCCAAATCTATATATTTCATTGAATCAGTTTATGTAATCATTGAGTGAAGTGTATGTAAGATATATTCAAAAAAATTTAGCCTTCTATAACTTATTCTTGAAGACCTTAATGACATGCCACAGTTAGACTACAGTGGGCTTCAGCAAAAATTCTGATAATAATATCAAAAGAGAATGATAGAGAAATAAGGACACTTAGTGGAGGTAAAGGCTCTTATTTTTCACTTCAGCTTTACTAAGCAACTTCTCAAGACTAGTTAGTTAGATGTTCCCCAAAGCATTCTGGCCTTGGTGCCAATAAATCTAAGAAGAAATAACCTCCCTCCTACCTAGAGAGAGATATAGAATTTCCTGTTAATATAAAAACTAGGGACCCAGTGCATGAAATTTGTGCACTGTGGGTTGAGGTTCCTCAGCCCAGCCTGCCCCTTCTCACAGTCCAGGAGCCCTCAGGGGATGTCCTACTGACAGCTTAGTCCCGCTTCCCATAGGGAGTGGGCCTAAGCTGCAGTCTGGCCTCCCTCTGCTGGAGGCAAGTGGCTGATCAGGGAAAGGCACTACCTCACTGCTGCTGCCTCTGCCAGCTGCGAGGCTGCCTGAGCTTTGGCCCTCGCAGCCACTGCAGCTTGCCTGAGCCTCGCCCAGCCCTCATTGCCTGAGCCTTGGGCCCTTGCAGAAGCAGCAGCTATTGGCGGCTTGCCTGAGCCTGGGGTTGGCCCTGGGCAAGTGGCAGCGGCCATCGCCTCCCCAATGCTGCAAGTCCCCGCCCCCATCCCCGATGTGGCAAGTCCCTGCCCACCTGCACCTGCTGTGCGTGCAGTCTGCTGTTCGGTCTTTACTGTGATGGCATCCCAACTAATTTGCAGATTACCCTATTATTAAATAGATCATAGTTTTGCAAAGAATTAAAAATGCATTACATAATGGCATGTAGAGTTCTAAAAGAAAAAGAAAAATTAGGAAAATATAAGAACAGGATTACACAAACAACAAAATCCACTCATATATATGATATATATTTCAACCGCTATGTTCTTCCTTATCTTACTTGTTCAATTTCTTTCCCTCCATTAATGGAAGCAGCTAAAGGGAAATCTTATTCTCAGTCATTATTTAGTGTTTTCCGTAATTATTCACATCAGATTTTGCTTAGCTTTTGAAACCTGGTTTCCCCAAATGATTATTTCAAAGTGCTCACTATAAGCTTTAAACTAGGTTCACATGAACATTATATCTTTTTAATAAAAAGTATAATCTATTTCAATAAATCTATTGATTCTTATCAGTTACAGCTCTCAAATATAAGGATTGTTTGGAGAGAGATCACCATTCTGAGGGTATAGAAAGGGATGTAAATTTAAATAATAAATTTCCCATCACAAATTCCAATATGCCTTGAAACAGGCATGCCCTACAGTCATGATTATTACTTTATGAAGAAACTGAGACCCAGAGAGATATGGTAATCAAATAGCCCACAAATGCAATATTAGAAGTATATGTGAAATCGTATAATTGAGCTTCAAACTTATTAAAAGGAAGACTATTTATTTATATTCATAATCAGGGTATGAAAGATAGAACAGAAGAGAAGTTGTTTTGTATATGTTACCATTCCATACAGAAGCAAACTAGTAGTAGGGGTTATTTCCAAGTCTAACTCTCTTTAGTCAAAATCCATGCATACCTTACTCGTGTATCTGACTTTTAACCTTCCAGAAAGACATTCTCTTAGGGAAGAATGTAGTTTCCTATTATAGTAAAATCTTTCTTTCCTGTGTCTTAATTCAAGTTATGTGGCACAATTCAAATTTTTGGGAACATGAGATCTTTCTATAAAAAATTATATTTTATTTAAACAGTGAGGACTGTTTGCCTTTAAATGGGTTTTAAGTTCTATTATATATTTCACATGGACTTGAAATGTAACATTCATGGATTATTCTATCACCAAACAATCTAGGTTTCAGTTTACTTATAATTTATAGTCATGACTAGAACATTAACAAGACATATTAGAATTAGACAATGGGAGATTCACACTTTAATACTACATGCCCCCCTCCGAATTCCTCACAGTGGTGGTCTCTTTACACATAATCATCTCCTTTAGCAGATGGTAACCATAGAAGTTTGCATGTGTAAATTATATTAAAGTATTAACATTTTTGGAAATTTGGACTAATGTCCCTGACTTATCAATACATATTTTAATGATAAATTTCTTTTTTTTTTAATATATTTTATTGAATTTTTACAGAGAAGAAGGAAGAGGGATAGAGAGCTAGAAACATCGATCAGCTGCCTCCTGCACTCCCCCAACTGGGGATGTGCCCGCAACCAAGGTACATGCCCTTGACCGGAATTGAACCTGGGACCCTTCAGTCTGCAGGCCGACACTCTATCCACTGAGCCAAACCGGGTTTGGCATAAATTTCTTCAGAGGGCTAAAACTACCACAGTTTTACTCATCCATTTTTCTCTCTGGACTGCTCTGGCCACCACACCTAGCCTAGTTCTTTCCTGCTACAATATCATGTTCTAAGAAAATTTTCTCAGCTCTCAAGACTCACTGAGATTCCTTTATTATGTTCTCTCATGATAAGCTTATATTTTTGTTCATATCACTTATTTATTTAGTGATTTTTATTTGTATCTTTTTTTCCTTCTGTCTTTTCAAATTAATTGAAAAATGCTAAAAGCACTCAAGAAACTGGTTGGGTCTGTTTTGAGTCTTGTTGAACTCCCTTGTAAGGGAGTACTTTCAGTGACTTCCTGGGAGCTCAATATATTAATGCATTTTATGTAACATAGAGACACAACTTTATCCTTGATTGTATTCAAATATTAGAATATGTACACAGAATAAGAGCTGCCACTAAAGAATTTAAGATTTCATGCACTTCTAAGGACACACAGCAATAGAGACTACTTATATGTACTTATCACCAGAAAACTTCAGTTGTCATGTTTCTGATTGCTTCTTTGTTTCCATATTTCTCTGTGATTTTTAGATATCCTTGAAGTGAAAATTCCAATTTAAAAAATACAACTTTCAGCTACATAAAAAAGTACAGAAGGACATTGATATCTATATAGCTTTGGGGATAGTCAGAAATAAGACCAGAGGTTAAGCTGATTTTTCTGTAAGTCAAAGGCCTTTTTCTGTAAGTAGAATTTTTAGAGAGCCTTTTCATTCTACTCTAGGAGTATCCTTGATTATCCTCCATGAAGATAAAGCATGAGAAAAATCTTTCCAGCTCAATAAGTTTCATAACACATATTTCATTACAGAACATGATGTCCTACAGTGTGTCCCAGAATGGTGCTTTATACTCTTTTGGCTGCTTGTAAAAATCCCTGCCACATCACTTCCCTAAAATGTGTACACAGAAGAACTGTTTGAATACCATACAGTTATCATGGCTGTTCTAATGATGCATTCCAGGTTCACTGTTGTTTCTTTAAAGAAACAATGACCTGGTTCAACCATTTTTGTATGTTTACCAAATAATATACAAGACAAATATGTATTACATCACTGTAAAATAAGAATTGGATCATGTAAAACTATACACATTACCTGTGTAAAGCTGAAGGATTACATACAAAATATGTCCCAAAAGATTTACACCATTAGAAAGTAATCAGCAGTCTTTCTATCTTATCATATATGGCATCTCATGACAATGTATATACTTGATCAAATGTTCGATTATATTTTAGTCAAGTATGTATGTGATAAACACAAGTTTTAAACTTATTCTCTTCAGAGAGAATTGACATTTTGAAAGCAAAATCTTTACTTAAATTAAATTATAGCCTATATAAAAATAATTTGGGCTATTTTTTTTTTTTTGTCTCTCACTGGAAGCAAAATTTGTACTATTTATTTTATAAAATCTCCCTTTTCTATTTTACATTCTCAAAATTGTTCTGACCAAAGCCTAATTTACATGGAAGGACACCTTCCAATTAATGCAGATAGTGAAAAACAATTTGAATCAAGATAAATGAAAGCCTTGCAAATTTATGGGATTAATGCCGTAAATCTGCCAAGATTTTACACAATAAGCATGTTAAAACAGTCTACTGAGTAGGAAAGTGGCCATCAACAAAGAAACAACGCAGGTAGGTAAGGGATTCTGAGATTTAAACAACCTTTTGGTTTATACCTCTTGATTACTCATAAATAGATATTTCACCTTTCTACCCAAGTGAGGCAGAACTTATTTAAATACATTGATTTGGGCTTGAACTGAACTTTCTTTTTTTACAATTATAATGTAGCAGTTTCTTGACTATCCATGCAAATGGAGAAGAGCTGGTGGAGATATGAGAAAACTATAGTTTAGTGAAACTACAAATTAAATTTTGTTTTAATTAGAGGAGTGAAAAATTAGTTGCTATACCAGGGAAATTGCCTCAGTACAGTCTATTGGCTGTGCACCAGAAAATGGAGTTGTGTTATAATCATCTTCATTTGGCTATCAATTGTATATACTGTCTAAATACCTAAAATTTGACACTACTTTTATAGGTGTGACATGTAAATTATTTCTTTTCTCATTCCAAGAGAGAATTATTAAGTAGTTTTCAACTATGTACAAAGTGTGCTAATTATGTCATTTCAACAATATGATAAAGCAACCCAATCAGTAATAATATTTATAACTTATCTGAAATGCTAAAGCACCTCTCTGTTAGGTATAAAGGCTTAATTATTTTCAATTTAGTTATAAACAATATGAGTGTAGATATGAGCTTTTAGTTTTATATTACTAATATATTATGTGTAATATATAATATTGTCCCTCAAATTGGTAATTTATGTAGGTAGAAGGATGCATACACAGAAAGGCATACAATAGGACTTTGGGTTGTTCCCAAAATAGTAATGTTTAAGGAAAAATAATCCAGACTTGCCAGAACTTGTGGGTGTTTATACCTCAAGGATCTCTATATCAAAATGTTTTTAAAGGAAATAGAACCTGCATGGAAGATATAAGTAAACAGGCACTTGAACACTGGAGTCAACTTGACCTATCTTCTGTTAGAATATTTCTGAGTCCCTGTAAGAAAGGGGTTAGGAGATCAAACCCTAATTAATTCCTGTCATGAGAATAGGCCACAGGCAAACTGGGAAGTATGAGGGGCAGACCGACATTCCTAAATTTTTTGCACAGAAAGGAAAGAGGAGGCTATGCCATTTGGGCACCTCCAGGCTCGAACTCAGTCTTAACAAGAACGGTGACAACAGTGTAAGTGGCAATACCAAGTTTCAGATGACTTTATGAGTAGCTGACATCACACAGGGGATCAAAATGGAAGGAAGATAGGAAAAATGAATATAGTATTTGTGATTATACATGAAATTTCCCAAAGGACTACCAGAAATGACTAGGTAGAGAAGCCTTTTAAATGGGAATTAAATTCCTATGTTATATAATTAGAAGTCAAGAAGCAATTAAATTGGACATATTTTTAATTTTATTTCATGCATAAATATAGTTTTGTCAGGTATACACAAACACAAATATGTAATATACTAGAGGCCTGGTGCACAAAATTTATGCACTGGGTGGGGGGTGTCCCTCAGCCCAGCCTGCACCCTCTCCAACCTGGGACCCCTAAAGGGATGTCCGACTGCTGGTTTAGGCCCAATCCCACAGGACATCCCTCTCACAATCCGGGACTGTTGACTCCCAACTGCTCGCCTGCCTATCTAACTGATTGACCCTAACTGCTTAGGCCTGCCAGCCTGATCACCCCCCAACTGCCCTCCCCTGCAGGCCTGGTCCCCCCAACTGCCCTCCCCTGCAGGCCTGGTAGTCCCCAACTGCCCTCCCTTGTAGGCCTGGTCCCTCCCAACTGCCCTCACCTGCTGGCCTGATCATCCACAACTCCCCTCCCCTGCAGGCCATCTTGTGGTGGTCATCTTTGACCACATGGGGTCAGCCATCTTGTGTGTTAGAGTGATGGTCAATTTGCATATTACCTCTTTATTATATAGGATATACATATACATGTATATGTATACCACATATGTATACCCACATATGTATACCACCAAATAAATGGAATCATGTCTCTAAATGTATATTTACTCTCACACAGTGCTAGTGTGCATGTGTTTGAAATATGCATTTATTTGCATAATTCCATTTATTTGATAACTAGAAGCCTGGTGCATGAATTTGTGCATTGGTGGGTCCAGTCAGCCCACCCCTATGGGGGCCGATCAGGGGTGGGGTGGCCGGAGTGAGGGAATGCTATTGTTCCAGTCATCCTGCCATTCAGTTGCTGGGCTTTTATTATATAGGATAATGATAATAGACAATGATGACAATCAGGAAAAACAACACAAATCTATCTGCTATCTATTTCTAGAGTAAATTTCTTTATAGTGATTGAATTATTTTCCTAGGGCTATTATAATAAAGCATCACAGATGGGGTGGCTTTTATAACAGAAACACAGTTTCTCATGGTTCTAGAAACTAGAAGTCTGAGATCAAGTGTTGACAAGGTTGGTTACTTCTGAGAGCCATGAGGAAAGGATCTATTTCAGGACTCTCATTTTAGCTTTTAGATGGTGATCATTTCCTTATGTCTTCATGACTTCCTCTCTCTGTGCATGTATATTTTAAATTTTGTCTTTTTATAAGGGCATATAAGGACCAATTGAATTAGAGGTCTCTCCTAATGACCTCAGTTTTAAATTAATTACCTCTGTTAAGATTTTATCCTCAGAATACAGGCAAATTATGAGTTACTGAGGGTTAGGACTTCAATATGGCTTGGGGTATTTTTATTTATTTGGAAGAGGTTGACAATACAATTCAGCTTAAAACAATGGTTATTTCCTTTATCTTTTTTTAATGAGAAAACTGGGCCCATTTTACTCTCAGAATTCTGTTGTTCTTTGTCAAATGTCGATCTTTTATTTAAATGTATTGACATTCTTTGTTTGGTAAGATTGGGGTGGGATAAAGTTAAGGCTTGTCAGAGTGTTCCTTACACAGTTGTTTTTAAATAAAGGATCTATTTCCTTCCAATTTGTCAAATTTAAATCTATATCTTGATTCAGTCTTTTATAATATGCTGAACAGATGTGACCTTGTAAATGTTCTCTTAAGAACATCATCCATATTTTTACTTAATGTTTTTCCTGTTATGGTTAGAGAAGAATCACCTTTCATAAACAGAATCTTAGAAGAAATGCCTTTCCAAACAGGTACTAGACTGATTTCTTTTGCTTGGCTTGCTCAGAGTTCAGTGCCATTCACAGCAATAACGCTGGCTTTTGATAAGCAGTTTAAACAGGAATTCAAGAGGCTGTCAATGGTTCAGTGAGCATCAGGCCTGTTTGAACCACAAATGGGATGTTCAGAAAAGGTCTGTCAATGCACTCAGGCTACCAAGCATGGTGGTTGGTGCTTGACATTACTGCCCGAAGCACCGTATCTGAGAAATGGCTTCTAAGCACACAGAAGAGAATAGTATTGAAGAAAACTTGAAAACAGATTTTATGGGATGGGAGAGTAATTTGTTTTGATATTGTAAAGGTAAAACTTGAAAAACCAGTGCCTCTTGCCTGACCGGCGTAGTTCAATGATTGAGCATAGACCTATGAACCAGGAAGGCACAGTCCAATGTCCAGTCAGGACACAGGCCCGAGTTGTGGACTCGATCCCCATAAGGGGGAGTGCAGGAGGCAGCAGACTGGTGATTCTCTCTCATCATTGATGTTTCTATCTACCTTCCTCTCTGAAATCAATAAAAATGTATTTAAAAAAAGACAGTGACTCTATAAAAGTATATTTTATATGTTTCATTATTTTTAAACTGGTTTTCTTACCTGATACTAATTTAAAATGAGTTAAATCTTAAAAAGCTATATAGAAATTAGTTTAATTTGAGGTTAGGTAAAAAAGCTGAATGTCATACAAATTCAGGCTCTATTCTCATGTTGTAAGCTTGATGATTTACTTTTCCCCTGTTTCTAAGATTTATTTGACTACTTCTTTTTTGAAAAATTAAGACATGGAGATACAAGATTGGAAGTTCTCTTATGGTCTAATTCAGTGATCTTATTCAATGTTTCTAATATCTCCTTAGGCATGATATATTAGACAGAGATAACTGAAGAAAATATAAATAAACTGATTAGCACTCATAAATTATTCAATGGATTCAATGACCCCAAGAGTTATCTCCTTTTTCTGTGCAGGGTAGAAACAGAAGCCCAGCAACACTGAGAGTTTGGTTGAAAATCTGTAGTCAGTAAACATTTTTCAATGTGAGAACTGTAGCCATCATTAATATTCAAAAGGCTGCTGCAGGGGGGAAAAAATCATTATTTCTCTCACTCTGTAGAAAGGAAACCATTATCATGTTCTACATAAATGACTCAGCCGAAACCCATTGCTCCATTTCATCTAATCCCAGCATCTGGGAACTTTGAGTTCTTTTATTGTATTCAAAAAAGAAAACAGCAAATATTTGAATATTTGAATATGTTCTAGACCTTAAGCTTTTGGGTGTCCTATTCTCCAGAAAAACCAAACAGTTTAAATGATGTTACTCTTCTTCTACAGGGATGGAGATATATATATATATATATATATATATATATATATATATATCTCCATAATGGCAAAGGAAGAGTAAATTGTAAATTAATTCTTATCGGTTGAGTAAAAATAATTCCATACAGTGATGCTTGGAAACTGGTGATGTTTGAGGTTACTAACATCACAAGGTTGATGTGCTGAAGATAATTATTATTGCTTTTCAAAATATATTCTTCTTGCTGTCATTAGAGATAATGGACTGAATAAACAATTGTTCTGGTATGACATAACCATTACTGATATATCTTTTTAAGGAATGTTTTTTTTAAAAATACCTTTTTATTTATTTTTTTGCATTTTTATTTTCTTTCAATTTATCTTTATTGTTGAAAGTATTACAGATGTCCCTTTTTCCCCCATTGAGCCTCTCCACCCTGTACCCACAGGGAGAGGATGGGAGAGGAAAAGAGAAACATTTATGTGAGAGAAACATCAATTGGTTGCCTTCCACATGTATCCTAACCAGGGAACAAACCCACAATCTGGGCATGTGCCTTGACCAGGCATCAAACCAGCAAACTTCAGTGCATAGCATAGAACAATGTTCAACCAATTGAACCATACCAGCCAGGGCATTACTGAGATATTAAAAGCAAAATATAAAATATAAAAATGACCATATTCCAAAATAATATAATAAGCCATTAAAATTTTAGTCTTAAAAGACCAGGGGGAATCCAAGATGGTGGCGTAGGTAAAGACCTAAACTGCTGCCTTGCACAATTTAAACTGCAACTAAAAGACAAAACGTCTATCACCCAGAACCACGGGAAAGCTGGCTGAGTGGAAGTTCTACAACTAGAAGGAAAGAGAAAAGAGCACTGAGATGTGCACAAGCCCTGAAAAGCTGAGGTACAGAGGCGTGTGATCCGGGCGGGCACTGCTTTTTTCAACCCAAAGGGAGACAAGCCCCTGATTACTCTGAAATACAGTTTCTGGGGAGACGCGGGGGACCCAAACTCCTACGGGGAGAAGCTGGATTGTCTAACACTGGGTCGGAAAGTAAGGGGGGCCTGCTTGTAGAGCTGCGCACAGGAATAATTGTTTATCTGCGCTGGGGCATGGAACTGCACGCAGTTGGAGACACAGAGCCGGCTAACTGGCAGCCATTGCTGTTTGCCACAACCTAGCCTAGTGAAGCCCTGAGACCCCGCCCCACACAACCTACAGACGACCCAAGCTCCAAGCAGCGGCTTTTGCATATGAATGGACTGCAGCTTAACCTAACAAACTTGCAGCCCGGATCAGACAGCTCCAAAACCTCCAAACCCCAAGCAAAGAGGAGAAAACTGTAGCTCTCGCTGTAGCTCCTGCTGGGTGGACTCAGACAATAGCTGACCTGCACCCCATTGGAGATCCAGAAGCCAGTATACCTAGTGGTCAGTGTGAGAAACCAGATTTCAACTCCTCACATCCATAAGTGACACATTCAGGAGGCAGACTCAGCGAGCACCAAAGCCCCACTGAAACAAGTCCTGCCCCATAAGCTTGTCTCCAGCACAGCAGTTCTTATAGACACAGCGAGTCCTCACAGCCGATTGGCCTGGAGGTCAATTCCTCCCAGCGTACCAACAGCAATTAAGGCTTAACTACACCAAGACTTTGCACTCAGCCCACAAAGGGGTGTACCAAGAGCGTCCACATCAGGTGATTGGGGAGACTGAGCTACTGCCCCCTATAGGTCACCTACCAGACAAAGCCACTCCATCAACACAGGGAAGCAGCCAAAATGCAGAAACAAAGAAACATGTCACGAATGAAAGAAATGGAGGAAAGCAAACTACTGGATGACATAGAGTTCAGAATCACATTTATAAGGTTACTCAAGAATCTTCTAAAAACCGCCGAGAAAATTGATGACACTTCTGAGGAGCTTAGTGAGACTTTCAAGGACCTTAATGAGAATGCCAAAAAAATGGAAAAGGATCAGTCAGAAATGAAGCATACACTGTCTGAAATAAAGAATATACAGAAACTCAACTGTAGATCAACATACCCCAAGAATCAAACCAAAGATCTGAAATATGTGGAAACAAAAAACATCCAACCAGAAAAACAAAAAGAAAAAAGAATCCAAAAATATGAAGATAATGTAAGGAGCCTCTGGGACAACTTTAAGAGAAACAACATCTGAATTTTTGGGGTGCCAGAAGAAGGGAGAGAGCAAAATATTGAAAACCTATTAGAAGAAATAATGACAGAAAACTTTCCCTACCTGGTGAAAGAAATAGACTTACAAGTTCAGGAAGCGCACAGAACCCCATACAAGAGGAACCCAAAGAGGACCACACCAAGACACATCATAATTAAAATGCCAAGGGCAAAAGACAAAGAGAGAATATTAAAAGCAGCAAGAGAAAAACAGTTAATTACCTACAAGGGAGTACCCATACGACTGTCAGCTGATTTCTCGGCAGAAACTATGCAGGCCAGAAGGGAGTGGCAAGAAATATTCAAAGTGATGAACAGCAAGAACCTACAACCAAGATTACTCTACCCAGCAAAACTATCATTCAGAGTTGAAGGTCAGATAAAGAGCTTCACAGACAAGAAAAAGCTAAAGGAGTTCATCGCTACCAAACCAGGATTACATGAAATGCTGAAGGGTATTTTTTAAGAAGAAGAAGAAGAAGATAAAGGTAAAGATAAAAATTACAAACAACAAAATAACATCAAATACATACCTACCAACAAGTGAATCTAAAAATCAAGTGAATAAAAAATCTGAAGAACAGAATGGACTGGTGAATATAATAGAATCAGGGACATAGAAACGGAGTGGACTGACGATTCTCAGGGGAAGCAAGTGTGAGGGGTGCGGGAAGATATTGGACAAAAATCTTACTCCTATGGATGAAGACAGTGGCAGGGGGTAAGGGCATGGGGTGGGGTGGGGAATCAGGTGGAGGGGAGCTATGGGGGGGGGAAGTGGAACACCTGTAATAATCTGAACAATAAAGATTTAATTAAGAAAAAAAAAGAGAAAATAAAAAAAAGAAATTTTATGTATGTAAATACCTTTCACATTTCAGAATCCTGATTCATTAGACATGTAACCAAGTACTTGCCTGTTCCCCATAAAAGTTTCTGAAGCAAATGAAATTTTGCTCTATGAGAAAGAGATTATCCTCCAAAAAGTCATGTTATTCTATCCAATAGTAGTGCAATTACTTTTACTCCAACCAAATAAAATTTTCTGAAAAAAAAAAAAATTTAGTCTTATGTCACCAAACCCTGTTTTTCTTCATCTCTCACTCTTTCTCTCATGTCTCTCTAACTCTGCTTCTGTCTCTATTTATGAACTATTACTATTTTTTTTAAATATAGAATTAGAGACATAGTCGTCTTTCCTAACTCTTACATTTATATTCAGAATGTTAGTACTTGAAAATAAATTCACCTTTCTAACTGTGTGACATTGGTAAGTTTTATAATTTTGAAATTGAGAAAATGCCAATACTCCTTAATAACATCTCTATATATAAAAGCCTAAGCAACTGTTATGACCTAACGACTGGAACAATCAGAACGACTGGTTGATCAGTCACTATGACGCGCACTGACCACCAGAGGGCAGATGCTCAACACAGGATCTGCCCCTGGTGGTGAGTGCGCTCCCACAGTGGGAGTGCCACTCGGCCAGAAGCCAGGCTCCTAGCTGATGAGCACAGCTTCAGTGGCAGGAGCCTCTCCCACTTCCACAGCAGTGGTACCAAGTGGCAGTGGCAACGACAGACACAGTGGGCGGGATGAGTGGGAGCTATGTGGTGCTAGGCCCCCGCTCAAGCTCTGGTTCCTCCCTGGCTGCCTGCCACTTAGCACACTGCTACATCCCTCGTACCCCATAAGCCTGCAGTTACAACCTCCGGAGAATGGTTGAAGCATGGACACTAGGAGTAACCAAGATGAACCTGATATTGCCACTGGGCTACTGGAAATCTGTCTCAGGCATCGAGATCAAATCTCATCCCTTACTGATTGCCCCAGAGCTACAGAGGAAGGCAGCAATATAACAGTGGCCACAAGGTGCGACTGACAATTGGGATAAAAGTCAAAGAGAAACGGATCTCTAAGGTGGGCCTTGGGCAACAGAGCACACCTCCACCCCCGCCCCACTGATATCCCCAACTTTGTATTGTTCACCGTGGAACATCTCTTATCTGGCCCCGAGTGGTGGAAAGTGTCCAGCATGGCCCAAGGCATCCACTAGGGACCTCCCAGCCTGCAAGGTCTGATCCTGGCCGCAGAAGGGACACTTGAAAATATTTTTTCAGGAAGCTGCAGGGAGGAGGACAGATGCCTCACAGGACTTCCCAGTGGCTCACGGACACGTGGAAAGTCCCCGGGCATGTGGGCACAGGCTCCCGATTTCCTTGTAATGTGCAAGATTCTGTGCACTGGGCTACTAGTGGTTACAATAATTGAAAGAGGTAATATATGTGAAATGTGTAAAATGGATCAACCCACAATTTTTATGTTCAATAATCAGTGATGAAGACAAAAATAATAATTATGATGATGATTTATGTTTCTGTTTCAGAACTAAATTGGATGCCTTATATTATTTTATGTAGTATTTTTAGTATTTTTTTGTTATTTTTTAATGAAAACTGCAGGCAAAGAGAATAATTTTTTTATAAAGTCATAAATATGTCCCCTATTAGAAGAACATCAAATGGGGCCTATTTCTCTTGATCACAGCAGATCATTTTTTCTTCAATATTAAACAGTTGGTACAAAGAAAGAATTATCCTTTACCTTTGTAATAAATTAGTAATATGAGTTATTGTGCTTTAAATTATTGCCTTGGTTTTCAAAATTACTTTTTATAAATCGAGGAAATTTTATGAAGTTGCCTTCAGTTGAAAATAGACTCTATATCCTGGTAACTTGCTCCAGGATTCTCATTGCACAGATCCTGACACCAACCTATTGCCTGAGAATTAACTTCTGCTGTTTTCCTTGCCAAACTCTGTTCACTAAGAGAATTATAAGCCTTCCAAGGCAGGCAGTGTCTTTAAAAATAATTATATAAGAAGTAGTCAAATAGTTTACATTTCAAAATCTTGTTAGTACATGTTGTGAAGCTAAAGCTTTTGAAGCATAAATATTTACTTTGTAGTGACATATGATACTCATTCTGTGATATTTCTGATCATATTGTGATGTACCATTGTATATCATAATTTCTGGCATTTTTAATGTATACAAATAGATGAAATTATTTAAACCTTGCAGAGAATGAATACTTATAAGGACTCAAAAAAACTAAACGTTATTCCTAATATAATGCTTTAACAGGTGAATAGTAGAGACTTGACAAATAGTAAAGATCAAATGTTTGGTGTAAAATAATAATATTTTTATTAAAATTCTGTTTATTATAATTGGACTTAACTTTATGTATAAGCTGACCAAGTGTATTAGTTTCAGCTCAACCAAACAACAAAAGATACCATTTTGATGATAAGACATTTTACTGTTTTTTACATACATTTCCTGAGGATCTTCCAGAAATAACGAGTGTAGGAAGTGATACTACATGGGCATTTTAGTTGTGGAAAGTAAGTTACTGGGTATTTCTACTTCAATTTATGTAGTAGAGGTATAGCTTCAAACCTACTAGTATATAGGGAGCATAAAAGGGAGGAGATTTGACTGAAGTGGTTCAGTCAAAGTGAGTGCTACAGTAATTAAAGTGAGGCCAACAAAAGTAGTTTTGCAGTAGAGAAATGTCACCTTATTTTTGTCCAACTCATCACTCATCCAATTCACTACTTACTGGCAAAACTAGGATATGACGTTCAGATTGCTTTGTTATAAATTGCTATCATGTACTATTGTACATCTTACAATTTTTGCAAATGACCTTCTCCTTTACATTTTTTACTTCTTCCATCCATTCTTCATATAACTGTCAGCATCTTCTTAAAACACAGATCAGATTATGTCACTCTATTTAGAACACTCCAATGGCTTTCAATTGTAGTAAGAAGAAATTCAAAACACCTTATAATGGCTTATAAGGACCTCATGTCTGAGTCAATGATCTCTATGACCTCATCACATACATTCTTGGCACTCATCACTTTCCAGCCATACCAGCCTTCTCTCTGTTCCTCTAACCTCCATGGCACACCTGCCTCAGAGGAGTTGAACTAGTTTACAACATTTTCATGTTTGACCCCTTATCATTAAACTAGAGGTCTCATGCACGAAATTTGTGCACTGGGAGTGTGTTCCTTAGCCCAGACTGCACCCTTTCCAATCTGGGACTGCTGGCTCCCAACCGCTTGCCTTCCCACCTGCATGATCGCCACTAACTGCTTCTGCCAGCCAGCCTGATCCCCTTCAACTGCCCTCCCTTGCCAGTCCGGTTACCCCTAACTGCCCTCCCCTGCAGGCCTGGTCCCCCCCAACTGCCCTCCCTCTCCTGCCAACCTGGTCGCTCCCAACTGCCCTACCCTGCCAACCTGGTCACCCCCAACTGCCCTCCCCTGCTGGCCTGATTGCCCACAACTGCTCTCCCCTGCTGGCCATCTTGTGGTGGCCATTTTGTGAACACATGGGGGTGGCCATCTTGTGCAAGGGTGTGAAGGTCAATTTGTGTATTACATTTTTTATATATAGGATAATTTGTTCAAAATCAACTTTCATAAAGATATCTTCCCTTGACTAGAAAGTTTGAAGTAGTCTGCCTATCCCTATAATTCTCTACTACAGTTCTCAATTAATCCTACACAATAACATCATCTGGGAAATTTAAAACAAAACAACAATAAAAGCCTATACATAGGCCCATCCAGTAGGCCAATTATGAAATGCAAAGATGGACTGAAGGCATCAGTATTTTTTTAAAAAAACCTCACCAGATGAATTTAATATGTAGCTAGAATGAGCAAACACTGCTCTAGTATATCACTAGTTTAATTTCCTTTTTAACTATCAGTATTTACATATTAATTTGCTCTTTATTATACACTTTCCCATTAAAGTATAATATCCATAAGAGTAGACACATTATTTTCTTACTTATTACTGTACCACTATTTATTGAATGAAGCCACTGTATTCAGTATTAAAACTCATGATCAAATTTTTATTCATTTTAAAGTATGTCATTTATGTTATCAAATTACATGAAAACACAAATAATGCATCACTCATTTTTTTTTGCTTTTGACATTTAAATATAATACAATTAAATTAACTAAAACAGAATAACTGAGAAATTCGTGACTCCCTGCCAATTTCTTCTCTTTGTAGAAATGTAAATTGATGAGAACTAAGAGTTTAGTAATTTTTACCAAAGAGAAATATTTGACATAGATGAGAATTTTGATAAAAACTCCTCATATCATTTGGGATTCACTGAAATGGAAAAAAAAAATCTGTTAATCAGACATTTAGCTTCTAGTTTTGGAAAACAGATGTCAAAATATTTAGAGAGCCAATATCAACAAAATGCCTACATATTCCAAATAGGTATAGATAGCAGGTGGAATAAGAAGACACAAAAAATAAATTCACACTCTGCCTTTACTTAGAAGTTCATTGAGGAAAGCTGGAGTCAACTAGCACAATTATATTTATTTTTATTAATTTTCATGCAATATACTTTACTAGAGGGGTAGCCTAGACTTAATGATTACTTCCAAAATATATAACAGAAAACAAAATATGTATATTTCTGAGTAATACATTAAAATGTGAGATGAGCAACAAAAAAAATAGCTCAATGGTTGAGAAAGGCAAAATGTCATAGCATACACAAACTGTAACATTCTTCCTAATTCATGTATTACTTCCATTTTCTTTAACAAATGATTTGAAAATAGAGGCATGTAGGCCAAAAATGTGAAATAAATAACACACTAGCATAATTGATTTGTATATTATGTGTTTTGATGAATGAGAATTTATATGATTAACCTGCTGGTATGGGCAAGAGAGTTGATGTCATTTAGAAAATATAAAAATGTAAAGGTGTGAGAAGATTGAAGGTTATCAATATAATTTTGATTTTTTAAAATGTTTTATTAACTTGAAAAATATAATCTATTCCAGCCAAATTTCAAAATAATTATTACACAGAATATTTGTGACCATTTTTAAAAAGAAATATCTGAGCTACTAAATTTTTATTTCCCTACCTTCAAATGATTTAATCCAGAAAATAATTTCTTCCTAAT
This sequence comes from Corynorhinus townsendii, assembly GCA_026230045.1. NCBI lineage: Eukaryota > Metazoa > Chordata > Mammalia > Chiroptera > Vespertilionidae > Corynorhinus > Corynorhinus townsendii. The sequence continues at coordinate 73,575,602 of JAPDVU010000003.1, read as the reverse complement.
GCTGCTCTATGATTATCTTCCATGTGATGCTGTCCAGAATATCATAACACTGTGCCCAGATACTCAATTTGAAGGGAATGCTAACAAGGAAATTAGCAGCTCAACAATTAATAATGCAAAAGTTAGATATCATTAAATAATACTTAATAAGAGTAAATTGTATAAGGATTTTAGTAGAAGGAAAGTTGAAGAAGTGCTATTGAAAGTCAGTAGTCCCACCTAGACATTTATTAAGGAAAGTTGCTAATTACTAAACACTAGTGACCCAGTGCACAGATTTGTGCACATTGAAAGGAAATTAATTAGAAGGTGGCCGGCAGGGCGGGACTAGGCAAGAGGAGCCAGGCATGTTCTGGAGCCAACCTCTTTTAGTCCCTCCCCAGCTGGGCACACCTGGAGTGGCACCATGGCTCCAAGGGCTTCTGTGGAGTGAGTGGGGTCCCTCCAGCTGGTGAGGTCCCTCGGCCTGGCCTCCAGGGATTGGGCCAAAACAAACTCTCCGACATCCTCTGAGGGGTCCCAGAGTGCGAGAGGGCACTCTGCCAAGTTGCTATTGTACCAGGTGTGGAATGCAAATGCAAGTGTGCAGTAAACCAGATTTGGTGCCAACAGTGCCCCAGCAAAAACATAACCCACTGCCAAAGGTGGAATCACGTGGCCCCATTAGGAATTAGGCTCCCTCCTCTCTGGTGTCAGGGTGAGTCACCCAAGAACCACCACTGCCAAGTCACTGCAGCTTGGCAGCTCCTGCATTGAGCATCTGCACCCTGGTGCTCAGTGCACATCATAGCAACTGGTCAGAGGGTAGGAAGGACACTTAGCATATTAGCCTGTAATATATATACTAGAGGTCCGGTGCACAAAATTCATGCATGGGGGGGTCCCTCAGCCTGGCCTGAACCCTCTCCAATCCAGGACCCATTGGGGGATCAGGCTTAAACTGGTTGTCGGACATACCTCTCACCTTCTGGGACTGCTGGCTCCTAACCGCTCACCTGCCTACCTGCCTGATTGCCCTTAACCTCTCTGCTTGCCTGCCTGATCATTCCTAACTACTCTCCCCTACCATCCTGATCTCCCCTAGCTGCTCTCCCCTGCCTGCCTGATCACCCCTACCTGCCTCTGCCTCAGCCCCTTCCACTGTGGCTTTGTCCAGAAGGACATCTGGAAGACGTCCGGTCTAGTTAGCATGTACCCTTTTATTAGTATAATAACTGGTTTATGTCTTAATATGGGTTCCCCAGAAACAAGCCCTAAGGTGAGGATTTCAGTGAAAGTGATTTATTAAGAAGGTAAACTGGTAGCCAAATAGGAAAGTAAGACAAGAAAGGGTGCTGTGTCAAGCACAGCTTCACAGAGGATAAGTTGGGTAACTCCACAAGAAGTTCTAAAGATCGTTTTGGTGATATCACTGAGTTATTTCAATTAGAGATAAGATGATTGGAGTTTCATACTCCCAAACCCATCAATGACTATTTACATTGTGCATCGAGGAACATAAATTCCCATTGTTTTCTGAAAAAAGGGGGTCTCTGGCCACTAAAGCTAGGCCTCCAGACAGACATGGGTGTTGCTGTTGTGTAGGAAACCAGTAAAGAGATCCCAGGGAATACTGGAGGAGCACTAACCATTTGCCACTCAGTTGGGTAGACAAAGCCAAAATTCATGAGCCAGCATTTTCCTTAAAAGACAAAGTGCCTTATTGATAAATATTTAGCATATTATTTTATTAAAAATAAAATTGAGTATCAGACCAGAAATATACAGAAAATAAACATTTGAGCAATATTACTACTTTAAAGAAATATTATATATACATTTTAAATTAACACATTTGACTTATCACAGTATATAGGCATAGATAGAGCCTATTTAAATAATTATGTGAATGTTCAAATAATCATGCACCATCAATCTTCTTCAAGGATCATTTAAAATTTTTCTAACAAAGGTGCCAAATAGGTGATGGATGAATGAAGTACACAAACTCTGTGTAAAGAGCCAAATATTTTAAGGTTGGCTTTTATCCTAGAGTCCAGAGCTGAATAAAAAGATTTTTCCTTGACAAACACACAAAATAAAATTTAAACACAGAGTGTTTTGTTCATAGCTTAACTGTCTAATTTAATGTGACATTAATGCAAGAAGAAATGAGCCAAAATGACACTTAAGTTGTTTTAAAATATATCTCCTGAAGTTTAATTCTATTTTAAAAAATATCCCTTTGTGCATAATACAATTATGGAATACCTTGGAATTGTAACAGTTTGATTATACTTAGGGAAAAATATTACATTATATTTAAAAACCGTAATTTTGTTTTAACCAAATTCTATTTTTCTTTGGTTTTTTAAATACACCATTGAAATAAAATCATTGTTTTTTACCACCATTTACAATAGTAACTTTAATTGTAGCACTAATCCTCCAAATTTGATATTACAATTTCTCAATATGAATTGTAGCGAAATAATTGTAAGTTTAAGACTTGTTTTGAAAATCAATTCCATATAATGTGTTTTAAGAGAAATATATGAATCTTAAACAAGCTTAATATTATGAATTAAAATGTATTAAAAATCACCTAAAGAAAAGAGGATGGTTTCACCAGTTATTAATAGTGAGAAAAGCATTTATAATTATAGCCAATGTATAGTTCATAATATACTAGTAAACATTTTCCTATTTCTGATTTTATAATGCATGTGCATGTTTGTGTGTGTGCACGCTCATGAGCATGTGCACGGACCTCTCTCAAACATACAAAAATAATATGGGATTTTTAGAAGACAGGCATTTTATTAATTTCTATACTATATATAAAAACTGAATTAAGGTATTGCCTTCAATGGCATTGAAGGAGATTTTGGAAATCACATATTTTCAGCGTAGTCTATGTTTCTAATTTAATTGTAGGATTATTTCATGAGCTCCCAACAGTTGGCCTAGTCCTATTTTTTTTGGCCCTGTCACAGAAAAAAAGATAAAAAGCAATAAAATCAATGTCTGTAGAACCATAATTCAAGTCATCTTTTCAGATATTTAAATTATAAGCGTGAAGCAATATGTGATATTTGTTCATTTAAATGGAAAGCAGGGAAGTGTTTTCTGAACCATCCCACCCACCAGAATGTTTCTTGGCTCCCTATCTGTACTTCATAGCTCCTTCATCTCCATAGAACCTATTCACATTTTGCATTGTATATTTTACTAGAGGCCCGATGCATGAAATTCGTGCAAGAGCAGGTCTTCCTTCCCCCAGCTGCTGGCACCAGCTTCCCTCTGGCACCTGGGACCTGAGCTTCCCTCAGGGCACTGGCAGTCAACCAGGAGCCGGGCTTCACTCCGGCCCCAACTTTGTCCAGAAGGACGTCCGGAATGACGTCCAATTTAATTAGCATATTACCCTTTTATTATTATAGATGATTATTTGATTAATGCCAATCTATTGCTATGAAAATTAAATTCTTCAATATCAATGACATGGCTTTTTTATTTACCATATTTAAACTCAAATATATAGATTTTAAATAAATAATTTTACAGATGATAAATAATGGTGCCATTTTTGACAAGAAAATTAAGAAATATTTTATTGGATAAATACTTATTAATTTTGTAATCTAACAGATTTTAAAGTAAACTATTTACATATATATGTATTAAAGAGACACTTTTAAAGTGAGATTTAGAAAAATTAATATGTAAAATGTGTTAAAATTTATTTCAAATTTCAATTAAATATATGTACACTAGGCACCCAGGGCACGAATTTGTGCACCTTGTAAGGAACTGTGGGCCACGAGGCTGCAGTGGGCAGAGGGGTGGGTCTCAGCCCATCCTCTGCGTTCCTGCCCAGCCCCTCCCACTGCAGCCCCCTATCCCCTGTCTGCCTGCAGCCCTGCTCCTGCCACCACCACTTCCACACTCTGACAGCGCCAGCCCCGCTCAAACCCCGCACCTGCTGACTGTGCAGAGAGATTGGGGCTGACACCATCAGTAGGTGCGAGTGGTGGCTGCTGCTCTGATCACCCCTCAGGAGCAGGGGGAGGTGGAGAAGCCCTCAGGGGCAATAGAGGCCACAGCCGCCACTCGCACCCACTGATGGCACTGAGCAATCGGGACTGACACCAGGTGCCAGCAGCTGGTACAAGTGGCGGCTCCAATGCCAACAGCAGGTGTGAGTGGGTTTGGTGCCAGCAGCAGGTTCGAGTACCAGGTGGGACTGCGGAGAATGGGAGCAAAATATTTTCAGTACTCACCAGAGGTTTGCCCATATGACAGTGACCAGCACCCACCTTGGTCTGAAGCCCCCACTCAGCTGCTCCACCATCCTGCCATGGCTGATGCTCACCATGTTTTGTGCTCTGCTGTCTACTGCTGATGCCCGCCAGGCTCTGCGTGTGCCCCCTGGTGGTCTGTGCACATCATAGCGACCAGTTGTTCAGTTGTGCAGTTGTTCTGCCGTTTGGTAGATTTGCATATTAGCCTTTTATTATATAGGATTAATAACAAACATTTTTAGTGCTCCAGACATAAAAAATAACTGACTAATGTGCTGAAATATCTTTGTGGCTTTGTGCAGATTGACAACTTGGAATGTTCTATATGAGTCTGTAATAATCTGTGACCTGCAAAGTGCAGCAACCAAATTTACTTTCTTTAAGTCTTTAATATTCCTTTAAAAAATAATTTTCCCCTTTTAAGAGTTTAATGGAATACAAGTTGTAAAAAAGAGAAAAACTTTTAATGGGTAAGAGTTAATAAAATTTAAATGATCACCATTATTGTGTCTTTCTATAACTCATGTTTATTGCTAATATACAGGGGTGTGCAAAAGTAGGATTACAGTTTTTCATATGGAAAAAAATAAAATAATTAATAAATAATACAAGAATATACTCTGTTTCATGTACTCACAATTGCAGACCTACTTTTGCCAACTCCTGTTTTTATAAGAAGAAATACTGATACAAAATAAATTGGACAAAGGAATCCTGATAAAATATTTGTGACCTAATTTTCCATGGGATATAAAATCTCTAGATTTCACATTTTTCAATTTATAAGGGCCACTAATATATTTTTAAAATATATAGTCTTAATTGAAATGAAAAAAAATAGAACTGAAATGACAGTTTTCAAGTATAAAGATATACTTAGAGATTACAAAACTGCAGGTGTTAAAATTGGCTTGTTTTGTTGTCATGGTTAATTAAGGAAATACATTTCAGCCTTATTCCACAGGGATTTCTGGAGTATGAGTGGCACCACGGAGTTGTCTTAACTTAAAGCAAGGGGACCTGATTTTGTACTGCGGGATCAGGAACAAATTGCCAATAAGTATCCTTGTACTCCCAGATGAAAATATAATCTCCCAAGTGAGGTGATTACAACTACTGAAACTATTTCACTGGAAACATTGTAAACTGTTGGTAGCCTAAACTCACAGAACCTTGGGTATGAGTTTTTCTGGTTATCAAAGGGATCTGGACAGAGCAGCAAAAGGGTAATATGGTATCACATTACATGACACAGAATTATATTTTACTATTTTTTGAGGAATAATTGATTGTTTCCATCTTTAGCAAGTATAGTATGATCATCAATTTTTTGCAACATTGATTTCCTACATGTTATAATGTCCATCTTTAATAGAAATTTCAGGTAGTTTAAATGCTGTATCAAAGTTATATGCATTTTAAAGTTTGATAGGTATAGTGAAATTGTCCTCCAAAGATGTTAACCTTCTATACATCTTCACTGAAAATGTACATTGAAGTTTTGGTCCTTAAAGTTTCTTGGTATGAAAAGAATGGTGTCTCAGTTTGGTTTTAGTTTGCATTTTTTAAATTATATATTGCCCTAGCTGGTTTGGCTCAGTGGATAGAGCATCAGCCTGCAGACTCAAAGATCCCAGGTTTGATTCTGTTCAAGGACTCATGTTCAGGTTGCAGGCTCGATCCCCAGTAGGGGGCATGCAGGAGGCAGCCAATCAATGATTCCCTCTCATCTTTGATGTTTCTATCTCTCTCTCCCTTCCTATCTGAAATCAATAAAAATATATTTAAATTATATAGAATGTTTTGCTTTCAGACATAAAAGCAATTTGCATATTTTGTGAATAAATTACTCCTTTCCCTTTTACACATATATTAGGTAGCTAATATTTCCCTCTCAGTTTTAAAGAACTATACATGATATTTCTTATATATGATAAGAAATTAATAAATTATAAAATATTTATTTATATATCATCTCAATTATTGACAAACTCATGGAATATATATATGCTTTGTCATGTGTAAATAAAGATACATTTTAACAAGGTCATGAATTAGTCCTTGTGGGTTATAAATGAAATTTTGTATTAGTAATGAAAACTATTAAGAATAAAGTATTGTAAAAAATTTTTTTGAAACATAAATTGTTTTAAAATGCAAATTTGATTTTTCTGTTTTGAGCTAAAAAGTGAATTGCATTTTTTTTAATTTAGAAGATTATTCTGTTTAATCCACAAGCTTTATATTGCTTTAGTTAATAAACAAAAACAGTGAAAACAAGACAGTATTGCATTTTCTGGGCCCCTCCAGCCTTCCAAATACAAGAGCTCTGAAAGTTGTATATAGCAATTGGAAGAACAAAATTATGAATGGAGTCATGGCATTTCATAGAACAAAATTTAGTATAACTAAACAATCCTGTCTGGGAATAGTTAATTGTTTTTATATATTCTGATATATATATATATATACACACACACACATACACACACACACACACACACACACACACATATATATATCAGATATATATAAACATATATATGTATATATATGTATATATGTGTGTGTGTGTGTGTGTGTGTGTGTGTGTGTGTGTGTGTGTGTATATATATATATATATATACACACACACACATATCAGAATAGAATGAAATTCCAGGGTTCAAAATAAATTTATTACATATAAACATAAATTCACAGTATGCTGGCAAACAACATACTTTCCTTTTTCTTTCTTGTCCTATAGCTCGAATCCTGATTCATTTCAGCTGGGACTCCACAGCAACAGGAAACACTGTGGCATTAAAATTTCTATTTACATTTTTTGTGGTAGCTCAATAGTGGTCTTATTTCTGAGCAAGCTTGCAAATAATATGAGGTTGGAAGCATCATAACTAAAATGGGTGCTAAGACTCATGTGAGAAAAAATAAAGGAAAACTTTTGGGAATAGCAAGGAGCATTTAAAAAAAACACACACACATAACAAAACATAATGCCAATAATATTTAAGCCCTCTCTTAAAAAGATTTTTTTTTGGTCTTAAAATATTTCACTATAAATAAATGTATGTCAGCTGTCAGTGAAAGAATATCACTAATACACTGTGGACTCCAAAAAGGTGAAATACTTTTAATGATGGAATTATTTCACATAAAAGATATCATTTAAAAATAAGAATAACTTTTAACTTATTAAATATTATTGAATAGAGTAAAATGTTTATGGCATGCCAATACTATTAAAACTATTCAATTTGCTTCATTGTTCATAAGTTGTTTACTTTTGTCTATGGGGTATCTTCTAATTCTGTTAAGAGATAAGAAGGTAATCTTAGGATAAGTCATTTATTAATAACTAGAGGCTGGATGCACAAAGATTCATGCAAAAATAGGCCTTCCTTCCCCTGGCTGCCGGTTCTAGCTACCCTGCCTTCCCACACTATCCTGAGGCCCGGAACTGCTGGGGCAGTGCTGAATGTCTGCATCATTGCCATGGTGACAATGCAAGCATTCCACCCCGCCCCAGTGGCTCAACACCTGCCTATGCAAATTAACCAGCCGTCTTTGTTGGGTTAATTGGCATACTCACTCCTGATTGGCTTATGGGTGCCTCGAAGGTATGGAAAATTTGCATGTTTCTCTTTTATTGGTGTAGATGATTTTGACTAGATAAATGTCAATAAGATTTCCTTTGTTATTTTTACATGTAGCAATTAGGTTCAGTAACTATTCAGACCTTGAAAATGTAGTTATACATCAAAAGAAAATGGAAAGACATCTGCTAGTAATAGAAGGTTTTTTTTTTATTTTTTATCTTAGACATATTGAAATCAATTTAAGCATTTATAGTGACCATAAATATTGAAAGAATTAAAAATCATGATAGTGTTAATGTAGTGTGAATGATTTGAAAATAGAGAAGATTATTCTCAAAATGGATATCAGGTTTAACATCTTAGCTTAGCATCTACAAATCACTGAAGACAATTTCTAAGTAATTTTAGAGTACAAATATCACAGATAAGTTTTAACCATAATATGGAACCCTAAAAATTATATTTTAGTAATGTGGTTGGTATTTTTTATTCTATTGTTTCCAAATTCTTCATACATATCTGAGAGACTTAAAAAGAGAAAAAATTAAAAAGAAATTCTAATGGATTATATTTGTGAAGAACATTAAATTTTGCTGTGTGTGTGTGTTTTAAATACATAAAAGGAACATAAGTAATATCTAGGCTATTTTGAAAATGTCATTATTTTTCAAGATCTGGTCACAAGCATAATTTCTTCCCAAGCAGCTCCTCCTTGGCAAGAGTAAGCATCTCTGTTTATAAGCTGTTTATTTCTCAGTAAATTTCCTCTATGGACACAGCTCTCAGGAGAGTTTATGGTCAGAAAAGGACAATGCTAATGTGCCCTGTGGCAGGGCTGTGGAAGTGGCAGACATGTTTGCAAGAGTAGACAGACATTGCATCAGGTCAACTCAAGGTCACTTGAAGAATGGATAGTGCTGTTAGAACCCAATAGATAGGCTCAGCGTTTCCATTAAAATATATGTTGAGCAATCAGATATACAGTTGAATTTGGAATAATATAAAGAGGTTTTATAAACGATAGGGTAGGGTAGAAAGAAGAAAAAAGTTATGAGATACTTCCGAACTAAATCAGTAGGACATCAGTGAAGAAATATGGAGAAATCGGACTTAAGGTGGGAAAACAAAGTAAGAGTCTGGATAATATGGGTATTTTATCCTTTTGAAAGGCAACAGGGCAACTGGTCTTTTTAGAACAATTAACAAAACATCAGAAACAGAATTAAGTTTTGATTTGTCCTATGTGTTTTTGATGCCTCTTCTGAAGAAAGAAGTCATTATCCACACTTGGCTTGTTTACCCATTGCAGACAGACAGAAAGGGAAACCTTTAGATAGTGAAAGGTTATTAATATCCTGAAAGGTTTCTCTGAAGTTACAAAGTTTAACTGTTGTTGCTGAATTTAACTTATAATTTGTGTATGAATACTAATACTATTTTTAAATGGGATATATATTATCATTTTTCCAGTTTTAAAATCTATGCCAAACTTAAATCATGCTACTTATTCTGGTAAATAAAAGCGGTACCCTGTTTAAAGTGTTAATCTTTTATAGCAGTTTCTGAAGTTAATGTAATGGTTATTTCTTCCTAAAAATGGCCATTAAAATCCCCTTTCCATTTATTTTCTCATTAGTTAAACAAAATGGGTGTCTCTCAATTTCTCTTTATACAGCTTGGTATTATTGAGTGAAGAAATTTCATAGCAATTTTACTTGTGCCCTCATTATTGGTATGCAGTAGTCATTTTCCACTTTTCAATGACTTTGAAAATGATCTTGTACAGTAGCGGCTTCTTATTATCCAGAAAGGTACTAAGAATAGGTGTAATCTCATTATACCCACAACCACTCAGTAGAAAAAAATGTAATATTCATGTGAATATCTGTGAGGTAGTAGGGTATAGTTGAATAGCTTCATTGTCTCTACTATAAGATGGTACAATTACATTTATTTTTTTAAATGACAAGCTCATAAAATTATGCAGTGACAATCAGCACAAATGCAGAGTTGCCATTTAAGTAGGAGAAATGGGTTATAGAATAAACCTCTAATTTAGCTAATGGAATTTTGAAATAGAGCTTATAACCAAATCAAAATCAAACACAATGGTCTTAGTGGACTCTATTTTATAATGACTTACATTTTTATTGCTAATTCACCTAATTGAAGTCAGGAGTAAATACACCATTAGCTCCTGATAACTTAGGATAGGATTGAATTCCACTATTACAGAGTATGTAAATGTCCAAATGAAAGATGCACAAATATGCTGAATATTGTTAGTAACACAAGAAAACAATGATTTTATACCAAAAATTTGGATTCCTGAGTCTAACTTTAGTAGTGTTTTGATCACTTATTAAATGTTTTAAATAATTTAGTTTTTATTAAAGTAATTGACTTGTTTAATATAAGAAAATAAAATTTTAATAAATAGTATATCTTACCAATATTTTTAAACCAAGCAAGTGAATGGAATTATAGCATTTTAAGTATGAATTGTGATTTAAACTATTAAAATAAATGTTTCAGTACTTAAAAAAGTATAAGATCGCTATATTTTGGCAAGATAATATTGATTTTAAACATTAATAAAATAACAAAATACTAATAAGTTATTTTGACCATTGAAAGGCTTTAATTCTGGAAATATTTAAATATATTTCAAAATTGTAATTTATAGACTTTCCCCACTTTTCATAATAAATTAATAAAAAAATTAATTTGAGTCTCATTATGTCTTTCTTCTTCTAAATTTAGCTTGTAGCCCTCATTTCATACTTTAGTTTCTTCTTTAAGAATATTGAGGAGGCTATCACCATTTGAGTGGCTAGCTGGACATCATGCTTTGCTTTGCAGTGGTAAATCCTTAGAATCTTCTGTGGTATCTTCAGTCTGCAATGGACTGTCTGTTTTAGGATTATTTGTAAACATATTTACCTATGTATCTGATAAGTGGTTAATATCTACAATTTATAAAGAACTTACGAAACTCAACACCACAAAAAAATAAATACTTCAATTTTAAAACAATGTGTAAAGGACCTGAATAGACAGTTCTCCAAAGAGGACACAAAGATGGCCACTAGACTGTGAAAAGAGGCTGAATGTCACCAATCAGCAGAGAAATGCAAATTTAAACCACAAGGAGATATAACCTCACACCTGTCAGAATGGCTATCATCAATAAAACAACAAATAGCAAGTGTTGGTGATGATGTGGAGAAAAGGGAACCCTCCTGCACTGTTGTTGAGAATGCAAACTGGTGCAGCCATTGTAGAAAGTAGTATGCTGGTACCTCAACTAATTAAAATTGTAACTATTTTAGGACCCAGCAATTCCACTTTTGGGAATGTATCTGAGAAAACGTGAAACATTAATCTGTAAGACTACATGCACCCCCATGTTCATTATAGCATTATTAAAAATAGCCAAGATTTGGAAGGAACCCTAATGTTCATCAGTATATGAGTAGATAAAACAGCTATGGCACATTTACACAATGGAATATTACACAGCCATAAAAAAAGGAAAATTTACCCTTTGTGACAGATTGGATGGACCTGAAGAATCTCATGCTAACTGAAATAAGCCAGGCAGAGGAAGATAAACACCATATGAGTTCACTCATATGTGGAAGCTAATGAAGAAACTGAACTAGCATTTTCAGAACCACATCTCATATCATTCATTCTACAGCCCACTGATGGACAGCAAAGACAATAACCCAAAAAAATTGTAAAGGTTTTTTATTTTTTCCCCAATCCTCACCTAAGGATATTTTTCAATTGATTTTTTTTTTTTTTTTTTTGGTGAGTGGAAGAGAGAGGAAAGACAAAAGAAATATCAATGTGAGGGAAACACATCAATTGGTTGCCTCCTGCATGCATCCTGATCAGGGCCCAGGATGGGAGGAGCTTGCAACCCAACCAAGGTACGTACCCTTGACTAGAATTGAACCCAAGACCCTTCAATCCACAGGCCAATGCTCTATTCACTGAGCCAAACTGGCCAGGGCTGTATTTTGATTTAGCTGCATGTGAATATAGTTGAAATTCCATCTTCCCAATTGATATAAATCTTTTGGTGTCTTACTGTAGAAATTGTACTTGTCTTGCATAGGGATCAACACTTGGCATTATCATTCTTTTAAAACTTTGTCTTTCTCATGAGAATGTAATGGTTATCACTTTGTTATTTTACATTTGCAGATTACTAGTGAGATCCAATAGTTTATGATTATTGAGTATCACTAATTGATCTTCAGTGGATTGTGTGTCTTTATCGTTGTCCAATTAAAATTAAATTTTCTTTTTAATTAACTTATTTGGGTGACACTGGTTAATAAACTTATCTAGGTTTCAAGTGTACGATAATAATACATCATCTGTATATTGTATTGCCATTCCAATCAGTGGGCTGTAGAATGAATGATATGAGATGGTAGTTCTGAAAATTCTAGTTCAGTTTGTTCATTAGATTCCACATATGAGTGAAATCATATGGTATTTGTCTTTCACTGACTGACTTATTTCAGTTAGCATAGAATTCTCCAGGTCCATCCATGCTGTCACAAAGGGTAAAATTTCCCTTTTTACGGCTGTGTAGTATTTCATTGTGTAAAAGTACCATAGATGTTTTATCCACCCCAAATCAAGTCTTCCATCACCATTTACCCCCTCTATACTCCCTTATACCTCCCCCATACTCTTTCCCTCTGATAATCACCATGCTGTTGTCTGTGTCTATGATTGTTTTTCTTAATTCCTTCACTTTTAATTTCTAGTTAAATTAGACATCAACTAAAATAATGAAATTTTCCAATTATTACCAGATCTTGCAACCTATCTCAACTTCATGTTTTCAAAACATGTGTTATATATATTGACAACTCCAACAACTGAATACTAACAACATATAAATACTTTCACAAATCTAATTCAAATAGCATATATTCTTTCATTAATTGTCAAAAAACTTCAAGTAATTTCATTCAATAATCATAGCTAATATTTACTAAAATTATTCCTGAAGTATGTGAACACATTTTATAAATGATCTCATTTCTCACAAACTTAATGATGAAGCAACTACTAAAATATGCATTATGCAGATGAGAAAACTGTGGCCTACAGAGATTCAATAGTCTGTCAAATTAGAGGCATTCTAAATGGCATGAGTGGGGGGTTGGGGGGTCATAAGGGGATAAGGAAACATATGTAATACCTTAATCAATAAAGACATTTTTTTAAAAATATAACTGACTTACAATCCAGTATTTGCACTGTGATTTTGGAGTCCTCCTTCTTGACCACTTTCTTCCCAGATATTGAAATGTACATGACATCAGGTAAACCTGTTCATCTTAAGCAAGAGAAAATACATTAGGATCAGACTTTATATAATTTAAACACCTAATTTCTTTTTATTATGCCATTTTTAGAATGGATTACAGCCTCAATGTAAACAGATGTGTTTTGTGTATTTTTTTTTTTCTTAAACAATAAACATCTATTTCTCAGTTCTGGAGACTGGGGAGTTTAAGATCAAGATGCTGGCAATGTTCTATAGATGATTAGTTCATAATGATTAAAAGGCATATAATATACATACACACACACACACATATATATATATATATGATTATTCTTTGTGTTATATTGTATAATTTAAAAAGGTTTTAAGGAAAGTTTTCATGCTTTATAATGGCAATATTTCTATCCTATATAATAAAGAGGTACTATGCAAATTGACCATCACTCCAACACACATTATGGCTGCCCCCATGTGATAAAAAATGGCCGCCACAAGCTGACCAGCAGGAGAGGGCAGTTGTGAGTGATCAGGCCAGCAAGGGAGGCAGTTGGGAGGGGCCAGGACTGCAAGGGAGGGCAGTTAGGGGTAACCGGGCCAACAGAGGAGGGCAGTCAGGGGCAACCAGGCCTGCAGAGGAGGGCAGTTGGGGGGGAATGGATGGCAGTGGAGGGCAGTTAGAGGTGACAGGGAGGGCAGTTAGGGGCACCAGGCCTGCAGGGGAGGGCAGTTGGGAGGGACAAGGCCTGCAGAGGAGGACAGTTGGGGGGGACCAGGCCTGCAGGGGAGGGCACTTGGGGCGACCAGGCCAGCAGGGGAAGGCAGTTAGGGGTGACCAGTCTGGTAAGGGTGGATAGTTAGGGGCTACCAGGCCAGCAGGGGAGGGCAGTTAGGGGCGATCAGGCTGGCAGGGGACCAGTTAGGCCTCGATCAGGCTAGCAGGGGAGTGGTTAGGAGGTGAACAGGCTGGCTGGCAAAAGCGGTAGGGGCAATCTGGCAGGCAGGCAGGCAAGCAGTTGGGAGCCAGCAGTCCTGGATTGTGAGAGGGATGTCCAACTACCCCTCTCCAGATTGGAGAGGGTGCAGGCTGGGCTGAGGGACATACACCCCCTTGCACAAATTTCATGAACTGGGCCTCTAGTATATTTTATATTTGTATGTCTACAATAAATATTTATTTTTTATTTCTTATTTGAATTTTCTTACATATAGGGTAGCTTTTTAAGAAGCTACCTGTTGAACTTTCTCAGATTACTTCGTATTATTTTCTCTGATGATGCTGTGGATCTGTGACATGCCAAAAGCTTTAGTAATGTTTGCTAAGTTACTCTCTTCAAATTGACTTCAAATTGTACACATATGTTTTCAATCACATACAAGCCATTCTCTTTTTTCTCATTAATTGCTTTCTCTAAAATTGTGTAAACAGTATATTAATAAAAAATAAACCATGGTTCCTAGGGGACATGCATCAGTAAGCTTTTGTGAGTCTCTGGTCACATTTTTATCCTTTTTAAAAAATATGTTGTTTACTCACTAACATTTAATTATGGCAAAGAGCACTATAATTCATACGTGAAGGAAATTTGTCTAACACACATATGTTTCCTCTAAGGCACATCCCAGCATTCTAATGTTTAGGGACAGAGTAATTCAGCACTACACTTAGGGATCATTTAACACAATAAAATCAGCAACAAAAAGCAAAAAAATTCAAAGAGAATACACTGATAAGCCACACATACAAATACAAAACTTGTTTACATTTGAGAGCAAAATAGGAAGGCAGGACATTGCTTTCACCTCCGCTGGGAAGGTGTGTATTATGGGATTCAAACTTTTTTCCAATTCACTTTATATACATACAAATAAATTAAATTATCTTAAAAATTAAAAATGCTTATCTTCTATTCAAATGATTAGCATTGCCTTCCCTCTTTTGACATTATAACTTGAATCAATCAGTTAACAAAGTATAAAATTAGTGTTATAATCAGTACATTATAATATTACTAAAACAAAATAATTATAGGGCTAAATGTTTGCCAGGATATAAATGAAATAGGTTACCAGGGAGACATTTAGTGACTACTGACATTTTGTTATTTGATTCCAGCAACAGGGTTACTGAAGGTTAAAGGAGCACATTTTGAAAATGAATAGGCTAATTTGAAAGCATTTACATTTTAGTTGCTCTGAAATATGCAATTGAGAGTGTGTATTGCCTCTTTCTGTTTATAATACAATGTGATGCTCCATTCATCATTTCAAAATAAAAATTTGACAAATTGGAGATGTAACATTAATCTGTAAGTTAAGTAGTAACAGTGTCTTTTATTTTCTGTATTGCATTATTTGAAATAAGTCAGCAGGGTGATTAGGATAACTGGACAGATCCAGGGTGGTGTAATTTGGTATGGCTCTGTAAATAGGTAGAATGAATCGTCACTTAGCACATGTGATTTAAGGGGTAATTGAGGTTCCTGAAAATATTCTCCAGAAGAGCCTTTCTCTATGTCCCTTTGATGGAGTCATTACTTTGATTTATCATAGTGTCAGTTAAAAATGTCCTCTAGTAAAATGACTAACTGGGGAGGTTAATAGTTCAGCCTTCACTAGCTACCTTTAAAACTTCTTCAATATTAGTTTACCATATTAATTACTAGATACCTGAAGAAAAGACTTATAAAAACAGTCCTTCTCAGACAGCATGGCTCAGTGGTTGAGCATCTACCTAAGAGCCAGGAGGTCATGGTTTGATTCCCTGCCAGGGCACATGCCTGTGTTGCAGGCTCGATCCCCAGTAAGGGGCTTGCAGGAGGCAGAAGATTGATGATTCTCTCTCCTCATTGATGTTTCTATCTCTCTCCCTCTTTCTTCTTCTCTGAAATAAAAAAAAATATATTTATCTTAAAATTTTTTCAAGTTTTTTTTTTTTAAAGTCCTATTGGGCTTTTGAAAGAGCAAAGATGTTGAAGTCAGAGAGATCTTTATTATATCAAAATTCATTTTATAGAGAAACTTTTAAATTAATAAGTGAATTTAAAAAATTAGCTATAAAAGTTATATTATTTTATATGATAAACAAAGTTAGAATTTTAAAATGTAGTTTCAAAGCACATAATACATCAACTACCTAGGAAAAACTAAGAAGAAATGTACAAGACTACACAGAAAACTATAAACTATTACTGAGAAAAAGCTTAACACAACTAAAAGAATGGAGGAATACACTAGCAAGCAGTTAAATAAATGAGACATGAGGCCTGCTGGCCACGAGTTTGAAATGCTTACACTACAGTCTTAAATGGGAAGAAACAATATTAAAATGTAAATTTCCCCTAATTCATCTATTCCCTATCAGTTCAATCCATCCCCAATAACAATCTCTGCAAAGGAGTGTGCATGTGGTTGTGGTTGTGTGTGTGTGTGTACATGTGTGCAGTTTTAGTCATGTGTGTAAATTTACAAGATTCTAAAACTGATATGGAAATACATATGAAGAAGAAAGTTGGAGAACTCACACTATTATATATTAACACTTAATAAATCTGCACTAGTAAAGAGTTATTGCTGGAAGGAGAAAAATAAAACATTGAAACATAGTAGGAAATCCAGAGATAAACTCACACATAACCACCTATTTAAGACAGGGATTCCTGTGTCATATTGGTACTAGACTTATTGATTGAACACTTCATAAGGGATATAAATGTCTAATTACTATATATAAAACCCTAATATGCAAATAGATCGAACGGCAGAACAACCGAACAACCAAGTAACTGGTAGCTATGACATGCACTGACCACCATGGCAGAATGCGGAACATGGCGGGCGTTGGCTGCAGCAGAATGGTGGAGCAGGTGAGTGGGGGCACCAGACCAAGGCGGGGTGCCAGTCACTGTCATCGGGGCAAGCCTCTGGTGGTTACTGAAAATTCTTTGCTTCTGCACACCACGGTCCCACCTGGCACTCATACCTGCTGCCGGTGCTGTCCCTGCTAGCACCTGCTGCAAGCACCAGAGCTGCCACTATTCACACCCACTGCCAGTGCCCAGAGCCAGCCCCAATCACTTGGTGTCATCAGCGGGTGTGAGCAGCGCCTGCCAGCCCTGATAGCCCCTGAGGGTTTCTCCACCTCCCCCTGCTCCTGAGGGTCAATTGGGTCAGCAGCCACCACTCGTACCCACTGCTGGTGCTGACCCCAATCGCTCCGCACTATTAACAGGTGCTAGTGGGGCTAGCACTGTCCGCGTGTAGGAGCAGCAGCAGTGGGAGTGGGGCTGCTGGCAGACAGGGGACCAGGGGCCACAGTGGGAGGGGCAGAGCTGGGGTGTGCAGGATGGGCCGAGACCCGCCCCTGTGCCCACCACAGCTTAGCAGCCCACAGTTCCTTTCAAGGTGCATGGGTCCATGCACTAGACCCCTATTATTATATAACACAGTATAATATTGTATGTCAACTATAACTGAAAAGTAAATTTTAAAAAAACCCACAAGGATACATTGGAATTTGGGAGGAAGAAGGAACATATCATTTTTAGTAGTGTTTCTCATCTATTAGATAAATCTATGGAAAATGATTGACACTTTTTGAATCCTATACCTAACTCTGAAAAGTTAAAAAATTAAGTTACTCTAAAATGATATAAGGGAATATCATTAGTATCTTAGAAGTTTACTTTCTTAAAGGAGATATAAAAGCACCATAAAAGAAAGGGAAATAAACTAAACTTCATTGAAATTATTAAAAACTTCAGTTCATTAAAAGACAGCTCTTAAGATAGCAAAAAAAGGCAAGCCATAAAATGGGAGAAAAATAATTGTCAAAAATATATTTAATATAGGATTCATTTACAGAATAAATAGCATTTTTATATTTCAATAAAATAATGCAGACAGACCAACTTTTTAAAAACAACAGGTGAAAGATTTGGAAGTAGCCCAAATGTCCATCAGTAAGTGAATGGATAAAAAAGATGTGATACATTTACACAATGGAATACTTCTCAGCTGTGAAAAAAAAAAAAAGGAAATCTTACCTTTTGCAGCAACATGGATTGACAGAGAGAATATTATACTAAGTGAAATAGGCCAGTCAGAGAAAGTCAAATACCATATAATTTCACTTATATGTGGAATGTAATGAACAAAACAACCAACCCAACAAAATAGAAACAGACTCATAGATACAGAGAACAGACTAATAGCTGTCAGAGCAGAGGGGGTTGGGTGCTAGGTGAAATGGGTGAAAAAAATTAAGCAAAGAGCAAACGAACTCATAGACACATAAAACAGCATGGTGATTACCAGAGGGAAAGGGGCATAGGAGAAAGGGGGAGAAGGGAAAAGGAGGTATAAATGGTGACAGGAGACTAGACTTTGGATAGTGAATACACAATACAATATACAAATGATTTTAGACTTGAAACCTATATAATTTTATTAACCAATATAACCTCAACAACTTCATTAAAAATACTATATATCAAAAATAAATAACCAGACAAAATGCTTGAATAGGTACTTTTGAAAAAATTATCTTTATTTTTGAAAGTATTACAGGTATCTCCCTTTTCCCTGTATTGACTTCTCTACCTTGGCCCTGCCCCCTCCACACCCAGGCCTTTACCTCACTATTGTCTATCCATTGATTATACATACCCTATATAATAAAAGCCTAATATGCTAAGTGTCCAGTCTTCCGGCCGGCCGTTCAACCAATCAAAGCGTAATATGCTAATGATATGCTAAGACAACTCAACCACTCACTATGGCGTGCACTGACCACCAGGGGGCAGAGAGTCAACAAATCAACCAGTTGCTATGACATGCACTGGTCACCAGGGATCAGACACTCTGACTGGTAGGTTAGCTTGCTGCTGGGGTCTGGCCAATCGGGACTAAGCGAGACAGGCTGGACATGCCCTGGATCCCTCTCATGGTCCCTTCCTGGATGACCAACCTCGTGTCCCTCACCGGCCCCGATTATG
Source organism: Corynorhinus townsendii (assembly GCA_026230045.1). NCBI lineage: Eukaryota > Metazoa > Chordata > Mammalia > Chiroptera > Vespertilionidae > Corynorhinus > Corynorhinus townsendii. Next base: position 73,556,407 of record JAPDVU010000003.1, on the reverse strand, counting down.
GACCAGTGGGGTCCCTCGGCCTGGCCTGTGCTCTCTGACTATCTGGGACCCTTCTGGAGATGTCTGAGAGCCTGTTTCAGCCTGATGGCAGAACAACCAGTCACTATGACATGCACTGACTACCAGGAAGCAGACACTCAGCTCAGGAGCTGTCTCCTGGTGGTCAGTGTGCTCCCACAAGGGAGCACCACTCTGCCAGAAGCTGGGCTCATGGCTGGAAAGCCTAGCGGTGTGGTGGGAGCCTCTCCCGCCTCTGCAGCAGCACTAATGGTGTCCGACTGATGGACATCCCCCGAGGGCTCCCAGACTGCAAGAGGGTGCAGGCCAAGCTGTGGAAACCCACTGAGTGCATGGATTTTGTGCACTGGGCCTCTAGTATGCATGTAAGTTCCTTGGTTAATCTCTTCCAGCCACCCACACACCATCCCCCCCTTCCCTCTGAGATTGGAGAGTCTGTTGAATATTTCAATGTCTCTGGATCTATTTTGTTTGTCAGTTTATTTTATTCATCAGATTCCACATATAAATGAGATCATGTGATACTTGTCTTTCTCTGACTGGCTTATTTTGCTTGGTATAATACTCTCCAGGTCCATCCATGCTGTCTTAAAGAGTAACAGGTCCTTATTTTTTAATTAATTAATTAATTAATTAATTAGCAGGCAAAATGCATGAATAGGTACTTTTAAAAAGAAGATATGCTGATGTCAAATAAGCAGAAAAATATGAACAAAATAACTTATATGCATATATGCATAACCCCTGAACACAGAATAGTGCGGTGAAGGTGTGAGTGTGGGGGGTGGATGGGTAAGGGGAAGAGAAATTCACTGGGGGAAAAAGGGGACATGTGTAATACTTTCAACAGTAAAGATGATTTTTTTTAAAAAAATGACATATAGATCAATAGTAAATAGTAGAGAGCCCAGAAATTGACCCAGGCCATTAAGTTCAATTAATATTTGACAAAGGAGGGTCGAGCATACAATAGCATAAAGATAGTATATTAAAAAAATGACATTGGGAAAATTGAACAGATATGTGCAAAAAATGAAACTAGACCACAGCCTTACACCATACACAAGAATGAACTCAAAATGGACTTAAATGTTAGACTCAAAACTATAAAATTCCTAGAAGAAAACATAGGCAGTAAAATCTCCCACATTTCTCATAGCAATGTTTTTCCCTGGTATATTGCCTTGGTCAAGGAAAACAAAATTTAAAATAAGCAAATGGGACTTAATCAAACTAAAACGTTTTTGCACAGCAAAAAAAAACCATCAACAAAATGAAAAGACAACCCATTGAACTTGAGTAAATATTTGTCGATTAAAAAAAAGAGGATATGTTAATATCAAATAAGCAGAAAAAAATGTGTTCAAAATCACTTGCTGATAATGCAAATTAATACCAGAATGAGATCAATTTCTGTAGTCAGCAGAATGACATTTAAAAAAAAAAATATTCATAGTGCCAGGTCTTGGCAAAAAGAAGGCATATCTAGAAATCTCATATGCTACTGGTGGGGGAAAAATTTAGCCTCATTTATTTGGAAAACTTTTGGTAGTTCTCACTGATGCTGAAAATACATATGCATCAGCCATGACAAATCAATTTAGTAATTATACTCAACTGAAATGTAGGAATGTGCATCAAGAAACATTATGAGAATCTTTAGAGCAACAATTTTTGTAATAGCCAAAAATGGAAGCACTCCAGATGTCATTCAGAATTAGAATTGATTACTAAGTATGGTGTAAAGCTGTGTAATATGAGGTTACTCAGCAATGAAAAATAAGTACTGCTACTCTCTAAAATATAGAATATCATGAACATAATATTGATCAAAAGTAGCCAGATAAAAAGGGTGGATATGGTATAATTTCAGTTATATAAAGTTAAAAACAGATGTAACTAATGTATAGTGATTGTAACCAGATTAATTACCTTTCCAGTTGATAATGTCTGGGAAGACTTCTTGGTCACTTGCTTATTTTATATTTTGAGTTGTGGGTATGTGTGTTTATTCACTTAAAAATCATAAAAATGTACATATGACATGCACCCTTCAATGTTTTTGCTTTATTCTTTAAAATTACTTAAATACAAGCTTAATACTTTTTATTTCATTGGGTATAGGAAGTGGGGCATTGTTTCTTCACAGCAGATTGGTTTTGGGTTTAAAATAGAGAAACTTGAAAAAGAAGAGAGCAACTCAACTTTTTACTTTCACATAACATTCTAAATTATATCTCCAGTACAAGAGCTTTGGCCTGAGTTATTGTTAAATATCCTATATAATAAAAGCCCAGCGACTGAAATGGTGGAACAACCAGAATGACCAGAATGACTATGGCCCCTCACCCCAGGTGGAAGCCCCCCAGCGAGCATTTAGGGCCAATAGGCAGGCAGGCAGAGTGCTTAGGGGTGATCTGGCAGGCAGAGGCAATTAGGGGTGATCAGGCAGGCAGGCGAGCAGTTAGGTGCCAGCGTCCTGGATTGTGAGAAGGATGTCTGAGGGGTCCCAGATTTTGAGAAGGTGCAGGCTGGGCTAAGGGACCCCTTCCCTCCTCCCATGCAAGAGTTTTGTGCACCGGGCCTCTAGCAATAAATATAAATGAAAATGACAGGGTCATCATCAGATGATTCTCTGAAAGATAGTATTCTAAAGTGTAGCATTTTTTTTTTCTTTTATAATGTTTGTGTGTGTGTTTATTTTTAAAAATCCACCAACTATTTGATATGCTATGTAACTAAAATTAAATCAGTTATAGATGACCACATGGTCTGTGGCCTGAATTAGAACTCAATCATTCTTGACCCTGATAAATGCTCTCAGAAAGCAGATTATTCAAGTAGAGCACTTTTTAAACTTCTTTACAACAGGCTTATGATTCTGAACTGGACTCATTCTTCTGTGACAAAAGCCAGGGATTATTCTAAAAGTGTTCTTACTTACCCTTCTATAGATATTAAATACAATTATAATTTTACAAAATTACCTGGGGGTGCTCATTAGAACAGAAATTAAAACAAAGCAAAATAATGATTAATCCTGATAAAAATAGGTTATCATCCTGGTTTATGGGTTGATGCTAAATCACTGAGCCACACCAGCTGGGTAATATTAAATTATTGTCTAAATGTGTGTATGGGAGGGGGAGAGAGAGAGAGAGGCATATTAACTGTAGTTTCAGGTAGACAGCCTATTAAGTTTTTATTACTCCGTGTGGTTTGTGTTCAGCTAATTACAATATGCAACATAAATCTAATTTATCATATTTTACAAAAAAAAACATCTAATGTCTAACTGGCAATGTAGAGTCCATATTTCATGAATATATTGTTTCTGGACATCCATCTGTTGCATTTGGTTATTTTTGAAAAGGAGAAAGAAACGGAAATGTCTATGAAAATACTGGCCTTCATAGTTTAGTATTTTCCAAAGCCACCTAAATATATCACAATGACATTAGATCAGAGAGTTTAACTAGCTATGCAATCCCTGAAAAAGTCTTGAACATGGCTAATTAAATGGCCCAACCTACCTATGTTGTATAACTTCATCACTCTGTGCTACTTGGTTGGCAATCATGGCCCTAGAGTATATGGCATTTATCTAACAGTGAGCAAAAATAAACCATAAGCAAAGTAAACAATAAAATGTTTACTTGATCATTCCCACAGTTGGGGTAAATGTTACAAAAAGGTTATATTTTCATAATGTAAGTATTTGACAATTATTGATGTCCAGGTAACAAATGAAAACAACATTATTTCATATTCATAAGCACTCAGCATATGTTAATATAAAATCATCCACATAGAAAGATGATTCCTACAGTCTCTTTTTTAAGGACAGTGGGAAATTTTCCTTCCAAGGATAGGAAAGGATTGTTATTCATATGAGAAGACAGGCAGGTACTGTTTCAGGACATTACAGGGCTTATGAAAAGAAACAAATATAACTGAGGGATTGAGGAGAACAATATATAACTGGACCTTGAATTTTTCAAAGAGAAAGCAGACCACTTAGGGTCTAAAATTGTTGGATTGTTGATGTTCATGGCTTCTGAATATCATTATTGTTTTACATTGCTTAGAAAGCTTTTTTCAAAACATTTGGCATTCTAATTTGATTCATGCTTCTATGCAAATTTGACATAGGTTTTAAGATCTTCAGGCAACAACATGTTTCTTGCCATTTTATCACAAGACTGTTAAATTATTTTACATTTAACAGATATTAAATTACTGTTTATTAAAATAATGAAAATGTATCCAAGGATAATAGGTTTTCAAAAGTTATTGAAGGATCAATAAGATAAACATATTTGATCTCATATATAAAAATTTTCCTGTAGAAATGATTGTCACATCTTTTTCTAGTTCTTTAGTTTATACAAGAAGTGTTTGCAGGTTAACTTGAAAGACCAGAAAATCTACCAGATAATTATCCACTGGCGAATGAGCTGTGACATGAGTTGGCAATTAAAAAATGGTAGGGATGAATGTTATAGATTGGACTGAAAATATATAAAAATTTTATAGGGAAAAATTAATAGCTAGAATTTTGTTAATAAGATTGAGTGTAGGAAAAAGAGACTAATTATTGCCTTCCCCAAGTTTAAAAATATTATATGTATACCTACTGTGTACAAGTGGAATATCTTCCCTTAGGAGTTATATATAGTTTTCACATTGGTAGATAAGGTAACAAATTTACAGTAACAAATGAGAGAAGCCAGATTAATAGGACCACTGGTCTAAAAATGAGAGGCACAGCATGATATTTTAAACATTCAAAGGAAACAGGATAACACTCAACACCTATAGAAAAGTGCATGAAATATTTGCTCAAGGTATTTTATAGTTTCCATATTAAAAGTGCTACATTTGCCCTAACTCAGTGGTCGGCAAACTGTGGCTCTGTTGACTAATGAGTTTGCCGACCACTGCTCTAACTGGTTTGGCTCAATGGATAGAGCATCGGCCTGTGGACTGAAGGGTCCTGGATTTGATTCCGGTCAAGGGCACATGCCTAGGTTGCAGGCTTGATCCCCAGTGGGGGGTGTGCAGGAGGCAGCAGATCAATGATTCTCTCTCATCATTGATGTTTCTCTCTCTTCCTCTCTGAAAATCAGTAAAAATATATAATTTTTAAGAAGTGCTACATCTGTTTTAATAACAGCACATATTTTTCAGCTGGGTTCCAGCAACTGTTGTGATAATAGTGAGTCCCAGGTGAAGATTAAGGTGGAATGAGAAATGAGAGTTTAATGTCAAATCTGATTCCTAAGTGGCAGCCCCAACAGCACACCACATTAGTAATTGTAGTTAAGAATATTTTTATTTAAATTTAAGAATATTTTGTGAAAAACTACTTAGTTGTTAAAACACAATTATACAGTACATTTAGTAGACTAAATGTAGTTTCTTAACACACAGGACTGTTAGGAATTTCTTTTGGCCTGGGGGTGTAGTGAAAAAGTTGCTGTATAACAAAAGCTGTGGTGATCTGAGATAGTTTGGGAACCTCTACAATGAAAGTATTATCGTTAATATTAATGGTGATATGTTGTCTGTAATGCTCTTTTTCTTAGAATACAAAATGAGACTGGCTTTAGATACCAGTATGCGGAATTATGGACTTCAATGACATATTTTTTTTCATGCTGAAACTGCTGTGTAAACATATCCCTGATCTTAACTTATCAAATAAGGGTACTTATATATCAACATAGTTCATAGTTATTCACCACAAAGATAATATTTGGCTTCCCGAAGAAATTATTGTCTTAGCTGACATAAGATGAAGCTAAAACCATACCTCCTGTACTACTTTGATTATTATCTAAATGATAAGCTATTCTTTTGTTTGTACTCTTAACTTTTCCTCAAGTTTTAGCTACTTCATGTGGGAACTGGGTGAATTTCAGTTTAATTTCTGTCATTATATTGGAAACTATGACTTTGTCCATCTAGATCTTAATAGAGATGTCTGTAAAGTGGGGTGTCTGTCATTTATAAACCTTTGATAAGCCTCTGAGAATTGGATCATTCCAGGCCTGTGGTGCTTATGTCTAAAACTGACATAATACAAAGTTCAGTACTCCTTGCCATGGCAGGCAGGCTGTACAGCTGGAGTTCACCTGTGTAAGCACAATGTCAACAGCAGTCATATGTATGCTCCTCCTGTATATGTGGTATCCTTGGCCGGCACTGGCATCACTTGGTGACTAAGAATCCTTAGTCATTTGTCATATCAAGACCCAGGTAAGAGATGACAAATCTGAAAATAATCAAACTTCTTTTGTTTCAAATATTAAAAGTTTTGATGCTGATTGGTAATGAATTTCTTCCACTCAGGTACAAAAAGTAGATGATGTGATAATTAGACCACTAGTTCATGTTTGGTTAATCCAAATGCACTCAAAGTATGGTGACTTTTTATTGTGTTGACTAGACTCTGCTACAATGCTCAGATATTCAAGTAAGCATTAACCTAGGTGCTGCTGTGAATATTTTTTGCATAAGTGATTAAAATTAATGATCCCTTAGTTTGAAATCAGAGGGATTGCTGACAGCATGCCTTCTGTTAACCATGAACATCCTGATGAAGCCATGTTTTCTGCCTGTATTGCTCATAGTGTCCAACATCTTATTCAGTTTGTTCTGTTATTGAGAGCTACAACATAAATATCCTCTTATTTTAATCATATTCAAATTCATCCTGGAAATGGACCGAATATAAAGTTTGTAAATGAGACTCAAGGTGAAGAGGCCAAATTAAAGAAGACACTGAAGTTGCTTGATATTATCATAAACATGACCTATATATGTAGGCAAAATCAAGATAATGTGAAAAAAATGTGTTAGGCAAAGTTAAGAGGATAATATGATAAGGTGAAAACAAGGACTAAGAAATAAGATGACACTCTTGTTTTACTTATATTCAGACACATTTCTCTGATGGAAAAGGGGCAGGTGCCTTAACTAACCAATTTGAGTAAGACAACTCAGTCCAAGTTAAACATCTCCTTCAGGAGACACTTCTGATAGTAACGAGCAACCAGTGATGGCGGGTAAGTTACAGGGATCCTTAGGAAGTGAGTGATTATACTCTGGTTTGTATCAGACCTTTCTGTAATGTTAAATTAAATTGCATGTTTTGTGATGGCATGCATGGCACATGAAAAACAGAGAGGTTTCACTGGTGATACTAATTAGCCCTGCCAATGACAAAAAGTCAAATGAGCTTTAGTTGTGTCCATGACAAAGTTGGTGAACAAGCAATCTAAATGGAGTGAAAGTAGTCAAGGAATGAAATATTTGTATTATTGAATTTGCAATGGAGCAAAAACAAATACCGATATATGTACCATGATTTCTCTAGAAAGGGGAAAGGTAGAGATGCAATAAAAGAGAAAATAATCACAAATAAGTTAGTCAAGCAACTGAGAGTTCATGACATTGAATTATTTTTGATGATGACAAGAATGGATGGAGAGGAAAACTGAATCAAGTTCTAAATATTTAAATTCTTTCTGGAAGTCAGCAAATAAAAATTGACATAAGTTGATAATAATTATTGATATTGAATAAAAGTATACATGAATGGCATGGATTTCATCTCAAAAACAGAGTTGCTAGTTTGTTTGCTGGATTTTTTTAATGAGAAAATAAGAGGATAATTTTTTAAAAGAAGCAGTGGACAACAGAGACAGTGGCCCAATCTCTCTCCAACAAAGTTGTGAGAAAAGAACCACCACTCAGGATGATGGCAGGAAAGGTTGTGCCTTCTGAATAGGTTCAAATGTTAAGAAGAGGCATGAGGAATGAGGAAACAGTGAATTTGCTAAATTTGGAGTAACATTTGCAAAAGTTGATGAGGACAATAAGACATTTTTTGGGGGGAGACCAGCAACCTGATTCTGTACCTCGTTAATTAGTATCACCAATGCACATTCCTGTTAGCCTATAGTCTAGTCACTGCCCCTTCCTTAATTATCTGGTCTTGCAAGACTTATTTACCTAAATACTCACATTTTACAGAGGCAATAAACTATGAACCATACACAACCCCCAGAGGGGTTTATCAGCGCTGGTGCCCTTAGGTGTGGTTTCACAGCCACCATCCCAACACAAGGGGCTTTTGCAAAACCCGTGAAAGGTCTGGAAGTCTGATCCTTATTTAGGGGACAAAGAAACCAAAGGATATAAAGAGAAAGCTTCCTCCATATTGGGGGAGTCAGGATTTGGAGAACTGACCCCCTGAGTCACTGTGCTAGTACATGTGAAACACCTGAAAATAAATGGTTTTTTCCTGGACCTCCAAGTACTCCTGTGTATTTTTGGTCGCCTTGTAAATTCTGTAGCAAAGTCACATTAAGGAGATTCGTGAGATAAAGAAATTTTAATACTTTTATATATAATACCTTATTAAGTCTCTATTACTTATTCCCCATGAAGGAACTAAACTATTATATGATTCTGGGTCTATTAACTGATGAATATAGGAAGCAATATTTACTTTGGAATATATATTCTGTACCAAAAAAAGACAGAGTACAAAATATTTTTATTTTAAAATATGTTTTCTCACCAGCTGGTCTCCATTATGAGGAGTTTTAATCACATGTTGTAATTCTCAAAAGAATGCAAGTGCAGACATACATGAACTAGCAATATTTCAAGGAGTTTGAGGAGGATATTAGTGTACTTCATTAAATCCAAATTGAGCAAACTTTTATCTCTGTTGACTCAAAAGAACTATGAAACCTCTTAGGGTCAAAATCTTTAACATTTCTCATCACTGAATTGACAAAGCGTACACATCTCATCTGGTGGTATTTACCATCAATATTTTTGTATATTTAAAAATTCTAATTGATCCTATTACTCTGAGTAAGGAAACATTCCTTAAACAATATAGATAGTTAAAACACTGCCTGGAGAGAAGAATCTGCTTACATTTTTAAATAATTTATGAAAATATAACCGGGTAATCATTCTAGCACAGTTCATTTTCTCATGGATGATGATTTGGGTCTTTTAAATACAAAGTAAGAAACATTACTGAATATTTGATTTAGTTAAATGGATTCATTATGCTTCACCAGAAATTGTGTTCTAATTTTATTTAAATTTTCTGGATATGGAAACACTGATGGTTCTTTGGGGTGATGAGGCCTTATTTGTTTAGAAATGAGCAATGGCACCCCCACAGGGTCACAGAGAAGCTTTTTCAATAACAGCCTTTAGACCACAGCTTGCAATCAGTGAATATTTATATTAGTAGCAATTGCACCAGGCAGTAATTATCTTATCACAGAGAAAAAGGTTAGGAAGAAGCTTCTCCATTGGACACCCGCTGTGTGGATAATTGAGTATCTCCATGGCTTCTTTCATTACTGCATTCAATAATAGTTAAATACTAGGGAATCTAGCTATAATCAGACATGATTTGATGAGACATGGAGAAAGACAGGAACAAAACAAGTTTTGTCTCTAGTTTAACTTGATAAATTTCTTAATTTGATAGACAATGGCAAACATTTTTATATCCTTCAGGTACCCACTGTTGTTCAATGAGCAAAGTTATTAAGTATAAGCACTTAACTGCATCTAGTGACATTCTAGAAAATACATTAGAATACCTAAGCATTTTTTTTCCTTAAAAGTATGTTGAAAGTTTATTGTTGAATATAATTCTTAAAAGCAATTTATTTCTTACACATTTAAGTGATATTTAGAATGTTGTTTTGTCAGATTTGGTTAATAGACTCCTCTGTATTAATTTATCCCTTGAAGCCAATGCAAGTTGTTTAAAGTTACTTACATACACTTTCTCTTTCTGGTTATTAAAAGTTCTTTAACAAAATACTAATATAGGCTATTACATGTCACCTAAGTAGCATTGAAAATACACAACTTGACTAGGCAACATTAATTTGATTATATTAATTTAGTAAAATTGAAAGAAATGCAATAGTATTTTTATATTATATGGACAAATAAAGTGCTTGATGCTTCAGATTCTTACCAAGGATAGCCATCCCTTCAGTAGGAGATCATGTAAGTCTATCCCTTCTCTCTTCCTAGTCTCCTTTTAGAGCTCAAGTTTCTGTACTCTGAGAATGTGAAATAGACACAAAAAATGCTTGCTCAGGCATGTATTTATTGATAATAAAACATTGAGCAATTGCTACATTCCAGGCACTCTTTTAGGCACAAGATATGCATTGGATATAAAATGCATAATTTACTGAGGGAAATTAGGGCACCATGGTAGGTAAAGACTCAAGTATTCATTCCACTACATGATTATGGCACTCTTAATTCTAGTCATCTTCTAAAGTATATAATTCTTCAACTTACAACATTGCATTTTAGAAAATAATGCTTTCACAGATTAGGCTTCTATCCATATTCATAAATATTTTATATAACTAATATTTATTGTTCTCCAGAATTTGGCCACTCACACTCATGTTAAGGGAACAATACAAACACAAACCTTGGCTTACATTTTAGTGGTTTCTGGTACTGTATAAGGAGAGGCCAAAAACAAATACTGAGAATTAGAGAACCAGTATGATAATAGAAGCTTTGACAGGAAAATGATTCAAATTCAGAATAGGGAACTAGGTAAAATGCTGTGGATAATTTGACTAAGATAAGGACAATAAAATGACAAGTGAGTTCACCAAATTAAGCTTGTTGCTAACCTTGAAAAAAACAATTTTAGTAAAAAGTAAGAATTTGAATTTCTGATTGTAGTTGAGACGAAGAACCAGAGGACAATCTCTTTGAAGAAGTTTCGATGAAATAAGAAACTGAGAGATGGTGTAGTGACAGAAATAGAGATTTATTTTTAGGTGGGAATACATTTGAGCAGGCTTCTTAATATAAAGTCCATGAATATAATTAATAAGATTTATGGAACTGAATGTGTTTGTTTTTGCTAAAGTCTAATCAAATTTAAAATCTCTTTCAATTATTAGTATAGAGGAAATATTCGACTAATTAAATCATATCTGTAATTTCATCAATAGAAATAAGCTATTTAAAAAATGTTATAGTTGTTCTAAATATAGATAAATATTATTTTCATTATGGTATTATTATTCACATATTACTGTGTTTATGATTCCTCATGCTACTTATTGTTTTCTTTTTAAATATGTTTTTATTTATTTTAAAGAGAGAAGGGAGATAGATAGAAACATCAATGTATCAGCATTGATTGGCTGCCTCCTGCATGCCCTCACTGGAGATTGAGCTCAAAACCTGGGCATTTGCCCTGACTAGGAATTAAACCTGTGATCTCTTGGTGTGTGGGTTGGCTCTCAACCACTGAGCTACACCAGCCGGGTGTGATGCTAGATGCTAATTCTTATTATCAAATAGTTTCAAACTATATATATATATATATATATATATATATATATATATATATATATCTTAGCTCATTCACCACGACAGTCTAGAAGGTGTAATACACTAATAGCAATGAGCACACAAAAAAACAGATATTGATTTCTAAGTAGCATTCTTAAATAAAAGAAATCAGGTGTCTTGGAATAATAGTGATATTAGTCTACAGCAGGAAAAATACAAGATGAATGTGAAGCACAGTGCAATGACAGTGACATCAGACAAATTTAAGGCTTTCATCTGTTTGAAAGAGGTTCACACACTGCAACCAGGGCAATCTCCTTTATTTAAAAACAATGCTGTAGAGATTAATTATATGTAGAAATTTCCTTTAGACTCTAAAGTTTAGAGCAACACTTAGAATACTGTTTCACCAAAAAGCTTGGCACCACATTTATCTTAGTCTGGTTAAGCTGCTATGACATATATCATGGACTGGGTAGCTCACAAACAATGGAAATGTAGTTCTCAAAGCTCTGGCAGATGGGAAGTCTAATATTAAGATGCTGGCAGATTAGGTGTCAGGTAAAACCTGCTTCCTGTCTCCTAGACTCTAGGACCTAGAGGGATGTCTGTTTGCTGTGTTCTCAAGTAGCAGGAGGGAGAGGGCTCTCTCTGAGGCCTCTTTTATGAGTGCTGTAATCCCATTTATGAGGGCTCTACCAATTCAGATTCCAAAGGTCCCACTTTGAAGTAACTCAAGTTAGACATGATGTTTAAATAGATAAGCTTTGGCTGGTGGGGACACAAATATAGAGTCCCTGGTAATAGCTTTGCCAAATTGGCACATAAATTTTATTTATATGAGTCAATGAGTTTTTGTATTTTAAAATTAGTCCTTAATGTTTTTTTAGCCTATCCAAAGTGCTTCATTTTATACCATTTGCATAACACTTCAAAGTTCTGTAACTAACTTATCTTATTGTACGCAGGTGGTACAAAAGTTATATTGACTACAACCATTTATGTCTTGAAAAACTTACCAACATTCTGGGTAATAGATTTACTTAGTGATAATAATGCATACATTGTAATGAAAGATCAAAATATCCTCACTTAGCAAGATACTGAGAAGTTATGTCTGCATCATGTCAGTCCCTTCCTTTGCTTCCTAGCAGAGGACATAACTACATGGACTTTTTTGCGGTTAAGAACTAATGATATAAGACATTGATCACAAAATGGCCAAATGCATTATCTTAAAGTATAATTTTTTATTTTATTTTTACTTTTTAATAATTTGAACACTTAAAACCTTGACTACAGAATAAAATCCAAATTCTGTCTGACATTTAACTCATATTATATTCTCTCCCACATTATAGGTTCAAAATTATGTTTCTTCATTTCACAATACAGATTTCCACTAAAATTATTCTCATGTGCACAGTCTTTCATCTATACGCCATTTAAAAAATTTCAACTCCAAGTGCTTTTTCATATCTATGCACTTTCCAAAATTTGTTATTTCCTTCTTTGAATATTGAAATTAAATCTATGCTTCAACACAATTTAAAATGTGACTCTGTCTATAGCTTATTGGTACAGACACCTTCAGTAATATCTTACATAATTTTTTATTACTTCTGTGATAAGCATATCTTTTATTTTTAAATTTAAGTACATCAAACATGAAAATAGATGCATGAAATTTGATGTGCAAAAAAATTTAAAAACCGACAAATGATGTTGTTAATCTTGGACTGGGTGTAAAACAATAAGCCAAAATAAATAGATAAATTAGATATAGATTGATAGATAAATATATATATATATAGATAGATAGATAAATGAAAGGGTGGAAGGAAAAAAAAACAAATAATAATGAAACACAAATTATCTTCTAATCATTTTTAAAAGAACATACACAAGGTTTCAGGAAGTTTCCCAAAACAGTAAATATAAATTATTTTTCAATGTTATACATTCTTTATATTATAATTCTATAACTTTGTAAAAAGTACACATATAGTTGGTTCCATTCCTGAGAAAAAAAAATTTAATAAAATCTAATAATTAGGAGAAGTTAACATGAAGCAGATATTAGACTACTATTTTATTCATTCACCTGACCATGTAAAATCTAAACTTACCTATAATAGAGTTAGTGAAAAATTTCAGTATTTATAAGCCTCAGCCATTCAATGGTAATTAGCATGTAGGTGTTATTCATTCTTGTCCTACTACAGGTTTCCTTTTAACCTTTCTAAGAGGTCCTGCTATTTTTTGCTTCATTGCTTTGCTTTATTGAACAACATACTCACACGACATGGCAAGCAATTAAGGATGATTGTGAAGGAAATTAAATAAGCAAAGGTGAACTAATGGTGAGGTTTAAATACATAAGAGCATGAAAAATTGAAGTAAAGATTGCAGTTCTATATTTAACTTATTGTGTCAAGGTATTGTAGAATGTAAAATGTGTTACACCATTCATGCTTTGAGAAGCATAAAAATACTTCTTCCCAGTGCATGTAGTTGATGACAAGATTCAAAGTCCTGTCCTGAAAGGACCATAAAGATCTTTCTTTAATAACTAGAAGCCAGGTGCACGAAATTTGTGCACAAGAGGGTGTGTCCTTCAGCCCAGCCTGCTCCCTCTCCAATCTGGGACCCCTCGAGGGATGTCCGACTGCCCGTTTAGGCCCCATCCATCTAGGATCGAGCCTAAACGGGCAGTCGAACATCCCTCTCACAATCCAGGACTGCTGGTTCCCAACTTCTCACCTGCTTGCCTTCCTGATTGCTCCTAACCACTTCTGCCTGCTGATCTGATTACCCCCTAACCACTCCCCTGCCAGCCTGATTGATGACTAACTGCTGCCCTGCCAGACTGATTGCCCCTAACTGCCCTCCTCTGCAGGCCTGGTCATCTCTAACTGCCCTCCCATGAAGGCCTCATCCCCCCCGCAACTGCTCTCCCTCAACTGCCCTACCCTGCAGGCCCGGTTACCCCCAACTTCCCTCTTCTGCCAGCCTGGTCCCTCCCAACTGCCCTCCCCTGATGGCCTGATTGCCCACAACTGCCCTCCCTTGCAGATCTGGTTCCTTCCAACTGCCCTCCACTGATGGCCATCTTGTTGCAGCCATCTTGTGTCCACATGGAGGCAGCCATCTTGTGTGTTGGAGTGATGGTCAATCTGCATATTACTCTTTTATTAGATAGGATAGAGGCCTGGTGCACAGGTGGGGGCCAGCTGGTTTTCCCTGAAGGGTGTCCCAGATCAGGGTGGGGGTTCCCTTGGGGTGTGTGGTGGCCTGGGAGAGGGGCCTGTGGTGGTTTGCAGGCTGGCCACGGCCCCTGGTGACCCAAGCACAGGCCCTGGTATCTGGGATTTATTTATCTGCTACAATTGAAATTTTGTAGCCTTGAGCAGAATCAAGCCTCCTGCTTGCTCCATGGCTGCAGCCATTTTTGTTGGGATTTGTTTATCTTCTATAATTGAAACTTTGTAGTGGAGGCCAAGGCAGGCCAGGGCTGTGGGAGCTTGGCTTCCTCCATCGCTGGGGGCAACTCAAGCATCCTGCTCTCTCCAGCTCCATGGCTGCCACCATTTTTGTTGGGATTTATTTATCTTCTATAATTTAAACTTTGTAGTCTTGTGTGTAGGCCTGGGCCAGGCAGGGCAGCAGGGAAACTTGGCTTTCTCCATTGCTGGGGAAACCCAAGCCTCCTGTTTGCTGCAGCTCTGTGGCTGCAGCCATCTTGGTTGAGTTAATTTGTGTACTCACTCCTGATTGGCTGGTGAGCGTGGCTTGTTGGTGTAGTGGAGGTACTGTCAATTTGCATATTACTCTTTTATTAGATAGGATAGGATATATCCAGGAGTCATTTGTATTTGTTGTCTCATTTTTGGCAGAATGTGGTTAGCTTCTAAACAGATAAAGTACTTAAATGTACCTGTAGTGTTCACTGGATTATCTATTTGCAAATTGTTAAATAATTATATTTGAATATGACGGTTAATATAATTTTTGCTTTATTTGCAGTTTGCATTAATGAAAATAACACTTGAGAATGAGTGAAAACTAGAGATAGGAGTTTTCTGTGATTATTTATAATTAAAAGATAAATTATATCCTATACTAAAAATAAATGCAAAAGTTTCCAAAATATAAGTTGTAAATATTTTTTTCATGAAGAAGAAAACCTTCAAGACCAAGAATTTTTTTAAGGATAAAATATTATTTTCATAATTGTTCAAGTTCAGATTATTTCTTCCATATTTTCTTTCAAACTTTCTAAAGAGACAACTTCTCATGCCATTTATATATATATCTCAAATATTAGATGCCCTGTGTGCATGTAATCGTGCATGACTAGTTCGATTCCGCTTGCCTCAACTGGCCGTCCTGCCCATCGCCACACGTAGTTCACATCCTGCCCTCTGCTGCTTATAGCCCTCCATAGCTCAGAGCCCTCTGCCCCTTACAGCCCTCTGCCTCTGACAGCCCTCTGCCTCTGACAGCCCTCTGCCTCTGATAGCCCTCTGCCTCTGATAGCCCTCTGCCCTTTACAGCCCTCTGCCTCTGATAGCCCTCTGCCGCTCATAGCCCTCTGCCTCTGACAGCCCTCTGCTTCTGACAGCCCTCTGCCCCTGATAGCCCTCTGCCGCTCATAGCCTCTGCCTCTGACAGCCCTCTGCCTCTGACAGCACTCTGCCCCTGACAGCCCTCTGCCCCTGACAGCCCTCTGCCTCTGACAGCCCTCTGCCTCTGACAGCCCTCTGCCTCTGATAGCCCTCTGCCCCTGACAGCCCTCTGCCTCTGACAGCCCTCTGCCCCTGACAGCCCTCTGCCCCTGACAGCCCTCTGCCTCTGATAGCCCTCTGCCGCTCATAGCCTCTGCCTCTGACAGCCCTCTGCCCCTGACAGCCCTCTGCCTCTGACAGCCCTCTGCCTCTGACAGCCCTCTGCCTCTGACAGCCCTCTGCCGCTCATAGCCCTCTGCCGCTCATAGCCCTCTGCCTCTGATAGCCCTCTGCCCCTTACAGCCCTCTGCCTCTGATAGCCCTCTGCCGCTCATAGCCCTCTGCCTGATAGCCCTCTGCCCCTTACAGCCCTCTGCCTCTGATAGCCCTCTGCCCCTTACAGCCCTCTGCCTCTGATAGCCCTCTGCCGCTCATAGCCCTCTGCCTGATAGCCCTCTGCCCCTTACAGCCCTCTGCCTCTGACAGCCCTCTGCCTCTGACAGCCCTCTGCCTCTGACAGCACTCTGCCCCTGACAGCCCTCTGCCTCTGACAGCCCTCTGCCTCTGACAGCCCTCTGCCGCTCATAGCCCTCTGCCGCTCATAGCCCTCTGCCTCTGATAGCCCTCTGCCCCTTACAGCCCTCTGCCTCTGATAGCCCTCTGCCGCTCATAGCCCTCTGCCTGATAGCCCTCTGCCCCTTACAGCCCTCTGCCTCTGATAGCCCTCTGCCCCTTACAGCCCTCTGCCTCTGATAGCCCTCTGCCGCTCATAGCCCTCTGCCTGATAGCCCTCTGCCCCTTACAGCCCTCTGCCTCTGACAGCCCTCTGCCCCTGACAGCCCTCTGCCTCTGACAGCCCTCTGCCTCTGACAGCCCTCTGCCTCTGACAGCACTCTGCCCCTGACAGCCCTCTGCCCCTGACAGCCCTCTGCCTCTGACAGCCCTCTGCCTCTGACAGCCCTCTGCCCCTGACAGCCCTCTGCCTCTGACAGCCCTCTGCCTCTGACAGTCCTCTGCCCCTGACAGCCCTCTGCCTCTGATAGCCCTCTGCCCCTGACAGCCCTCTGCCCCTGACAGCCCTCTGCCTCTGACAGCCCTCTGCCTCTGACAGCCCTCTGCCTCTGATAGTCCTCTACCTCTGATAGCCCTCTGCCCCTGACAGCCCTCTGCCTCTGACAGCCCTCTGCCCCTGACAGCCCTCTGCCTCTGACAGCCCTCTGCCCCTTCCAGCCCTCTGCCTCTGATAGCCCTCTGCCACTCATAGCTCTCCGCTGCAAGTAGCTCAGCCCCACCCTGCCCGCCATGAGACCCGCTGCTCATTTGGTCTTGATGGCGTTACAGCGTCACAACCACAGGCCTTTTATTAATATAGATATATATTTATGTACACACACACACACACACACATATATCAAATGGAAAACTAGTGAATCTGTTTTTTTATGTTGTAATGTATAAATCTGGTTCAAAATGAGGCTAAACACACAAACCAAT
Source organism: Corynorhinus townsendii (assembly GCA_026230045.1). Lineage (NCBI taxonomy): Eukaryota > Metazoa > Chordata > Mammalia > Chiroptera > Vespertilionidae > Corynorhinus > Corynorhinus townsendii. Next base: position 73,538,780 of record JAPDVU010000003.1, on the reverse strand, counting down.
GCAGGGAAAACTATAGACTAATTGCAACAGATGTGTGGCATTTTACCTGGTAGATAAAGCTTTGGACAAAGAATAACACAGTATAAAAATACATCACTTTATCCTTGGCCTATAGTCATTAGCCCAATCCGTTTCCCACTCTCCTAAATAATAATGACACATTTTCTCTTCTCTTTGCAAACTTCCAACACGTTCTCACACTTGCACTCATAGCTGATGGCAATTATGCCTAATTTAGTGAGGAAATTGAAACAATTGAAATTGAATTTCCACAAACTCTCATTACTTCTTTACCATCTCAATCCATTCTTACAATCTCTATTCTGATATAGATGAATAGTCTTTATGCCTCGCTAGGATAAGATCTCACTTTTTGCACAAATACCACTAAAGAACCTTGCCTCTGCAATTTTTCCTTCTCTTTGTCATTAATTTGTTTTACTTAAAATTGAAACCAATCTTTGACATCCCATTTCACTAGAAAATAAAGTCTTTTCTGTGTGGCCCCTGCCACTGGTAGTTTTTCAGCCTGAACTGTTTTGCCCTCAAATACCTGCATTCCTGAAACTTTCCCATCTGAATTTTATTTTTTGATAAACTAATGTGTTTCAGTGTTACAGAATAATTCTAATATCATCTGGAATTCAGTATAAAATAGATTAAATTTTTGAAAAAAGACATGAAATTTTGCCTAATACATATCAAAAGCTAGATCAATAGCTAGATTTTTTAAAAAAATGAATACCTGCTTGTACCTATGCCTCAACATGTCCTTGAATACAATCATCAAACTGATAATAAAAGATCCCCCATATGGTCTTTGGACAATTTCCAGAGATAGTAAATTGGCATGTGTATGTTTATGTACTGGGGATATGGGTGTGTATGTGTATATGTGTGAGTATATAGAATTTTCAGTATGATTGCTGCACAAGAAAGGAGTTCTGCAAGGCTGTCATGATACCATTCTAGAAGCGCTTCTTTTTACAAAGCAAACTTTTGATTTAAAATGCTGAAATATAACAGTGCACAATCCCACCATAAATATAGTATTAACATCCACCTATAACAAACTTTATGAGTTATCAATTATGTCATTCATTCACATTACAATGAATTTCCGTACTTTGCATATGTTTAATCTCTGAGAGATAGTAATTTCTTCATATATGTATTTCTCATTCATATAACATGCAGTTTATGAGATATCATTTTAAGTGTTTTCATAATTTATATTTAGCTTAACAATGTTTTCCTTGGCTATAAGTTTATAACTTTACTATCTGTGAAACTCTTTCTAGTAATTTACATGTATTCTATGTTTGTATAGAAACTAGACAGAAATTAGAAAAGTACTTAATTGTATATATTTATGTATATCAAGATATCCTTTCATAAATTATTTTATTTTTTATGCTTGGAATCTTCTCCTCGTTTAAGAGACTGGGAACATATTCTTCATGATGCTTTTACTATCTATCATTTGGTTAATCTGGAGTTTGTATTGAATTTAACTTTTTTTTATCCATCTGATGATTTTCTTCATAGTTATATTGAGGCACAGATCTAAGCAGATATTCATTTTAAATGTGCCTAATTATGACAGGAACAGTGACAGCCTGTGTGGCATTGAGCTCTGATCATTCCTTCACTCTTCCCCTGCTCAACATCATGGAAGCTTTGCAAAAGGTGGATAAAGGCAGGAAGATGGCATTTTCATGTCTCTTCAGCTCCCAGTCTTAGGTGATGTTTTTTTCTTCTAAAGTGGCAAGTGTCAACTCATTTCACATAAGCTCTATCCCAGGTAAGTAAGTGCTGCTAAGATATCTGGAGCTTCCTTCTTCTGTCATCTGGTCACTATGTATATTGCAGAAACTCTACCCAGTACAAGGCAGGCTGAGGATGCATGGCTTTGACTGCCCTCTGCCTAGCTTGACAACACCTTTCACACTGAGATCATCCATTCTTTTCTGAATGTCCTTGAGCATCCTTATAACCATTATTTGGGACATATTTCTTTGTCTCCCCATTTTGCCTGCCTTTTTGTGTTGTCTGAGTTTTAGGTAGATGTGCTATGACTCCCAACGTTGTTTTGATGGCTTTATGATGTAAGTGTCATGTTAATCTGGAGTTTGTATTGAATTTATGATGTAAGTGTCATGTTGTGCTCTGTGGCAGAAGCTTCCTAATCATCTGAGCTTGGTGCTTCAGGAATGTTTCCTGTGGGTTATGTGTGCCCTCCTGTTGTAGTTGAGTCTTGAGTGCTGTTGAGCTCTCACATGTGGTTTTAACCCTCAGGACGGCTCACTGTATGGATAAACCTCGATCACCATGTATGAGTTGCTGTTCAAGGATTGCCCTCTGAGGCAGAGTTGTTCCTGGCAGGTTCTGGTGCCTGACGGAATCCCCTTTGGGTGTGCTGATTGTATGGTCAGTTGCGTTGATCTCTGATGTGGTCTGAATCCCACCACTGGTTGTGTTGGTTCTGGATCCACATGGACAGGGTTCCAGTACCAGTCAATGCCGGGTGTTGTGTATAACTGGCTTGGGCTACCTGTCTGGAGCTACCATGCTATTCACAGTTTGTTGCTGCATCTACTGGGTCTAAGTGAACGCGGAAGGGGCCAATCTGTATACAAGGGTTGGCCTTCTCCAGCTTAGAGCTGGGGGAAGATCTGTAAAAGTTCTGAAGCTCCCTAAGGTCTGCCTCAACCTGTCAGCTACTCCACATCCCCTGAGGTTGCCTGGTCTTCCTCTAGAGCCCTCCAAGGAAAGACTGGTAGAGTGAGCTCAGGCTGACAGCAAGTTCAGCAGGGCAGAGCCACTGGGGATCAGGAGGATAGATCAAAAATCTCCAGTTGGGAGTGGTGCTGGCGGAGCCCACAGAAGGGGGCAAACACTTGGCCTTCCTCCTGCTCCATGGCCAGCTGCAAAAGCTAGCACCTATCAGATGCATGAACTAGAACCTCTGAAGGAGACATACTCTGAAATTTCCAACTCCAAGCAGCACTCCCTTCCCCACCGAAGATCTGAGTCAGCAGAACAGGGCCTCCAGGAGTTGGGAAGGAAGATCCCAAAATTCTCTTGTTGGGGGTGGTGATGGAGAGACTGTATGAGGGGAGTGGACACTTCCTCTCCTTCCCAGACAAGAGTCTCCAAGGGAGATGTGCAGTATGCAGATGATGTTTTATTTATTTGTACACTTGAAACCTATGTGGTTTTATTAATCAATGTCACCCCAATAAAATACATTAAATTTATCATAAAAAGAATTAGAATTTATGATAACAATGTCTCATTATAGAGAATCTAAATAATGAGAAAGAAATTCTTTTTAAAGGTTGCATGTAGACCCAATTGTAAAAATTTTCGTAAGTAGAGTTTCTTTATGTATGGGAGAAATATTTTAGCCTAACACTGTTGTTTATCAAACTTAGTAGTCAGTGATAATATAAATTCATTTTACCTTAAGTGTTAAACTTTTAACTGAATTTATAGAAGTTGCAAGAATGTCTGTTTATCTCACTTTTGGTAAAATGTATTTCTAAACATTTTGCTTTTATTATTCAAGCTGGATTTTTAAAATGGAAGTTATTATTATTGTAATTAACTAAGTTTCTATGTGGAGAAATAGGCAACAGTAAGAAGAGAAATTAAATGAAAGAGAAATTCTAAGACTAGGCATACAGAAAATACTCATAAGGTTAATGACTAAGAATAACAATTTCTTGAGGCATTTCACAGCTTTAATACCACACGGAGAACATATTCATCAATAATCACCAAAAAATGTCCTGGCAATTAAAGCTACATATCAATGTATTTACATGGACTTGTAATCAAGAAGCTCTATTATAGAATTGTACACCTGAAATTTATATAATTATATTAACTAATGTCACCCCAATAAATTCAATAAAAGTATCACAATTATTAGAGGAAGGGAAAACAAAAGAAAAAAGAAGAAGCTATATTACATTGTGTTATACATAGCAAGCAGTTTAAAAGAGTAGCAAAGACTGCAACAATTAAAAAGACACATAGCTAAAAACCACAACACTTTACAAATAAAAGTTTTGGTTTGATTATACAGACGTTAGACTTTCAAAAATAATAAAAAAGGGCCATTTAGTAAAAAGACTGGAAAAACAAATTTTTTAGGTACCAAATTTAATAGCCCAGAAAGAAATAACTCTAGTGAGAAAAAGAAAAGCTAGGGAGAACCTCCTAATTCTAGCATCTATAACAATAAAAGGGTAATATGCCAATTAGACAAAACGTCCTTCTGGGTGTCATTCTGGATGTCCTTCTAGACAAAGTCAGGGCCAGAGAGAAGCAGCCTGGGTCCTGGGGGCCTGCCAGCAGTGACCAGAGCAAAGCCTCGGGCCTGAGTGCCAGAGGAAAGTTGGAGCTGGCAGCTGGAGGAAGGAAGGCCTACTCTTGCATGAATTTTCGTGCATCAGGTCTCTAGTCCTATATAACAAAGAGGTAATATGTAAATTAACTGTCACACCCTCACAAGATGGCTGCCTATGACCAGGCCAGCAGGGGGTTAGTGAGGGATGACCAAACGACTGAAAAAGCAGGCTACCAGATGCAGTTGGACATCCCCCAATGGGGTACTGGATTGGAAAGGGTGCAGGCTAGGCTGGGGAGACCCCCACCATGCACAAATTTCATGCTTCAGGCCTCTAGTATAAAATAATAGCAAATGAATGCTGACACAAGATGTAAAATGAGAGATTGAAAAGGTTCCTCTCACAACAGTTGTATGCATCAATGTATAGATGACATGTCACCTTGGTGTGGAAGAGGTTTCATGTAATAAACTGAAAACAGCATCATCTCAATCCTTGCTGATAAATCAGCAAATTTCACCAATAGATGCCATGCTCCAACACTTGTCAGAATTGTAAAAGGTAGTGAAATTCAATACAACATAGTCTGCCACAAATAACTTTCTGAAAGAAGCAAATGCAAAATATATATATATTTAATAGTTTGTGTTCCTATCTGGAAACAAACGTCTGTCTTGGAATTACTGTGTTTGTATTTCTGAGAAGAAGAAAACTTCTCTTTTCTATCATAGTTCTTCTGGCTTGTCTAATAAGGAAATTGACATGGGACAGATTAACAGGAGAAAATAGACATTAGAATATGGTTCCCAAGGACAAATGGGGTAGCTGTGAGGCTTATTTGCCAATTTGAGGTAAGGAGAACACTGAGTAGTAGTTTAGACTTAATAGGGAAGGTTGGCAATTCACAACTAGATGAGAAGGGGCCAGTCTTTGTTGGGAAATTCTCCTGAACATCAGAGTCAGAAACAATGTGGCATGGAGGAGAATCTAACAGACTTTGCTATGTCCCTCCCTGTCTACCACACCTAGCTCATAGTATCCTGAGCTATCCCCCTTTCTGAAGCAGATTTTTCTTTTTTTTCTATCAAATTCTTTATTCATTGAGGGTAGATAAAAGGCTCTTCCTGAGTCTTTTATTTCTTCAAAATAACCAGCTTAAAATAATAAATATTTCATAAAGGCATATTTTGGGGTAGCAAATGCTATCTCCCCTCAGATTTTTCAAGATGTTTGGAAAAATGAAACATTTTGCCTCCCTTATAAGTAAAGAAACTCCTGACTTTATTATAGTACTAGAGGCCCGGTGCACAAAAGTTGTGCACGGGGGGTTGGGGGTGTCCCTCAGCCCAGCCTGCACCGTCTCCAATCTGGGACCCCTCGAAGGTCCAACTGCCCGTTTAGGCCCGATCCAGGTGGGATCGGGCCTAAACGGGCAGTCCAACATTGCTCTCACAATCCAGGACTGCTGGCTCCCAATTACTCACCTGACTGCCACCCTGATTGCTCCTAACTGATTCTGCCTGCCAGCCTGATCACCCCCTAACCACTCCCCTGCCAGACTGATTGATGCCTAACTGCTCCCCTGCCAGCCTCTTTGCCCCTAACTGCCCTTCCCTGCAGGCCTGGTCTCCCCCAGCTGCTCTCCCCTGAAAGGCCTGGGTTCCCCCCAACTACCCTTCCCTGCAGGCCCAGTTGCCCCCAACTTCCCTCTGCTGCCAGCCTGGTCACCCCTAATTGCCCTTCTAGGTAGGCTTGATCACCCCCAACTGCCCTCTCCTGCTGGCTATCTTGTGGTGGCCATCTTGTGTCCACATGGGTGCAGTCATATTTGACCACATGGGGGCAGCGATCTTGTGTGTTGCAGTGACAGTCAATTTGCATATTCTCTTTAATTAAATAGGATTAGATAGGATAGAGGCCTGGTGCATGGGTGGGGGCCAGCTGGTTTGCCTTGAAGGGTGTCCCGGATCAGGGTGGGGGTTCCCTTGGGGTGAGGGGCTGCCTGGGTGAAGGGCCTGTGGTGGTTTGCAGGCCGGCCACACCCTCCAGTGACCCAAGTGGAGGCCCTCGCATCTGGGATTTATTTATCTTCTACAATTGAAACTGTAGCCTTGAGAGGAGCCAAGCCTTCTGCTCTGTCCGTGTAGGCAGCCATTTCTGTTGGGATTTATTTATCTTCTATAATTGAAACTTTGTAGCCTTAAATAGAGGCCAAGGCAGGCCAGGGCTGCAGAAGCTTGGCTTTCTCCATCACCTGGGGCAACCCTAGCCTCTTGCTCTCTCCATCTCTGTTGCTGCGCCATTTTTGTTGGGACTTATTTATCTTCTATCATTGAAACTTTATAGTATCGAATGGAGGTGTGGGCAGGTAAGGGCAGGCAGAAAGCTTGGCTTCCTCCATTGCCAGGGAAACCCAAGCCTCCGTCCTGCTCTCTCTGTGGCCGCAACCATCTTGGCAGGGTTTATTTGCATATTTGCTCCTGATTGGCTGGTGGGTGTGGCTGGAGGGGGTGGCTTATGGGTGTATTGGAGGTATGGTCAATTTGCATATTACTCTTTTATTAGATAGGATACTGCTTCCTTTCCAGTAAGATGTTGGTATCTAAAATTATTGTATTGAAAAGAAATAGTTCTAGATAATGATTCCGGTTGTTTTCCTGAACAGGATGCAAGGGTGATTTCTCTCTCAGCTCCTTGTCCAGATGGATTGGAAGATTGAAGCCACAGACAAAATGTGGCAAATGAAAAGGGTGTAAATATATTGGAAGCAAATACAAACTCCCACGTAAGGAGAGAGTCCGAAGCGGGTAACCCACAAAGCCCCCTTTTTCTAAGGTTTATGATGGCTGCAGTTCTTTGTCTCTTCATGCTCCCTTCTAATTGGATCCCTTCCAATTATGATGCTATGCTCTTCTAATGGGTCCCTCTTTTTGCAGAATACCAGCTTCAAAGCCCAGAACCCACATGGTGCCCCCACACCCTCTCTCCCCCTTATCTTGTAACAGTTCTTTATCTCCTGTAAAAATCTGTTTTTCTCTTTCTGCCATTTGTCGGCATTTCTCTATCTTCTCTGAAAGTTTGCTTCCTTCCCCCCCACACTCTGTGACTTTTCCTTATCTTCTGTGAATGGATGCCTTCCTCTCCCCTTATCCTGTGGCACCTTTTTCATTCTCTGTGAATGTATGCCTTCTGGTGGCCCCAAGCCCTCACCTATGCATTCCTCCTCCATGGACCCTTTTTATTCCTAAAACTCCCTAAACCTGCCTATTTTATCCCTAAAACTTCTTTCAATAATACCAATAAATAGTTAACTTTATTTTTAAAATATTTCACTGAAGAATGTTAAAAAATTCAGAGTGAAAATCTGAGGAGAACCTAGGTTACCTGCTATATGTAGTGGCTCATCAGAGGAAGTGACCTTAAGAAGTTCTTAAGGTGTTTGAGTTGAAAGATGAATTGTAAGAGTAATTTCACACAAAACATGATAGGTCATATTTTCCGAAGTGCTTTGAATATGAAGACTAGCTGGAGAAACTAGCCTAATTAGCAGATATTTTAAATCACTTGAGATATTTGTATAGGTCTTTGTGACACTCCAGAGACATGTTTTTATTTCAAGTGTCAAGATTCTTAAATTTAAAAAGGAATGGGTACTTAAAAAATATTATCTTGTAGACTTAATTCTTAATATGTTACTGTCAGCAGTGGTCAAGCCAATATTCTGCCCTCCAGTTCTTGTCTTCCTTGTAGGAATGAATTCAAACAAGAACTACAAATGGCAGCAAAAGTGGGAAATATTTATTTGTAGGAAAGCAATACACTCAGATAGGACCTGAGCAGGCAGCTCAGCTTGCTGAGACCAAACAAAGTACCCCTATATTTGGGAGTTTAGAGGACTTATAGTCCTAGGCTAGAATGCCCCTAGGCAAGGAGCAAGTCACCTCCTCCATCATGCCTCAAAAAAAAAGTATCTTTAAGCTATAAGACTCCATCTAGTAGGGGTTATGCCACCAGTTAGACCACTTCCTGGAGAGCTCTGAACCTTTCCTTCTCACCTAGGGCCTGCCATCTCCATTGTCTATTTTCAGTTTGTCACTTCTCACACCCACATCCTCCAAGCACCAGCTGACTCTCCCAGCCTCTCCCAACTCATATCTTTCCATCTGCCTACTCTAACATTAGCACTGATGCCAGGACTTGAGAGTGCAAAAGGGTATCAGCAACTCTGAAATTGTTTTGAGAATTGCCTAGAAGAAGTGAAAAACAAGATATAATGGCATTTTTTCTCTCTTTTAACACAAATGCATGACTAGATGAAAACCCCTTTTTCTGAATCTCCTGCGTAGTTTGAGAATTTTCCTCTGGGAGAAGGAGGGTATGTTTGTGAGGTATAAAATAATTGTATGCTAAAGATTGTACAATGATTTGTCCCCAGGTAAGCTAGAGATTTCTCTAAAGGAAGAGAATTATGCAATTTATTGGAGAAAAAAAAAGTTACAGTTTCAATGATGAACATTTGTGAACATTTATCTGTTTCATCAGGTACCAAGAACAAGAATAGAAACCAACTTATTTAAGTTGAAAATGACTTTGCATTCATCTAAGTTAATGAAAGGGATTTTAGAGACAGGACAGGCAGTATCAGGGAGAGGGAAGGCCCTGGGAGAGGAATGCATATGTGAAGGTCAGAAATAGCTCCAAGATGCCAGAATGCTTTCTCAGAGGATAAAGAAAAGTCACAAGATAGCAGGAAGAGGGGAACATATTTTTACAGAGGATAGGGGAATGTTGCAAATAAGGAGGAGTGATAGATGGCGTACCACTTGGACTTTGATCTTTGAAACTTATAATATGTAGCAGAGTGTCCAATGAAGAAAGTATGAGGGTCCTAAATTAAGGAAGGATCCAATTAGAAAAGGTCATGGTCAGATAAAGAACTGAAGCACATATAAACTAGAGACAAAGGGACATGAGACAGATTTTGGATTTTTTGTTGAGAGAGAGAGAGAGAGAGTAGGTGTTTCCTATTTGGGACCCCTCCTCAGAGGATTTCCCTTTGGGGACCTCTCCCCAGGAAGAATTTGTATGTGCTTACAATAAACTTCCACATTTTTATTGAAGAAATATTTTAGTCTATCAATTTACTCTTTAACTTCGTAGGACAAGGACCTACAAAAGAAGAATCTATACCCTAAAGCTCACATTTCATTAAGACTCAGATTCAAGTATTATGCTTCAAAAACAAGTACATTTCTCATTAAAGAAATAAAATAAATATGATTCTTTACTTTCATCACAAAAATTACACATCGTTAACATCTATAGGCTCCTAAAAAATAAAAAAATACAATACATTTTTCAACTTTAGGTTATGTTGATTTATAATTTTAGTATAAAGAAAACAATGTGGATGATTGTATATAGGCAGATCTAGTCAATGTATATAGTGAGAATGTTAGAAATGTTTATTAATGTATCAGAGTAAGATTTTAAAAAGTTATGTGTTGATTAGAAGATCCTTGAACAAAATTCATTTTCATAACATTAATGGCAGGCACTTACAATACTTGAATTATTTCAAGAGTTTCAGTGTGTTGATATATCCCATAATTCATTAAATTGGCTGGACTAACAATAACTTGGAAGATAAATTGTAGACTTGTAACTGGACAACCAATGGGTCCATGCTGCAGGTCACTATTTGAGCCAAGTAAGCAGAGACTGTTGAATCATTATGAGCCTTTATTCCAATACTGCTGACAATATGGGAGAGCAGCAGGTCATCCACAAATATCTGCTCTGCACCCCACCGTAAACTGGCTCCTCATATTGGTAGAGGAGCAAAGGATTACCAATGGGAAAAGAGCCAAAGAGTATGCCAAATGGGCAGTTAACAGGTAAGCAGGCTGGAGATTTACAAAGGCCTGCAGGTATGCAAAAGGCTGGGGATCTTCAAAGGGCTGGTGATTCTGGTTTCTGCAGCAAAGTTGTTAATATTTCCATGATATTGGACAGCTCCAAATGGGGAGGAGGAGCAGCATCCTCAGGTGAGCTCCCAGGTCAGGAGTGCAGCTGCCAACCAGGTTAGAATATACCTTCTTTAATCAGAATAAAACAGTCATGGTTAACAGAGCATGATTAACAGGTCTTACAATTCTAGCAGGTTTCCCAACATTCTATTTCTGCCCCATATCAGACTGACAGTAATGAAAGTGTCCTCAGACCCAAGGACATTATTATTATGTAAGGGGGGCGTAACTGGTAATGTCAAAAGCGTAAAATATAAACCAGAAAGATAAAAAATAAGACAAAATATTAATTGACAATGTGATAAATAGGGTTTTTAGGCACCTGGGAGAATCTCGCTGCCTTTTCTGATCTTAGGTCAACAGATATCTAAGGATTGTACACTGGTGAAGATTTTTCTGAAGAGCTGTGGTTTAATATCTTTTAATAGTTATAATTATGAAATTCTTGTCATTTGAGAATGGGTGATCTTTTTTCTGGAAAAGATGTGAAGATCAATTTACTTTTGCTTTAAATTTATACAGGAGCATCAAGCATACCTGGTAAGTTTTCTTTAGGTGATGTTAAAAGGCTCAGAATTTTCCTGTTTTTTTTTCTACAGCAGAAAATTGGCCAGTTTAGTTTATATAGGGGTTGATGGGACAGGCAGTCTGTAGTTGATGATAAAATGTAAATTTCTGAGTATTCTTATAGTGTTTAGCTAAATAATCATATACAACTTGTATGGGTGGAAATATTGCTGTGGCTTGTAGCCAATCACATCCCAAGAACACAATCTATGACTTTCTAAAGAGGGAAGTACAGGTTCTATAGAAATAAAGATAGAAGAATCAGCCATGAGCATTTCAGGAAGCCTGTTAGTTTAATGACATTTAATTTTAGTGTTATTTTTATTTAAATTTTCCAAAAGATTGTAGATAATATGGCCAGTCTTTCACTGACTTTTATGTGTGATTTTAGATTTATAAACTCCACTTATAAAAATGTCCTTTTCATTTCTATTTATCCCATTTTCTAATTTGGCAGGTTCTCATGGAGTTATACATACTCTCACCACACAGCTCAGCAATTGGTACCCAGGTCAGCAATGTCAGCAATAGGCTGAGAAAGGTCTGAAAGGAAGATGGAGTGATGGTTTCTGTATCTTGATTGTGGTGATGAATATATTAATATATACAAGAATGTATAAACTTGTCAAAACCTATAGAATTTACACTAAAAATGTAGATTTTATTGTATATAAATTATAGATCAATAAACATTATTTTATAAAATGTTTTAAGAGTCAGCTAAAACATTTCTTTCTCTTTTTCCAATGATCAATAAAATATTGACATTGTGAGCCCTGAAATAGGCATATTCTGGTTTAAGCTACATTTTCCCCAGATAATTCTCTTAATCTTTAGAATCCTTTACCTTGGAACCTCATATAAAACATTAGGAAGAAAAAAATTGATGCCATTTTTGCGAGCCTAATTTTTGAGTATTTTAAAGTGACTTGAATTATAAAATGGTAAGTGTTATCAAAACATACTAGCACACAGATAATTTTAATATGCTATTTATAAACTGTTAGCTCTAAAAAGCCATGCAAACTTTTGATATTTAGAAACCTTTTCGTTACATTAGAATCTATTCATTCTTTTATTTATATATTCAGCATATACTTTTTTTTCTTTTCCCTTTATTATTTTATTTTATTTTTTTATTGTTTGAAGTATTACAAATAGTAGTATATATGTCTTTTTTTTCCCCATTGACCTCCCCCAGCCTCCCCTACCCCCCAGTACATGTCTTCACCTGCCCGCCCTCTCCCCTGCCCCCAGTGACTTGCATTGGTTATGCTTATATGCATGTGTACAAGTCCTTTAGTTGATCTCTTACAGCCCCCCTCGCCCAACCTCCCCTGCCTTCCCAATGTAGTTTGACAGTCTGTTCAATACTTCTTTGCCTCTGTATCTATCCCCCCCCCATTTCTTTACTTTAAAAAATTTTGCCTCTACAGACTAGAAATGGACATATAATAACAAAAAAATAATAATAATAGTAAAAAATGTTTGAGTCCCAATTTCAATGTCCAACAGTTCTGAGTCCCCGTTTCAATGTCTAACAGTTCCTTATGTGTACATGTCAGCAATGATATCTGGATGGTGGGCACATGGTGGCAATGCAGGTCTGACCCTCTCTGGTTTGGTCCTAGTCAACCTGCAGTGGTGCACAGCTGCTGACTGCTCGCGTGGCAAGGCGTTGTCAGCATCTTCCATCTCTGGACTGTTTTTCCTCTTGTCTTTGTGGTTGGAGCAGACCTGCAATTCCTCTTTGTTGAAGGAGTCCACATGGTCTTGGAGTTGTTTTCTGAAGATATATAAACATATTCTCGACCAAAAGTTAATAAAGGAATCTTTTCTATATAATTGATTTGGGATCCTTTTTATTTTTGCCCAAATGATTTTCCTTTGTCTTATTTAGACACCATGTATGTTTTTCATGGGTGTCTTGCTGTTAGCATTACAAATGAAAATTAATTTTGTAAAGTAAAAATTTTCTAGACATAATTTACTTATAGGATATTTTTCCTTACATGATATTACCCTACTATCCCCCCCTTTTTTTTGATTAATGGAGGTTTTTGTAAATTTTATAATGCAGTCTTGATAACTTTAAATTTTATTTTATTTTTTTTTTGCCCAAAAATATGACAGCCTTAGGTTCATTGCATGTTCAGGAATTTTACCATGAGATGAACTACCAATAGAAATTTTAGTTATTACTAAGAACAGCTTTTGTCCAGTACAATTAAATTTACTTGAATATTCACTTATTTCAATTAGCCTGTTTAAATTAATCTGAAAACTTGATTTCTATTTTACTGTCAAATTTAATACTCTACCAACAATCTTAGTTTACCCTGTAAATATTAGTGGAAAGGATTATTTGCATTCTTGAGTAAGCCCTGAGCATTCCTGATGCTAGGCTGAATTTAGATGTAGGGCAGCTGCTGTCGGCCAAGTCTCTGTCTGTTACCTGGGTCCCAATCTGAGCTGGGCCAAGTCTCTTCCTGTTGCCTGGGTCCTGATTTGAGCTGGGTGTGAGAAGCGCGAAGCAGCCATGGGGGCAGGAGACCTCCCTCAGAAGGGCGAGGGTTCAAGCCCCTGCAATGTTGGGGGGTGAGGGTCAGTGCCCCACTTCTGTTGCCCCCCAAGTTCTCCCCTGATGGCCCTTATATGACTGTGCCTGTCTTAGGTTGTTCCTTCCCTGAGGAATCTTACCTGTCTCTGGCTAATCAGCCATCTTCCGGGGCCAGACAGGGTGATGTGAGGTTCAGTTCTGTCTTCTTGGTAGCCTATGCCCCCGTGGCCTCCACGCCCAGCTCCTGCCTTGGGAACCCCTGGCCTGCTGGCAGGGTCCCGGTGCTGATCACATATCTCGGGGAACTCGGGTTTCTTCTCCAGTGAGGGCCCAGCTCACACAATTGGGTATGAGACAGATCCATGGTACCAGCCACCACGAGGCTTCAAGCTCAGCATGAACAGAAAGCTCAAGCAACAGCTGAGGACAATTGGATTGTGAGAAGGGGGTCCCTCTTGGCACAAACGTAAAAAATAAAAATTAAAAAAAAAATTTAATTAAAAAAATTATAAAATAAAAATAAAATACTAAATCTAAACCATACTAGTGGTCACCATAACCTTAAGAGAAATTGTTTCATATGACAAAGATTTTTTAATGAAACTCTCTGTAGCCTGAAAATTATTTTGGAAGGAAACAAAGAGAAGTTTATTTCAAAAGTCATAAGGATTGTAACTGAAAGTCAGTATATTTGGCCTCTTGAACTAAAGTAAGTAATTTGTGTTTTTTGCCTCCTTGACAAAGTTTATGTAAAGCTACAAAAAGAAATTGACAGTCAGTTTGAAATGGAATTGCCAGGGCCTAGAGCAAAGAATATCCTTACATGGATATTATTCTACAATGTCATTATAATTTTAGATATTTTACAACAGCATATTGTACAATTATCCCCAAACAAACTTACAAACTAATTCTTTGAACGATTGACAGTTCAAATTAAAAAAAAGAAAAAGAACATGAAAGGATTTAATCCCTTTCAGAAGGAATTAAGGCACGGGGAAGGTACTTGAGCATATACTTTTTAAGTCCTTAGGCAGACATGGGGTCTTATATTTATGAAGCGGACACTCTAATAGAAGACAGATATTAATAATGCTATAATTAAAGGACATGATAGCTGTTGATAAAAAATAAAGTGGTAAGAGAACATATTACATGAAATGTTAATACAGGTTGAAAAGTTCTGCAGAAAAAGTGACTTTTAAGCGTAACCAAAAATAATATGCATGAATGCATAAACTGCTTTTTAGCACACAATATGAACTAAAAATTGTTTCCATTTGGCCAAAATATGACTTCTTTTAAGAACAGTGCATGCTGAATGTTTAAATAATTTGTATCTATTCTTACTCAAATAGACTGTTTAAAAAATTTTTAGTGAATTTTAAAATGGCTCTTTTTTTGATCTGAATTACACTTGCTTTTGTGCATTTATACCATAGCTAGTGAAATTTTATAGAAACAATGACACCAAATTTCTATTTTGAAACTCATTCTAAAAAACAGATGTTAATAATGGCATTTTGAAAATTGATTATTTTATATTAATGGTAATACTTTATGCATACTTTGTACCTGTTCCCTTTATAAAAGTAAAATATATTTTCATGGAAGCTCTTTGTAAAAAAAGGCAAAACTGTTCATTGTGGTGTGACAGGAGTCCAGCTTGATTCAGTGTTGTTTTCTTCGGGAAAATCTTGTGGGAGAGAAGCAGAAGATTTAGTATTAATTACTTTATCACATCTCAAACATATGGTAACCCCATTATATAATTATCTTCATGACCCACATTATGTGTAAGGGTGAAGTCTTGGCGAACAATCAGTTCAGCAGAGATTGGGTTTATTATGAGAATTTTATCAAAATGAAGCATTTCTTCTCATAATACTTTTTTTTAAAATATCAGCAAAACATACATATGCTAGTAAGTAAATTACAAGCAAGTAAATTGTGAACCAAATGTCAATATTCTGTTGTTTGAAAAAGTAAACTCTCCACGTCTGAAAAACTAAATTAAAATAATAAAGTCTAAACTTATATTTGCATTATACTTAAAGTTTGTGTGGAGTGAGAATGTTTCAGAACTATAATAATATTTTTATTGATTGATTTATAAAGATAACATATATTAATATTACTCATAGTATACTATAATCTTTAATTTTCTAGTCTTCATCCAGAATTTGTGTTTTTTAAGAAGTTTAGGATGTTCTTGTATAGCATAGTGTCAAACACAAAGTAAGTGATAGATAAACATTTCTTCAATATTTTTCCTAGAAACTTCTTTGGAGGATCATACTGATCAGCAAATATGCTTCTGAAGAATTACATTTAAATTTTAATAAGTAAACAAT
This sequence comes from Corynorhinus townsendii, assembly GCA_026230045.1. Lineage (NCBI taxonomy): Eukaryota > Metazoa > Chordata > Mammalia > Chiroptera > Vespertilionidae > Corynorhinus > Corynorhinus townsendii. The sequence goes on along the minus strand of JAPDVU010000003.1, from coordinate 73,522,912 downwards.
GTGAATCAATATTTCACTTGTTAGTCATCAGAATAAATTCTTCTTTGACTACTCCTTGGAAAGAGAGTTGAAGATAAGAGAATTAGAATAGCAAGATACATAGAAATAAAAATGTTTTAACATATCAGTATTCAATTTACATTCACACCATATATCTCACTATTAGCCAAGCAATACCAATAGTAATACACTTTAAAACCTCCCATATTTCATGCTATCTCCCAATGGGTTTTCTTGAATCTCATCTAGATATTATTTTAAATGAATTTCATTGGAATGAAAATATAGGAGAGCTGAAGGGAGAAACTGTGTTATAGGTTTGTCTTTGAAAACTAGTAGAAAAAATGGGAAAAGACATATTTGAAGGATAGATTTGTAAATTATCATAAATTAAATAACTGTTTCCTAAATTCATCTTTTATCAATTTTTAAAATTCACAATATGGTACTCAGAAAGTCAAAGTCCTACAAGAGAGAACTATATCTATATCATTCTTCAGTAAATGATGCAATATTTTCAGATCTCTTTTATAGATTTCCCCAAATACCACAGACTTTAGCTGAAGTCCTATCCCTTCTGTGTCTTTGGGGGTATGGGAATGGAAAGGGGTCCATCGGAGGCCTTTTTGAGGCACACATTGTGTAGGGCTAGATCCTGTGCCTGAGAGAAGTGGATGCTGCCTTGAATCCTTCTCTAAATGTAAGGTACTAAGCCCCTGGTACATTTCACACAGGTTTTCCCCTAGGAGCTTTTCTCCCCATGTATATACCTAACACCTCCTTAGTCTCCTCTTCTATTCTACTTCTCATTCATGCATTCAGACATTTTGAAAAGTGTTGGAACTTTTATCCCTGATTAAGATAGGGTTATATATCCAGAGAAACATAACAAACTAGTAAACATATAGAAGTTATATACTACAATTATACCTCAAACACAAAGAAACTAGAACATAATTGTATTAGAACATAAATTGAATATCATGTTATCTCGATTAGCTCTTAGGATCCATCAATTATACCTATTATACACATTCATTTTAAATATACCTTATTCAAAGTTCACACATCTATATTATTCCTAGTGAGAGCTCTAGAGAAAGTAAAATTAATTCATATTTGTTTGACCATTCAAGACTGTCATTATTTCAAGCATTTTTTTTTTCTGTACTTAAAGAAGCCATGCCTGGCCAGCATGACTCAGTGGTTGAACATTGACCTATGACTCAGGAGGTTGCTGGTTCCATTCCCAGTCAGGGCACACGCCAGGGTTGCTGGCTAAATCCCCATTAGGGAGCATACAGGGGCAATTGAACCATGATTCTCATCAATGATGTTTCTATCTCTCTCCCTCTTTCCCTTCATCACTGGAATCAAATAAAAATATATTTGAAAAAAATAAGCCATATTTCTATGTACTTTAACAATGGAAAGAAAAATATAATTGCTCCAAATATGACACTTTGTTTTGGTAAGGTGGATAATTATCAATTCCAATGTTTCCTCATTCTCTAGCTGTTTGTTTTTTTAATCCCACAAGAACATTACTTAATATTTTTAACATGTTTTTCTAATTATGTCAAAAGTGGATATTGATAAAAATGTCATAATTTTACCTTGCAAAATAAACAATTTTGACCTACATAAAGCTGGTAGAAGATAATCAGGAATTACTAAATTTGTGCCTGGATTTTGTTGTATACTCATTGCTCTGGGTATGTTATTTGTTCAGTGTAAGGAAGCACCTAGGGACAAGAATCAGACTCCATTGTCCTACTTTTTAAGTGTATAAATAATGAATCAAGGTGACAGGCATCTCATGGGGGAGTCTGTCTGCAGCACTTACTAATTATTCTTATACAAAACCTTCACTGCTTAATTTACTCAATTCAATGTCAAGTGAGAGGGTGAAGAGGGTCTTAATCTCCTTTTAATTGCAGTGTAACACATTAGAATAATACGTAGTGTCCACTTTATAAGAATCTAAAAAAAAATGTATACTGTATAAAGGAATATTTTTCTTTGTCCTCAGGGTAAATGTTCTTAAATTATACAGGGACACACATGCACGCACACTAACCAGTAACTATGGAATAGTCTGACCTCTGAATTATATTTATCACATATGACAACTGTTGTCTTCATAATTTGGAAAATTCTGAATAGCATCAGTTAGACAAAGATTCACATCTCTACTAAATCTTATCCATTATATTTGGCATGAAACCAGCTGCCATGTACAACTGATGCAACATAATTCTTAAAACTTTTAACTGCATGAGTGCAGTAACTGATATATAGCCTTCTCTTTTGTCAGCAAAGTTAGTAAGGAGTTTAACAGCTCTGAGTCTCGCAGAAGTACAGCCTTTTTCCCCATAAAACCTTGTCTCAATCAGTCAGTGCTTTCAGGAAGTGTCCCAAATAAAATGGTAGATAGTGGGTATTAGTGTTTATGCATATTGGGATGTGGAGGAAGATAACGCATACACAACAGTGATGTGAGCTAATGAAAGTTACTTATCCCAAATCTGACTTAGTTTCTGTATCTGTAAATAGGAATTTTCAAAAACAGCTTTTTTATTGAATTGTAGCTAGAGTTTATATGTGAGAGGCCAGTTAAAGGTGGCAAAAGCAGGGTTAGAATGCTGAATTCAGTTTTTCAATGACTATGATGTAGAGAAAAAGAGAACTATAAAACAGTCTATGTAAGGAGATAGAAAAGGACAAATAAAAAGGAAAAATAATAGATCTCTACCAGAAGATTCAAGAAATAAAAGGAAAATTCAAAACTAGACTAGAGATACACAAAGGCCAACAGGGATCTGAATAGGGGAAAATAAAGGGAAGGTGAGAACAGTATACTGAAAATCTATACAGAGGAGACAAAAGGATGACAGATACCTTGGAAAAATATCCCTATGAAGTAGAATCTATAATTCTAGAAAATAAAGTGACAGCTGCCCTAAAACTATTGGGAAGAAATAAGCCACTAGATGTAGATGGGATACCAATAGAATTATTCCAAGTCACAGAGATTGAATCTGTCAAAATCCTAACAAAAATATGTCAGAAAATATAAAAAATAAAACAATGTTCTACAGACAGGCAACATTCAATATACTTCCCAATCTTCAAGGAAGATGATATCAAGGAGTGCAGTAACTATAGGACCTTTATTTTCTCTCTAATTCCCCACACAAGAAAAGTGGTGCTCAAAGTGAGGCAACCACAGCTTCTGTCTTATATGGAGAAGAAAAGCTGGATGCTCAAGCTGGGTTCAGAAAAGGAAGAGGCACTCAAGATCTAATTGCAAACATTCACTGAGTACTAGAGAGTTCCAAAGAATTTCCAAAAGAGGGTTAGTCTATGTTTTATATAATCGAGTAAAGCCTGTTACTGTGTGGATCATGGAAAGCTGTGGTTACTCTGAATGAAGTGGCTGTGCCTCAGAGCTTGATTGTCCCAGTATAACCTGTACTATGGACAGGAAGCCACTGTCAGGACAGAATACTGAGAAGCAATGATTTTCTACAGGCAGAACTATCAGAAAAGGGTTCATTTTATGTCCCAATTTGTGTAATCTGTATGCAGAACACATTATACAAAAACGTGGGCTAGACTCAGAGGAAGGAGGAGTGAAAATTGGTGGGAGAAATAATGCAGATGACGCTACCATATTGTCAGAAAGTAGCGATGAGTTGAAACAATTTCTGATGAAAGTGAAAGAAGAAAGTGCAGCGTTGGTTCAGACATCAATCAAATAAAAAAGAATACAACCAAGAAATCCAGAGAAAGCTGAGATTCAGAAGGGCAGCAATAGAAGAATTAGGACAGATCATCAAGAGCAAGACTGTGTCATCAGAGAGCAAGGCTAAAATCATTCTCACCATTGCATTCCCAATTACTATGCACTGATGTTGGTGGGTGGAGAAGGCTGATAGAAGAAAAAAAAAATAGAAAACATTGATTCATTTCAATATGGTATTGGGGGAGAACTCTACAAAGGCCTGGAACTCCCAAAAGATAAATTGAGTGTTACCGGCAAATCAAGCATGAATCATTACTAAAGGCAAACATTACCAAACTTCAGCTGTCCTGTTTCGGGTGCATCATGAGAAGGCAGGGTTCTTTGGAACAGACAATAATGCTGGGGAAAATAGAAGACAGCAGGAAAATAGAAAAAAATATATGAGGTAGATTGATTCCAAAAAATAGACATGAGTCTACAGGAGCTGAACAGAGCCGTTGACAGGATATCACTCATTCATAGGATAGCCAGGAGTCAGAGCTGACTCAATAGCATGTAATAGACACAACTGCAGTGAACTTCTATTAAGAATCATCCACCCAACACCATAATCAGGAAGTACCTGAGATAATGTAGGACATTTATTTAAAGGTTAGTTATAATTTAAACTTTAAATTTATATATAGTCATCATCCAACTATTATGAAAATCTCTTTGCTGATATATGATTATTTTTCATAAATTTCTTCTTTTCTTTTCCTTTTCATCACATTTATTTTTTATTTAAAATTTACTTTTAAATGCAAAATTGATTAATATGATGCATAGTTATTATGCACATTTTATTTGTTTTTTAAAATATATTTTTATTGATTTCAGAGAGGAAGGGAGAGGGAAAAAGAGATAGAAACATCAATGATGAAAGAGTACCACTGATTGGCTGTCTCCTGCATGTCCCCCATTGGGGATTGAGTCTGCAACCAGGGCATGTGCCCTTTGATGAAACTGAAGCTGGGACCCTTCACTCCACAAGCTGATGCTCTATCCACTGAGTCAAACCAGCTAGGGCTATTTTGCACATTTTATATAACACTTTTCTTAGTAGACTTTCTGGGTAAAGTGAGAATAAGGTAGATGAGGTTTGTGCTTTGACAATAACATTGTACATATTCAACAAAAACTTCTAAGTTTTCAATTGTGCATTATAAAAGCTATTTGTTACATATGAAAAATAATTCACAATTTATGATCTACTATTTGAACAGATTGTCATATTAATTACATAACAGAATACAGGTAGCGCAATAATGATTAATTCTTATAAATTAACTATAACTCAATTTATTTCTTTACTAGAGGCCCAGTGCATGAAATTCATGCACAGGGAGAGGAGGGGGGTCCCTCAGCCCACCTGCACCCTCTCGCAATCTGGAACTCCTGCGGGATTGGGCCTAAACCTGCAATCGGGCATCCCTCTCGCAATGCAGCACCGCTGGTTCCTACAGCTCACCTGCCTGCCTGCCTCATCACCCCTAACCACTATGCCTGCTGCCTGATCACCCCTCTCTGATTTCTTCTAACCACTCTGCCTGCCTGCCTGATTGCCCCTAACTGCCTCTGTCTCGGCCCCTGCTATGGTGGCTTCATCTGGAAGGACATCCGGAATGATGTCCAGAAGGTCATTCACCTGTCCAGTCTAATTACTATATTATGCTTTTATTATTATAGATTTTTCATCACCTTCATAAAGCTTCAAATAAGGTAAAAGGAGAAAAATGAAGGTGCAGACAAATAAGGAACACCTTTGTCTTTCACATGCCGGGTAACATTTTTAGGTTTTTAAACTGTTTTTAGTTGATATCATTCTATTCAGAATTTTAAGAGTTATTTCTTTTAAAATATATATATATATTTTTATTTCAGAGAGTAAGGGAGGGGGAGAGAGAGATAGAAACATCAATGATGAGAGAATCATTAATTGGCTGCCTCCTGTACTCCCCGCACTGGGGATCTAACCCAAAACCTGGGCATGTGCCCCAACCAGAATCAAACCGTGACCTCCTGGTTCATAGGTTGACACTCAACCACTGAGCTACACTGACCTGGCAAGAGTTACTTCTTCCAGTTATAAACAGTGCATGTGAAATTTAATTCATTAAAATTTGAAATTTCAAGAACAAATGTATTGTAAACAGTTATTGCTCTTTAGTCTTGAGAAATAGCATAGTTGGGCTTGAGATTTCTAGCTTTATTATTTTCTATTTTTATATTGAAAAACAAAATGGATGCATTAATATATATTTGATATTTTTCTTTCACAAGCACAAAAGAGATATTTTAACACAGTTCTTTCTCCATCTGACCTGCATTAATGTTGTTTATTATGATAAATTAAGTGCTTATAAAAGAACGTACAGATATACTTATATATCAAGAATTATTAGATGGAATCTCTTACATTATGGAATCATTCTTAAGCTGCTTAAATACATAGAATAAGATCATTAAAGGTGATTAAAAAGATAATGTAACCAGTAGTGAGGGTTTTAGTTTTGAATTCTCTTGCCACTTTATGACTTATAAGACTTACTTGAAGCTTCAACTTTCTAATTTGAAAAGTGGGTCACAAATAAGCCTAATTTTCTTGAGTGTTGTAAAAATAAATGCAGCCAATGTATAAAGCTATTAATTTAGCATCTGGCTCAGAGTAAACATTCAATAAATAAGGATTAAAACCAAACAATAACTGTTAGGAGATAATAATTATGTGTTCATAAGGATGCCAAAATAATTCAAATTAAGTTGAATAAAGTTAGTTGAAAGTTTCTCTTTTGAAAAACAGATCCCATTGTCCAAGAAATTGATTTGTATGTTCTTGTCATAACCTCTAAAACATAACATTTACCCAAATATGTTATTTAACTTATGCTGAAATGACTTGATTTTTCAGATCTAGAATTTAATTAAAATGTAACATAGAATACTAAATACTAAAATCAGAATATATATTAGAAAGTCAAAATATTACTTTTTTACTTTTTAAAATTATTTTCTGGTTTTCTTCATTTCATGTAAATAGACATATTTAAAATTGTTCATATCATTGGGTACATAACTCATTTATATTTTCAAAGTATTGTTATTGTTAGTAATTTCTACCATGGAAAGTCAGATCTAAAATTCTAAGTAATTTTGCTTAATTATACAAATACAACTTAAAATAAACCAGTAATAAATTGTCTATTAAATTTTTGTTGAGTAATGTAATGTTATGTTGATGTCTCTCTCTCTCCTAAAATATATATCTGTTATAGATAATATTTACAAATAGAAAAATTTTAAAAATACATAGCTTCATTGAAGAATACTAGTTAGCACATGCTAACATATAAAACAATGAATATCCTTTATCAAAGTGAACATTAATGAGATATCTAGTGAAACTAATTTTATCAAAAGTCTGATGAAACTTTACAACAATCTATTTAAGAAGTTGGATGTAATTGGGAATGAAAAGTTAGTTTCCATTCTTCCTCCCTCATCCTGTCTTCCCTGAGGAAAGGAAAACACAAACAAACAAACAAAAGTTTTAAAAAATGTTTTAGCAGGTTGTTTATAGTCTATGAATCTAGAATTTATGGCTTAATGAAGCAATTAAAAACATCAGTGCCACCTATGAAATTATCAGATTATAAATTGGAGATATTCATAACCAAAATATCTCACATCATGAAGGATGTACCACATGCATCATCAATCTTGACTAGATACATTTTAATGTAACAGTAAGGACCCAAGGAGTTGTCCCATAATTGCCTGTATCCTTTAAATTATTAATAAAGTTGGATACTATTGAAGATTTCTATGATTCTTATACATGTTCTTTGATAATCAAACACTTATCTCAGTGATTAATAAAAAAAGTTCTTGTTGTGTTTTTTTTACAATTTGCAAGATACTATACAACAATGGTAAAGAGACATGAAAGAGATAGACTTTTCAAATAAAAAATTAGCAAGCTTGGAATGAAAATAGAGCCCTGGAAATTAAAACTCTATGATACGAGAAACTCTTCTGTACCTAAAATTGAAAAGGGAATTGTGAGTTGGAAGATGATACCCAAGTATTCACAAAGACCATAAGATAAAGAGAAACATCCTATCTAATAAAAGAATAATATGCAGATTGGCCATCACTCCAACACACAAGATGGCTGCCCCCATGTGGTCAAAGGTCCTGCCCCCATTAGGACACAAGGTGGCCACTACAAGATGGCCAGCAGGGAAGGGCAGTTAGGGGTGACCAGGCCTGCAGGGGAAGGCAGTTAGGGGCAAACAGGCTGGCAGAGGAACAGTTAGACATCAATCAGGCTGGCAGGGGAGTGGTTAGGGGGTGATCAGGCTGGCAGGCAGCAGTGGTTAGGGGCAATCAGGAAGGCAAGCAGGCAAGCAGTTGGGAGCCAGCAGTCCTGGATTGTGAGAGGGATTGGGCCTAAATGGGCAGTTGGACATCCCTTGGGGGTCCCAGATTGGAGAGGGTGCAGGCTGGACTGAGGGACACTCCCCTACCTTGTGCACAAATTTTGTACACCGGGCCTCTAGTAATTTATGATAAATACAGAATTTTGTCTGAGGCCTATAGGATAGATTCTGAAGCTGCATTATATATCTAAAAGAAAGTATAGGAGGAAGTAATTTGAGAGCTTGCTCTAGATTCAATTTACAATCTTCAGAACTGAAATAAAAAGACCAAAGTAATCCCAGTCGTCATCTATAATACATACAGAAGACAAGGGTTTAATCTTCACTGTCCTACAGAAAAATAAGTGTCTGCCCAGAATTTATTTCCAACTGAGACAAACATTTTAAAGAGTTGAGGTAAGAGAAACATAATTTAATGTCCTGATAGCAATATTAAATTTCTATTTTCAAAATATCTTGGGAAATATCTTAATCATATTCCAAATCAGAATCATTTAGTGCTCAAGCAAATTCTTAGGAGAAAATAGTTTATCTTTCATTTTTATTCAAGGGAGGTAACTGAAGAGCTAGACATAAAATACAAATGATAACAACAATGATGATAACCATAATTAAATAACAAATATTGATTTCTACTATTCAGCTCACATACTTGAACTATGTTGGTTATTCTAAATTGAATTCTATCAATATAAACACTTCTAGACCTCACATAGATATCATTAATAAACATGGTCAGAAGGAATTATTGCTCGCTTCTTTATCCATCTTAAGGCATAAAATATGTTTTGACATAGATATATTACAGAAAGTATAGTTCATTTATCACATATTGGCTGGCATATGCCTTAACTACTAAATTTTATTAGTATACCTACAGATAAATGTTCTGACAGAAAAAAATCTACAATAATAAAAAAACTACCAAATAGATTAAGAATGTAATCATTTAAGAGTTATATTAAAGTATATTACAGAGGAATCTGAAAGATTAGGGAAGATTTCAGAGATTATCTTTTCTATTTGGATCTGGATTGAATTTGTTTTACAAAGACAACAAAATCAAAGCTGCTTAGGTCAACATGTTGTTGGCAAAGTAATCTATATGCAAAAAAAAAAAAGGTTCTTAAACATCGTAATTAAATAAAATAAATTTTACAAGACCAAACTATGATTTTACTGATTGCAGATACCCTGTATGTTGGCTATACTTATTGTCTGGTCACTTACATATTGCCTATTTGGCAAGAATTTTTCAATTTTGAGGAAAAAATATATAGGGAGTATTTTTGGCGAAAATAAAGTCACATTAAAAAAAGTTGAAAAATATAATAGTTTGGAAATATTAGCTTAATTTTAAAGCTCTTATAGTTGTAAATCTTTTGCAACATTATTGATTTTGAAGGACAACCTAAGATTATAAAATCCTCAAACACCTATTTTGAGCCATAAAAGAATCTCAGGGAGCCAAGTTTTCAAAGTGTTTTCCCACAGTTAATACCAAAAGACAGATTGCATAGCACTTATTAACTTATCTACGCATAGAAACACATTGATTCAAATGTGAATCATAATGCAGAGCCTGAATCTGTGGGTGGAAGACAATTCACCCTTAAATGTTAGTCTACCTGATGAAAATACCACCATAATGTAAAAAAAAAAAAGCAATGCATTTAATTCAAAGTCACACTCAAACCTTAACAAACTGTCAGCAAGAACCCACTATAACTACAATGGGGTAGAATATAGGGATTTCAATAGTAAATCATCATAGCATGTATGTTCATATTAAAGGTAGCATGTTGAGGACTTTGTTCTATAAAACAGGTGGAAGCACAAGCATTTAGATTGCAAAACACTCACTAAGGAGAAAATAATTTTGAACTTCACACACCAATGGCAGACTAACTCCACTAGGGCTGTATCAGTCAGTATAAGTCCACAGTGGAAGAGAAAGCCAGAGACTATTGTCCAAAAGCTCAGCGAGGAAAGGGGAAGTTGATGGCAATCTTCTGAGATTAAAACAAATGTAGTTTTAAAATTGACATGGTGTTGATGTCAAAATTTCAGTTCGGGTCTGAGTTCACTATCTCAGAAAATCAAAGGATGAGTTCCTGAACAAAGGCGGAAAGCAGAAGCAAAGTTTATTGAGAGATAGGCGGATGCCCCGCAGCAGAGGGTAGCAGGGTGGGCGCCCAAGTGGGTTGCCAGTGAAGCTTCTTTGCCTCAAGTTCCAAGGTCCCAGGCCCCTTAAGCCATCTGTGTTGTTCTGATGCTGGACATGTGCTTCTTTTTGGCTGCCTCTCTTCCCCCTTCCTCTACATTCTGTTTTCTGAGATGCCCTCCCCATTGCCCTGCCAAACATATGCACACACACTGAGTATTAGCAGGTATTTGCTCAGTCTCTCTTTAGTAACAAAGATGGCCTAACATCATTCTGGATAACATAGGATGGAGCATCAAACATTTCCCCCAATAAAAGTCAATTCCTATATTTGAGTACATAAAGTATCAGTCCCCAAACTTGTCAAAAATCTTATTTTTTCTTTTATGGGAATATGTAACTATACCTTTTGAATCAGTTTTACAGATATATGTGGACAAAAACATATTAGAGACATAACTATAATAATAAAAGCCTAAGCAACCATCGCAACCAAATGGACGGCTGAACAGGCTGCGTGGGGCAACCAGGCCGGCAGGGGGGATAATGAGGGGCGACCAAATGACTGAGCAGCAGGCTGCATGGGGTGACCAGGCCCGCAGGACGGAAGTTGGGGGTGACCAGGCCAGCAGGAGGGGCAGTTAGGGGCAATCAGGCAGGCAGGCAGGTGAGCAGTTAGGAGCCAGTGGTCCCGGATTGTGAGAGGGATGTCCGACTGCCCGTTTAGGCCCAATCCTAGTCGGACATTCCCTGAGGGGTTTGAATGGAACACCCCCCCCCCCCAATGCATGAATTTTATGCACCGGGCCTCTAGTATATACCTGGTCTAAAATTATAATAACTTCAATCTAAGTCAATTTTATTCAAATTGTTTTTGTTTGATTTACTAAAGTCAATTATATAACAAGCAAGTCCTTTGAAACAAAGGCTATCACTTTTTAGTTATAATTTATAATTCAGTGTAAGCAGTAAAATTTTAAATTGCCCTTTGAGTACTGTGAAATTGCCTGATATAACTTGGCAATCATATTAGTTCATTGCCCAATTAACTGGATAATACATTTCATGCCCAGAAATCCCCAGTTGAAATTCTATGTGACACATATTTTGAGGTTTGATAATTGTATATTTAAGTATGTGTGACTAACTCTCAATTTCTAAATTGGAATTTATATATTTATATCATTAGTTGACTCTAGGCTAATAATAAAGAATTCAAATTTTGGATATGAAACAAAAATTCTGGAAATGTTAATACCAAAATATGTTTGTTATTAATTTCCCATTTGCAAGTCTTACATGATAAAGGACATAGCTTACTCTAATTAAGCTTATCCCATCAAAATTTACGTGCTGTTTAAGATTGTATACACTTAAAATTGTGATTTTTTTTGAAATGTAATCAAGCAATCTTTCATTTTCTGCTTTTTTTCCTATTCTTATTCTACACTCATATATTTGTCATTTTATTCTTTATTATTAATCTAATATACCTTACCAAAGAATAACTTTGGCTTACTTTTCTTCTTAACTCTTAGTAGAGACTAAGATTGCCTTCATGTTTTCTCAGTTTGACTAAACTTGACACAAGCTTTTTTCTCACTCCAAGCCTCTGCACTCTCTTTCCTTAGGAGCATATACTTTTGAAAACTTGTGCACAATTTTTCTCTGTTCCATTGAATTGTCAATCCTTTCCAAGCCTCTTGCCAGTTTTATAATGTAGAGATATCTTTCTTAGGACCTGGGAGATACTATTTTGAAACATAATTACTGATATGGATAAAGGCACTCTCTCCCAGTCCCTATGAGGGAGTAGAAGCCTAAATTTAACAAATGACATCAAACACAGATGGTCTAGTCCAGTGGCTGGCAAACTGTGGCTTGCGAGCCACATGTGGCTTGCGAGCTGAGGTTTGCCTCTCTGTTGACTAATGAGTTTGCCGACCACTGGGATAGGGGCTTAATCACAAGGAACAACAACAGACTGTAATTATTGGAATCGAGAGTCCTGTCCATTAGCTCATCCTGTTACAGAATTTACCAGGCGACCGAAGAACATACAGGAGTACTTGGAGACACAGGAAAAACCCATTTATTTTCAGATATTTTGCAGGTACTAGTATAGTGACTCAAGGGAGGCTGTTTCTCTCCAAACCCTGAGCAAACCAATATGGAGGAAGCTTTCTCTTTTTACCCTTTGGTTTCTTTGTCCCCCAAATATGGATGGGATTTCCGGACCTTTTGTGGGCTTTGCAACAAGCCCTAGGTCTTGGGATGGGGGCTAAAGGCCTGGCCTGGTGCCAGCACTGATAACCCTAACAACCCCCTCCAGGGGTTACTCAGGGGGATACCCTTTAAGACCAGAATGAAAGGGTTAAAGAGAATAAAACGGGACAAAGATGAACTTATTGTCCTTAGCAGATATCTTGCAGAAAGCTTGCAGTCTTGAGCACAGCATAGTTCAGATAACCAGAAGACAGCTGGCATGGGAGGAACCAAGGACGAACCAGACCCTTACATCAGAAGAGTGGCTTGCAGCCAGCAAAAATGAATAAAATCCTATCTCTCCCTGCTTGCTTCACTGATGCCTTTTTCAGTCTCAGCCCACCTGCACCTAGGTGGTCGTAATAAAATCTTTTTGATACATTATGGCCTCCATAGAATGGGTGTAGTACTTAGGTAAACCGGTCTTGCAAGATCAGATTATTAAAGGGACAGTGACTAGACTATAGGCTAACAAGAATGTGCATTAGGTTACTGGCACAGATTCAGATTGCTAGCCCCCCAAAAATGTTCCATTTTCCCCATCAATCCCAGCTAAAAACCCCTTCTATACCATGGAATAGCATTTCACCATAAAAAGAAGGAAATCTCATTTGTGACAACATAGAGAAACCTGAAGAACATTATGCAAAATGAAATGAGCCAAAACACAGAAGACTAGTACTTCATGATTTCACTTTTATATAGTGTCTAAAAAAGTCAAACTCATTGAAGCAGAGAATAGAAGAGTGGCTGTCAGGTGCTGAGGGTTTGAGGAAATGGGACTTGCTTCAAACTCACCTCCTATTTTTAAAGGTAATAAGCTCTTACCACATAAATAAAAGATTTTAGAATTACTTACATATTTTCACCTGACTGTTCAAAGTCAAATTTGAAATACATACAAATATTAATAAATATAAAAGAGTCTCTACAAAGACCTACAGTTTAAAGCCAGCTGGTCATCCTTGTCACTGTATTTTCTAATTTTGATATATAAGCCAACATTTTATTTATCTTTGTCATAAGTTTAAATTTTAATTTTAGGCAAACATTTTATTTATCTTTGCCATAAATTTTAATGTAATAAAAGAAACACATGACTATAGATACAAACATGACCCACACTCTCAATCTTTGCCTTTCTAATCTGTTTACCTATCAGAACTTGGTGTTACTCTTCCTCCTAATCTGTTCAATAATAATCTCCAAATACCTAAAAGAATAAGCACAAAATTACTGTGAAACATATGCTTCCAGAGATCACAGTGCTAATGGGTATAGAGATTATTCCTCCTCATCACTCACTCTGAAAAATCATCTATACTAATAAAAGGTTAATATGCTAATTAGACCAGGAGGCCTTCCGGACAAAGCCATGGTGGCTGGGCTGAGGCAGAGGTGGTTAGGAGAGGTGGTCAGGCTGGGGGGGAGGGCAGATGGGGGTGATCAGGCTGGTGTGGGGGGGGGCAGTTGGGGGCAAGCAGGCCAGCAGGTGGAGACAGTTGGGGGTGAGCAGGCCAGCAGGCAGAATGGTTAGGGGCAATCAGGCAGGCAGGCAGGTGAACAGTTAGGAGCCAGTGGCCCCGGATTGCGAGAGGGATGTCCTGACTGCCGGTTTACGCCTGATCCCGGATCGGGCCTAAACCGGCAGTTGGACATCTCCCGAGGGGTCCCAGATCGGAAAGGGTGCAGGCCGGGCTGAGAGACACTCCCTCCCCAGTGCACGAATTTTACGCACTGGACCACTAGTACATATGAATAAAAATGAGACAAATTCAAAAATAGTAACAGTCAAGTAGTATTATATACATTTAAGCTTTCTGTGTAACCAAGGGAAGAAAAATGTGATAACACAAAAAGGAATCATGTGGGTTTTGCTTCATGGACTAATTGCATAAAAAGTTATATTAAAGGATTTTTTTTTCTTATCTATGTTCTACACTAAAGAAAATATATAGATTAAATCATTTGCTAAATATAAATAGTAAACCTCAACTTTGAGCACTTTGAGGAAATTAGACTGTGAAGCAGGAGATGAAAAAAAACCTTTAAAAAAGCCCCTAATCTCAAATCATCTTATCACAAAAAGGCATTTTTGTATATAGAAAAAAGAGAATGTCTCTTTTAATTACATAAAGATTTTGACACTAGCCAAACCAAGTTTTATTTCCTGGAGCCAGAATTACAGAGAGAAAGCAGATTTCAATTTCCGTTAGTGCAGCAAACATTACCTTATTTTTTATGTATGTAGTTTTTAGGTCTTTTGATTTGTGTTAACTACATATTTGCTCAGGGAGCTGAATTTAATTTGAATTAGTGAAAACTGGTGGACAGTGTTTTACATATTTATGGAAAGATAGTATTGAAGGAAATGGTGCGCAGCACTAGATGCCATTTTCCCTCTGGTATGTGCAAGAACTCGGAATGAGTCAATTACATGAAGTGTAAGTCAATGTTTTAAATCACATATTAAAAAAAAATGCACATTGAAATATTATGTATTTGAAAAAATACAATACTGATTTTAATATTATGATTTTACACATGCATGTATAAAAATTCTATAAATGAGGAAGGCCATTTAAGAGTAATTACTTGGAACATTGCTAATCTGCTAAATTGGAACTTCTCTCCAACAAGCTCTGTTTTAAGTTTTTTGTGTGTATCCATTGTGCTTGGCTTCTTTTATATATGAAAAAAAATGATTTTTGCAGTATCTTATATAGTCTTACATATTAAATCCTCCTATCTAATAAAAGGGTAATATGCAAATTAACCATCACTCCATCACAAAGATGGCGGCACCCATAGCCACTAGATGGCAGTGCCCAGTCCTCTCAGCCCTGCCAGAGTCCCCCAGTCCCGGGGGGATGGCCCTGAGAGCGGACAGCATGAGCGGCCTGGTGGAATGGTTGCTTTGTTGCTGTGGCAATGAGGCAAGCATTCCACCCTGGCTGCGGAGGGCTTTTGGGCAGCAGAGAGCCTCTAGGCAGCGGGCACAGAGCGGCCAGGCCCTGCAGAGAGCTACTGGCGCATGAATTTATACACAGGGCTACTAGAATTATATAGACATAGAGTTTCCTCAGATGCCCAATAGTTTTAAAATAAGATCACATCTTCTTGATTTTAGAACAGAAATGCTTTTGAAGCACCTTTTCTCCTTCAAATTGGTACAAATGATCAATTATTTCTCTACTTTATTTATTTATAAAGAAGTTACAATAGCATTATAAAAATACTATTTCTGTCACATTATTTACTGAAGAAACATCCATTATTTAACACCCTACAACTTCATCATTAGAAAGTACAATGTAAATAGGTAGATATTTGTAATCAAAAGAGCAATGAATTTTAAATTCTGGATTGAGATTCTGGCTTTGCCATTTATAATCTACTAGAGGCCCGGTAAAACTCATGCACTGGTGGGGAGGGGTCCCTCAGCCTGGCCTGCCCCTTCCCACAGTCCAGGAGCCCTCAGGGGATGTCATACATCATGATGGCTTAGGCCTGCTCCTCTGTGGGAGGCGACTGGGCCAATCAGGGGAAGGAGCCACCACCATCACCCCACTGCTGTTGCCACTGCCGGCCACCATGGCTGCTGGCCCTTGGCTCTCGCTTCTTAGCACTGGCCCCGTCCCTGCCCACCAGTGGGTGGGGGGCAATCTTGGGCCAGGCTGGCTGGGGGAAGAGCTGTGGGAGGTTGAGACACAGCAGGTTGCACCCCACCCAGCCTCCGCAGAGGAGTGGCGCCAGGACAGGGCCTGCGCTGCTGCCTCGTGGCTGCCTCTGTGGAAAGGCCAGCAATGGAACCGGCCCGCACCACCGCCTCTCTCGCGCCAATGCCTCTCCCATGCTGCTGGCCCTCAGCCCTTGCAGCCCCTGCAGCTTTGTCCCAAAGGACATCTGGAAGGACGTCCGGAAGACGTCCTGTCTATCCAGTCTAATTGGAATATTACCCTTTTATTAGTATAGATATAAACTTGGATACCATTTAGTCTACTAGTGTTTTTCCACTTGTTCATTTCATTCAACTGCAATAGCAATTATCTTGCTTTTTAATATAGTAAATTAAATGGTATAATTTACTATATAAAATGGTATAATTTACTATATACAGTGGTTGGCAAACTGCGGCTCCCTGACCACTGGTATAACCTACACAAAAGCATTTCAAATATTTTGAACTAATTCCAAATATCTACTATTGAAATTATATACGTTTTGGTAAATGAAGAAATAAGCTGATGGATGACATTAGGATGAAAATAGGAAACTGAAGTAAGAAATTATATGTCAATAAAGTAAATAATTTATGATGAGTGCCTACTGTGCTAACAACACTACAAACATGAATGTTCACTGAAAAAAATAGGAAGAAAATATTATTTATTTTTTGTTAATTCAGCAGACATTTATTTATTTGCAAAAACATTTAGAGGTATTTAAGTTAAAAACATAATCATTGCCCTCACAATGTTCATAGGTAAAAAAAGAGAGACAACTTAATAATGATAATTATTATTGATAAATGCATTGATGGAATCATGGAGAAAATGCTAAAGAAAAGTATAATGTATTATTAATACTTTTATTGATAAAATCAGTGTTATGAAAAAATCTTTCACAATCAGATTCTACTCAAAGATTCTTATACTGGAAAAAAAACACAGAACTTCTTTATAGGAAATTCTGATTTTTATAGTATATTCACCTGTATATTAAACATTCATGCTTTCTGTGACACGAATTCTTTTATGTTCTCCCCCATTTTTTATTGTGTTGTATTTTTTTATTACTTTGTTCTTTATTCTGAATGCTATTTTGGGAGAGAGAGGGTTAAAATACTTTCTGTCATTTTGTTACTTATTTTGCAATTTCTTTTATTTTTCAATAAAATGTATTTTAGCTTTTTAAATTTGTTTTTAACCAAGATGGTTTGATTTAAATCTTGGGTACCCCACCAAATTAGCTGTTGTACTCTTTAGCAAATAGCTTACCCTCTATCCCTCAGCCTCTGTGGGATGGGGATAAACAATTATATGTGTTAAAATTGTTGTGAGGTTTAAATGACTTAAATTCTCCTATTATTAACATCTAATATCACGGTGATACATTTGTTATAATTAATGAATCAATACTGATACATTATTACTAACTAACTAAAACACATATTTCATTCAGGTTTCTTTAGTTTGCCTAAGATCAATTTTCTGTTCCAGGATATCAGCCAGGCTACATTTATTACATTTAGTTGTTATGTATCCTTAAACTCATTGCACATTTGAAGAGAAGGTAAGCATTCCCATATATCTCCTGGGCCCAAAAACACACACGCTTCTTGCTATTAACATTACTCACCAGAGTAGTACATATGTTACAAGAGATGAATCTACATTTACACACCATAATCACCTAAATTTCATAGTTTACATTAATTCATTATTGGTATTATAGGGGTTTAAACTAATGTATAATGATATGGGAGAGAGAGGGTTAAAATACTTTCTGCCATTTTGTTACTTATTTTGCCATCTTTTCTCTATTATTTAGAATATTTTCACTGCCCTGAATATCCTCTAAGCTTCATCTGTTCACCCTTGCTTCTCCCCACTCCCAACCCCTGAAAACTGATCTTTTTACTGTCTCCATAATTTCACTATTTCCAGAATGTCAGATAGTGCAATTCACACTGTATATAATCTTTTCAAATCAGCCTTTCTTACTTAGTAATATGCATTTAAGGTTTCTCTATGTCCTTTTGTGGCTTTGTAGTTCATTTTTTTTTACTTTATTATCAGAAACCTTTTTCAATTACAGTTTGCATTCAACATTATTTTGTACCAAGGGCCCAGTGCACAACTGTGTGCACCTTGAAAGGAACTGTGGTCCTCGAGGCTACGGTGGGTATAGGGACAGGTCTAGGCCCATCTTCCATGACCCTAGACCTGTCCCTATACCCACCGTAGCCTCGAGCCTGCCACCACGGTCCCTGGCCCCCTCTTTCCCTCAGCTTGCTCCCGCTGCTGCTGCTCCCACACGCTGACGGTGCCGGCCCCACTCTCACCCACTGATGGTGCAGAGCAATTGGGGCCAGCACCAGCAACGGGTGTGAGTGGGGCTGACATCATCAGTGTGCAAGTTGCAGCTGCTGCCCCGATCGACCCTCAGGAGCAGGGTTAGGTGGAGGAGCCCTCAGGGGCAATCGAGGCCAGCAGCCTCTGCTCACACCCACTAATGGCATTGAGCAATGGGAGCTAGCCCTGGGCACCGGCAGTGGGTGTGCGCAGGGCCCTGGTGCCAGCAGCGGGTGTGAGTGGGGCTGGCGCTGGCAGCAGGTGCAAGTGTTGGGCGGGACCACATTGCACGGGAGCAAAGAATTTCCAATAACCACCAGAGGCTCACCCCAATGATAGCGACTAGTGCCCTGCCTTGGTCTGGCACCCCTGCTCACCTACTCCCCAATCCGGCTATGGCCAACACCCACCATGTTCTGCATGTGCTCCCTGGTGGACAGCACACATCTTAGTGAACGGTTGTTCAGTTGTTCCACCGTTCAGTCTATTTGCATATTAGGATTTCATATACACACACACACACACATATATATATATGTGTGTGTGTATATATATGTGTGTGTGTGTGTATATATGTGTGTGTGTATATATATATATATATATATATATATATGATTAATTTCATATGTACAGCACAGTGGTTAGACTATCATACATTTTACAAGGTGTTCTCCATGACATTTTCAATACCCAATTGGCACCATACATAGTTATTATAATACTAGAGGCCTGGTGCATGAAAATTCATGCACTGGAGGGGAGGTCCCTCAGCCTGGCTTCATCCCTCTCATAGTCCGGGAGCCCTCAGGGGCAAGAGGTGACCCAGAGGTCAGGGGAAGGAGAAGCCCCCATCACACCTCTGCTACTGCCACTGCCGGTAGCGCAAGCCACGTCCGGCCCTGGTTCCCTGAGCCTGGGGCGGCCCTGGGCGGATGGGGGATTGAGGGGACTGGGCGCTGCCATCTTGTGACTGTGGGCACTGCTATTTTTGAGGGCATGCCAGTCAATTAGCATATTCCCTCTTTATTAGATAAGACTATTAACTATATTCCCTAGGCTGTACTTTACATCCCCATGACTGCTTTGTAACTATCAATCTGTTGTTCTTAATCACTTCACCTTTTCCACCCTGTCCCCAACCCGCCCCTCTGGCAACCATCAGTTTGGTCTCTTTAAATGAGTATTTTTGTGTGTTTGTTTGTTTGTTTTTGTATATTATTCTTTAGAGTCTACATATAAGTGTATTGATAGCTCATCTCTAACACTGAATAATATTCCATTGTCAGAGGTAACACAGTTTATTTATCCATTCACTTGCTGAAAGACATCTTGATTGCTTCGAAGTTTTGACACTTTTGAATAAAACAGCTATAAATATCCCTGCAAAGTGTTTTTATGGATATAAGTTTTCAACTACTTTAAGTAAATACAAAGGAGAAAAATTACTTAAACATATGGTTTTATAAGAAACTGCCAAACCATTTTTCCAAAGTGGCTATGCTATTTTGCATTTCAAAAGTAATAAATGGGTTGGACTAGGAAGATGGCTGTCAATGGGAAGGCAGGCTGCAAGATAGTGTGTGTGAGAGAGAATGAAAGGAGTGTTTGTGGATGTGAGGGGAGTGTCTATTTGTGAGTGAGGGACAGCTATATTCCAAGGGACTGTTGGGGACTGCCAGCCCAGACTCCCCTGAGTGGGCAGCCACTACTGCTGCTGAAATCTCTCCTGGAGCAGCCGGCTCTGCCTCAGAGACCATACCATCTTGAATAGGAGAGTGGCTGTGATCAGAATCCTAGCCTTACCTTCAACTGGGAAGAACTTTAATAACTCCCAGAACCCTACAACCACAACACCCAGGGACCAGCTGCAAACCCACAAACACAGGTTCTCAAGCATTGCGAATACACGGACTCAGATGAGCTCTGCACCTTCTCATGGAAAGGTCAGATTTCTCCCAGAGAAAGGCAAGGTCTGTGACCCAGGCTGGAGGGAGAAACATGCACAGTGAGATCTATAGATAAAGAGGAAGTCTATGCCCCACAAAATCCGCAGCCCTTGGGTCAGTGGAGCCCGCAAATGTGGAAGGGGATCTGCAGGGCTGCTGGCAGAAGGGAACTCTAGAAATCAACCCATAGCTGGGCTAGGCACAGAAAGGCAGCCTGAAGTTCTATCAGTGTACCGGCTGCACAGTGCCAGGGGAAAAAGACATGTGCAGAGATGCGCACAGAGACTCACGCAATGCCAAGCAAAAAGTTGTGAGTCCATGCACTTACTCTGGTTTTTTCTTTTCTCTTTAAATCCTTGCTTTTTATTGCTAAGCCCAGTGCATAGGATCTTCCTTTTAAAAACACTCTCAGAGACTACAGGGAAAATTGTTTTTGTGGAACCTAAGGATCAGAGCAGGGAGAAATGATAAAAAAAAAAAAAAATAGCTCTGGAGTAGTCTATTCCCCCAGGCAAGTATTAAGAATGGCAGGGAAAACAAAATCTAAATACTTGGTAGAGAGAACTTATAGACCAGGATGTCAATACAGAAACACTACCACCCAGGGGTTAAGTCATAAATTGACTCTTGTGTAAACACAACTAAAGACAGGCTGAAAAACAAAGAAATACTGCCTGCTTGAAAACAGGATTGTGGCTTACGACACAGGAGTAGTGGAACACAGGGAACTGCCATACTGTCCTGACTAACTAACAGGAAACAGGTATGGCAAACAGAACAGCAGAGGAAGTGAATGGCCTTCACTACTGCACACTATTTTTAATCTTTTACTTAGGAAACTATTTTTTTCATTTTTTCTCACTTGATTTTACTTTTTTATCATTATATTTTTAATTAGTATTATTACTACTATTATTTTACCTTTTTTAAGTTTCATTTCATTTTTTCTTTATTTCACTTTATTTTATTTTATTTTAGGATTAGTATTCTACATTCTATTTACATTTTTCCTTGAGCATCATTTTTCTCTATCTCAATTTTACCTTTATGGCAACACTCTCTTACTCACTTCTCTCATTTTGTTGTCCTATTTCTCTTACACTATTCCTGCTTTAGATTTTCCCTATTCCTTCTTTTTACACCCTGTTAAAAATTCATCCTACTTGTATATCTAATTTCTGCTACTCTCTTCCAAGTCCATATACATTTCTATCTTCTCTTTCTTTACTATCCAAAATTTTTTTATTCTATTCTCTTTTATTTTATTTTTCTTTTTTTGTTTTTGTTTTATGTTGTATGTTTTATTTTGTTTTGCTTTGCCCTTTCTTTCTCTCTGTCCTATTGTTGTTGTTTGATTGTTGATTAGTTTGTGTTTTTTTGTTGTTGTTTATTTGTTTGCATGTTTCTTTCTTTCTTTCTTTCTTTCTTTTTGCTTCTGTTTTTCCTCTCCTCACTTGTTATTAGTTGTTTTTTGTAGTTCGAATTCATCTCTGGATGTTTGTTGTTTGTATTTTTTTTGTTAGTTGTTCTATTGGAGTTGTCTCCCCATAAAATACCTTTTCCCCCCTCCTTTTTATTCAAATTCTTTTTTTCTCTTACATTTTTTCCTCTTCTCAATATCATTTTTTGCACTCTTTTCCCCCACTAATTCTCTTTTCTCTGGTGGTCACCTTTATTTGGGGTTATTATTATCGTGAATATATTTGTGTTCAGTGCCTTGTATGTTGTGCCTTGTTGTGTTGTATTTTGTGCCTTTAAGTCAATGCAGGAGAGAGAGAGCTACATAATCAAACACCCGGAGAGGAACAATCATGGGGAGACAAAGAAACAGCCCACATACAAAAGAAAAGGAGGCATAGCCAGAAAAGGAAATAAGTGAAATGGAGACAAGCAATATGTCAGTAAAAGAATTCAGAGAAATGGTCATAAGGTCACTAAAAAGTTTAGAAGACAAATTCAACAATATGTGTAAGAACCAAGAGGAAATGAAGAAGAAACAAGAAGAAGTGAAAAATGAAGTCTACAGTTGATGCTTTCTATTGAGTTATTTATTGCAGTGATGCCATTTTTCACTTCTTGTTTCTTCTTCATTTCCTCTTGGTTCTTAAACATATTGTTGAATTTGCCTTCATCGCATTTGCCGCTCTGTTGACTAATGAGTTTGCCGACCACTGACCTAGACACTTGATTCCAATAATTACAAGCTGTTGCTGTTCCTTGTGATAAAACCCCTATCCCAGTGGTCGGCAAACTCATTAGTCAACAGAGAGGCAAACCACTGCTCGCAAGCTGAAAGTGGCTTGCGAGCCGAAGTTTGCTGACCACTGGCCTAAGGGAACTTTGGGACAACACATAACAAAACAACATCTGCATAATAAAGGTGCCAGAAGGAGAGAAAACTGAGCAAGGAATAGAAAACCTGTTTGAAGAAATAATTACAGAAAACTCCCTGATATAGGGAAGAAGAAAAAATACACACAAGTCCAATAAGCTCACAAAGTCCCAAAAAGATGAATCCAAAAAGACCAATGCCAAGGCACATTAGAATTAAATTGGCAAATACCAATGACAAAGTAAGAATCTTAAAAGCAGCCGGAGAGAGGCAGAAAGTTACCTAAAAAGGATCCCCCATCAGACAAGCAACTGATTTCTCAACAGAAACACATCAGGCCACAAGGGAATGGAATGAAATATACAAAGTCATGCAAAAGAAGGGTCTGAATCCAAGAATACTGTACGCAGCAAGGTTATCAATCAAAATTGAGTGTGGAATCAGGAGCTTCACAGACAAAAAAGGACTAAGGGTGTTTATTACCACCAAATAAGCAATGCAAGAACTGCTAAAGGGTCTGCTGTAAAAAGAAGAAATAGGAAGCAAAGAAGGAACAAAGGCATAAAGAATAAAAACAGCAACAAACAAGTACCTATCAATAATAACTTTAAATGTAAATGGATTAAATGCACCAATCAAAAGACAAGAGGTAGCTGAGTGGATAAAAAAAAAAGAATCATATATCTGCTGTCTATAGGAAACCCCTCACACAGACTGATGGTGAAGGGATGGAAAAAGGTTTTTCAGATGAATGGAAATGAAAAAAAGCTGGGGTAGCAATACTTATATCTGACAAATTAGACCTCAAAGTGAAGGCCATAACAAGAAATAAGGAAGGTCACTTCATAATACCGAAGGGAGCAATCCAACAAGAAGAAATAACTCTGGTAAACATATATGCACCCAATATAGAAGCACCCAAATACATTTAAAAAAAAAATTCTGGAGGATATCGTGGGAGAGATTGATAGCAATACAGCCATATTAGGGGCCTTTAATACCCCATTAACACTACTGGGCAAATCCTCTAAACAAAAAATCAGCAGAGAAACATCAATCCTAAATGACTCATTAGATCAGTTGGCATTAATTGACATCTTCAGAACATTTCACCCCAAAGCCACAGAATATACATTCTTTCAAGAACGTATATACATGGGTCATTTTCAAAGATAGACCATTTATTGGGACACAGGCAAAATCTCTTAACATTCAAAAAGATAGAAATCATATCAAGCATCTTCTCATATCACAATGGCATTAAACTAAAAATCAACTACAATAAAAACAATAAAAAAATCAAACACCTGGAGGCTAAATAGCATGCCATTAAACAATGATTGGGTTACCAAAGAGATTAAAGAAGAAATAATAAGCATCAGGCAACAAATGACAATGAAAACAAAACAAAAAAACCCAAAATATTTGGGACACAGTGAAAGCAGTCTTGAGAGGGAAGTTCATAGCTCTACAGGTCAACCTCAAAAAATAAGAAACAATGGTAATAAATTATCTAACCTTAGAACTCAAAGAATTAGAAAGAGAGCAACAATAAAAGGCCAGTGTAAGAAGAAGGAAGGAAATAATAAAGATCAGAGTGGAGATAAATGACACAGAGACCAAAAAAACAATACAAAAGATCAACAAAACAAGGAGCTGGTTCTTTGAAAGGATAAACAATATTGACGAACCTCTAGCCAGGCTCACCAAGAAGCAAAGAGAGAGGACCCAAATAAACAAAATCAGAAATGAAAGAGGTGAAGTAACAACCAATCCCACAGAAATACAAACAATCATGAAAAAATACTATGTATGACTCTATTCCAGCAAAATGTACAACCTAGATGAAATGGACATATTCTTAAAAAAATACAAGCTCCCAAAACTCAATCAAGAAGAATCAAAAAAAACTGAACAGGCCAATAACTACCGAACAAATTGAAGCAGTGATCAAAAATCTTCCAGCAAACAAAAGCCCTGGTCAAGAAGGATTTACAGGGGAGTTCTACCAAGCATTCAAAGAGGAACTAAAACCTATCCTCCTCAGAATATTGCAAAACATTCAAGAGTAAGGCACACTTCCAAGCTCTTTCTATGAAGCTAGCGTTACCCAAATCCCCAAACAAGATAAAAACACCACAGAAAAAGAGAACTACAGGCCAATATCATTGATTAACATAGATGCTAAAATCCTCAACAGAATTCTAGCCAATTGGATTCAGCAATACATTAACAAGATTATACACCATTACTAAGTGAGATTTATTCCAGGGATGCAAGGAGGGTACAATATCTGCAAATCAATATATGTGGTACATCACATAAACAAACTAAGAGACAAAAAACACGTGATCATATCAATTGATGCAGAAGAAGCATTTGACAAAATCCAACACCTTTTCTTGATAAAAACTCTCAGCAAAGTGGGAATAGAGGGATCATACCTCAACATAATAAAAGCTCTATATAACAAACCCACAGCCAACATCATACTCAATGGGCAAAAACTAAACCCTTTTCCCTAAGAACAGGAACAGGACAAGAATGCCCACTTTCACCACTCCTGTTTGACATAGTACTAGAAGTGCTAGCCATTGCAATCATATAAGAAGAAATAAAAGTCATTCAAATTGGAAAGAAAGTAGTAAAACTATCCTTATATGCAGACATGATACTATACATAGAAAATACCAAAGACTCCATCAAAAAACTACTAGACCTATTAAATGAATTTGACAATGTAGCAGGATACAAAATTAACACCCAGAAATCTATGGCCTTTTTATACACCAATGAGGAACTCACAGATAGAGAAATGAAAAAAACAAACAAAAAAAGAATCCCATTTACCATTGCAACAAAAAAATTAAGATACATAAGAATAAACTTAACTAAGGACATAAAAGACCTGGACTCAGAAAACTACAGGACATTGAAAAAAGTGATAGAGGAATACAAAAACAAATGGAAGACCATACCATGCTCATGGATTGGTATAATCAACATCATTAAAATGTCCATACTACCCAAAGTAATCTACAGATTCAATGCAATCTCTATTAAAATACCAATGGCATACTTCAAAGATCTAGAACAAACTCTCCAAAAATTGATCTGGAATAAATAAAGACCCCGAATAGCCACAGCTATCCTGTGAAAGAAGAACAAATTTGGAAGGATAGTATTACCAGATATCAAGCTATATTACCAAGCCACAGTTCTCAAAATTGCCTGGTACTGGCACAAGAACAGACATATAGACCAATGGTACAGAATAGAGAACCCAGAAATTGACCCAAGCCATTATGCTCAATTAATATTTGACAGAGGAAGCAAGAGCATACAATGGAGTCAAAACAGTCTCTTTAATAAATGGTGCTGGGAAATTTGGACAGATACATGCAAAAAAAAAAAAAAAATGAAACTAGATCACCAACTTATACCATACACAAAAACAAACTCAAAATGGCTAAAGGACTTGAATGTAAGTCAGGAAACCATAAAAATCCTATAAAACTCCTTAGGCAGCAAAATTGCCGATATATGTTATAGCAATATCTTTATAGACACAGCTCCTAGGGCAAGGGATGTTAAGGATAAAATAAACAAATGGGACTACATTAAAATAAAAAGGTTCTGCACAGCAAAATAACCATGCAAAACAACAAGAAAGCCCAAAGCATGGGAGAACACATTTTCCAATGATATTTCAGATAAAAGTTTAATCTCCAAAATTTATAAAGAACTCATACAACTTAACAAAAGGAAGATAAAGGATCCAATCAAAAAATGGACAAAGGATCTAAGTAGACTTCGAAAGAAGACATACAGAAGGCCCAGAGACATATGAAAACATGCTCAAAGTCACTAATCATCTGAGAGATGCAAATAAAAACAACAATGAGATACCATCTCACACTTGTCAGAATGGCTATCATCAACAAATGACAAGTGCTGGTGAAGATGTGGAGAAAAAGGAAGCCTCCTGCACTGCTGGTGGGAATGCAGACTGGTGTAGCTACTATGGAAAACAATAGGGAGTTTCCTCAAAAATTTGAGAATGGAATTCCCATTTGACCCAGTAATCCCACTTCTAGGACTATATCCCAAGAAACCAGAAACACCAATTAGAAAGGATATATGCACCCCTCTGTTCATAGCAGCACAATTTACAATAGCTAAGATTGGGAAACAGCCTAAGTGGCCATCAGCAGATGAGTGGATTAAAAAACAGTGGTACATTTACACAATGGAATACTATGCCACTATAAAAAAAAAAAAAAAAAAAGGGACTTTTACCATTTGCATCAGCATGGATGGAACTGGAGAGCATTATGGTAAGTGAAATAAGTTAGTTGGATAAAGATAAATATAACATGATCTCACTCAATTGTGGGATATAATGATGAACTTAATTTGATGAACAAGAATAGTCCAGAGATAAATGTTAGGGGAGGGAGGGAGGTTAGAGAGCAACCAAAGGACTTGTAAGCAAGCATGTACACTAATAAAAGACAAAGATTCAAATTGACAGTCAATTCTCGATGCCCACTAGCTAATCAGGAGTGAGTATACAAATTAAGCTGACAAAGATGGTGGGTTAATTTGCATATGCAGGCACAGAGAGGATGGGGGCGGGGCGGCCACTTGTGCGTGTGCTAGCGCCAAGGGACCTGGTTCCCGAGGATGGGTGTCCTCAGTACCCATAGGGCCAAGTGCAGGTGCCGAGCGGCTGGGGGCAGGGTGGGAACATCCATGGGACCCAGGCGCTCCTAGCTGGCACGCGCGGAGGCAGCCAGGAGCAGGGCAGAAATGTCCCCCACAGTGAGCGAATAGACATCAGGGCCCTGCTTGACTCTGACCCTGGCGGTGAAGGGCAAGCAGGCCCCCACAGAGAGCAGACACCAGGGCCTGCAGTGGCATCAAGCAGACAGGTCCACAGAGAGCACAGAACCACAGGGAGCAGGCCTAAGCCATCAGTGGAACATCCCCTGAGGGCTCCCAGGTTAAGCTGAGGGACCCACCTCACCCCCATGCATGAATTTCATGCACTAGGCCCCTAGTATTAGCATAACCAATGGACACAGACACTGGATGGGTGGGGGCTTGTCCAGGGTGGGAATGACTGGGGGTTGGGGGTGTCAATTGGGGAAAAAGGAGACATAAGTAAAACTTTAAATAATTAAAAAAAAAGCAATAAATGTAAATTCCTATCGAACCACATCTTCTCCAGCTTTTGGTATTGTTATTGTTCAGGATTTTGGCCAGTCTAATAGGTGTTTAGTGGTATTTCTTAGTTTTAATTTACAATTTTCTCAACATATGATGTTATACATACTTATTTTACATTTGTGTTTATTCTTTGATGAAGTGTATGTTCAGTTATTTTCCCATTTTAAAATCAGGTTATTTGTTTCCTTCTTTCTGAGTTACCCTTTGAGACAGCATGGAGGGACCTGGAGACTATCATGCTGAGCAAAATAAACCAGTTAGAGAAAGACAAGTAGAACATGATCTCAATTATATGTGGAATCTAATGAACAAAATAAACTGATGAACAAAACAGATCCAGAAATATTGAAGCATGCAGCAGACTGACTGATGTATTTCAGAGGGAAGGGGGTATTGGAAGTAATTAACTAAAAGAACTTATATGCAAAATCCATGGACACAGAAATTGTCAGGTTAAGGTCTGGAGAGGCTGTGAGAGTGGGGTGGAGAGGGTCAAAGGGGGGAAAAAAGTGGGAAATCAATAAAGATAAATTTAAAAAATAAATTAATAAAATAAAATAAAAAATAATATTTTTAAAAGTTCTTTGTATATTTGAGTAGTAGTCTTTTGCAAATATTTTCTCTCATTTGGTGTTTGTCTTCTATTTCTTCTCATACATTGCTATATTCTTTGTTCTAATATTTTGTTTTAGAATTGTACGTATTTATTCATCAGTGGTATTGGAGTATATTTTTTCTACTGTGTTATTCTTCTATACTTTATTTCCTATATTAAATAAAGTTTGTTTTTTTCTCTTCTGCAATTTTCTTTAAAAATTTACCTGTGATTGGGATTACTGTCACATGAATGTTTGCTAGAATTCATATATAAATCACCTGAATGTGATATACTTTTTATAAAGAATTTTAAAACTAAAAATTAATTTGTTCATTATTATAAAACTTTCATATTTTCTACTTATTCATGAGAGTATTTATGTATTTAATTTTGATAATTCATGTATTTCACATTTATTTTTGAGTTAATTCCATAAAGTTTTAAAATAACATGTTTTTTATCATTGTCATTTCTATTTCATTTTTGGTTAAATGTCTGTATGTCTGCTTAATAGTGTCTGTTTTCTCTTAGTTATTATTTCATCAATTCTGCTAATATCTGTTTAATATTTTAGGCTTTTCAAAAAAACAACAAATTTTTGTATTTTTTACTCTTTTTACTCTTTCTTGTTTTCTATGTCTTTAATTCCTATTTATACCTGCATTAATTTCTTTTTTATAGATAGTTAAGATTTAGTTGGACTGTTTTTATAATTCTTAAATTGAGTTAATGTAACTTCCTGATTTCTGCCTTATTTTTCCATAGCATTTAAGACTATAAAATTCCCTTTAATCTTCTTGAGCTGTATTCTACAAATTTGACTTCAATAATGTTGTTATTTACAGTTTTAATTGACTTGTTCTGTCATATTAATTTGTACTATATTTTATCTCTTCTTTTTGTATATTTGTGTGTGAGTGCATTTCTTTCACTTTTTTTTTGCATTTTAAAAAAATGATAAGACTATTTTATTTTCTTTGGTTGTTTGTTAGTCTCATTAAATTTCTCTCCCTCTGACATGTTGGGACTTTTAAATTTCGTTAATACTGTCTTTAAATTTTTCTTTATTGTGCTTTATAGAAATGCTAATAGTCACTTTTATATTCATAAAACATTGTTCAATATAATTAGTTTACTTCTGAATAGTACAAGGATTATAGAATTTATTAACTTTGCCTCACACCACTCACTTCCCACCACCCACACATTACAATCCTCTATTTTACTTTGAAACTCAAAAATTACTCTACTATACAAATGAGTGAATATATACTTTACTTCAATCTTCCCTCAAAACTGTGAGTTCCTTATGTGAATATACTCTGTTTTGTTTAGTTCTGTAGCTCAGCAACTAACACAATGCTTCTAATTATAATTAATGATTGATAAATATTTCAATAACATGTGGCAGATAATATAATTATGACTTGATTGTTTTAATTCTCTCCCATTCATACTACATTAGGATATAAACAGAGTTGACCTGGAATGATTTCTTAAGTATATAAATATACAATATATTTTTTTAATTTCTTTATTAATTAAGGTATTACATATGTGTCCTTATCCCCCCATTATCCCTCATCCTCCCATTCATGCCCTCAACCCCCCCTCCCCCCGTTGTCTGTGTCCATTGGTTAGGCTTATATGCATGCATATAAGTTCTCTGGTTGATCTCTGCCCCTTATCCACACACACCCCTACCATCCCTCTAAGATTTGATGGTCTGATGGATGTTTCTCTGTCTCTGGATCTGTTTTTATTCATCAGTTTATGTTATTCATTATATTCCATAAATGAGTGAGATCATGTGATATTTATATTTCTCTGACTGGCTTATTTCACTTAGCATAATGCTCTCCAGTTCCATCTATGCTGTTGCAAATGTAAGAACTCCTTCTTTTTTACAGCAGTGTAGTATTTCATTGTGTAGATGTACCACAGTTTTCTAATCCACTCATCTGCTGATGGGCACTTAGGCTGTTTCCAAATCTTAGCTATGGTGAATTGTGCTGCTATGAACATAGGGGTGCATATATCATTTCTAAGTGGTGTTTCTAGTTTCTTGAGATATATTCCTAGAAGTCTGATCAGTGGGTCAAATGGGAGTTCCATTTTTAGTTTTTTTGAGGAAACTCCATACTGTTCTCCATAGTGGCTGCACCAGCCTGCATTCCCCCCAGCAGTGTAAGAGGGTTACTTTTTCTCTGCATCCTTGCAAGCACTTATCATTTGTTGATTTGTTGATGATAGCCATTCTGACAGGCGTGAGATAGTACTGCATTGTCATTTTTATTTGCATCTCTCAGATGATTAGTGACTTGGAGCATGTTTTCATATGTCTCTTGGCCTTCCTTCTGTCTTCTTTTGAAAAGTATCTATTTGTGTCCATTGCCCATTTTTTTAATTGGGTTCTTTATCTTCCTTTTGTTCAGTTGTATGAGTTCCCTGTAAATGTTGGAGATTAAACCCTTATCAGCGATAACATTGGCAAATATGTGCTCCTGTGCAGTGGGTTTTCTTGTTGTTTTGTTGATGGTTTCTTTTGCTGTGAAAAAGCGTTTTATTTTGATGTAATCCCATTTGTTAATTTTCTCCTTAGTTTCCATTGCCCTAGGAGCAGTATCAGTGAAGAAATTGCTTCAGCATATGTCTGAGATTTCTCTCTCTGTGGATTCCTCTAGTATTTTTATGGTTTCCCATCTTATGTTTAAGTCCTTTATCCATTTTGAGTTTAATTTTGTGTATGGTGTAAACTGGTGGTCTAGTTTCATTTTTTTTTTTTGCATGTATCTGTCCAATTTTCCCAACACCATTTGTTGAAGAGACTGTCTTGACTCCATTGTATGTTCATGCCTCCTTTGTCAAATATTAATTGAGCATAGTGGCTTGGGTAGATTTCTGGGTTTTATATTGTATTCCATTGATCTATAAATATACAATATTTTTAAGCATATGGTTTCACAGCAATAAAATAGAGAAGTACAAACTAAATTTTTAATTCTCTAGAACCTTAAGCCAAAGAGGTGTCATAGTTAAAATTATTTTAGCCCATGTAAAGCTTTATAAGAAAATATCTTCTCTTCCTCATTGCTCACATGTGACCTGGTCAAACATCTCATAACAGCTTCTTTTTATGCATTTGCCTCTTAACTTTAATGAAATTGCCTGTAGTAAATGTTGAATCTCTATTTACAGTTCTTTTTTCAATGTAGGCACACTCTCTAGGCAAGCATTAGAATTGGTGATGAAACAGGAATTTTAGGGGAATACAAGCAGGCTTAGGGAGTTTTTAGAATTGGGGTCCATGGAAAGCGCAGGGCTGCATACTGGGAGAAGGTACATTTCCATAACACAAGGAAG
Organism: Corynorhinus townsendii; assembly: GCA_026230045.1. Taxonomy (NCBI): domain Eukaryota; kingdom Metazoa; phylum Chordata; class Mammalia; order Chiroptera; family Vespertilionidae; genus Corynorhinus; species Corynorhinus townsendii. The sequence continues at coordinate 73,490,706 of JAPDVU010000003.1, read as the reverse complement.
CCAGGTGCAGTTACATTTCCATAAGACAAGGGAACTGGAAGTAGCCAAAAAAGGTCTATATTTACAAAATAAAGAAGGAGGAAGAAAGCCCACAGGGAATAGGAGGACAATGAGGGAGGAGGGCCCCAGGAGTTACTATAGTAACCAATTCAAATGGGAATATTGACCAATCAGAGGGGATATCATGACACAGGGACTACAGTCTCTATAAGCAATGGAAACAGGAAGTTGGTGGGATCCTTTCCCCTCCCCACATGGGAGTCCATTCTGTTGGACTCTTTCTCCCTCCCCACGTGGGAGTCTGTACTTGTTTTTCAATAAACCTCCACCTTTGCTATACTAACCTCTGTCGGTGGATTCATTCTTGGACTCGGATGGACAAAGAATCCGGATTCCAGTCCAAAAATTCCGTATCAGTGATGGTGCTACATATTTATTTGTTTTTACATTGTAAACTACTATAACAGAAAACCATTATAATAGATACAATAAATATTTATTATAGGAAAATACTATAATGTTTATAATGAAGAAAGGTTTATACATTGTTATAATAAGCAAATAATTATATGAGAGCTATACCTCTAAAAATAAGTAGAATATAATAGTCAAAGAAAATGAGATAGATAATTTAAAGCAGTTAGAGTAGAAAGAAAATGGGTCAGGTTAAAGAATATTCGTCAGTATTTGGAGTTGATGGAAATAAAATGTGGAGAAAACAAAGGTAGAACTTAAGTTGGAAAAGATACATAATTAAATCAAGAAGAAAATTACTACAGTAAAATCTTTAATTTTTATAAATTTACTTATAACCTGAATTTTTTCAAACATTTTAAGGAAATGGAAGCTTTATCTGCTCACTAAAAGAAAACAGTAAATACCTAAAGCTATTGTTTCAAGCACTAATATTCAAGCAATAGAGTAGGCCTGTACATTTTGCACAGGCCTATTACCTTCCCTTACTAGCCAAACTACCTACACACGCACACAAACACACATACACACTTGCACAGACTTTTATTTTTCTCCTGTTTGTCTTTATCCTGAATTAATCTATTAAAAAGAGGAAATTAAGAAGTAGTAGTGTAAAATGCCAATTTAAAGTTATTAATCCTAATTTATTAACTGTTAATCGTCTTTATCTCCTTTTGATTTACTGATATCCTCAATACTCAGTGGTATTTATCTATTAAGAAGGGTCTGTTGTGGAATGAAGATTGTTCTCACATAATAGATATAATTTTCTCACCAAGTCGTCTTCCCCAGCTCAGTGATAGTTTGTTCTAAAGCAGCAATTTATAACCTTTTTCATCTCATGCTATACATAAACTAATGACTGAAATTCTGCGGCACACCAAAAAATATATAATATGTTTTGCCATTCTGAAAAAAAAATAGGTATAAATTTGATTCACTCACACAGGACAGTTATTGTTGTGTTAGCTGCTGTCATTTTTAATTTGTCAATCTAAGGCAAAGAGGTCAGGTACTACATGTTTAAAAATTCTTGTGTCACAGTGGTTGAAAATCAATATACTATAAAAATAGGATTGCTTCTATCTAATTTTCACAAAGGGGCCCATATGTGCAAGCAGCAGCATTATTTGCTAATGAATAAATTCTGTCTAATATAGAATGTATGGAATAAAAGTATCATTGTGAGTTTAAAACTCTGTTTGATAGTCATCTCTATATATCTTTATAGTTTAGTTGTTAATTTCACCTATGATATTCAAATGCAACTAGGAACCAGACATTGTTCTAGGCACAGTAGATATATTAATGTATAAATAAGTTAAACAATGCAGCTTCTTTGGTGTTTAGATTATCACTTGGAAGGGAGCAGAAATAATTCTGTAGTGTGCATCAGTGCCAAACACCCTTTTATAAATCTTAAATAATTTAATTACACTGTAATCTTTTGAGTCTGGCACTCTATAGCCCCATCTTGCCAACAGGAAACTGAAGCATAGAGAGATCAAGTAACTTGGCAAGTGTGGTGTAAATAGTAAATGCCAATATCAGGATTTAAATCCAAGCATTCTGATTATTCAAAACTTGCCTCTATAGTAGTATGTTATCTCTGAGATTCCATTATTTTGAAACCTGATAGAAATAATGGAATCTTAAAAACTAATTAATAATTTTTAACAAAGATCTTAAAAATTAATGACTCAAAATAGCATGATGCTATCAATAGTCAAATAAAAAGAATTTGACATAATCCAAGATCCATTTGTGATAAAAATTGGCAGTAAGCCAGAAATAAAGGGGGAATTCCTCAACTTGATAAAAGAAATGTACAGAACATCTACAGATAACATCATACTTATTAGTGAGAAGTTATCCAACTAAGATCGGGAACAAAATAAGGATGTCCCTTCTCACCACTGCTTTTCATCATCCAGTAACATTTTGGAAAGATAAGAAAACAAAAGTTATACAAGTTATAGACAGGGAGGATATATTTTCAAAAGACATATCTGATAAAGGACTCACAAAATATATATTTTTTAAATCCTTAAATTCCCCTAGTTGGTTTGGTTCAGTGGATAAAGTGTCAGCCTGTGGACTGAAGGGTCCTGAGTTTGATTCCAGTCAAGGGCACATGACCTGGTTGTTGGCTTGATCCCCAGTGGCGGACATACAGGAGGCAGCTAATCAATGGTTCTCTCTCATTGTTGATGTTTTTATCTCTTTCTCTTCTCTCCTTCCCTTCCTCTCCAAAATCAATAAAATATATCCTATCTAATAAAATAGTAATATGCAAATTAACCATCACTCCCTACACCCACAGCCCATGCCCACTCCCCAATCAAGAGCGAGTATGCAAATTAACCCAACCAAGATGGCTGCTGCCATGGAGTGAGCAGGAGACTTGAGTTTCTCTGGCAATGGATGAAGCCAAGCTTGCCATACACCCCAGCAGGTCCAGGCCTCCACTCAAGGCTACAAAGTTTCAATTACAGAAGATAAATAAATCCCAGATACCAGGGCCTGCACTTGGGTCACAGGAGGGCGTGGCCGGCCTGAAAACCACCACAGGCCCCTCGCCCAGGCCACCCATGCCCCAAGGGAACCCCCACCCTGATTGGGGACACCCTTCAAGGCAAACCAGCTGGCCCCCACTCATGCACCAGGCCTCTATTTTATCTAATAAAAGAGTAATATGCTAATTGACCATCACTCCAACATTCAAGATGACTGCCCCCATGTGGTCAAACATGGCTGCCCCCATGTGGACACAAGATGGCTGCCACAAGATGGCCAGCAGGGGACGGCAGTTGGGAGGGACCAGGCCTGCAAAGGAGGGCAGTTGGGGACAATCAAGCCTGCATGGGAGGGCAGTTAGGGGTGACCAGGCTGACAGAGGAGGAAAGTTGGGGGCGACTGGGCCTGCAGGAAAGGGCAGTTAGGGGGGACCCAGGCCTGCAGGGGAGAGAAGTTGGGGGGACCAGGCCTGCAGGGGTGGGCAGTTAGGGGCAATCAGGCTGGCAGGGGAGCAGTTAGGCATCAATCAGGCTGGCAAGGGAGTGGTTAGGGGGTGATCAGGCTGGCAGGCAGAAGCGGTTAGGGTCAATCAGGAAGGCAGGCAGGTAAACAGTTGGGAGCCAGCAGTCCTGGATTGTGAGAGGGCAGTCAGACATCCTAGACGGTCAGTCGGACATCCCTTGAGGGTTCCCAGATTGGAGAGGGTGCCGGCTGGGCTGAGGACCCCCCCAGTGCAAGAATTTTGTGCACTGGACCTCTAGTTTAAAAAATAAAAAGGCTTAAAACTCAGCAATCATTAAACAAACACCTTGATTTAAAAATAGGCCAAAATCCTTAACAAATACTTCATCAAAGAAGATGACACATCCACATATAACCAACATGTTCCACATTATTTGTCATGAGAAAAATGCAAATGAAAGCCACAAAAATACCTCTACAAACTCATTAGAAGGGCCCAAATCTAGAATATTGGCAAAACTCAATGCTGGAAAGGATATGGAGCAACAGGACAATGTTTTGCATTGTTGGTAGAAATGCAAAATGGTATCACTACTTTGAGATGAGTGGATAAAAACAAAAACAAAAAAAAAACAGCAGTACATTTACACAATAGAATACTATGCAGCTGTGAAAAGAAGGAATTCTCTTTGAGATAGCATGGTGGGACCTGGAGAGTATTATGCTAAGCAAAATTTCCCAGTCAGAGAAAGACAAGTATCATATGATCTCACTTACATGGAATGTAATGAACACTATAAACTGATGAACAAAATAGATCAAGAGTCATAGAATCATAGAACAGACTGACAAATCATAGGGAAAAGGAGCTGGCAGAGATTAACCAAATAACCTATATGCATATATGCATAACCTATGGAAACAAATGATAGTGCAGTGAAGGTCTGAGGGGTGGCTGGTGGTGGGTAGAGGGGGTCAGTGGGGGAAAATGAGACATCTGTAATACTTTCAACAATAAAGATCATTTTTTTTAAAGAAAAGAGTTTGGCAGTTTCTTTCTAAATGAAACATACTCTTACCATATGATTCAGAAATTGTGCTCATTTATATTTATATATACACACAATCCCACACATGGATATTTATAGCAGCTTTGTTCATAACTGTCAAAACTTGGAAGCAATCAAGATGCCCCCCAGTAGGTGAATGGGTAAATAAACTGGTACATCAGAAGATGGAACATTATTCAGTGTTACAAATATATCAGTCATCAGGTCATGAAAAGGTATAAAGGAACCTTACATGCATATTACCGTGTGAAAGAAACTAATCTCAAAAGGCTACATACCATATAATACCAACTATATATTCAGGAAAAGACAAAGTATGGAAATAATAAAACTATGCTTTTAGTTGTTGCTAGGAGTTAGGAGGTAATGAGAAACAAATAGAGTTCAAAGGATTTTTCGGGCAATGAAGATGTTGCAGAAGAGAGCTAGTTAGTTATTAACAAAGGAAGGGAGAAAATGGAATCAGACAGTAAGCCTAATTAACTAGCAAGCTTTAGCTTCACAGGCTCCCTGTGGGACAGAGCATCCTTGACCAAAGGGATTTAATCCCAGAGCAGGCAGAAAAGACCAGTTTACTATGCTCTCCCATTAGCTCAGTTACTGGGAGATGGAGGCAAGAAGCTGGGAGAACTTACTGGAAGAGGTGGGAATAGAAAATAGGCTGAAGGATGGGATAAGAGACAAAAATCTAGCATTTATTGTCCACTGATTATGTGACAAACATCTGATTCCTCAATTGCAATGCATATTCATAATAATACTATTAGGTTGTTGGTTATTATCTTTCATTTGCAAAGTGTTTAAACTGAGACTCAGCAGAGTAAAATGACTTGCCAATGAGACCCAATTCATAAAGTAGAGAGCCACAGTTCAGAGAAGCTGTTTGTATTCCATACTCATTTTTCCCCATAGATATTATAACTTAGTTATTTGGGAAATGAGGGAGACAAAAAAAATCAGACAGACATGAAATAATTAGAAAACCAATCTACTCATTAATTGCTCTGGAAGTCACTGAAGGGAAGCATAGAATCTCGATAATTGAGGGAACCGGTTGTCTCTTGGGCATCACCTCTCTCCCTCTCAGTCTCACCTCTGATGTCTCCCACTGAAGCCAGCTGAGAGGAATTCAGAAAGGCATCGGCCATTTCAATACAGGTGTAACCTGACAGCTCAGAATGCTGTCCAAGATTCAGAGGTGGAGGTGGGAAAGGCCTGGGACTTCCCTAGGCAGAAACATAGTGGAATTGCTCGGAATCCATGCCCTTAAGTACAACATTTGGTCAGAGCAGTTTGGGACTGGTAGGTAAATTCTTTAATTTTTTTTTTCACCTAGGCACACATTGTACAGGAATTCTTAGATGGTTTGAGGCATTAAAGAAACAATAACCCAAAAACAGATGGCCAACTCCATATTCTACCTTATCTTTAGTCCTGTATCCTAGGGTCACAATCTCAAATACACTATTCAGGCATAGGCCTTTTTTACCTCCCAGCTTCTCCTTTCAAGGAAAGTAAAAAAGAATAGAATAAAATAAACACCCCGTCTTCTAGACAACAATTCCGCCTAGATATCAATGCTCATATCTAATCTTTACCACACTCTTTGTGACTGCCTGGAAAATGTCGCAATACTCACTGTGAATGAGGTATTTTTCTTGCACATTGCTTTTGATTTCATCATTAATATATTAAACTGATGTCTTCCCCCTTTAGATTCCATCAACATGACTACTTACTGCTTCGTGAGCATGCAGTAGAATTCTAATATTTCTGTTATGTGAGAGATATCATCAGACTTTTGTTCTATTATATTTAATCATCAAACATTTAAACTAATATATATTGAGAACATTCTATCCTATATAATAAGAAATGAATATGCAAATTGACCAAACAGCGGAATGACCGGCCGCTATGACTCACACTGACCACCAGGGGGCAGATGCTCAATGCAGGAGCTCCCCCTGGTGGTCAGTGTGCTCCTACAGGGGAGCACCACTCAGTTAGAAGCCGGACTCATAGCTGGCGAGTGCAGTGGTGGTGGCGGAGCCTCTCCCGCCTCCACGCCAGTTGGACATCCCCTGAGGGCTCCCAGACTGTAAGAGGGCACAGACTGGGCTGAGGGCCCCTCCCCAGGAGTGCACAAATTTTGTGTATTGAGCCTCTAGTTTGGTAAATAAAAGATTCTAAATGGTATCCAATAAGACAGATATAGCATTCCTCTTTAGGGAACTAACAATGTGAGGGATGGGTAACATAAACTGACAAATAATATCCATAAGTAATCTCTATATATAAAAAGCCAGCGACTGTAATGTTGTAATGACCAGAACGATCGGTTGCTATGAACTGGACCGATTGGGGGGTGGTGCTGGCTGGCCAACCTCCCTAGGCCCCTCACCCCAGCTGGCCCCACCCCTAATTGGCCTCTCCCACCCCAATCGAAGGTGGGGTAGCGGCTCCACCCCCCCCACCAGCCCCACTCCTGATCACCTCCCCACTCCAATAGTGGGTGGGGGAAGATGGCCAACCTCCTATAGCCCTTTCCCCCAGCTGGCCTCACCCCCAATTGCCCCTCCCCCACTCTGATCAAGGGCAGGGCCCGCCAGCCAATTGCCTGTGGCCCCTCCCCCCAGCCAGCCTGGCTCCAATCTGCCCCAATTGGGGTCAGCTGGACCCCACCCATGCACAAATTCATGCACTGGGCCTCTAGTTATAATAGAACACAGTGAAAGTCCTGTGAGATTATTCAGAAAGATGTGAACAACTTCATGAAGTTGGGAAAAACAAGGCAAGAAGAATGGATATAAAGAAGAAAGGAATGAAAGGAGGGAAGAAAATAAATAGAATGAAGGATTGGAAGGATAAAATAAAGTGTGAAAATAACAGGTCAAGTGATTTAGAAAAAGTAAGAGGAAGAGAATAGAAAATGTAGGATGATAATGTAAAATAGAATATAGTATGGATTAATTGCCTTAGTGAAATATCACTGAAAATTATTTCAGGTATCATTTAAGTCTTAAATGTGGTCACTTTATTAATGAGGGCTGCAGGTATAATTATATTGGATTGGGAGAAGAAGGGAGGTCTGTAGTGCAAATCTTGAGAGACAGAATCAATGAAAGCTTTCTATTTTCAAAAATCAAATAAAGCCTATGGTTAACATAAAGTACAAATAAGGACTTGCTTTAGCTATTCTTGATGTTTTTGCTAAAGTATTTTAACTTGTTAATTATTACTATTATTATTAATAGCATATACATGCCTATGGAGGGAGCATCTATGAAAGGATAAATAAGAAAGGGGATGCACAAGAAATACTTGCCTATGTGAAGGGCAACTGGCAGATGAGGGATAGTAACATGAGGGGGAAAACTTTTCACAAAATAATTTTTAAACACTATTGGATATTTACCAATAAAATGATAAATAGATAAGTTTATAAATACTGTTTATTTTTCAGTGTTTTAGATAGAGATATATAATTTAGACACTTTTTTTTAATGAGCTTGTTTACTTTCTTAGCTACTGGGTCTTTGAAAGCATTTTCCTGTTGCTATGGCAAGAGACTTGTTATGTCAGTGGCAACCAATAACTTGATCTACTCTCCTATGTCGGAACAGCAAGAGGTGTCTTAGCATTCAAGTTTAAATGAAAGCAGAATGAGTGTTTGCCTGCAATTGTTACCTTTCTCATGCCCTTTCTGTGAGCAGTCCCTTAGATCATTAAGAAGAATACCGGATTTTATAAACAACTTTAAGGAGTGATTCTAAAGCCATAGGGGTTTCACAATCTTGATCAGAATTCTCCTGGTTATTGCTAATATATAGTTTTACATTCTGAAACTCTTGAATACTATTTTGTTCCTTCTCCATAAAAGCTGATTAATCTTTACACAAATGATCCATCGATTTGTGATATAACTTTTTTAGTCTCTTTGGTTTTGTCAAGATCCCTGGAAAATTACTCTGCCTAATAACTTTTCACTCACTCACATAAGACCTGAGGCTGCCCGTCCTGTAACCCAGACTTCAAATTTTGCCTGCGTTTCTGATGTGCAGTAAAGCAGAGAACACAGACCTGTACAAAAGTCCCCAGCACCAGCAGGGAGTGGGCAAGTCTTGCCCAGAGTTGTTTCCCGTATTGAGGCACCTTCCAAATAAAAACTGAACTAGTGTTTTAGCCTCAGGATAAACATTTATTTTGCATTAGCCAGTACCTCAGTTACTCTCTTAATAAATGGGATAGATTGAATATATCTCTACAATATGAGCATCTACTCTATGTATATTTGATGGCATTAAAACTGCAAAGAAAATAATGTTGAAAGTTTATCAGCCTTAATTTTTTTTATTGTGAAATTACATATTTTTAAGTTAAATAGTCCACATTTTTTAGCTTTAGCTTTGTAAAACTTCATGAAAACCAGTAAACTCTTTGGGATGAATTAAATTTTAGACTTGTCTAGAGTCTGTATATGTATTAACCATCTTCAGACTTGTCAGTAATTCTTAGGGTCAGGTTTGGTCATGCACAGAGGGCACATGCAATCAAGCAGTTTAAGTTGTCAGTAATACTTGATTAAAATATAACCTAAAAATTCTGACTGTCATAAAATCACACTCTGACAAAAACTAACAAGTAAAATATTTTTACATGACTAGAGAGAGAACACTTTAATAGTGTTAGAAATACAATTTCAACAAAATATAACTGCCCTCTTTGTATTTTAGAACACATTATTATACGATTACCAAATGTGAGTGGATTTAACATGATTTTTTTTTGTGTAGTGAAACTAGCATACTTTATTACATTTAGTAAGGTGTTCTCCAAAATATTTATCTTTATACTCCTATAACATGTTGAAATATATTTTTAGCTAGTATAGTTTTATGCATATGATATTTAGGCAGCGATTTAAAGCAACTTATCACATTTCAAATTAAAACATCAAGATACATACACTAATAAATAATCCTGATCATTTTCCTCAGTTCCATAGGTTTTTCTCCTGAATAAAAGACTGCTGGCATTTAAGTAGATTAGCTAACTTTAAATTTAGTAAATGTATATATCAAACGATTTTTAAAATATCACAAAAAATTAAAGAAATAGAGTTCAAATGTGATAGGTATAAATGATTATGGATTCTTGTATAGTATATTTCTGTTAGCAGTATGATAGCGTAAATATTTCAATCTCTAGCTAAAATGTATTATCTGAATAGCTTATATTTTAATTAACTTTATGTGACATGACAGTCAAATTTCTTTAACAAAAACAAATTAATTGAGTGTTTATATGTACACACACACACACACACACACACACACACACTTCCTTTAACATTTTATTTCAATAACAAAAAGCATAACAATAATTTTTAAGTACTTTGAATTATCAAGATACAGAGTGCTAGAAATATACTCACTTATGGATTTCCAAATTTCTGCACAGTAAAAATGCTACAACACAAAATATATTATGTGAACTTTTTCAGTATAAATATTTGTAATTAAATATTACAAATTGAAATATTTGTAATTTAAGTAATTTCTAATATGTAATTTGCAACTATTATTTAACACCTAAAATGAATCCATAAAAATCTAGAAATAATATTTTACAGTTTCCTTTGTAAAACTTGATGTTGGAAGTTTTGTGGATATCTGCAAGAATTTGGATAAAAAATGTCAATAATAAATTATATTGCGGTCAATAAACAAGAAAGTACCTGTTATGCCCATGAATTAATTTAATATCTATGTATATGTAAGAACTAGAGGCCCAGTGCACAAATTCATGCACCAGTGGGGTCCCTCAGCCTGGCCTGCAGGATCAGCCAAAACCAGCTCTCCAACATCCCCTTAGGGGTCCCGGATTGGGAGAGGGTACAGACCAGGCCGAGGGACCCAACTGGTACATGATCAGGGACAGGGGAGGATTTGGGAGGTTGACCAGCTGGGGTGGGACCACAGGAGGGCTCCAGGGCATGTCCAGCCTGTCTCACTCAGTCCAGATTGACATGACCCCAACAGCAAGCTAACCTACCTGTTGGAACATCTGCCCCCTGGTGGTCAGTGCAAGTCATAGCGAACAATTGGGCAGCCTTAGCATATCATTGGCATATTATGCTTCGATTGGTTGAACGGACGACCAGACAACCAGATACTTAACATATTAGGCTTTTTTATTTTATAGGATGAGGAGATAGAAGAGGCCTAGGTAGTCAGGAACAGGACAATGGGAGGAGAGGAACACAGGAAAGTCCAAGAATGACAGGATATAGCTTGCTGACTAGTTGCTAAGCCAACCCAGTGGGGCAAAATCCCAGCTAGGAGGGAGTTGCTGGGGCAACCCAACCAGGCAGGAAGAACCAACACCCCTAGACAGAGAGCACCCACTTCCCCTAGAAGAGAGCTCCCTCTACTCCTAGACAGAGAACTTCCTCTACCATTTCCTCTTCCACTCCCTGCTAGAGGGAGTCTGTCTATCTCTCAATAAACTTTGCTTTCACTTACCTTCTTTGTCCACGAACTCGTTCTTCAGTTATTTAAGACAACAAACTTGGACCCACACAAAAAATTGGTATCAAGATTACTAATTTCTATGTAAGAATTAGAATCTGATAGACCAACCACATTGAAATAGCAGAAGAGATTATTAGAATGTTACTGAATTATAGCATTGTTTATATTTGGTATTCTTAAACTTAATTAATTAGGCATACTACATTATTTTTTAAAGTGAAGTAATATAATTTTCTAGACTCAAGTGTAAGCTGAATTAAGTAATATGTAAATTTAATCACTATAATTTTGCAATAGTATATCTATATTTCTGATTGGAATTACAATAGTGTTGTGAGACTGGCTAAATTCAAAGTTCCTTTCTTTTCTGTGCATCCTGTAACAGATTGGCATAATCAATAAAACAGTTGTGCATCCCAATGAGAGAAGTCTGATTAGAATAATTCTACTTATTTATAATTGCTAGAACCAGCAGCTTGGGTAATAAAGAGAAATCACAGAGAACTCAAGAACCTGCTATTGTTTGTATATATTGGAATTAAACAAATAACATATTCACTTATTTTATGTATCTATTGGGGCTTGATCATATGTTAGTATCTTTGTAAAGATTCTGGTTTATTGGAAATATAAAAAACTGATCTCCATGCTTCTGCCAAAAATGAGGTCCAGCATCTGCCACAGTAATTTCCAAAGCTGGAAAAGTGGTCTTTACCTTTAATTGTTTGACCCACTTTAATTTTAGGCATTTTATTAGAAATTTTGAAACTGGAAAAAATATACTACTGATACTATCATTTAATGTGTCATTGTGTATTGTGGAAATGGAGATTACTGTCTTTATTGATATAAATTATTATTTATATCTTGTCTTATGTAAAATTTATAAAGCATCATTCTAACCCAAAACTTATATTTAAGTTAGTAATAGAATAAGCCTATGTAATACATGAACTGTCACTTTAATGGAAGACATTTAATGATGTGTGGATAAAAGCAATGTTTGCATAAATGTTCTTTTTAAACAGTTATATTTGCAGATGCAGTTATATTATTTTTCATATTGTATTTTATTTTACTTACTAGAGGCCTAGTGCACAAAATTCGTGCATGGTGGTGGGGGGGGGCCTTAGCCCAGCATGCACCCTTTCCAATCTGGGATCCCTCAGGGGATGTCCAAATGCTGGTTTAGGACAGTCGGACATCCCTTTCACAATCCAGGACTGCTGGCTCCTAACCACTCACCTGCCTGCCTGCCTGATCGCCCACAACTGCCTTCCCCTGCCGTGACCTACCTCCTCTGCCTGAACCAGCCTCCTCTGTGCCATGCAGAGCCACGAGACCCCCAGGTCCCCCACGCAGAGTGGCCTCCAGTCCCCGCCTCTGCTGTACATGCGGCCATCTTCTGGTGGCCATCTTTTTGGTGGCCATCTTGTGATGACGTCGCTACAAGGGCATGAGGACCACCTAGGCTTTTATTACTCTCTCTCTCTCTTTCTCTCTCTCTCTTTCTCTTTCTCTCTCTCTCTCTCTCTCTCTCTCTCTCTCTCTCTCTCTATATATATATATATATATATATATATATATATATATGTAGGCCCGATGCACGAAATTCATGCCAGGGTAGGCCCTCACAGCCCCAGCTGCCTTGCAGCCCCACAGCCCCAGCCCCCACCCACTGGTCATTTCAGAAGGTCATTACTGAAGGTCATTCTGGAAGGTTGTTCCACCATCCAGTCTAGTTAGCATATTAGCTCTTTATTATATAGGATTGACTGATTTTACAGGGAAAAAAGGAATGAGAGAGAAAATTGATTTGTTGTTCCACTTTTTCATATATTTATTGGTTGTTCCTTGTATGTGCCCTGACCAGGGATCAAACCCACAACCTTGGCATCTCAGGTCAATGTCTTAATCAACTGAGCTACCCAGCCAGGACAGTTATATTATCTTAAATTCAAATAATTAACTGCATGTTTTATTCACGGTATACCAATTTACCAAATAAGGTGTTATTTATTCATATAAATACCAAGTTTTTGGTTGTTTTTTGTTTTTGTTTTAATTCTCATCCAAGGATATTTTTCCATTGATTTTTAGAGAGAGTGGAAGAGAGAAGAAAAGACAGAGAAAAAACATTGATGTGAGAAAAACACTTTGATTGGTTGCCTCTTGCATAGGCCCTGAGCTGGGCCCAGGCCAGGGAGGAGCCTGCAACTGAGGTACAAGCCCTTGACCAGAATTGAACCCAGGGCCCTTTAGTCTGCAGGCCGACACTCTATCCACTGAGCCAAACTAGCCAGGGTAATACTAGGTCTTAAATAGGTTTGTTTAATACTTTCTATTTCTAGAAATTGAACTTTTACTAGTAAATTATAAGTCCATAATGATACATGATGAAGGATAGCAGAGCATTAAAGTAACTATGTCTGTGTAACAAATAATTTAAAACTTAGCAGCTTAAAATAGCTTTTTATCTTGCCCACAGTGGTGCAGGCCAGGAATTTGGAAAGAACCATCTGTCAGTTCTTGCTTAGGGTCTTCCACAAAGTTATAATAAAATCATATTGGAGGCTTCACTCATCTGAAGGCTCATCAGAGTTAAATCTCTGAGGCAGCTCATTCACACAGCCAGCAGCTGGTGCTGGCTGTCCGCCATGAGCTAATCTGGGGTCCTTTGTGGGAATGCCCATGTGGCTTGGTGGCTTTTCAATAGTCAGACTTCCTACAGGGCAGCTTAGGGCTCCAGCAAGTCTACCAGAGAAAGAGTGAGAACCCCTTTGCCTTTGAAGTTACATAGTGCTATTTCCACAGTTCTCTGTGGTTTAAGAAGTCACAAGTTCACCCAGACTCATAAGAAGAGTAGATGTTGACCTCACCTTTCAATGAGAAAAGTCAAAGTCAAAGGTTTTGTTCTTGGTTTTAAATTTCTTTTAATTGAATTCAGAGAGAGGAAAGGAAAGGGAGAGAGAGAGAGAATCATCAATGATGAGAGAGAATCAGTGACTGGCTGCCTCCTGCACACCCCTTGCTGGGCATCGAGCCTGCAACTCTGGCATGTGCCCTGACTGGGAATCTAACTGTGACCTTCTGGTTCATGGGTCAAGCTCAACCACTGAGCAACACTGGCTGAGCTTACTTGTTTAGCTATCACTTGTAGGAATGAAGAATGTTATACCAGCAATATCTACAAACAGTATTTTTTCAGAATTTACAATCTGAGTGGAGCAACACAGATTTGAATTTACATGCTTACTTTTAAAATGAAGTCTACACATTGGTCTTTAGAAAGGAACAGCATTTAGCAGCAGGGATGATCTCACTGTGACTTAGTCATATATGCCCTGAAAATAAATGGAAAGTTTAGGGGGGAAAAAAGTCAGTTTAAATTGGAATTTATATATTTGAAAAGATCACCATATTTGGGCATGGGATGATTTAACTTACAATTATTATAATAAAATAGCCACGGTGGTGTGGTGATGAAGCAAGGTTACTAAAATTTTACTGGAGGAAACAGGTTCTTCACTGGTGCTTTGGGAAAATAATGTCAGGGACACTCGGGCAGGAATTCTAGCAGATAGTGCCAAGGTTTCTTAGAGCGCAAAGCGATAGGACCCTCTCCAAAAGGCAGAGAGGGGGCAGGCTAGCTGCCCCACATTCTTGCTAAACTTCATGCATTCCCTTAGGTCTTGGAAAGAGCAAGTTTTCTTTCAAACTGTCCAACCTCTTCCTGGCTTTCTCGGGCTTGTGCTAGTGCCCTCCCCCTATCTAATCTCTTTCTCCCACATTTCCCCCGGCCAGTGCTCTTCACCTTTTTTGGTCGCCATCTTGGCTTCTAACCACACAGGCCTTGTAGTACCAAAACACTTTGGGTGTCATTTGGCTTCTACTGTGCATGCACTTAGTGAAAGGAACACCCCCTTGCCACTTCCTCCCTCCCCCACCCCAGTGGTGGGGCAGGCTCCCCAGGATGGCCGAAAAGTCCCCCTTCCTCCCTAGTGGATGCTTTGATGTTTGGTGGAGCCATGTGGGTTACTCCCCAGAGCGGATGTAAAGCTGTTTTTCCAACTTAATCAGGTATCTGGTTCTCTTCACTCCCTTCTCTTTTGTTAACATCGGACTACATGCCTACTCTAATAATCCTCACTGCAAGAACTCTGGAACCTTGTAATCTTACTAGGGTTTTATTATTTATATACCTGACTTCATCCTCTGGGGTTTGGCTGGCAGAAATGGCACTAACTGGGTCTCTGTTATCTCTCTCCTTTACGAAGGTGAATTAAGCTACTCTTTGGTTGGGGTGGAAAGGTATAAACCATCTGCTTCTAAATGTCCTAGGAAGATAAGATCTTGTGATTTATTAGCAGGATCTTAATTATTTTATTTCAGTTTCCCTCATTCTATTTGCCAAAGAATTTTCCTAGGTTCTTACTATCCTTCCTCAAAATCAGAGAATAATTTTTTTTGAAACTTCAAAATGTGAAAGATATTCAGCAAATCAGAAAGGTGAATTGACATTGGCATAGGAAAAAACAGCTAGGTAGGAATAAGAAAAAAAAAAATCCCAAACTGAGCCAGCTCAGTTCATTTTGGGGAGGAAAAGATTAGAGAAACAACATTGTTTCCTATTAGAGAATTCTGTTGTCACACTGGGCAGAAAGATAATAAAGTCTAAATATTATTTGATGTTTTTATTTATTTCTCTCAAAGTTCAAATTTTTATTTTGGGGCCTAAGTGACATATAAGGTTTATAAAAAGTAAAAAGCCTGCCCTGGCACGTGTGGCTCTCAGTGGATAGAGCTTGGGCCCTGAGCCTTAAAGGGTCTCAGGTTTGATTGCCCATCAAGGGCACATTTAGGGTTGCAGCTCCCACCCTGACCCTCCGACGCAACCAGTGGACTTGTTTCTCTCAAATCAATATTTCTCTTTCACCTATCTCTCTCTCTCTCTCTCTCTCCCCCTCCCTCCCTCCCACTGTTTCCAATAATCAATGGGAAAAATATCCTCGGGTGAGGATTAACAAACAAAAAACCCTTATATACATAAACTTACATATTTCCTAATGGTATCTGATCAAACTATATGCAATCAATATGACTGTTATAGGTCCATAACTATTTAACACTCAACATCAATAAAAGTGGGATATATTTTATGGTACCATAACCAGTGAGCAGGAATTCTTCCCAGGGTCATGTGTCTCACCGAATTGAAGAATGAAGCCGCAGACCAGAGGCGTTCAAACAAGGCCTGAGTTTATTGCAAACAAACACAGACTCCCCGTTCTGGGAGGGGGTTCACATGGTTGCCCCCAAGCACTCTGCTCCTCCCCTTATGTCTGTGGACGGCCCATCTGTCTATCTGTGCCGCTCTCTGATTGCTTCCTTTTTTCTACATTTTATTTTGCACTTACAAGAAAAACATCCTTTTTTCAAAACACCTAGTTTTTCTGCTATCCTGTTTTTCTGCAAGACATTTTGTGGTTTCAGCTATGTCCATAATCCCTCCTTCTTCCACCCCTTACCCTGTCTACCTAATTCTGCTTTAACTCTTCATTTTATTCACTAAGTATTGCTAAATATTTTTGTGTGTAATGATATCTCTTGAACTGTATTATAATATTAGGCAAATACAAATATATCTTTCTGAAGAAAAATTCATCATTTAATTTATAATACTTAAAATCCTCCACTCTTGTGAAAATATTCATGCTCTTTTTAAAATGTTAAAAAACCTTTATGCTTTTACACCATCCAGCCTTACATCACAGTTTACATGACATTTTATGATTTTTCTTGTTTCTGGTTTTTGATCAAGTTCTATCTGGTACTTTTACTTGTGTTCTCTTCCTGAATAACTCCTGTATGTTGCTGAAGTCATGGATTACCCTCTATCATTATTAAATTTATTTTTTACCCTTCATGGTAGGGAGAAGTGCCACTTCAAATTGTTCCCATGACGACTTGTATGAGTGCCCATTGCAGCACCAGGATTTTCTAAACCACACTAGCGATGTTAAAACAGGAAAGCTTGAATATTAGACCCTGACACAATGCAACTTGTCATTCCCAGACATGCTTTGTTTAATGTTTACTGTCTTCATAATGTCTTAAGGGAGAAAAATTGCCCTGATAATGTCATAGTTGTGGGGGCTAAAAAATACTAATAGTTTTCCTCCAACAGTCTAAATTCTTCTGGTTGGGCTAATTAGAAAATTAAAAGACAGGTTAGCAGGAGAAAACCAAAGTTTTAATAAACATTCATGGGCAATTTTTATAAGCATGCAATTTCCGAAGTCGGTGAGTCAACATTGGGTATACAAGACGTTTTAGACAAAGGAGAAAAGAAGGAGATGGGGTTTTAGATTTCAGAAGAGAGAATGGGAAATTTATCAGAAACTTAATAAGCAACTCAGAAACAGTGGGGCACAGGAGTTATTTAGCTAACAGGCTCCTGCTTGAAGCCTTCTATTTGCCATATTTAATTTAAATTAGAGACAGAGTACATCCTAAAATCTTCCTCAAACAGGTTTCTCCCTCTGAATCCCTTGGGCAGGAAAAGGGGGAGGGTCAAAGATTATTTCTGAATCTTTTATTTCTTAACGAATAGCTTTAAATCAATATTCCAAAACAGCGGCTACAAGGTGGCAAAACTTTGTTCCCTTCATAGTCAATATCCTCCTGCCTTTTTAGTACTCATCCAAGTAAATAGCATACTTACAAATACTTTCCCCTTATATTGATGTATATCTTGCATGCATAACCCCATAGTCTCCAAACCTTTTGGTTTTTTTTACAAGATAAATTGTATCCCATATAGCCATATACATAAATGTATGTCATCCTCTAAATGGAGGGAATTATATCTTATGTATCAATATGCATGTTATTCACCAGAATACTTGCCAAAATGACTAGTCTAATGCCTTGCACTTGGCACTCAATGAATATTTATCAAACTGAATCAAATCAAGTTGAATATGGGTCAGTCATCAGAATTTACAAAATCACTCTTTCATACTGAGAAAGTTAGGTTATAGAGTCACAAATTCATCTAGCTTCTCAAAATGAAATATTAAAATGAAAAAATGTACTTTTTAAGGTAATGGTATTTTTATGAAAATGGAGTTGTTTTGTTTGTTTTGGTTTGGTTTAATTGTTTTAGAGTCAGAATGTTTAGAGCTTTTAATCTCATTCTATTTTTATTATCTCCATTTTGACTTCTTGACAACTTTCTCATTATATAGTACTTTGTCATGCAATCAAATCTCTAGTTCCATTACTTGCTATCACGCAGCTCAGAGCATTGGAATGATAGACCTACAGAAGTGTCAACTACATGGCAAGGAGCTCTGAAACACAGTACTCAGTCTGGAAAAATGAATTCCACGAAAGGCAATGGTTTGGAACAGCTTTTAAAACATTAGTCAATACATAAAGTTTATTCTTCAGAATATAAATGCTGCTCACTAGTGGACATCCTCATTTTCTGTGATTTTAAATACTATCATTAAATATATCCATGCTATAACAAATTAATATTTCAGTATAACTTGTCACATTTTCATTTTCAGTAAATGTATAAGGTGGTATATAAAGTAAAACAATTTCATTTGGCTCACATCTCCTGAAGGCCATGCACTGGTTACTCTAATTCTGTCAAGGGTTTTCCTCATTATTTTTGGAAAACGAATTGTTTTATTTATTTATTTATTTTTAATTCCTTATTTGTAAACTAAGATGGAATGTAACAGTATGAACTGGACCTATTTCGTCTTTTGAAAACAAGTGTTTCCATATTGAAATTGAGTTTGGTAGTTTAAAAAAGTATTTATTTTTTATGATGTCATTATGTTATGGGAGAAAAGTATGGATAGTCTTCTCCATTGCTAGTGGGAGTGAGGTTCTTTGGGTACCTCTGGAATAAGCACTTCTGGAGGTCCCCTCGGGATGATGAAATGTGGTAGAAAGTTTTATTTTATTGGAATTACATCCTCCAGTAAAGCTAGAAGCAAAGCCAATTCCCAGGATTTCTGTTTCATGGTAGAGTTGGGTCTGGTTTAGCGTTAAGCTAGCTGTAGTCCATTAGTCATGGGTGGGGTCCATATGGCTGTGAGCTATGTGGACAAATGCATAAGAGCCAAGAGAGCACACCCCTTGCAATAAGAGTCCAAAGAGCCCCCAAAACATAAGACAGTGAGAGCACAAAGCAACAGAGAGCAAACTTCCTTGTTTAGAAGATTAAATATCTCAAATCTTCCCCTGCTTGCAGTGGCCACACCTACTCTGGCCAATGATCTGTTCCCAGATGTGACTGACAGACAAGTACCTTCCCATGTCACACAGACTTGAGAGAACATGCATCTTTTCTCCCCCTGTCCAGTCCCTCTGGTGGCTACCTGGGAGAATTAAACTGCAGCTTCCTGGCAAAGCTGCACAAATGACATGCCTATAATATTTGGCCTCTCCTTTGCTCCTTTCCAGTTATTAATAAGAAGATTAAGTTACAATGTTATAAATTCCCTATATTGATATTTTTATATATTATGTGATTCAATAGCAAATATATACATTGCTATATGGTACATATATTGTCATGTGGTATAAATATAGCTCATTAGAAGAACACCATTAATTAAACAAAACTTATTTTTGACAGATATTTGCTAAAGCTTTTTAAACTGCTTAACCAAATACACAGCAGATTTCCTTTAAAAATGTTAGCAATTATAAATTCTGGTCATCGATTAGTTGTATGCAGTTGTGTATGACAGTTATTTTTCTGTGGTAGGTGATATAAAGTATATACGTAAAATTAATATTAAGAAATATTAAAATTAATATTGGGAATCTATTTTGAGATTTTATTTTTAAATTTATTTTTAAACTTATGAATAATAGCTTAAAAATTAGAAGTTAAATAAAATGTGTGGCTGATTATACTGAACTAGTGAAAGGAAACAAAATTATGCCACCCTCAATCTGCTTTTTGGGATACTGATTTCAAGCTGTTTATTGAGAAAACAGAAGGCTCAGAAAGAACCTTTGAGTTTCCCCCTCTTTCCTGTCCAAGAAATTCAGACACAAGAACCTGATTTGGGAAAATAACCTTGTTTTAATCACCTTAAAAATCTCCACCCTAGTGGGAAGACTCCAAATCTATTGGGTAGATACCCGTTGTGTCCATTGTTTCTGAGCTGCCCAGCAAGAAATTTCCTGCCATGTATGTCCCTGTTTTCCCCAAATACCTATAAATCACACCTTCTCACCTTTGAAGAGTACTACCCTGCTTCCCCCTCTTTCTGCTTTGTCCAAAAATGTCTTATATACCTAATATCGCCTCGTTGTGTTTGGAATTTTCCGATGTTTATGTTGTTTCCCATGCACATGCATTTGATTTTTTCCTGTTAATATGTCTCTGTTAATTTGATGATTAGCTCAGTCAAAAGAATTTAGATGGTGGGAAGAAAATTATTAAAACATTTTTAGCCCCTACACCAGAAAGCTGTGGAATTAGACAGAAAGAACTATACACATGGGGAACTGTTGGACATTGAAACGGGGACTCAGAACTGTTGAACATTGAAATTGGGACTCAAACATTTTTTTTTGTTATTATATGTTTATTTCTAGTCTGCAGAGGCAAAATTTTTTAAAGGAAAGAAATGGAGGAAAAATAGAAACAGAGGCAAAGAAGCATTGAACAGACTGTCAAACTACATTGGGAAGGCAGGGGAAGTTGGCTGAGGGGGGGCTGTAAGAGATCAACCAAAGGACTTGTACGCATGCATATAAGCACAACCAATGGATACAAGACACTGGGGGGGGGGCGGGCAGATGAAGGCATGTACGGGTAGGGGAGGCCAGGGGGAGGTCAATGGGGGAAAAAAAAAAGGAGACATATGTACTACTATTTGTAATACTTCAAACAAACAAAAAAATAAAGAACTATAAAGTTGCAACACTGAGGTTCAAATTTAACCTTAACAAGAGATCAGAAATTGATAATGTGGTAGGAATTGAAGAAGGTGATAATGAAATAGTAAAATTCCAGATTTGATCTTCTTCTTCAATGACTATTCCTCAAAGATAATACTTGCCAGTGGGAAATTTAGAACAATGTTTTTATAAACAGAAGACACACAGGGTGAGGCAAAAGTAGTTTTACAATTGTGAGTATGAAAAACAAAGTTTATTCTTTTATTATTGTTTATTAATTATTGTATTATTTCCACACACAAAAAAACTGTAAACTTACTTTTGCCCCACCCTATAACAGATTTACTTCTGTGACCTGGAATAAATCTATTCACTAGTTGCCAATTGCATGATAATATCTAGTGTTGTGAGGATTTACTGGGGGTGAAGAATATATTTTGGTAGAGGGAAAGTATATGTAGAAGTCTGTGAAATTGACTTCCAGGAGTTAAATTATTCATTTTTAATATTATGGCAAATATTATAAAATATATCTTTAAAGATTATCCATTTTTGTATGAGAGAAACAAACTTGAATTATTTGGAAAGTGATATAGGCCTTCAATATTAAGTATATGTCCTCCACCATATAGCTCTATATGTTTTGCTTACAAAAATATTTCATAAGGTGCTGAGTAGCAGTATCTAAATTTACATGAAGCAGGTCAGGGGGTAAAAATGAGGACATTTATATGCACAGAAAAGAGATAAATAATCTCAGTAGAAGCAGAAAAAAGTATTTTACAAAAATCCAGCACTTTTACATAATAAAAACTCTCAACAAAGTAGGCATAGAAGGGAATTTACTGCATATAATAATGGCCATATGTGAAAAGCTATAGCAAACTTTATATTGAATGATAAAAAACTTCAAACTTTTCCTCCAAGATCAAGAATAAAACCAGAATGCCCAGTCTCACTACTTTATCCCATGTATTATTAGAATATCTAGCCAGAACATTGAGGTAAAAAAAAGGAAATAAAAAGTATCCAATTCAGAAAAGATGAAGTAAAATGATCTCTTTTTGAAAATGCCATATTCTATATGTAGAAAATGGAGACTTCACATTATCAAAAAAATAAATCTTAGAATCTATAAACAAAGTGAGTAAATTTCCGGGATACAAAGTCAACATACAAAAATCAACAGTATTGTAAAAACTTATTGACTTTGTAAACTTAAATAATAGCAACAAGCTGAATTAAATACTTAGGAATTAATCAAGAAGATGAAAGATACACACTGAAATCTATAAAACACTGGTAAAGAAGGAACAAAAAATTAAAAGATATCCCATGTTCATGGATGGTAAGACTTAATACATAGTACTTTCAATGCATCTCTTGTAAAGATACAATTGTCACTTTTTAGAGAAATTTTAAAAAATAATTATAAAATTAATATTGAACCTCAAAACATCCCCAATAACCAAAGCAATGTTGGAAAAGAACAAAGCTAAGGGCATCATCCTTCCTTATTTCAAAATATAGTACAAAACGACAGTAATTAAAACAGTATGGCACTGGCATAAAAGCAAGCATATTAAAAAATAGATCCGAATAAAGGCCCCAGAGTACACCTACTGATCTTTAAAAAATGTGTCAAGAATACGCAATGGGGAAAGTATAGTTTCTTCAACAAATAGCGTTGGACAACTGGATATCCACTTACAAAGAATGATATTGGACCCTTATCTTACATCATACACAAAAATAAAGTAAAAATAGATAAAATATCTAAACTTGAGACTTGTAACTTTAAAAATTTAAGAAGAAAACATAGGATAAAATTCATGACATTGGTCTCAGCAATAATTTCTTGGATGTGAAACTAAAACTATAAGTAACAAAAGCAAAATTTGACAAGTGGGACTATATCAAATTAAGAAAACTTCTACAAAACAGGAGAAAGAATCAACAGAGTTAAAAATAAAAGAAAAAGACAATGCGGTACCATCTCACACCTGTCAGAATGGCTATCATCAACAAATAACAAGTGCTGGCGAGGATGCGGAGAAAAAGGAACCCTTGTGCACTGCTGGTGGGAATGCAGACTGGTGCAGCCATTGTGGGGAACAGTATGGATTTTCCTCAGAAAACTAAAAATGGAACTCCCATTTGACCCAGTGATCCCACTTCTAGGAATATATCCCAAGAAACTAGAAACACCAATTAGAAAGGATATATATACCCCTATATTCATACCAGCACAATTCACCATAGCTAAGATTTGGAAACAGCCTAAATGCCCATCATCAGATGAGTGGATTAAAAAGCAGTGGTACATCTACACAATGGAATACTACACTGCTGTAAAAAAGAAGGAATTCTTACCATTTGCAACATGGATGGAACTGGAAAGCATTATGCTAAGCAAAATAAACCAGTCAGAGAACGATAAATATTACATGATCTCACTCATTTATAGAATATAATGAACAACATAAATTGATGAACAAAAATTGAACCAGAATCATAAAAGCATGAAACAGACTGTCCAACCTATGAGGGAAGGTGGAGGGTGAGGGGGTAAGAGATCAACCAAAGGACTTATATGCATGCATATGAGCATAACCAATGGACACAGACAGGAAAGAGTGAGGGTTCGGACATGTGCTGGGGGATGGGGGCAGCCAAAACTGTAAACAATAAAGAATTTAAATTAAGACAAAAGAAAGAAACATGCCTGTGGGAAAATAAATTTAATAGATATTTCTCCAAATAAGACAGACAAATGTCCAACAGGTACATAACAATATACTCAACTTCATAATCATGTAAAAAATACAAATCAAAACCACAATAATATATCACCTCTTACCTGTTAAAATACTATTACCTAAAATAAAATAAAAATTGTTGGCAAGGATGTGATGAAATTGGAATCCATGTACAATGTTGGTATAATGTACATTGGTACAGCCATTATGGGAATCAAAATAAAGTTTCCTCAATAAACTAAAAATAAAACTACAATATGATCCAGCAATCCCACTTCTGGGTATATATCCAAAAGAATTGAAATCAGGATCTTGAAGAGATAACTGCAGGCCCATATTTATTGCAGCATTATTCATAACTAGAGGCTGATGCACAAAATTTGTGCATGCGGTGGGGCAGGGGAGGGGGCGTCCCTCAGCCCAGCCTGCACCCTTTTGCAATCTGGGACCCCTTGGGGGATGTCCAACTGCCAGATCAGGCCTAAATTGGCAGTCGGACATCCCTCTCTCAAGCCAGGACCGCTGGCTCCTAACTGCTGGCCTGCCTGCCTGTTTCATTGCCCCTAGCCCAGTGGTCGGCAAACTCATTAGTCAACAGAGCAGCAAACTGCAGCTTGCGAGCCGCCTGTGCCTGCCTACCTGATCACCCCTAACCACTTGGCTGCCTGCCTGATGACCCTTAACCACTCTGCTTGCCTGCCTGATCGCCCCTAACCACCTCTGTCTGCCTGCCTGATTGCCCCTAACCACCTCTGCCTGCCTGCCTGATCGTCCTTAACTGCTCACCTGCCTGCCTGATCACCCCTAACCACCTCTGCCTCGGCCCCTGCAGCCTCTGCTTTGTCCAAAAGGTCGTTTGGCTATCCGTTCTAATTAGCATATTGAGCTTTTATTATTATAGCTAGAGGCCCGGTGCATGAAATTCTAGCACAGGGACGGGGAGAGGGTGGTGTTTCTCAGCCTGGCCTGCAATCTCTCCAATTTGGGTCAGACATCCCTTTTACAATCCGGGACCACTGGCTCCTAACCATTCCTCTGCCTGCCTGATTGCCCCTAACAGCCTCTGCCTTGGCCCCTACCACCTTGGCTTTGTCTGGAAGGAAGTTGGACGTATGGAAGATGTCCATTCGACCCAGTCTAATTAGCATATTACCCTTTTATTAGTATGAATAAGCAAGACATGGTAACAACTGAAATGTCCATAGACAGATGAAAAGATAAGGAGTGTGGTATGTACATAGAATGCAATATTACACATCTTTAAAAAGGAAATACTGCATATGCAACAACATGGATGAACCTGATTATGTTATGTGAGATTAATCAAGACTTAGAAGGACAAATACTGTATCATTCCACCTTTATGAGTTTCCTAAAAGAGTCAAACTCCTAGAAATAGAGAGTAGAATGGTTGTTGCCACGTGATGGGAGAGGGAAAACATGGGATTGATGTTCAACAGGTATGAATTTGTTATAGAAGATAAGTTCTAGAATTCTGCTGTACAACATTGTGTCTGTAATTAACAATGTATTGTGTATTTATCATTTTGTTCAGAGGGTATATCTTAAAAAAGTGTTTTTGCTACAATTAAAAAAATTAAATGCAAGTGAAATTAAATATATTTGGAGAAAAAAGTTTAAAAATGAAGAGATAAATATGGGTGAATAAATGTTCATTAAATTACAGATATAATATATGATTAGGCAAAGATTCCTCTGAGTGAAGAAAATCTGTGCTTAAATTCACAGTTATGGGTAGTTAGAGCTATTTTCTAGTAAATAGTCCCTAGGCTGCTCCTGATTTGGCTTGTATCCTTGTGTAATGTGAGCTTTTAAGACTGAAATGGAATCTGACTTTAATTAACAATGACAATTTGACCATACATATATTCTTTTTTGTCTTTAAAGCCCACTAAAGGGACAGTAAAGTTGAAGACATTAATTACCATGGCAAAATAGGAATATAAAACAGAGTAAATAAGTAATTACAAAAAGTTTTAGATGAGAGAAGATGGATGCAGTAATGTACTAGTAAATTACTAAATATGAAACAATTATCCTCTTAGAGCCATGAAAAGGCTAAAACTTGTCACACACACAAAAAAGTCTGCTGATGGTTCCAATGATATGTAAAAGTTTATGTGAGGAAGAATAAGATTAATCTGTACTTTCCTTTTCCTTTTTTAAAAATTTATCTTTATTGTTGGAAGTATTACAGACATCCCCCTCCCCTCACCCCCATTGATCCCTCCTAGCTTGGACCTGCCCCCGACCCCAGACCTTCACCACACTATTATCTGGTTGATCTCTTTCCACCCATCCACCCCCTCTTCCGATCTGAGATTGGATAGTCTGTTCCATGTTTCTATATCACTAGATCTATTTGTTCATCAGTTTATTTTGTTCTTTAGATTCCACATATGAGTGAGACATATGATACTTGTCTTTCTCTTACTTGGCTTATTTCACTTAGTATAATACTCTCTAGGTCCCGCCATGCTATCTCAAAGGATAAGAGATCCTTGTTTTTTACTGCTGCATAGTATTCCACACAGTTTTGTTTTGTTTTTTATCCACTCATCTACTCATGGGTACTTGGGCTATTTCCAGATCTTAGCTATTATAAATTGCACTGCTATGAACACAGGGGTGCACATCTTCTTTCTGATTGGTGTTTCTGGTTTCTTATATTCCTAGAAGTGGGATCACTGTGTCAAATGGCAGATCCATACTTAATGTTTTGAAGAAACTATAGAATGTTATCATAGTAGCTGCACCAGTCTGCATGCCCAGCAGTGCATTAGGATTCCTATTTTCCACATCTTTAGCAGCACTTGTCATTGGTTGATTTGTTGATGGTAGACATTCTGACATGTTTGAGGTGATTACCTCATTGTTATTTTAACTTATATCTCTCTGATGATTAGTGATTTTGAGCATTTTTTTCATATGTCTCTTGGCTTTCTGCATGTCCACTTTGTATGTTTACACTTTTATTTTATGTTTTAAAATGTTTTTATTGATTTCAGAGAGGAAGTGAGAGGGAAAGAGAGACAGAAACATCAATGATGAGAGAGAATCACTGATTGGCTGCCTCCTGCATGCCCCACACTGGGGACTGAGCCTGAAACCTGGTCACATGCCCTGACTGGGAATTGTACCATGACCTCCTGGTTCATAGGTCTATGCTCAACCACTGAGCCACACCGGCAATGCTACACCTTTCTTATACTGAATGAGAAATGCCAAGAAATTGGCCTCCAGTGTGACAGCTAGAATCATAAAGGAATACAAGTGTACCTAGTGGTATTTGGTAGTTGCTTGTCAAAGAATCCCCCTCACACTTATCACCATGTCCTGAAAGTACCTGGGGTTTTCTTCTAACTGCAAATTTCATTCAATTTTTTAAAGACCTTTTTAAATATATTTTTATTGATATTTTTGAGAGAGAGACACATCAATGTGAGAGAGAAGCAACAATTCCCACCCACAATCTGGGCATGTACCCTGACCCAGAATCAAAACAGTGATCTTAAAATTCAGGGGAGGAAACTTAACCAACTGAGCCACACAGGCCAGGATTTAAATGAAACTTTTAATTTGACTTTTAAATATGAAGTAAATTAAATGTCAACAAATATCACCAGTATTTCAGAATATTCTCTAATAAGAGAAAAATAATGAAACAACTATAACAATGAAAGAAACATGAAGGCAACAGAGACTGCTTAAATAAGAAATAGAGCATTTTGCTCAGTATTGTGTAGGATTTTTATAATAATAATAATGCAAACATATACTAATGATTTAATTCAAATCAAAACACAATTATCCACTAAATGCAGGGACAAGTAAATAAGGATTTGAAAGAGTGATGATTCTTGTTCACCATAACACTAGAGGCCTGGTGCATGAAACTCATGCATTGAGGTTGGGGGGCCCTCAGTTCTGCCTGTGTCCTCTCACAGTCCAGGACCCCTCGGGGTGTGACCCTCAGTCTGGCAGTCTAACATCCCTCTCTCAGTCTAGGACCCCTCGCTCCTTACTGCCCGCCTGCTCGCTGCTCCTTACTGCTCAGCTTGCTGCTCCTTAACGCTGCCGTGAAGGTGAGAGAGGCTCCTGCCACAGCTGCGACTCTTGCCAGCAGTGAGCCAGGTTTCTGGAAGAGCGGCGCTCCCCCAGAGGAGTGCACTGACCACCAGGGGGCAGCTCCTGCAATGAGCATCTGTCCCCTGGTGGTCAGTGTGCATCATAGCAACCAGTTGTTCTGGTCGTTCCACTGTAACGGATGCTTAGGCTTTTATTATATAGATGTTGACAATTAATAATGTCTAAAATTTCTAAATTAAAAATAATAGAAAAAGAAGTACATTATTTAGAGACATTGAGACATAAACCACAAGAAATCAGTAAAAAATGGAAAAATTTTCTAGGGGGACACTTGTTATTATTTCAATGTTTATTAATAACTTTTAATAACATTTATTAATTAAGGAATGTTCATTCATCATATTGAAATCATTTGAAAACATAACATTTTTCCAATAGCAAAAGCAAAAAAAAAATGAGTTACCTTATATATGACTTGCACTGTAGTAAATAATATGAAATAGAAATTGTTTATCAATAAAAACGACATTACCAAACTCTAAAAGGTTATAACTGTTTTCATACAGTTCTTTATTCTGAAAGGTTATACTGATTAAACTTCAGATTTCGCCTTTTGGTGGTAGCATGGGGTAGGGAAGATGAGAAAAAAAGAGACTACTTTAATGGATGTTCATCCTTTGTCAAAATTGAGTAGCTCATCTTGTTATGAAAGCATCATTAATATTATTAACATAGTTCTAAGGGACCTTTGCAGAAGTAATTCCTTACAATTAATGAGCTGTCATGGAAGTGAAATAAAGTTTAAAAAGTCACAAACTAAAGCTGAGAACCTTTATCTGCTTGAATAAGAAGTCAAAGGTCAGAGAAGCTGTTAACTGCCTTGTGTGCCCCTGGTTCAGGAGAGGTTTTATCTTTAATATTTTCTTATTTATCTCTTACTCAGCATTTTTTCAGGTAGAAAAATTAAACAGAAATAATTATTTTAGAAAATAGTTGTTTTATTTTGTTCAAGGCATAAGAAATAGGTAGGTAGTACCAGTGATTCTGCTGAGCAAAATTATGATGTACTAGAGGCCTGGTGCATGAATCCGTGCAAGGGTGGAGTCCCTCGGCCTGGCCAGTGATCAGGGCCAATCAGAGCTGGCCAGCCAGGGGAAGGGACCATGGGAGATTGGCCAGCTGCGAGAGGTTGGCTGTGGGAGCACACTGACCACCAGGGGGCAGCTCCTGCATTGAGCATCTCCCCCCTGGTGGTCAGTGCACATCATAGCTACTGGCCCGATATCCCGTCACCTGGCCGTCCGGTTGTAATGGTTGCTTAGTTTATATATATAGATAGATAGATGATAGATAGATAGATAGATAGATAGATAGATAGATAGATAGATAGATAGATTAATTCCCTGTCTGATATGTACCCGATACTGTTATTAGTGGGTTGTCCTCTTTCTTCCCACCTCTTGCCAGTTGAAGTGGGTTTCTTGAGAATTTCCTGATGCCCCCATGAGAGGATGAGGTATCTTGGAAAGCTTTATTTCTGTAGAATTAAACCCTGGGTTTCCAAAGTCCCATCTCCCTCTGTCCTGGCATGGAAGAAGTTCCATTTTGTCTTCAGCAGAGCCAGGGTTAAAGCCATGCCCAGAGTTTCTGCTCCATATTTGCAGAGTCCAATCTAGCATCCGGCTAGGCTAGCTTGTGTTCCCAGCTACATTCCATTGTATGTACAATAGGGTCTGCATGGCCCTGGGCCATGCAGCTTCTAGAGCCACATGGTGGGCTTTCGCAGGTCCCAGGACAAGCGAGAAATAGTAGTGCAAAGGTCAAGATAATGAGGATTCCTTTGTCTGAGGGATTTTACCCTTTCAAGATTTTGGGTGGCTCCACCCCTAGCCAATTATCTTTGTCTCCAGGTTAGACTGACAGACAAGCACCTTCACTATGCCGCCTGGACTTCACTGTGGATGTGTCCATCTCCCTTTCCCAGTGGTTCCTGTGGAATGTGAAGTTGCAACTTCCTGGTGAAGCTGCCCAGATGACAATGCTTATAATGTCTGGCTTTCCCTTTGATTTCTTCCTACTTTTAATATTAATAACTTGCTAATTGCAATGGTAATGATACCACTGCATTATTTGTCATGTTGAAATGAGTGTGTGTATAGAATAGGTGTTGCAAATTCAGGCAAAGTGATATTTATCTATAGGAACTAACCCTGGACAAAATAATAACTTTTCAGCCCTGAGGAGAATCTCAGTTTTCTTGAAGCTCATTTTAAGAGCAGATCATCATTTTTTTGCAGAAAGTCTTTGCCCTAAAAAAAGGCACCCAATCTATCTGTAGACCCTCTCAGGTTGAGCTGACTATTTGGCAGACTCCCATTTGAATGCAACTTTAAAAGTTAAATAAAAAAAAAAACCTGAAGAGATGAATCATTTTATTGATTATGCTCTCTCTTCTTACTTTCATCTCTGATGAAATATAGATTAAGTAGATTCCATTATTGAAATGATGGTTTCCAAAAAAATTGAATAGAGTTGTTTTGACCCTCTTAAATATTCCATGTTAACTCTTTTGATCATTTATCTGTGAAATAATTTTAAGATAGCTTAATATACTGTCTACATTCCATATTAAGAATTCCAGTTTATCAATATGCACTTCAAGAATAATTTCCAACTGAATAATCTTATTTCAACTAATTTGAGAATCACCATAGAGTGTGACAGGGATAGTCCAACTTTAAACACTTAGTGACACATCTGTACTTCAACTATTAGATGCTTTGATTATGTTGGATATTTAGCAAAATTAATCTCTAGGATTTTGATAAAGAACTTTAATTGCAAATTTAAACTTTTGTTTTTTATAGTGTAATACTGTGAATTGTTATTTTAGCTTCTGTCTTATTGGATTTTACCTATAGGCTTAAAACTTCTTGAAAATGATTGACATTTATTTTCACTGTTAAGTATTTTCAGTCTCTGCCTCTGAATGGACATGGGAATATAAACACTATGCAATAATGGCAGGGTTGTTTTTTTCTTGTGATGTTGGTGCTGGTGGTGATAATATATACTGTTTTTCTGATGTTCTCTTTTATGCTAGATGTTGAGCTCTGAGTTAATGGTGGTCAAATTCCACTACGTATCCTCATATATTCATTCTTTAATTTAAAAACATTAATTGTTACACAGCTGATGTGGCTTGGTGGTTGAGCATCACCTATGAACCAGGATGTCATGGTTTGATTCCTGGTCAGGACACATGCCTGAGTTGCAGGCTCAATCCCCAGTGGGGGGCGTGCAAGACATAGCCTATCAATGATGCTTTCTCATCATTGATGTTTCTATCTTTCTCTCCCTTTCTGAAAACATTAAAAATATATTTTTAAATAAAATTAATTAATTAATTAATTAATTAATTAATTACCAAAGATAAAAACAGGGGAACAGAAGCAGTTCTAATAATGTCATATGTCTTATAATGTGTATCTCTTTTTTTTTTTTTTTTTTACCTCTAATTGGGGTGAAAATCAATACTTAAAAGTTTGTTTAACAGTCAGAATCTCTTGTCCGTTATGAATCATGTTAAACTCCTAGATAACAGTGAAGGCAGAACAGCACATATTAATTTTTCAGGAGATAATTTTATGTCCTTTAAATGATAAGTAGAAATGAATTTTTATGTTAATACAGGTGCTGCCTTACAAGAGGTTTTATAAGTTGTTGAAATAACTTTTATATGATTTATGGTTTTAATATATTTTGGCCTTAATGTAACTTTGAATGAAGAGGAGCATAAACCTTAAATGAAAATATATTTCATCTGCATTAAATTATGTGTTTTAAATGATCTTCCAAATTTAATATACTTATATTTTCTTATAGTTTATATTGCCCTCAGTAATGTTGTTTTAATCAAATTAAGATTTTTATAGCCCTCTGTAGTAATACAATTAGAATTGCTTTGATAAAAATGACACTTCAGAAAGGAACATGGCATAAACAGATCAACCCCATTTAAGTACTTATTCAAGAATTTATGTAAATTGTCTCAATACTTGCTTAATAAAATAGTAAACTAATGTCATTCATGAAATTAATATTATAGTTTCAATCACTAATACATAGACCTAAAAATATAGTTAACATTTCATTTGTAATTTTACTGAAACAAATTTCATTTCCCCATTTTTAGAAAAACCACTTAACTGGAACTGATTCTTACATGCTACATTAGTTTCTACTGTTTCCATAACACATTTTTTTTTCTTTTTTTTATATTTTATTTTATTGTTAAAGTATTACATACAGTATTACATATGTCTCCTTTTAACACCATTGACCTCCCCCTCCCAGCCACCTCCACCCCCTGGCACATGCCCTCACCCCCTAGTGTCTGTGTCCATTGGTTATGCTTATATGCATGCATACAAGTCCTTTGGTTGATCTCTTACAGCCCCCACCCTCCCCTGCCTCACCACTGAAATTTGACAGTTTGTTCAATGCTCCTTTGTCTCTGTATCTATTTTTGTTCATCAATTTATAATGTTCATTATATTCCACAAATAAGTAAAATCATGTGATATTTATCTTTCTCAGTCTGGCTTATTTCGCTTAGCATAATGCTGTCCTGGTCCATCCATGCTGTTGGAAATGGTAAGAGTTCTTTCGTTTTTTATAGAAGAGTAGTATTCCATTGTGTAGATGTACCAGTTTTTAATCAACTCATCTACTGATGGGCACTTAAACTGTTTCCAAATCTCAGCTATGGTAAATTGTTCTGCTATGAACATAGAGATGGATATGTCCTTACTGATTGGTGTTTCTGTTTTCTTGGGATATATTCCTAGAAGTGGGATTACTGGGACAAATGTAAGTTCCACTTTTAACTTTTTGAGGAAACTCCATACTGTCTTCACAGTGGCTGCACTAGTCTGCATTCCCACCAGCAGTGCACGAGGGTTCCTTTTTCTCAGCATCCTGTCCAGCACTTGTCATTTGTTGATTTGTTGATGATAGCCATTCTGACAGGTGTGAGATGGTATCTCATTGTGGTTTTGATTTGCATCTCTAAGATGATTAGCAATTTAGAGCACATTTTCTTATGTCTCTTAGGCTTCTGTATGTCAACTTTCAAAGGTGTCTATTTAAGTCCTTTGTCCATTTTTTGATTGGATTGTTTATCTTCTTTTTGTTAAGATGTATAAGTTCCCTATAAATTTTGAAGTTTAGTCTTTTATGGATATAACAATGGCAAATATGTTCTCCCATGCAGTGAGCTTTCTTGTTTCATTGATGGTTTATTTTACTGTGCAGAAGCTTTTTATTTTGATGTAGTCCCATTTGTTAATTTTCTCCTTATTTCCCATTGCCCTAGGTAAAGATATTGCTATGACATATGTCTGATATTTTGCTGCCTATGGATTCTTCTAAGATTTTTATCATCTCCTGTCTTACGTTTTAAGTCCTTTATCCATTTTGAGTTTATTTTTGTCTATGGTGTAATTTGGTAGTCTAGTTTCATTTTTTGCATGTATCTGACCAATTTTCCCAACACCATTTATTGAAGAGACTGTCTTGACTCCACTGTATGCTATTGCATCCTTTGTCAACTATTAATTGAACATAATGTCTTGGGTTGATTTCTGGGTTCTCTGTTCTGTTCCATTGGTCTATATGTCTGTTCTTGTGCCAATACCAGGCAGTTTTGAGAACAGTGGCTTTGTAATATAGCTTGATATCTGGTATTGTGATCCCTCCAACTTTGTTCTTCTTTCTCAAGATTGCTGTGGCTATTCAAACTCTTTTTTTTTTATTCCAGATTAATTTTTGGAAAGTTTGTTCTAGGTCTGTGAAATATGCCCATAACACATTTTACACCTACAGGTTTGAAACAAGTTACATTTATTACCATCATAGTTCTGTATGTCACAATCCCACATAAGTGTCATTGGGCTAAAATCAAGGTATAGAGGAGCTGGATTCCTTTCATGAGGCTCTATGGAAAATTTTCTTGCCTTTTCCAGCTTCTAAAAACTTTCCTTATTTCTTGGATTGTGATCCCTTCCCCCCAGTTCTCTGACCATAGCTGGGAAGTGATCTGTCCTTTCAATGAGTTAGTGGGTGATTGCATAAGGTCGGCCTGGATAATCTCAGATTATCTCCCCATGCCAAAGGTCTTAATCTTCCACAGTCTTTTTGCTATTTAAGGTAACAAACATATTCCTGGTTTTCTAGAACTAGAGTATGGATATCTTTGGATAGTTTGTTGTACTTTTTAATACACATAATATCCAGTATAGCTTATCTGTTTTGCATTTATTTTTCCATTCTTCTTAGGGAAATACTCATGACAAGAGATGAATATTTTCTTTAAAGTGCCATTAAGTGAATGATACAATCTTAGCTGGTATGTGTGTAAGAAAATGCTCAGGGAGCAGATGTAGAAAAAGAAATGGGTTATATTTCAAAAGAAACAGTTTGATATATTTGGGAAACTTTAATGACTTTAGAATAAATCTCTTCAGACTATAACAGAGGAGTAATAATTGAAAAAAAAAGCAGTAAAAGAAATAAAAATTGACATTTTTGAGAGTCAGTGTGAAGTAAGCATTACATTGGAAACTATATACATATTGAGTTATTTCTTCATATAGGGAACATTTGACTTTTTAAAATATATGTTTATTGATTTCAGAAAGGGAGAGAGATAGAAAAATCAATGATGAGAGAGAATCAATGATCAGCTGCCTCCTGCACAAACCCTACTGAGTATCAAGCCTAAAACCTAGGCAAGTGCCCTGACCAGGAATCTTTTCTGGTTCATAGGTTGATGATCAACCAATGAGCCATGCCAGATGGGCAGATTTTTTTAAGTTGAAGCTCTGTATCTACCAATTCAAGTTTCCAAGAATGCATGTATAGTTCAAGTTTCTTACTTTTAGAACATTTATAATAAGATGTACAGAGATGTTAATATAATATTAACCATATAATACTGTTATAATACATTTTCCATATAATACTGTTATAACCTAAGTATTCATAGTTTGCTATCAGAAAACCTAGCACAATTAATCATTATCCTTGATAGGCAAGAAGATAGAAATTAGTAATATTTCCAGGTTGATATGGTTCAAGATGAGGTCTTGTTAAGATTTGTCTCTCCAAAGCCTATCACAGTACTGAATACATAGTAGATGTTCAACATGTATTTGGTGTTAAAGGAAATTAGGGTTCAAGTTATAGAGAAGAAACTAACATTAACAGGTTTTTTTCTAATTGCCAAATCCCCTCACAAATTACTGCATACAATAACCGTATATGGAAAAGAAAAAGATGCTCATTATTTTAATGAAGATTTAGAGGCTCAGAGAATAAATGACTCACAAAAGGTGTTGAGCAATTAAAGGCCAGATTCAGGATTTTTGTAATTCTTTGGTAAATCCATGTTTATCTAATTCCAAAAAAATCATTTAATTCATGTGAATCACTGTATTCATGTGTAATAAATTTTAAGTCAAAATTCCTTTATCATCAAACGATTAACCTCCTCAAAGAATCTCTTATGGATCTTCCCCTTTTTATGGGGAGAATGTATCGCATTGAAATATTAATTCCAGGATTAATGTTGGTACTTTATATTCAGCATTTCAACAACTAAGAAAAATTTATCAAGTATTACTTTCTTCAGTTTGCAGGAATCAAATAATTTTGTTTTAAAGATATAACACTAAATTTCTTTCCAAGGGTATATGTTACCTGAAGGTTTTGATTTACCTTTTTTTTCTATAATAATTGATAAACACTGAAAAATACCTATATATTTGTCTCAATGAACTATGACATTAATTTTTGCTGCATTTAGCCATGAAATAATTTATAATTTATAAAAATATATATAAAATAAAGAATAATAAGGAAAAAAGTGTGAAAATCTAAGGATTGTGAGAAATAGCATATTTTGAAAACTGGATATTAATAAACTTCAGGGTAAAAAAAGAGATTAGGGAATGAAGCCCATTGATAACATATTTATTGGCTCCTACCACATGCCAGGCAAATATCTGTGTACTACCGATCTGACCAGATAATAAAGAGACTATATACAACATGCATAAATGCATATGTGTACATATAAAGTATCAGTTGGCACTCAAGCAAATTGAAATCCATTTGGGAGTGGTTTAGAAATTTAATATGAAAAAATGCCATTGGAACAAAATACTAAGGAGTTGATCAAAATAAATGAGGTGATTCAGAGAACATATGAGTTTTTATTTTTGGCCTGTTTGTTGTCACTGATGATAAAGTGGACAAGGAACTGGAAGATCATTGCAGTCAAGACATACATTGTAAAAGTAAAGTAAAGTAAATATATATAATGGACATAGTTAACCATGTTTCTTCTCCACAGATAATTAAATGTGTGCAATTTTTAAGAAATGTGATCTATTCTAGGGTTAGTTTTCCTCCCTAAAAACTATCACATATATTAGCATCCAATATAATAAAGATGTAATATGCAAATTGACCATCACTCCAACACACAAGATGGCTGCCCCCATGTGGACATAAGATGGCTGCAACAAGATGGCTGGCAGGGGAAGGCAATTGGGAGGGATGAGGCCTGCAAGGGAGGGCAGTTGGGAGGGACCAGGCCTGCAGGGGAGGGCAGTTGGTGGCAACCAGCCCAGCAGGGGAGGGCAGTTAGGGGCAAACAGGAAGGCAGGCAGGCCAGCAATTGGAAGCCAGCAGTCCTGGATTGTTAGAGGGATGTCCGACTGCCCGGTGGGATCGGGCCTAAGTGGGCAGTCAGACATTCCTTGAGGGGTCCCATATTGGAGAGGGTGCAGGCTGGGCTGAGGGACACACCCCTCCCTCTGTGCATGAATTCTGTGCACCAGGCCTCTAGTAATAACATAAAAATTATGATAAATTATAGATGGTATGCTTTTAGTGTTAGTTTTAATATTCTCACATAAGGAAAAAAGAGTTGATACAACAAATATATTAAACCCTCTTCTTCCTTCATTTCTTTCTTTCTTCATTCATTAATTATTACACCTATCCCTTTAGAACTGTTCTACATGCTGTGGATAATGAAATGAACAACAACAAACAGTTTTCATGAAGCTAATACTCTCCCTGACAGTCATGGGTTTCTTTCCTTTAGCTGTGAAATAGGAAAAGAGAACAGCAGCTTCTTACCTACTTTTCAGCTAAAAAGGCACGAATCACTTCTGTTCACATTCCATGGACAAGGACAAGGTTCAGGGCACCACCCAGGACATAGGGAGCAACACCGGGAATTGTGACTTTGGATTTCATAACTGATTCCAAGCGAAATTAGACCCTGTGGAGGGAGATCAAGATGTGTACGTTCGGCTAACTGTCATTGCAACTGTCCCCTAAGGTGATAAATAAATCTCTCTTCCACGTTTGTTTTCAAACACAGAACATCTTGTCCTCTCCTCAAAAATATGACACGAGTACCTCTAATAAGTGCATCCAGTTTAAAGTGCAGGTTATGAGTACTTGTCTCCATAAGATCTATGTAGTTCCGCTCAGGGCAACAAACGGTGAGATAAAATATGTAAGTGTCTGCCACTCCAAACTCCCAATGTACAGGAGTTGGGCTGGGACAAAGTATAACCACAATGAAAACAAAAACAAACAGCGGCAGCAAGCTTGAAAAAAACGAGGAATTGGGGCCACACCACACGTAATGACGTCAAAGGGATGAAGAAGCCTGAGTTGCATGGCATGGCATGGCGTGGACGACAGCTCTCCTTTCAGGTTAGGTATGGTTTTACTTTCTGGTGGAAATTATCTCATCCATGTTCCCTGAGAGGCCTTGTTCTGTCTGTCAGGGTGAATAGTTCTCCCTTGATATTTTCCTCTTTGACAACATGTGAAGGGGAAGTAAAAAAGTATGCCTTCCTGAGGCACTGCATATGATTCCAGTCAGCTTCTTGCTTCGCAATAATAATTTCTGAGAACTGTTTTAATGCTCAAAAGTCAAAAGTTTATTTTTAAGCACTATATATAAGAGACCTAAGTAGCATTCTGGTTTTCAACTTCTTTGTTTAGATTCATAGTTTAAATGAGTGCATGCTCCGTCTTGATTGTTACAGCAGAAATTTTTCTTCATTTCACCTTTCATGCCAACTATGGAGCTAAGAATTTAGCTCACCTTTACTTAAAAAAACACTCATTTCATTATTACTTATTAGAATTTAAGGTGTCCCCTGATATAATAAAGTGTAAATTCTGAATTCTCATCAATTTAACATCATCTTCCTTTATTTTGTTATTATGTCACAGTCTACAAAGAACTCTCCTGGCGAAGTGGCCTCCTATGTGGCTAATTTTGAAAAAATAATTCTTCCATATTGTGTTTCAGTCCTCTTTTTGGTCCTCAGAATCATCCCCATTAAATTGACAGTTAGGAAAAAGCCTCTTGGGAAAATACACATGTTTGTTAACTCAGAAAAGACGAATTCCAATTGCTACAAATAACTATGTGGCTCCACCTAGACACAGCAGGGCTTCGGGAGTGGTATCACAAGCTGGTATCCTCTTTCAAACAATTTTACTGAATGAAAGTGGAGTTTGCATGCTGCATTAATTTAGTGCTTTTGACACATGAGTAAAGACACTAAAATTAAAAAAAATAATAAAGATGACAAAATGTTAGGCATACTATGTACTATAAAGCATAACAAAGTTAGTTAAATGGGTAGTGATAATGGGGCTGTTATTTTGTCTCATAAGGTGTAGAATCTTGAAGGGATGGAAAAAGGGAGTCATCCATTTTTTAAAAATACATTTTATTGACTTTTTACAGAGAGGAAGGGAGAGGGATAAAGAGTTAGAAACATCGATGAGAGGAAAACATCAATCAGCTGCCTCCTGCACACCTCCTACTGGGGATGTGCTCACAACCAAGGTACATGCCCTTGACTGGAATCAAATCTGGGACCTTTCACTCTATCCACTGAGCCAAACCGGTTAGGGCATGGAATCATCCATTCTTGAGGAAATGACTCCTAGGCAGAGAAACAGCAAATTCAAAGGCCTTTATGCAAGACATACTTAGAATTTTGAGGAAGAAAAAAAGAAGGCTATTTTAGTTGAAACAGTCAATGGGGTGAGTTTGAAAAGGGATTAATCAAAGATAAGTAGGTCTTGACCATGTAGCATCTTGTAAACCATGTTAAGAATTTTGGAATCTTGTCTGAATAATGTACCTAATTGCCAGACAATTTTAAACAGAAAAATAATATGCTACCACAAATTATCTTACAGGAACTTTTCCCCAGACATTTTCATTTTATTTTATTTTCTTAAATCTTTATTGTTGAAAATATTACACATGTCCCCTTTTGCCCTCCTTGGTCCACATCAGCCACCCTCATCCCAGGCCTTCACCATCATAGTGCTCTTATCAAACCTGGAAGTTAACATTGATACAATATTATTGGATAATTCACAGATCTTATTCAAATTATGCCTATTGCCCCATACTGCTCTTTTTCTGGTGTAGGAGCAAATGCAACATTCATATTGCTCTTATTTGTCCTGTCTTGTTAATATTCTTCAATCTGGGGCAGTCCTTCATCTTACTTGTCTTTTACATAACTGATATGAATCTTATGGAATTCTCAGATTATATTGAGTTTGGGTGATTTTGGCAGAAATATAAGAGAAGAGTTGCTTTGTTCTTTCTGAGGTATTATAACAGCAAGTATATAATGTTGATATGTCTTCTCAAGAGTAATATTAACTTAGAGTATTTTGTTGAGGTGGTGCCTTTCAATTTTCTCCACTATAAATGTTGTTTATTTTTTCATTTGTAATGAATCACTATTTGTGGAGAGATATTTTGAGACTATGAAAATATCATGGTAATTGTTATACTTTTGCCCACCCAATATAACATCTCCCAATTATTCTTGCTTACAATATTTATGACCATTATATTTTCTGTGTCCATAATTCTTTCTACATTTACTAATTTGAACTCTAAGGAAGAACTTTCCTTTCTTCTCCATTAATTCACTTGCTTTATTATTTATACCATTGTTTTTCAACCAGTGTGCCATAGCAGGCAGAATTTTTAAAACATGTAATATCTGACTATCTAATCAGGGACACTGACCCATTTGCCTTAGATTGTCAAGTGTAAAAATAATAATAATAACAACAACAACAATAGCTAGCATAATAATAGCCATCTGGTGTGAATGAATCAAAATGATACATTTTTTTCCAGATTGGAAAAATATATTGTGTATGTTACAGAATTTAGTAAGTAGTTTATATGTGTCATGAGATGAAAAAGGTTGAAAATCTCTGATTTATACCAATATGTAGTTGTGGATATATTATTCTGTGCATTATAGTCCAGTAGCAACATTGTTTATGTTATGGTTCAAAATAACTCTGAGTTGGCCATTTGACAGATTCATCCTGCTGACTCCTGTAATCCTTTGATATGCCCCTCTCATTTTTAAAACATATATATATATATATATTTTTTTTACTTTCTGGCACCTCAAGATGTTCCAGGCTTATCTTTTACATTTGGCAACAGTCCTAAAATAAATGATTTATCCAATAAGCTTATTTGTTTTATTGGAAAGTGGCATTTAGAAACCAATATCTAGGTGCAAGGTATCCTCATTAATTGAAGGTTGTCATTTTTTTTAAGGACCCTTAATGAACAGAGGTAGAAAATATATGCACACACAGACATGCACAAAACTTCTATTTTTATATCTATTTAAGGAAAGAGAAACTCATATAATCCATGTGTTGTTTGTGCACACAAGAGTGAAATAAAATGGGGTTCAGTATATTGAGGGACTAGATGATATGTGGCCTCTTACATCATGATTTTATTGTAAAAGTAATGAAAAGCCAGGTTAATCAAGTGTAGCATATGCTATGGTTCATGGTAACAAAAGAAAATTAGAAAAAATTGTAAGGCAAGGACTGGGGGTTGCTGAGACACACAGTTATCTCTCTCTAAACATTTACATTAATATGATGGCTAAAATTAATGTCTTTCTTCCCATGGCAACAGGGAAAATAAAAACAAATTTAGGAAAGAGATGAGTTAACTTGCAGAAATAAATGCCTAGAGAAGTTATTGTCATTTTGAGTAAGAGGTTTGTGACTGACCTTGTATTGAAAAAACAGTTTGATTGTCTCCTTCTATAAATTAGAGACTACTGTGTGGAGTAAAGCCTAACTTGGGGATGGTAGAGAGCTTTCAATCAAATTAAAAATAATCAGTTGAGACAAAGCCTATGAATCATGACTTTCATTGTCCTAGCTGAGACCCTACTTGAATTTTGAGAGATGACAACCATTGTAGATCAGACAACAATGCATAAATCTCAAAATACTGCTTGAGGACTATTGGATAGTTTTTGGCAAATACAGAAAAAGTGTGAAAGCCGCAACCTGCACAGCTAGGGTTTAGGATCTGGAGAAGGGCCACGCACAAATGAATACACTAGACAAGAAATATGAATTTGGAAATTACAGACAAAGAACCTCTCTCAAGTGGAAAGGTTTCACTGGGGCCCAGGCCCTGTTAGCTTTTATTCAATTTTATAATACACATCTTGCCCTTAGTCAGGCAGGCAATTCCAATAGCAGACAAACTATCTAAAAGGTCAGTAAATATTAGTAAAGATACACTT
This sequence comes from Corynorhinus townsendii, assembly GCA_026230045.1. Lineage (NCBI taxonomy): Eukaryota > Metazoa > Chordata > Mammalia > Chiroptera > Vespertilionidae > Corynorhinus > Corynorhinus townsendii. The sequence continues at coordinate 73,449,121 of JAPDVU010000003.1, read as the reverse complement.
TGAGACTATTAGGTCAGGAAATTGCTTGAGCCACCATTGTCTCAACAGAACTATCGGTGCATAGCTTTTAGCCCTTGCCAAAGCTCAAGGTCCATCAGCCTTCTCATTTCCCTGTTTGCACTTTCATGATAGTGTAGACAATGGATAGCTTGCAGCAAAAAAAGTAAAGTGCATCCACATCATACTTGGACAAATGAAACGAGTTTGCTAATTATATACAACTAGAGGCCTGGTGCATAAATGCATGCATGAGTAGGGTCCCTAGGCCTGGCTGGCAATCAGAGCCAATGAGGGCCTTCCTTCATTCCACGCCACCCCCTGGTGGTAAGCGTACATCACAGGGAGTGATCAAAGTCCTGGTTTCCCTGTCGAACTCCTGAGGGTACACTTTGCATATTAGCCTTTTATATATATAGATTTCAAATTATCCACTTAGTTACTTTGCAAAAATGTAAAAGCAAGAAAAAGAAAATATTTCAAAAGAAAAGTTCAGATGGAAAGAAGTTTTTCACATACAAAAATTACTCCATGGAATATAATTTTTCATAACAAATACATTTTCCTAGATGAAAAGGGGAATAAGTGAGATTGTTGAACAAAAAAAAATCAGATGCACAAATATAAATGGTATAATAATATTGATAAGCTTGGTAAATATAAGGAAAATATATTTAAAGAAATAATATAACAACAAAGATGAAAATTATGTATACTTTATACCTAACTTTGTATATATTACTGTGTATGTATCTCTAAATCCAATTAAGAAAATAAAATTATGCTAAGATTGTGGATTCATAGGTTCATTCATATACTATTTTCCTAGGAAAATGTCCAAGAGAACTTCCTACACAGGCCATGGTTAGGTGTGGTAATAGGAGCAGGAATTCAGAGGCACATTAGGGTCTATCAGTGTAAAATTCAGTGGGTATGAGGTGGTAATGTTGGCAAATTGTGTAATACCATGACACCAAAACATCACTACGTTGTTCTACATACAGCAACTTAAATAGGACTTTAAAAATTAGTTGATAAAAGTTAAAAATATATATGTGTGTGTGTGTGTGTGTGTGTGTGTGTGTGTGTGTATATATATATATATATATACACACACACACACATATATATAGTATAAGAGCATGAAAGTAATAAATGTTCATAAAACAATAAATGTATACATCTATTGTTTTCAGAATACACACTTGCCTATGTTCACATTTTAATATTTCAGGGTGAGTTCGGTTGTGCAAAAGCAAATAATGGGAAGCAGTAGATGGAGATAGAAATAAAGCAGTATTGAAACAATTAAGTTATGCCTTACATGGATCTACAAGGCAATTGGGCTATGACTAGAGTGGTTGATTAGCTTAATATTGTGCACCTGTCATTCAAAGGAAAGATACAGAAAAAAAGTTACATATCTAAAAGATGGATGTTATCTTTTAATATTCAGTGATGTAAGTTCTGCACTTATTTCTGTTTAAGTAAATATTTATTCTATGGATATTCAACAAACACCAGATAACTTACTAGTCCTGTCTTTGTCCCCCATCACATGTGCATACACAAACATACACACTTGCCACCAATAACTACATACAAAATGTTTTTTGCAATTTTTCCCCTCATCACACAGCATACATACATAATCAATGGTTAGTTGCTATTGAACTATAAACTTTGCATCTTAATTTGCTGTTATTTTTAAAGATGCTATACCACATGTGAGAATGCAGTCATAGAATATTTTGTTAAATATATTGACAGTTAATTTTGTGACTTAAGAGATTATTTTGGAAAAAATCAATATTAAATTTTCTAAAAATTATTTTTCCCTCTTGATTATGTTTAACTTCAATATTATCTAGTTCTTTTTATCTTTTGGTAAATACTTGAAATTAAATATATGCTTTTAATAAGAGAATAATCATTCAAAATGTCCCAAGTGATACAAGCTAGGCATGTTTCCATCTTTGGATCTTTGCACTTCCTGTTCTGTCTGCTTAGTACTATTTTCATAGTTTTCCACATGAAGCCCTTTTACCATTTCTTCAAATGTTTGCTTCAAAGGTACATTATCAGCAAGGCATTCCCTGTTCACCTCATTAAAAATGAACTTGCTTCAAAACTCTGTTCCACTTACTTCTTATTTACTTGTTTGTTTGATTGACTGTTTGTTTGTGCTTATTTATTTATTTATGAGTTTTTCTGCTTTATTACGGGCAAGTACCATGAAGACAATTTTTTAAAATCAATCTCCAAAACCTGCAAGTGTACCTAATACATATGAGCTATATAAAAAGCCTTTGCTGAACGAATGTTAAAACTGTATTTTAAAGTAAAAGAAAATAAATAATGAACATCTTGTTTAGAAATACATATATGTATGATAAAAGTTTATTTTTTGCTTACTTAGTCCATTGTAAGAATTTTCTCACTTATTATACCACCCTTAGTGTCTTAGATTTTATAATATAAAACAACATGAATATAATTTTACAACCACTTCAGACGGAATGCATCAATAACAGATAAAATGGCTATACTATATGGAATTCCCTTTTGAGAGAAATTGTCTTCTTGAGCGATTTGATAGACTTGACCTTTGACCGTCAGCAGCATACTGCTTCAATTAAATGATTTATGTTTAGCATAATATGGCTTATAGTCTGTTATACTATTTTAATACAAATATTTGACATTTTAAGGAAAACAAAGAAGTTTAAGCTCTAAAAATTATGATTAGCATGATACCCTTCAAATTCTGAGTCACAAAAGCAGGCTTCTTCAAAGCATGGCTCAAATTAACTCCATCTTATTTCACATACCAATCCACACCCTTTCACGTGGAGGAAATAAAAAGTACCAATCTGTTATAGGCCAAGAAATGACATTATAGAAATGTTTTGGGAGTAATAAAAATAACTTGCAACATAATTCTGAGAAAATTATAGCCTTTTAAAGTGTGTCATCCAAAGTACTTCCTCACATGGTCTAATAAGCTTAAAAGTTGAAAATTTATATGCAACATATCATCTCTCATGCACCCAAGGAGACTCTCAATTACTGGAGTAAATGTAGAGTTTAAGTAGCCTGAGTGACTGCTTAAAATATTTATTACTTATCATGGATTCTTAAGCCTAATATATAGGGCATTTTTATAATAATTTGTGTAAACTTCAGAATATATGTCACCTAGGTTTTTAAATGTGACTAATTGATGAAATAGTTTATTAAAATTGCAGAGGCAATAAACATAAAGAAAATAATGCTAGTTTACTATCATTACATACTCACAAAGTCATGAAATTGGCATCTTAAATGGGAACAGTGGCATTTCTGCAAATATTCAGCACCAAAACCAATTTTGATAAAAGAGGTTAAGAGTGGAGAATGATATTTTGTGAGCTCTGTTGGAAAAACTAGTAGTTGCTTACTTCCAAATCAATTGTATACTTGAATCCATGATATAATGTGATTTTTTTTGGTAATGTATGTGGCACATATATTTTATTTTATGAATTAAAAATTATGATGGTTGTATTTCAATAATTAAAAATAAAGTATAGGATCTTTCTCATATATATGCCTGATCTCTCAAAATATTTATTTTCTTTTTTTAAAATATATTTTATTCATTTTTTACAGAGAGGAAGGGAGAGGGATAGAGAATTAGAAACATCAATTAGAGAGAAACATCTATCAGTTGCCTCCTGCACACTCCCTACTGGGGATGTGCCCACAACCAAGGTACATGCCCTTGACCGGAATTGAACCTGGGACCCTTCAGTTTCCAGGCCCACGCTCTATCCACTGAGACAAACCGGTTAGGGCTCAAAATATTTCTAATGTAGTAACCTTACACAGTTTAAAAAAATGATCACAAGTTTCCTGAAGATTTTCTTTATTTTTAAATAAATATTAAAATAATATTTTAAAATTGTCTATTGAAGACAAACATGATCTTTCAAACTACTTATTTTCTACTTCTGATTGAATAATTTCTACTAAAATTTTTCTTAATTTTGCAAGTGAAAGGACTTTTAGGGATGAAACAGTCATGTTAGGGATTTTTAGGAATAAAGAGGGTCCATTGCTGGGGGAAGGCATAGGTGAGGGCTTGGAGCTGCCAAAAGACATACATTCACAGAGGAAAATAAAAAAAGGGGGTGCCACAGGATAAGGGGAGAGGAAGACATCCATTCAAAGAACAGAGAGAAAAGCCACTGAGTATGGAAGAACAAAGAAACAAACTTTCACAGATGATAGAGAAATGCTGACAAATGGGAGAAAGAGGAAACAGATTTTCACAGGAGATCGAGAATTCTACCACTGAAGGAGGAGATATAGAGGGGAGCACCACATGGGGTTTGGGCTTTGAAGCTGCTATTCTGCAAAAGAGTGACATATTAAAGGCAGTATGAAGAGACAAAGAACTGCAGCCTTTATAAACCTTAACAAAAAGGAGCTTAGTGGGTTACCCTCTTGGGACGCCCTCTCTACATGGGAGTCTGTATTTGCTTCCAATAAATTTCCACCCTTTCCATCTACCATCTTTTGTCCGTGGCTTCATTCTTCAAATCCATCTGGACAAGAACCCAGGAAAGAAATCACCCTTGCATCCTGCTCAGGAAAGACAACCCGACTCACAAGTATCTCACTAAAATATTTATTGACATAATCATCTTATGTTGAAATATATTCATGTGTAAGTTGGATATATAGAATATCCATTCTCAAATTGACACACACACAAAGAAAAAACAACCAAAGTTGACAGAAGTCATTCTCATATTTCCCTTCCTCTGAGTAAGTCTATTACAACCTTTTCACCCCAAGGAGCGGCTTTGAGAATGGTGTAATTCAACTTTGCATTTATGATTATTTTAAACTAGAGACCTGGTGCATGAAAATCCATGCACTGGATGGGGGTTCTCTCAGCCTGGTGTGCCCCCTCTCATAGTCCAGGAACGCTCAGGGGCGGGAGATGACCTGGGTAAGGAGACAACCTATCACACCTCTGCTGCTGCTACTGCCAGCAGCACAAGCCTCAGCTGGCCCTGGTTACCTGAGCCTCGGGCGGCCCTGGGTGGCTCGGGGGCTGAGGGGACTGGGGGACTCTGGAGGTAGGTGTGCTGGCGGGGCTGAGGGGACTGGATGCCACCATTTGTGGCTGTGGGCGCCGCCATCTTTGAGGGTGGGGCAGTCAATTAGCATATCCCCTCCTTATTGGCTGTAGGAGGTGCCATCTTTGCGATGGTGTGAGGCTCAATTAGCATATTCCCTCTTTATTAGATAGGATGGTCCTTTAATCTGGTGGTAAATAGGATTTTTCCATGCCAGTGATGTCAAAGCAGACTTTGTGATATTACAGAAGCCATGTTCAGAAGCAGCTGGGAAACAAGCAGTAATTGAGCATATTTAAAAATCCACCTCATGTATGAGCAGATTTCAATCTCTGCTGTTTTTAAGGTCCACTGAATTGTGAAATGGCTGCTTCATTCACACAGATGTTAATATCTCCAGGCTATTCTGTTGCTTTGTAGCTTCTCATTTACATATCTGTAGTAAGTTTGGTGTTCCTGAAGTGAGATACAGCTCCTTGTCACTACCCTTTGTTATAATACAGCATGTTTGGGACAAAATACAAGCAACTATAATTACAGCTCATTAAGGCTTAAGAAGAAAAATAATAAGGAACATAGCCATAGGTGTTCAGGTGACAGTGCTTCATTAGTTCTTCTACTGTTTAAAGCTGATGCCTATCAATTACTCATTCAAATGAAGTTTAAACATTTTTATACTTTATCTTTTTTCACTCTAATTGTGTAAACAGTATCAGATGATACTTTCAGAGAGTTAATTTTTATTTTTATATGCTTAGCATAGTTTTAATATAGATATCTATGTTGAGCAATTCCCAAGCAATTTAAAAACCATTAAAGCAAGTAAAATTTAAGGATAGATCAGAGGTTAAGAAGCCATAACATAGATAATTTTGTTACATATTCAGCGACAAAGTTGCCGTTTCTGATGAGGTTGAGCATATAAATATCTGAACCACATTGCCTGCCACACAGTTGGCATTCTTCAGTTAAATCTACCACCTTTCTTTACACAATCAGTTAGTTTACTCCCAAGCCTCTACTCTAGTAAACTAAACATATATTGACTGTGAGCTGCTCAATCCTGGCCTTCATGAAGATATATTTAATTGTTTTCTCATCCCAATACTAATAAAAGTGCTACTTTTCATTTTGGCTTTCCACAAATATGCTCAAATTATACTCTCGAGACCACCTTCTACTCCTATTGGTCTTCAATTTCCTTAAGCAGGTTTTGCCAAATTGTGTTTATATTTCTATTGAAAGAATGATTTTTGTGAATGTAATTTAGATATTCCTGATGTTGATATTATTATTTTAAATTACCCTTCCACATTTATATATAGTTTTCAATGGGAGTGATCTTTTATGCAGGTTTGAAAAGAATGTAGAAAAAACATATTGAGAACTTCATAGAAAAATAGAAAACGGTAATATTGTAAAGATTAGGTTAAACTGGTCATTTATGACTATTGAAAATATAGGTATATGTATATATATATTTCAGACTAGAAGAATTATATTTTATTTTCTTCATTAAATTACCAAGTTCAGAAATACATATACTAATCTTTTTATTTATTATATCAATATGTAATATTTTAATGTACTTAATATGGATATCAAATCCATATAATTAAAATATACTCATATACTTAGAATACATATACTTACTGGATATAAATTAATAGTACAGCATTAATATAAAGGTACACAAGTGTATATATTTTAATTATGCATACACTTTATTTAAAATATATATACTTTAAAAAAAAACAAATAATTAAGAGCTGAGCTTCCAATGCATATACTTAGAAAGATCTGATTCAATACACAATTTTCCAGTTATCAGGCAATACTAATAGTATATATTTAGTATTTATAAAGTGCTTTTGATACTAATTTTCCACCATTATCTTATGTAAAAAAGAGCTTAGGGATAAAATATATGTTTTCTCACTTTTCAGTGGACTATTCCATAAGCTGACTTTCTAGTTTAAAAAAAAATTAAATTTTCATTGGATCTGCATTCCTGGAACCAAGTTTTGGTAATCTGACCCCTAATTCCTTTGACCTTAAGTCCTGTTTCACCCAATGCCATAACTCAGAATTACTCCTGATAATTACAAAGCAGTTTAAAAGAACTATAGCCTGAGAGAAAAATTCCTCAAGTTATTCTTATTTCAGACTAGAGTCCTGGTGCACAAAATTCATGCACGCAGGGGGGCATCCCTCAGCCCAGCCTGCACCCTCTTGTAGTCCAGGAGCCCTTGAGGGATGTCCAACTGATGGCTTAGGGGGAGCAGACCTAAGCCAGCAGCCTGACATCCTTAGCACTGCTGCGGGCCTCTCCCACCACTGCTGCTGCACTCACCAGCTGTGAGCTGCTCTTCTGGCTGAGCAGTGATCCCCCTGTGGGAGTGCACTGACCACCAGGGGGCAGCTCCTGCGTTGAGCATCTGCCCTTGGTGATCAGTGTGCATCATAGCGACCGGTTTTTCTTCTATTCGGTCAATTTGCATATTAGCCTTTTATTATATAGGATTTCCAGCGCATGTCATATGTCCTGGCTGGCCAGTCGGTCAGGAAGATGTATGGTTGGTCACTTAGCCTTTTATATATAGAGATGTTACTTATAATTTTGCATTCCTAGAGCTACTTTCATTCCAGACTAGCTGGCCACAAAATGTGGGCATTTCATAACTACTTTTCAGCACAATAATTCACTAGAATGACTCATAGAATTCAGGAAAGACTATACCAAGTGATTAGTACAGTAAAAACAGAAACAAATTAGAACCAAAGGAAGAGACACATAAGTTGAAGTCTGAGAGCCTCTGTTGTCTTCTGAGATGCTTTATATATCCTACCATCAATGTGTGGGACTACATACATTAACCTAAAAATAAAAGACCAAAGTGAAAGGAAACAAATGTTTATTTAAGATCCAAAAAATAGCTATTCTTAAAGCACTGATTCAGGCAGAAACAAAATAGTGATCAATTAGGAAGTGAAGGAAAGGGGTATTTATAATAAACAAATGGAGAATATTTATATGAATAGAAGGAAAAAATTTCTATGGGAATTAAGCTGAGGAAGGAATTCCTTTGGGTGTAGATAAGCTAACATAGTGATGTCAGTACTAAAGAATGAGTTTATTTTCATTACCATAGTTATAATGTCTGCTTTCCTATTAGCTTTGCAAACAGTTGTTTGGGATGTAATGCTGCCTTGGGCCCAGTCCAAAAGTTAGTTTGCCCATCTTCAACATTTTAAAGGTTTGAGGAGTAAGTGTTTAAGGAAGTTCCTCTGGGATGGCAGCTCCAATTCCATTTTGAAGTGGCTCCTTTTATATTATTTATTACAGTAAGAAGCATTACTGATGCAAGAAGCTCATTGTACCTTCAACGCAAGAATTTTTATTAAAGCTTAATAAAGTAGGTATGATTGATTCTTTACCCATGTGGTTGAACTCAATCTGTAGTCCTCCTCCCCTCTGAAGAGGTCTCATATGGCACAAGATCCAACTATCAACTCAGAAGTTGCTCTGTCTGGTGTGGCCAGCCCCATTCTGTGACATCTCAATAGCATAACTATTGACATGATGAGTTACTTTATTAGCATGATCTATTAGGTGTGATTAGAGGGGCCCACCATAAATAACAGAAACTCATCATTTAGAAATTCAAAGGGTTTAGAGCTTATCTTCCAGGAGCTGTGACAATAGATAGACGTTTTGGGGAGGCCAAATTCCTTTTACAAAATGATGTACCAGGAATTCAAATTAGAGCCTTATCTCTATTTTAACTTGACTCCTGTTAGCAACTGCTTTAGTCAACCAGAAGTCAAGTTCCAAATCTCAAACTCTAGCCATGCCAAGCCTTTGTGGGCATGTGCTTCATTTACATTCATCATTCTATGGAAAGTCAAGCTTTCTTTTTGACAATTGAAATGATAAAGATAGATATTAGAGAGATGATAGATTAGATGAATGATAAGTAGATATCAGCTAAAAAAAAGCAAACAAAAATTTTACTTGAAAGTCCATGTAAGTGACATTTATAATTGTAATTTAAAAAAATATTCTCTAGTTATTTGAAGTGCTACAACTTCCATCTTTATTATTATTTCATAGTTGAAAAAATCTATAAAAATTTAGAATTTTACAATTTGGTTATAATTGAATGATAAATGTTTGCTAAACTAATTCATTATTCTTGGTTGATAGGCCTCTTTTTGTTATGGGGAGAACATCATACATCCCTTTCCCTTTCAATAATTTGAGTACTCATGGTTTCTATATCTAAAGTATCTTCCTATGAATAATATATGGATCCATTCATAGCAACCATATTCATTGCTTACATTAATAATACAATAGAGTTTAAAATAAAATAAATGGCTTATTAAATGAACTGTGTCAAAAACAGAATTGGGAACTATAGCAGACTAGACAGTTACTCTGAGAGTTTTGTAGTTAATGGCTAATGTCTGCTGTCATGTGTACATACCTTCTAGTTACATGGAGTCTTAGACTGTAATTATGTTTACTGTGGTTCCTTATTTGTGTTTAAAATTGCTTTTAAAAATGTATTTAAAGTTTGAAAAACTGCTTAGGTCCTGAGTCTTGTGGGTAAGTTATCGGGGGAATGTTGCCTATATCATTAGTAGACAGTGGATAACAACTGAATAAATTTACAAACTATGAAGCTCTGTACTCAAGGATCTTGAGCAATGCAGCTCCCTGAAATGTTCTATCCTTAGGAACTCTTTACTATAAAATATATGTATGCATATAAATATAAATTCATGCAAATTAAAGAATTTTTAAGTAGGACAAAAGTCAAGAAAAACTTTAATTTAAGGCTGGGACATTTGAAATCTGAAGTATCTACTGCCTACTTAGAGTTTGAAATTGACAGATCAAGAGATATAGCCTTCTGAACTAAGTTGTGTGGAAGGGAAACAGGGATAGTCTAAATAAAATTTGGCTGTAAACAACAGAATAGGCCTGGTGTAGCCAGCAAGATCAAATCTGTAAACATAGCTACCAGTGTTACTAGTTTGTTTAAAGCCATGGTCAGCAAACTGCAGCTCACGAGCCACATGCGGCTCTTTGGCCCCTTGAGTGTGGCTCTTCCACAAAATACCACGGCCTGGGCGAGTCTATTTTGAAGAAGTGACATAAGGACCTGTGAGACATTGAAACGGGGACTCAGAACTGTTGGACATTGAAATTGGGACTCAAACATTTTTTTGTTTTGTCTTGTTTTGTTATTATATGTTTATTTCTAGTCTGCAAAGGCAAAACTTTTTAAAGGAAAGGAATGGTGGGAAAAAGATACAGAGGCAAAGAAGTATTGAACAGACTGTCAAACTACATTGGGAAGACAGGGGAGGTTGGGCGAGGGGGGCTGTAAGAGACCAACCGAAGGACTTGTACGCATGCATATAAGCACAACCAACGGATATAAGACACTGGGGCGGGGGGGGAGGGCGGGCAGGTGAAGGCATGTACTAGGGGGTAGGGGAGGTCGGGGGGAGGTCAATGGGGAAACAAAGGAGACATATGTACTACTATTTGTAATACTTAAAACAATAAAAAAATTTTAAAAAAATAAAAATAAAAAATGAAAAAAAGAGAAGTTTAAATTTAAAAAACTTGGTTCTCAAAGAAATTTCAATCATTGTATTGTTGATATTTGGCTCTATTGACTAATGAGTTTGCCGACCACTGGTTTAAAGAAATAATATAGCCTGGAGATTATATGTGACTATATGTATATATGTGTACACACACACACACACACACACACACACACACACACACACACACATATATATATATACAGATGTCTTTTCATCTTATACTTAGTACTTAGTATCTTATCTTTTCATCTTATACTTACTTAGTATCTGATGCTTTTATATGTATGCACTACTTTAAATGCATTTTTGTTTCATCTTATACTTACTTAGTATCTGATGCTTTTATATGTATGCACTACTTTAAATGCATTTTTGTTTGAGTTTGCTCACTGGTTCCCGATAGGCTTCATGTTACAGATAAAGACTGAGTGCCTTACCATGTGGTAGGCTGTATCACTATTAGTCCATTCCAATTCACTTTCCTGCAGTGCCTGTCCTTGATAGTATTTCCCCACCCCATTAATGTCAGAGTTGAATTTGTGACCTTCTCAGTAAAATATGAGAGAAAATGGCATAGGTCACTTTGGAACAGAAGCTTTAAGAGCCAGCATGCCCTCTGCCAATTTCCTCCTGCCAGGACTACCAGAAGAGCTCCAGATAAAGGCGGCTCCATCAGCTGGGACCCAAAGTTAAAATGACAAGGGACAGCTGCAGCTGAGCTGCAATAGATATGTAACATGAATGGAAATGTAACCTCTGTTGTGATAAGCTACAAAAATCCTGCCATTGTTTGTTGCTGAAGCATAATCCAGCTGATTCTGAGAAATACAATTTGACTTCTGGTGTTGGTCATGATCTGGTTCTTTGTCACTCCATCCCTGTAGTATATCATCACTAATTCTTTCCACATCATCAATCAGTAGTATGCTATTCAGAACATTCTAAAAATAGTACAGCCAGTGAGGTCATTTTAAAAGACAAGTTTGATAGTTTTGTAACCCTAAACAAATCAATTTAAAAACTTCCCATTGTTCTGAGGTTAGAGAGTCTCTCATGCTCTAACCCTCACTTAGCTGCAGCTACCACCTGATCATTCACTAGTGTCACCCAGGTTCCTCTGCTCCAGCAATGGCCCTCTTGCTTCCTTGGTTACTCCAATCACGCTCCTTTTAGCCATGGTAACATTGTCCAACATCTGCCTAGCATACATACCCCACTTTAATTTGGCGTTCTACTACTCTACTTTCAGATCTTAACTGAGTAATCACTCTCAGAGAAGCACTCCAACTTCCTGAGAAGAATAAAAAATCATAATCACTTCTGAAGTCTCAAAACTGGATAACAGAATTGATAGAATATGAGCTGTACATAGGTACTCAAATTGGAAATAAACACTCTCATTTTTATTTCTTATTAGTGGTGTGTGTATTAGGTCACAATTGTGTATGACATATTGTGTACAATAGTTTGCATATCCTGACTCAGATTCTTAAAAAGTATATGAGGCATTTTCTCTTTATCACACTCATGGGTTTCAAAGATGTGGTTATTTGCCAAATATCAATTAGCATTCAGAGCTAGAATTCACATTTCTCTTCTGTCAAAATTTTCTTTTCAGTATGAGATTTGTTTGAAGAAACCAAACAGAGCTCAATTTATGGATTAAAGTTATTGTTTTATATTTCTGAATGAAAGCCAGAGAAAACATTTGAAATTTATAATTATTCTGTAACTTGCTGAATTACTTTGATGTTAGCAATTAAATACTGTTTTTCCCCCCTCCCCTGAATCTTTTATCTCTGCTTTGAATCTGTGTGATATTTTATGTCAGTTCTGGTAGTAATTCAAATGGGCTGCATTCCTTAGTTTAGAAGATGTCATTCGACTGGCTGGTCTCAAGTTCCTAAGTGAGCCTGCTTCTTACTAGACCTCTGTGCTGCCTTGGCAATTGTTCTGCTGATAATTAATCTCTCCCCAAATTCCCACAGTCTGCAGATGTATCATGTTTCATACATGTATCATGTCAAGTTGGACAGCAGTGCTATGAAAATGAACTAGGAGACTGAAAGAGACAGTTCTGTGATATCTTGCTTAGAATTCAATCTTGACATTTTAATGCTTATTTTACACTAATTAAAAATAAAAATAGTCCTAAATCGACACTTTTTGAAAGAGGACATGAGGAAGGTCAAGAGACATATGAAAACCTGTTCAAAGTCTCTAATCATCTAAGAGATGCAAATCAAAGTGACAATGAGGTACCATCTCACACCTGTCAGAATGGCTATCATCAACAAATCAACAAATGACAAGTGCTGGCGAGGATGTGGAGAAAAAAGAACCCTCTTGCACTGCTGGTGGGAATTCAGACTGGTACAGCCACTGTGGAAAATAGTATGGAGTTTCCTCAAAAAAATTTAAAAAGGAACTCCCATTTGATCCAGTAATCTCACTTCAAGGAACATATCCCAAGAAATCAGAAACATCAGTCAGAAAGGTTATGTGCACCCCTATGTTCATAGCAGCACAATTCACCATAGCTAAGATTTGGAAACAGCCTAAGTGCCCATCAGTAGATGAGTGGATTAAAAAACTGTGGTACGTGTACATAATAGAATACTACACTGTTGTAAAAAAGAAGGAACTCTTACCATTTGCAACAGCATGGATGAACCTGGAGAGCATTATGCTAAGCGAAATAAGCAAGTCGGAGAAAGATAAATATCACATGATTTAACTCATATGTGGAATATAATGAACAACAAAAACTGAAGAATAGAGCCAGAGTCACTGAAGCATCAAACAGACCATCCAACCTAAGAGGGAATGCAGGGGACAGGGTGTGTGTAACAAATCAACCAAAGGACTTGTACGCATATATATGAGCATAACCCATGGACACAGACAGTAGAGGGGGTGAGGGCATGTGCTGGGCAAGGGGAATTGCCTGGGGGAAAGTCAATGGGGGAAAAAGGAGACTTACATAATACTTTAAACAATGAATAATTTAAACTTTAAAAATCTAAATGCCAAAAAACATCATTTACTAAAATAATTCAATGGATAATTCAGTTATCCTTTAATTATCAGATCAACTAATACAAAACAGTGTATCACATTGACTTAACTAGCTAGCTGTGTCATTATAAATCTTATTGATAATTCAAATAACTTTTCTGTGTTAGTACTAAGCATGTATATTTCCTTTAGCAGTTAGAAATGAGTGTATGGTTGCCACAGATATGTGGAAAAACACAAAAAAGTTCCAATATATACCGAGTGGCCAGATTATTATGATCTCTGAATGTATAATAATCTGGCCACTCAGTGTATATCCTATATAATAAAAGGCTAATATGCAAATTGTCCCCTTGACCAGTTCAACCAGCAGCTAGGCTGGCCAACTGCACATGTCCCCTACCCCTGGTCAGGCTGGCCAGACCTCACCCATGCGTGAATTCATGCACCAGGCCTCCTTTTATCCTATCTAATAAAAGAGTAATATGCAAATTGACTGTAACTCCGCTACACCCACAAGCTATTCACACCAGCCAATCAGGAGCGAGTATGCAAATTAACCCAACCAAAATGGCTGAGGCCATGGAGCGAGCAGGAGGCTTGGGTTTCCTTGGCAATGGAGGAAGCCAAGCTTCCCACACACCCTGGCTGGCCCTGGACTCCACTCAAGGCTACAAAGTTTCAATTATAGAAAATAAATAAATCCCAACAAAAATGGTGGCAGCCATGGAGTTGGAGAGATCAGGAGGCTTGGGTTTCCCCAGTGATGGAGGAAGCCAAGCTTTCTGCCCGCCCTGGCCTCTGCTCAAGGCTACAAAGTTTCAATTATAGAAGATACGTAAATCCCAGATACCAGAGCCTCCTTTTGGGTCCCTGAGGGAGGGTGTGTGTGTGTGTGTGTGTGTGTGTGTGTGTGTGTGTGTGTGTGTGTGTGGCTGGCCTGCAAACCACCACAGGCCCCTCACCCAGGCCACCCCATGCCCCAAGGAAGCCCCCACCCTGATCTGGGACACCCTTCAGGGCAAACCAGCTGACCCTCACCCGTGTCCTATCTAATAAAAGAGTAATATGAAAATTGACCATCACTGCAACACACAAGATGGCTGCCCCCATGTGGACACCAGATGGCCACCACAAGATGGCCAGCAGAGGAGGGCAGTTGGGAGGGACCAGGTCTGCAAGGGAGGGCAGTTGGGGGCAATCAAGCTTGCAGGAGAGGGCAGTTAGGGGTGACCAGGCTGGCAAAGAAGGCAAGTTGGGTGCGACTAGGCCTGCAGGGAAGGCAGTTGGGAGAAACCCAGGCCTGCAGGGGAGAGCAGTTAGGGAGGACCAGGCCTGCAGTGGAGGGCAGTTAGGGGAAATCAGCTGGCAGGGGAGCAGTTAGGCATCAATCAGGCTGGTAGGGGAGTTGTTAGGGGGTGATCAGGCTGGCAGGCAAAAGTGGTTAGGGGCAATCAGGAAGGCAGACAGGAGAGAAGTTGGGAGCCAGCAGCCAGCAGGCTAGCATTCCTGGATTTAATGGGCAGTGGGACATCCCTTGAGGGGTCCCATATTGGAGGGTGCAGGCTGGGCTGAGGGATACCCCCCCCCCAATGCACGAATTTCGTGCACTGGGCTTCTAGTGTATACACACACACACACACACACTCTGAGTGGCCAGATTATTATGTGTTCAGAGATCATAATAACCTGGCCACTCAGTGTAAGTCCATATAGTTTATTTTGGAGTTGCATGAAACATAATTGGGGAGATGAGAACGTGGGAAGTGAAACTAGAAAAGCAAGGGAGCAAAAAAGTAATTTGTTGCTTTGGTATGTGTGGCTCACTTGGTTAAGCGCAGTTCTGTGTACTGAAATGTTGCTAGGGCAGGCACATGCCCTGCAGCCTGGTCAGGGTGTATGAGGGGAGGTATCATGGTTCTCTCTCATGTTGATGTTTCTCTCTCTCTCCCTCCCCCTTTCTCTCTCTAAAGTCAATAAAAACATTTTTTAAATTAGAGAATATGTTATTAATCCCATAGGAACATTTTTTTAGAAATGCTGGAGAACACTTGAATGGTGAGGGTTCTGTGGGATTTAGGTTGAAACTATTTGTGTAAACTTGGAGGCAAGAGACCGAGAGAGTAAAAAATAGAGAGAGCGCTTGAGTGGAGAGCGGTATTGAGTGGAGTGGTAATTCACTGTCACATTTTGCCTTTTTGGATTCTGGGCAGAATGGACTTCTATTCTTCTAGAGTGAATAAACAGAGACAGCTGCTGAAACTGGTTTCTTGAAATGGGACAGAGGGCTATGGGCAGGGTGTTGACATAGTCTCCTGCACGCTGACTGGTGCCTTTAGTATGTGTGTCTCTATTAGAAGTGCGCCTCCCGTACTGAAAAAGAACCTAAAAGATGGGAACTTTAATCAGAATCCAAATTCTGTTTTTTCATTGATAACCATAATGGGCTTGGATGTCCTAATTGGTATGTAATGTGTTTCTCAGGTACGATTAATCTTGATTCACAGAGATACTCGCAGTGGAACACAAACAGGATTCATCTGCCCTCCCCTGCATCGTGAGAACTCAGCTCCTTTGCCACCTCTGCCAAGTCATTCTCTGACTAAGTGGTGTTTCAGGACTTGGCATACTCTTCTCTCCTCCTTGCCAGCTCCTTTTCAGGAGGGTGGTATCTTGTGTTATAATCCAAACTAATAGTGGCAAATTTAACACCAACAGCCACTGGAAAACGGATGATGCCTCAGACACCCTTGTCCCTCTGAATGACCTTTTTAAAGTCGGTCCTTAAAGGCCCACATTAAAGTTGCAACCATGTGCGTTTTATTGTGATTGGCTTAAATAATGAGAATCTGTGATTCTCAATGTCTCAACCCACATTTTTTAAAATTCTTCTTGCAGGCCTACTGTCTTATATACTAGTAAGTAATTGGGGGCTTGGTCAGAAGTAGTATAAGTAAATTATGTTTTATTAAGTGTCTGTTAATCATTCTTCCTTTAAAGTCTATCCTTAAAAGAGGTGTATGTGCCCCTTTTAAGGATAGACTTTGACTTACCATAGAACTTCTTACTCAGGTTTCATGACCTTCCCAAATAGTCATTTTGTAATACCTAAACATACTGCAATCCCAGGATACACAAAGGTCAATCAACTTGCCCTGATTGTGCTGTGATACTAAAATTCTATGAATCTCTGTTTCTGCCTTGCTTGCACTGAAGTGTGTGCTGGCTTGTGAAACTTTATTGTGCCTTAGCTGGGAAGGAAAATATTTATGAATATCAGGCTAAACACACCTGAACAGCAATATAGTGAATTAAACCTTCATTAGTCTCTGGTATAAAGTGATTCTATGTTTTTCAAATGTCAAAACCAAAATGATGTACGGGTCAGTTTAATGACTTCTGAGAGGATAAACTGGGAAAGATTCTCTGTGAGTTTGTTGCTGACAGTTTATCATGACTGGAACAGAATGTCTTCTGTTCATGAATTTTGAACATGGATAAACTGGGTGTCCTTATGTTCTCCTTTAACTAAGAGGGTGTTGCTGACCGCCCACATTTCATATCCATCATAAGATGAAACCCCATTAGCAACGTTCACCTCAGAATTTGTACTTGTCAGTGGAATGATCCCCTGTCTTCCCTGTGAGATTGTGGAAAGATGTGTTGAATATACTTAAAGCAATAGTGCAATGTTGTGATAAACTCATTAGCATTACCTCTACTTCAAGAACTTTCGTATCATCTATAATATAGGATGTACTGATACAGATTCTCATTAAAATCTTAGCAGTACCCCAATACTCAGCAATTTATTCTTCTTTGTGTGCTAGAGGGCACCACAAATGTGTTTTTGTTTCTGACAAAGCATATGAATTTTTCTGTATATTTATTTTCCTCATACTTTCCCCGATGTCTTCACGATGCTTGTCTGAATGGGACATCACAGGTACAGCTGTTCTGAAACAATAAGAAGTACTTCCAAAAAGAAAGTGGAGTCTTGGAGGGTCAGACACTAGTTCCATTTAATTGGATTTTATAAAAAACCAAACACATTGAAAAGTAGAATGCTTTCTGATGGATTTTGATTGGCTGTGCTTGGAGAGGGTGCAGGCTGGGCTGAGGGACACCTCCCCGCAACCCCTGTGCACAAATTCCGTGCACTGGGACTCTAGTACAAAAATAAAACTGGAAGTCGCCTTCAGTTTACTTAGTGTTTCTTGTCTTCAGAGTAAAATACAACTGAGTCTTCCCCAAGATTGAGAATCTTATTCCTAATGACCTTGAGAAAAGAAGACTCCATAACTTTTCAAAATTATATCTGCTATTTATCAAGCTGCAATATTGACTTTTTTAACCTGTATCTGAAGATTAGGCTTATCTTATCTGATTTTTTCTCCCATTCAGTGAAGATGGGAAAATATTTCTGTGTCTGGGATTTTCTTTGTCAAGCTGGTTTGATTTATTAAGGTTAGGTGGCTTTTAGATAGATAATATTTAGCCTATTTTTTTCTTTTCTTTTCTCACTCAGTTATTGTTTTATTCTTATGACAACTGAAATAACCACTAGAAAATAAAGTCATTATATTTTCCCTAACAAAAGTAGATAAAAATTATATTTCTGAGGTTAAAATCACATGAAAATTTAAATAATCTATCATGTTAATATTGATTGATACTTATTTTTTCCCATATTTGTTGTACATATTTTCTTATAATTTCCTTAAAGTAAGAGAGATGGGGAAAAGTCTTCTTTTTTCTTAGAAAAGCAATTCATTATTTTAATATGTAAATAAATAACTTTATTTCAATGTATAGTTCAAATTTAATACATATAAAACATCCACAAAGATAGGAAATAGAAGTTAGGAGCTGAGAAAGAGTTCTTATCTAGAAATGAAGATTTGATATCTTTAACATAGATATAAAAAAGCAGATCTGTGAACTTAGATGAATTTTCTATCCTCTATGGTGGTCAATATATAATCATAGATTATAGCATTTGATGATTTGATGATGAAACATTCCAGGGTTTTCTAACCCTCTCTCTCTTTCTCTCTCTCTCTCTCTCTCTCACACACACACACACACATACACACACACACACACACACACAGTTAACCTTCCAGCCGTCAGGGACCTTGGGTAAGCTAGACCAATTTTTCTCTCTGGTGATTTAGTTTGCACGCAGTAGACCACTTTTTATTTTGTATATAGAATAAACCCCCTGTTCTTTTTTTCTTCTTTGCTTCAGAAGCTTGATAAAGATCTTTGGGTTTTATTACCATGAATTATGCAATAAAACATTTGCTATTTGCTCACTTAAATTCTGATTTAATATTCTGCTTTTCAATTTTTTCTTACCTCTAACTAAAATTGCTTATGGTTTTGTTGAACTCTGATAAAAAAGATAATACTTGCTTACTAATGTAGTAGGCTTTCCTTTATGTATGTATTTTCTCCAAGTGGATTTTCAAAGTGTAAAACATCTTATATTTTGCAGGTTGTGAGGATATCAGAGAGAATATATAATTAACAAAATAATTTGATACAAACTATTTTAGAAGGTTCAAGAATGCAACCAGGAAGCTGTATAATTTATATTAATTGCACAGGTATAGGAATTATAGTAGTCTGAGTTCAAATGCCACCCTAAAGCCATTGTGAGTTTATATCCATTTCCTAACTTCTAAACTTCATTTTATTCACCTAATAGATGAAATGTCATGCCTCATTGATTAGCTGGGACATTTATAAGAAATATGTTCTCCATAATATGGTGGGTGTTCAATAAGTGTGCTTTGCCTTTATGTTGCTGTTTTTGTATTCAAATTCCAGGACTTTTTCTCATCTTTAAATCTTCTCATACTGGAAATTCTCATCAAAGATAACAATATAAATATAATTTTCACATGTATATGTGTGTGTGGTGTGCATTTGTTTGGAGAAGTTCTAAACTAAAATTTTATACATGAGGTTATATTATCTATACATAAAGAGAATTTAATAAGTTCAATAAAATATGAAATTATTATCTTTAAAATATATTTATAATCTATCCACAATTGATTTATTCTTAAATTGTTAAATTATGTTAATCAGAAATCATTATACTAATTATAATCCATTCTATACATATAATTATCTCTCAGATACTAAATCAAATCTATTACATAATTCCCTTTTCAAAATATGTTTAATGGCTAAATTTAACTAAAAAGTTTTACCTAAATAAACTTTATGATGCTTTTACCAAAAGTCACCTCTTAAGTGATATAAGAAAATGGTAACATGGGTATGATGTATTAATGTGGCAAGAAATCTACCAAATATATCTATCTGCATAATGAAAACTATCTGAATTTTGGTGGCATAAATAAGACAGAGGAAGACCTGATTAAAATATCTGTTAAGTTAAATTATTTTCTTAGACTTGGAGACAACAGAGGCCCACCAGCATACCAAGAAGCAATATTGCATTGTTGATTCTGTCTCTGTGGTAATTTTGACTCTGACACACATACATTAGTCTCTCCTTTACTTATATTCTATGAGCATGATTAAAATTAATATTACTTTTTTTTTTTACAGGACAAGACCCTACCCTGATATTTGCTTCTCATGCATTGCATAGTTCTTTTAGTTATTATTGTTGTTTTTAAACACTTTGTATTTCCTTAACCCCATCTTTATTAATCTTACTTCATTCTTATTTTTTGTCTATTGCATAAGTTCGCACTGTGTTCACTGTTCCTTCATTACTATAAGGCATATGTTACTTTTCCTAATTGTTTTTTCTACCTGACAAATTAATTAAGAGTGTCATCTGCTCACTCCATCATTCAGCTTAACAAATCCCAGTCTATACAAATGAGGTAATGATATGATTGACTAAAATGGCAGCAAAACTTGCCTTTTCTTTGTTATGCATGATTCAGATCCATCTGAATTACAAGAAGTAATAATGAAAATGGATATCACTATTGAGTGTGTAAAAGTACCTGAGGTAGCACCACAACAAATTGGCATGACTTAAAATTTTGAACTTAGGTGTGTGTTTCACTGCAGTGATAGCAGCTTAAGGGAAAAGTAAATATGATTTTGTGGCTGTGTGTATAAATAATCTTTTTAAAACATTCCTGAAGATTATCCTTCAAATAAAATGGTAAATTATTCTGCTTTGTTACAGATTAAAAGAAACAGGTATACATTCAATTTCCAAGTGACTTCACATGCAGTAGGTGAGATAGGAACCTAAGTACATTGTGAAATGTGAGGAACACCAAATCTCCTCCAGCTTGTTAATATTTCTCTTTTGAATTTCTATAATATATTACACTAGAGGCCCGGCGCACAAAATTTGTGCACAGGGGGTCCCTCAGCCCCACCTGCACCCTCTCTACTATTGGAGCCCTCAGGTGATGTCCAACTGCCAGTTTAGGCCTGATCCCGCAGACAGTTGGACATTCCTCTCACAATCCGGGACCTCTGGCTCCTAACTGCTCACCTGCCTGCCTGCCCTAACCACTCTGCCCGCCTGCCTGATCCCCTTAACTGCCCTACCCTGCTGTCCTGGTCAGCCCTAACTGCCCTCCCCTGCCATCCTGATCACCCCTATTAACTTTCTTTTTTAATCTTATCCCCTTCACATACAATTGTATTTGACTTCCTTATTGACTTCTCCCTCTCACACAATTTTTCTCTCTCCTTTATGTAACACTTTTCCCAACTGACTCATTGTTTATAATTTTTTCTTTCCTCCTTATTTCCTACTTGTATTCCATCATCCTTCTTCCCATCTTTCCCCTATCCTCCCTCCCTCCCCACCTTCCTTCTTTCCTTTATCTTTACCCCTGCCCTCCCTCCCTTTTTCCTTCCTTCCCACCTTAATTTTTTTCTTCACTTCCTCCCTCAGACCTGCTTTGCTCTCTCCCCCATTTCTTCCTTCTTCCCATTCTCCTTTTAAGCTCTACTGGCTCCCCTTTAAAACTTTTCTTCCTTCCCTCTTTCTTTCTCATCC
Source organism: Corynorhinus townsendii (assembly GCA_026230045.1). Classification (NCBI taxonomy): domain Eukaryota; kingdom Metazoa; phylum Chordata; class Mammalia; order Chiroptera; family Vespertilionidae; genus Corynorhinus; species Corynorhinus townsendii. The sequence goes on along the minus strand of JAPDVU010000003.1, from coordinate 73,427,332 downwards.
ACATCCTTCTCTATTTACTTTCACTGTTTTAATATCTATCTATCTACCTGCCTAATTATTCACTATCATTTATCTTTTTCCTTTTCTGACTCCTACTTTTAAAATCTGTCCCCAGTACACAACTATAATTGATTTTCATTATAGCTCCTACAGTTCACTCACACAACCTCTTTCCTTCTTTAACTCTGCTTTCTACTGACTCCTTTATAAAGTCCTTCCCTCCCTCCCTCCATTCTTAAAGTTTCTGTTGGGGGGGGGGCTTTAACCCCCACCCCAGGGCTCAGCCCCGGCCAGGTGTTCACCACCCACCCTTCCCTGGCCTCCCCACTGCTCTCCTGCTCCCATTCCCTGCCTGGGACACCCAGCCCTGAGAGGGTGGCCGAGGCCCACGCTGCACGGGCGCTGCTGCTGCAAAGCAGGAGCACCTCCACCCAGAAGGCCTCAGACTGTCCTCCACTCCATCCTGGACTGTGGGCACCTCCTCGCCAATGGCCACGACCACCGTCCTCCTGTGTCTGGGGGGTCTCCCTGCTCTATGTCACCTGTGCCCCGCCCCCTGCCGGGTGCACCTGCTCCGCCCCCCACCCCCCATGGTCGCCACCCCCCTCATGCAGTTTTCTTCCCTTTTCCATTCCTGTGCTTATCATATCCGATCCTACCCCAGGCCTTGCAGCTGCCTGAGCAGAGGGCAGGGTCACAGCCTGCTGATCTGGTCGTGATGTGATGCTGTAATGGACAAATTTGCATATTTCTCTATTTTAGATTAGATTAATGTACTTTTTAAACTTGAGGCATTGCAGATCCATATGAAATGCAAATTTATTATCTGAGAGAATATATAATTAACAAACATTATTTTTTTGGACTGTATGTAATAAAATAATCAGCTCTGCTTTCTAATGTAAAAAAAATAAATAAGCACACACACACACGCAAAAATAAAACTGGATTTCTACAATTTTACATTTTGAGAAGTAGAAAGAGTAGAAGAAATAGAAATATTTTGAAATATTGGGATATTCTTAAGGCATGTGTTACATCTCAGACCAAATAAGGATTCAGACCAAAAACCTAAATAATAATAATAATAATAATAATAATGGTTTAATAATTGAATATTGTTTCTTTGTACTTTATAAGGAACAAATCTTAATTTAATTCTCACAAATTCCTTAGGTAATAAGTTTATCATTGACATCAATTTTAAAGATGATAAAATATAATAAAACCCAGTCTCATAAAGTTAAAAATAATGTGCTAAAAGAGTTTAGTCTGAGTCTTAGTGATAATGGGAAGCACTGGGGACATAAAAATGGAGTGGAGTCTTCTGGCTTGTTTTATTTCACAGCATAAGATGAGAGCTTGATTTGATTGGGTTTGAAAGGGAATGGGGGAAAGGTACTTAGGGTAAGTACACAAAGCAAAGCAATTTCTAGAAATTTTAGTAGATACATAGGGAAACAAGGTCAAGGAGGCTTTTAAAAGTAGTGGATATATAACAGAATGTTTTTGTGTTGTTGGAGAAGATATAGAAGTTGCATGGCCTTTGGTAAGAACAGATAGGGTTTCTTGTGAACAAGAGATTGTCTTTTGCTAATACTGGGAAAGTAAAGCCTCAGTAATAGAAAAGGCAAATATGGGATGTGGTGATAAAGGTCGTGGAAGTTCTCATCAGAGTGTTTTAATTTTCTCAGTAAAATTGAGAGTGAGAATGGGAGGGAGGTTTGAAAGCTTAAAAGTTGCAGAGAAATTTCTGTATGTCCTCCTAACTTTAGAGATCATGAGTTTAAAATTAGACTAGTCAACATAATTATGTGCTTTTCTCCAGCCATGTTCAGTGGTGAAGGTTTAGGAGTGGAGTAGGCTGAAATTTGTGCTGAACCGGAGTTGGTGTCTGGCCTAGAAAATATGATACATGGAAATGGGTCAGGAGAGCTGAAAGTATTTTACTGAAATAGCGATTTAATCTGCTTACAAAAGGAACTAAGGACATGATATAGCTGAACAGAAATGGAAAGCTAACAGGATCAAGAGTTTATAACTCCTGGTATGGTTAAAATATCGCTGCAGTTATATACGCCTCTTATTTAATGGAACTCAGCTTGAACCAAGGAATGTGAAATATGTTTGGCAACAAAACAAATTTTAAATAGATATATAAATGAATGTTCATCATTTAACTAAATAAAAAATATTTTACATTATTTTTCCAATTTAGATATTATTTAACAATTATTTATAAAGAAAACTATCTATATTTACTATAAACCTTCACTTATTAAATCAATAACTGCTATTATATAATACAAATATTTAAAAACCCCTAAAATTAAAAACATAAACAATAGCCATTCTTAGACTATGACATATTAGGCAACTAGATTTAGGGATAAAGGTGTGATAGAATTTACTGTACCTAGTAGAAAGATCTTGCTGAGTTCTGAGTGGTGTGGATATAACATGTGGCAGGTGCAAAACTCCCTCTCAAGTTTGCATGCCCATGGTCATTTGTAGATGCCTTATATTTGTGCTGTCTGTTAACATGTATGTAGTACTTCCATATTTGCTTCTCATAAGATCTCCATATATTAAGCAGCACAGTCATATAACCCTGTCTTACAAGTTAGTCTTTTAGATTCAGAGAGACAAAATTACTGCCCAAGATCACATAGGTAAAAGTGTAGGAAATTTAAATCTAGTGTTTGGAAATTTAGTTTGCTGTAGGAATAATGCCTCTTCAGCAATATTTGTGAGTAGATCAGTTAGAGCATTAGTTTTCCACCACAAAATTAATGTTCCATGTTTTTCAATACCGTAACCACACAGATACACAGACACACACAACATCTTGGATGAATACTTGTTAAAATTAATCATGGAATTTGAAAACTCTTCTGTATATTAATCAATACACTATCATTATACTTTCTTCCCAAGTAGGAAAAATGTGTTTTTGAAGTTATACACTGTTTTCCATCATAAGGATCTAAATAATGATAGGAGTAATAACTATGTTAGAAAGAAAAGAGAACTGACCTGTCCACACTTATATATGTGAAAATCTATACACCATTTGTGGTTATCAAAAAACGGTGCAAATGGCTATAATCAATAAGCATCATGTATTAGTGGCATTATATTGGTTGTTACTAAAAGAGACATATTTAATCTAACTCAAGCAGTGCAGATTTAAAAATATGTGCTGTTATAATGGCCATTAACTTTCATGTAAAGAACTGTAATAGCAAAAATGCTTAGCTTATAGAGATAGTGATAGACTTTTGGGAATGGAAGTGCTTAATATTATTTTTATATAATATCATTTATTTGGGATTAGCAATTTAAAATCTTTGTCATTATTGAGATTTTTCTTTGCCTTATTCTTCATTTACTACATCTGTCCCTGACACTCTTCATAGATTCTTGACTTAGGGCTTTTGCTTAATTGTAGTTCCTTGTTACTCACAACTTAGACCCACTTACTGTCAATCATTGCCTCTCCTTCTTCTGACCTTACATCTATACCTATTTTGGTTGTCTGTTCTGACTAGAAATTGCTTGTTTTGTTTTTTCCTCCCATATATTCTAGTTATAATTGTCAAAGGAGAGGATGTCCTTGTGTCCAACATTGTCTCTCTTTGAGGACATAATTCTTTTTACGATAGAGCACGTCATAGGTCGCTAGCCAACTAATGGATTGTGGCTTCTGGATCAACTGATATCCCTTGGTCCACTCAGTTTTGACCAAAGAAGATGTGATGGAATGTGGCCCCTTACAATTTCTCTCAAGGAGGAAACTCAGTATGGGACCCATTTTTTCTAAGGGAATAAGAGTATAGTCATTTCTATGGTTGACTTTTATATGATATTTCAGGTCTAAGGGACGATTTGTAGCAGTGAGGTCATATATCATAAATCATTTATTACTGATCGCATTTTAACCCAATCTCCACCTTATATGCAGCAGATGGATTTTCAACCATGTCTGTTTAGTATCACTTGCTTTTGCCTACATAATAGTAAAGGTCCTTTTATAATTCCTTCAAAGAACTCAGGTAAAATAATAAAAATTAGATATTAGGCACTGTCTTGTAAGACAATTTGATGAAATAAGTTCTTCAATTACATTAGACTATATTAATTTAATAAGTGAGTAATCCAATTCTTTAGGTTTACATACTTTCTACCTATAAACTATTTATTTTGATAAAAGTGGATATTTGCATATAGAAAGTAATAACCTTATATCACAGTTGGTGATAAAAAGTGAACAACTTAGGAAAGATGACTTATATTACAACAGCTAAAATCTGCTTTGAATCAACAGATTTTAAAAACATTTTCCAGGTTTTATTTGTATATAACATGGCAGTGCAAATGAGAAATCACAAGCACTCTGGTATAGAAACAGATAATTTAATCTTATATTATATGCTTCATATGGACATGAGAAAAAATTATGAGATAATAATAATGACAATATTTTACTCAGAATGAAGTGTGAAATAGAACCATAGAAATTGTAATTATGTAGAAGATGTAATTTATCTCTTGCAATCCCAGACACAGCCCTCAAAACAACAATTTTTTGCTAACTCTTAGTTTCTTTTGGTCAGGATTTCATAAGTAGCTTAGAAGAGTTGACTTCTTATCTGTCTCTTCCACTGTTTCAGGAACGCTCATGCTGCGGCAATCAAGCTGTGAGATGGGGCTGCTGCCATCTGCAAGCTCACATGGTCTGCAGCCTCCCCTTTCAACAAGGTTTGCCTACAAGGGTTTTGGCAGCAGGTCTGAGCTGCTTGCTACATGGAACTCTTGCTATACATGTGTAACCTCACAAGTGGCATCTGACTTCTTCCAAAGTATGTGATCCAAAGAAAAGACATTTAGAAAATCATGATGCCTTTTATGACCTAGTGTCCAAAGTTGTACACATTCACTTTTACTTTTTTTTTTTTTAACTAGGGGCCCAGTGCATGAATTCATGCACCTTAAAAGGAACTGTGGGCCTCAAGGCTGTGGAGGGCATGGGGGCAGGTCTCGGCCCATCTTCCACACCCCCGCCTGGCCCCTGTCTGCTGGCAGCCCCACTCCCGCCGCTGCCACTCCCGTGTGCTGATGGCACAGAGTGATTGGGGCTGGTGCCATCAGTGGGTGTGAGCAGCGGCTGCTGCCCGATCACCTCTCAGGAGCAGGAGGAGGTAGAGAAGCCCTCAGGGGTGATTGGGGATGGCAGCCACTGCTTGCACCCACTGATGGTGCTGAGCGATCAGGGCTGGCACTGGCAGTGGGTGCAAGCAATGGCTCTGAAGATAGCAGCAGGTGCGAGCAGGGCCAGCACCAGCAGCAGGTGTGAGCACCTTGTGGGACTGTGGTGTGCGGGAGCAAAGAATTTTCAGTAACCACCAGAGGCTCGCCCTGAGGATGGCAACCAGTGCCCTGCCTTGGTCTGGTGCCCCCACTCACCTGCTCCACCATCCTGTCATGGCCAACGCCCACCATGTTCTGCCCTCTGCCACCTGCTGCTGACACCTGATATGTTCTCTGTGTGGCCCCTGGTGGTCAGTGCACATCATAGCGACAGGTTGTTCAGTTGTTCCACCATCTGGTCTATTTCATATTAGGGTTATATATATATAGATATATGTACTAGGGGCCCAATGCATGAATTCCTGCATGGGTGGGGTCTGGCTGGCCTGGTCCCAATCAGGGCAGATCAGGACTGGGCCTCTCAGCAGGAGGGGATGGCAGGAGGTTGGCCAGCCTGCCTGCCCAATTGGGGCCCAATCAAGGCCTGGCTGACTGGGGGGAGGGGCCACAGACGATTGGCCAGCGGGCCCCACTCGCAATTGGGGTTGCAGGGCTGATTGGGGGCAGGGATGATCATGGGAAGGGGCTGTGGGTGATGGGCCAGCTGGCCCCACACCCAAATGAGGTGGAGGGTGCTGACTGGGGGCCAGCAGCCTGGGGGAGGGGCCATGGGTGGTTGGCCAGCCGGCCCTACTCCTGATCGGGGTGGGGGGCCAAAATGGGGTGGGGTAAGCCAGGGGGAGGGGATGCAGGAGGTTGGCTGGGGGTGGGATCAGGGGCAGGGAACCTGGGGGGAGAGGCTGTAAAAGGTTGGCTGGCCAGCCCTGCCCTCTATTGGGGTGGGGAAGGCAATCAGGGGTGGGGCTGGCCAAGGGGAGGAGCGTCAGCCCTATCAGGGTGTTGGGAGCCCACTGGGGGTGGGGCCAGCAAGGGTGAGGGGTACAGGAGGTTGGCTAGCAAGCTCCACCCCGTGATCAGGACAGTTGGCTGGTCTCAGTGGGCATCATAGCAAGTAGTCCTTGGTTGTTCCAGTGGTTCAGACACTGGCTTTAGATTTGTTGGAAGTAAGATTTGTTGGAAGTAAGCCACCTAGTCCAACTCACACTCAAAGGAATGGGGCTCCTTCCTTTTGAAGAGGGTTTCAAAAGTGTGTGGACATATTTTAACTTACACAGGAATTAAAATAAATTTACTCAGCAATTGCCTACTAAGCAGAATATGAAATCCTTGGTGGTTGTAAAGGTAATGTCCTTTTTCTGAACAAAATGGTTCAGGTTATATTTTATATAATGGAGCTAGGATTAATGCCAAAGTAAAAGCAGATAGCTATAGGCCAGATAATGATGTTTTGCATGGACTCTCTGGAGCATTTTGCCAATTAAAAACACCATATATGGAATATATGCAACCACACCAATTCATTGACCTCCTTTGGAAAGTGTGATTATGAAGCTATATTAGTTTTCTATTGCTGTTATAAAGGGCTAGAGGTCTGGTGCATGAAATTTGTGCACCAGAGGGGGCTCCCTCAGCCCAGCCTGCACCCTCTCACAGTCCAGGACCCCTCAGGGGATGTCCGCCAGCCAGCTTAGGCCCGTTCCCACTAAGCCAAAGTTGGAAATCCTTCTCGCAGTCCAGGACCCCTCACTCCTTACCCACCTGCTCACTGCTCCTTACCACTCGGCTTGCTGCTCCTCAGTGCTGCCACAGAGGCAGGAGAGGCTCCCGCCACCACCACTGCACTCGCCAGCAGTGAGCCCTATCTTTCTGTGTCTGAGGGCCAACTGTTCTCTTCCTTCTCATTTAAGGAGAGGTGCATGTGAGGGCAGAGTTTACTTTCATGGAATGCAGAGGGCTGCCCGAAGCTGAGGGGAGTGGCTAGGCCCTTGGGGTGAGAAGCAGACACAGAGGACACTATCTCACCCAATTGTGGGGCAGGCTGGCCGGCCTTCATCTGCCTGACCCCATCCAGGGAGGGACTGAGCAGGGTGTCCGCCTCTCCATTCTCCATCCTTCCATCTATGACACCTGTCACCTTTGCCAGGTCTCCCCCAAAGTGAGTGCAGCTCAATCCCTGAATGTAAAAGGGCACGGGGGGTGGCACAGGGAGGGGGGCCTCCACTCTAGTGCTCCCTTATTCCCAGCAACAGGACCTGGTTGACAGGACCTGGTCTCAAGACGGTGGCCACAGCTGCAGAACATAGATCTGTTTCAAGAAAAGTTGGGAATGCCGACTTTTGTATGAGCCCCCATTCCAAAAGTGGCAGTTTAGTCACATTGTGGCAAAGACACCTTCAAGAGTAACATAAGTGGGTAAAGTCAGGGTCAAATGGGCCATTTCCTCATCCAATCTCTCTGAGGCGCGTGGACAGAACCAAGTCTCAGCTCTTCGCAGGACACTTCTGTTGTTGTTTTTTTTTTTTTTTTAAGCCTAAAGAACAGTAGTCTGTCTCCATCCTTATCCTTTGGGATATTTTCATTGTTGGATAAAAGGATATGTACATTAGGGCAATCCTCTCAAGATACAATATTTCAGTTTCACCCATGTGATGACGTCAATGCCCCTTAGAGGGAGGGAGCCAACAGATGGGGAGCAGGGAATTCTAAAAACCAAAGCAAAGGTTCAGAACAAGGAAGAAGTCCTTGGTGTTCTGCTGAGAAACTTGGACTCCTTCCTCTGCGGTCACACAACTGTCACAGGCCAGGCAGTCACTCAGAAATATCTTCGCATCGGCCAACTTATGGAATTCTCCCTTCTCTCCATTCTCCTGAGCCGGACTCTGGACGTTGACTGCGGCATTCTCTTGGTCATCATTTTTTTTCCCAAAACGTTACAAAGTTTATATGAATATAACATACAAAGATGCAGCCTCCTTTGTAGAAACAGGGAAGGGAGGGGTGTTTAAGTAAGGTACATGGAGCTGCAGCAAGCACCAGCTGTGGGGAGGGCCAAGGGGGAGAGGAGGCTGGCACTGGGGCCGAGGCCCTAGAGTCATTGCTGGGGAAGTAGAGTGCCATGTTCTGAGACTGAACTAATTGGTCAAGCTGAGGCAGAGGAGGGTGGCCATATCAGCCATCTTTGGTGCTGTTTACCCTTTCCCACCCCAGCTCTGTTGTAAAACCCCAGAGCCCTGGATTCCAAAGGCCCTATCCAGAGCAGAGGCCCTGAAAGGGGGTGAGAGGAAGTGAGTAGGGCAAGTTTGAAAGCCGATATGCCTGGGTGCTGAGGGATGACAGAAGACAGTGGTGAGAGGTAGCAAGGGAAGGGCTCTCAGACATACCCTTCTGTGGGGGCCACAGCTGAAGGAGGCTAGGGGAGTAGGGTAGGCATGGGGCACCATGGCCCCAGCCTCTTAGGCATCCCTGTCTGTCCTCTGCAGTGCACATGGAGGAAAGGGGCTGCCTCTGAGGAGGGGCCAGGCCAGGCCAAGTGACCATCTTGAGTTCTGGGTGAGGTGATGGTCCTCACCCTGAGATGCCATATAACTGGTGATGGACCCAGGACTGAGTCCCGCCACCGCCACAGCCAGGACCCAGGACTGACTCCCGCCTGCGTAGCCTGCTGTTCAGTCATCCATCTGGTCATTTAGGTTGTGACAGACCCTGGCTCTTTATATATTAGGATTGCTACACATTTGTCAGATTATAATAATACAAAAGTATTGGCTCACAGTTCCATATTTCAGAAGTCTGAATGAACTTTGCTGGTTTCTTTGCTTGGAGTCTCACAATGTCAAAATCGAGATGTCATCTGGCAGAGCTCTCCTCTAGAGGCCATGGAAAAGAGTGTGCTTCCAATGGTATCCAGACTGTTGGCACAATCTAATTCTTTGCTGTTGTAGAAATAGTGTCCCCATTTCTTCCATAGCTGCCACTTGGGGTTCACCTTTAACCTCCAGAGGACTTCCTCTGGTTCTTGCACATGGGCCTCTATATCTCAGAATTAACAAGGGGGCATCAAATAATACTCATGCTTAAATATCTCTGAATTTTCTTTTTGCCATAGCTCTCTGTCTCTAACTGCCTAAAGCTCTTTGCTCTAAAATTGTACTTAGATTGGGCCCAACTGAAAAATCCAGGTTAATCTCCCTGTGTTAAGGACTATTAGCCTTAATTATATCCACAAAATCCCTATTGAGACGTAACATAATATATTCACATTTCAGAGATGAGGGTTTAGACAACTTTTAGGAAAAATGTATTTCTACTGTTAAAAAATACACTGGGCAGGTTAAAAAGACAAGGAAAACTTTACTCAGGACTATTGCAATAGAAAAGGAGATTGAACTCAACTCCAGTGAAACAAAAAGCAGAAGAATTTTTAAATGTTGAGATGATCTAATGAAAATCTACTGGAGGGCACTAAATGTACATGGATCGATGTGATGAGGTCATCTGTATTTGCTAATTGACAGTTAGTACAGTTAGGCTCCCACCCTCCCACAGAGACTGAGAGATAGTGCTCTATCTTTCGTGATAATTGTATTTGAAGGAAGTGGCTCTCAGGTCCTGAGAAAGACATCCCTGGGTTGTAAAACTGCAAGAGGCTAGAAGAAGAGGCAGAAAAAGATACACAATTATAAGTTTTCTTTAAAAAATGCTCTGAAATAAAATAGGTCTGGGGTCTATGGTCAGGGAGAAGCCAGTCCAAAGTCCAGCTAAGCTGAGGGGAGCATTAAGGCCTACCATAGAGTCACAGAGGGACAGCATAGTAGTAGACACAGAAAACCAGGTGGAATGTAAAAAGTAGATGCACTGAGTCAGAAAAAGTCATAGATAAGAAAATATAGATATCTGTAAGGGAGAAGAAAAGAAGGTAACAGGAAAAAGAAGATGCGGGCAGAGTAGCTGGGGCTTTGACCCCGGAAGCTGAAATTGCTCTTCTCTTGTATCTTGCAAAGCCTTTATAGTTACCAAGAGGTATGATGTGTTAGCATGAGAAAATGTTTTTTTAATATGTTTTTATTGAACACACACACACACACACTAGGGGCCCGGTGCATGAAATTCGTGCACTGGGGGGGAGGAGGGGGTCCCCTCAGCCCAGCCTGCCCCCATCACCCCCTCACATACTGGGAGCCCTCAGTGGATGTCCTACTGATGATTTAGGCCTGCTCCACATTGGGAGTGGACCTAAGCTGCAGTCTGGCTTCCCTTTGTGGGAGGCGACCAGGTTGATCAGGGAAAGGCACCAGCCCCATCACCCCCCTGCTGCAGCCACTGCCAGTCACCTCAGCTGCCAAGGTGTTTTCATCAACATGGACTCCAGTCCCTTCACCATGAAAACATGACAACTTTCTTTAGGCATTTTCAAGACGTGTCTTTCATAGGATATGACCTTTCTTTCTTTCTTTCTTTCTTTCTTTCTTTCTTTCTTTCTTTCTTTCTTTCTTTCTTTCTTTCTTTCTTTCTTTCTTTCTTTTTCTTTCTTTCTTTCCTCACCTGAGGATATATTTCCATTGACTTTTAGAGAATGTGGAAGATAAAGGGAAAGACAGAGAGGAACACTTTGTTTGGTTGCCTCCTGCATGAGCCCTGACCTGTGCCCCAGCCAGGGAGGAGCCTGCAACCTAGGTACATGCCCTTGATTAGAATCTAACCCAGACCCTGAAGTTGGCAAGCCAAGGCATTATCCACTGAGCCAAACTGGCTAGGGCAGGACATGACATTTCTTAGCCCTCCAGTGGACCTTCATTTTTTTTCTCAGGAGTGTGGTGGAAAAGCCCAAGAGCACCTTTTTGGATTCTTATACCCAAGTTACTAAGAATATTACCAGTGGCATACAGGGAGTTTAGCCAATGAGCGGTCAGAAAAGGTGTTTCCTCTGTAGTTTACACCTATCTCCTCCGATCTCCGGCTGCACCCCTGCCTAGGCCTAAAGCCTCCAACCCTGGGCAGGGGACCCCCAGCTTGCTCTGATCGCCCAGCTGTGCCCCTGGCCAAAGCCAACAAGGGCAGGCAGAAAGCTTGGCTTCCTCCATTGCCAGGGAAACCCAAGCATCCCTCCTGCTCTCTGTGACCGCATCCATCTTGCTTGGGTTTATTTGCATATTCGCTCCTGATTGGCTGGTACACATGGCTTGTGGTTGTAGTGGAGGTACGGTTAATTTCCATATTACCTCTTTTATTAGATACAATATACTAGTCCTATCTAATAAAGAGGTAATATGGAAATTGACCCTCACGCCCTCACACAAGATGGCTGCCCCCATGTGGTCAAAGATGGCTGCCACAAGATGGCTAGCAGGTGAGAGTAGTTGGGGCGGGGGGGGGGGGGGACCAGGACTGCAGGAGAAGTCAGTTGGGGGTGAGATCAGGCCGGAAGGGTAGGGCAGTTTGGGGTGACTGGGCCAGCAGAGGAGGGAAGTTGGGGGCAACCAGGCCTGAAGGGGAGGACAATTAGGTGTGACCAGGCCAGCAGGGGAGCAGATAGGCATCAATCAGGCTGGCAGTGGAGTGGTTAGGGGGCAATCAGGCAGGCATGCAGGCGAGCAATTTGGAGCCAGCAGTCCTGGATTCTGAGAGGGATCCCAGATTGGAGAGGGTACAGGCTGAGCTGCGGTACACACACCCCCTGCTCACGAATTTCATGCACCGGGCCTCTGTGTGTGTGTGTATATATATATATATATATATATATATATATATATATATATATATATATTTCATCAATGAGAAAGAAGCATTATTCATTGGCTGCTTCCTGCCAGAGACCAAGCCCACAACCATGGCATGTGTCCTGTCCAGGAATCCAACCAGTGACCTCCTGGTGCATGGGTTGACACTCAAACAATGAACCACACAGACCGGGAGAGAATGTGTTTTCATGCGGTTAATTTTTATGTGTATCTTTACAATAATTTTTGATCCTGGAGGTAATTTGTGCATATTTCTGTTCCCAGAATAAAAAAGAGTCTCACAAAAATTTCTGAAAATAAGTGTTTGTGTGTGTGTGTGAGTGTGTGAGTGTGTGTGTGTGTGTGTGTGTGTGTGTGTGTGTGCGTGTGTGTGTGTGTTGTGTATCTGAGGTGTGCAAAATATGTTTTTGGTTTATAAACGGATATGAGAGAAAAATGTGGCATTTGTTCACCTTAAATATTATCATCCCAATTTGTGCCCTTCACTTGTCTTTAAGTAAAAAGTGCCATCAGTTTTACAAGGCTTCTTTTTTTAACTAGTTATCTGAAGACCATGGTAAATATGACATAGAAAGGAATAAAAATGCAAGAATTCTTAAAGGCCCATTAATAATTGTCTCCCTAATCTTCATTGAAATGTAAATAGAATTAGATTTGCCCTTTCTTCCTTGCCCTTCTAGTTCTGCACTGATTTGCCTCCTCCTACTCTTGTCCTGAAATTTCATTCTGCCCAACCTTGTCCTCTCAACATACTACTTTGTGCATTTATCAAAGACAGCATGTATCATGCTCGCTAATGATCTTGACTTCTTATCTCTCTCCCACTGTTTTTTACTTCACAGCTTGAAAGGATAAGGACTATGTCTAATTCACTTCTAAATATCCAGAGCCTACCACCATTGTGACAAAATGAACTGGGAATGTGTATGAGTGAATGAATACATAAATAAGTAAATGAATATAATTTGGGTTTTCATTTCTCTTTTTGGTAAGTCAGTCTCAGTCTCAATACACTACCAATAGTCTGAGGCAAAACAGTAGATAACAGTGGCTAATATTCTGACTCAGAGAGATGAAGGGAAGGAATTTACATTTCACAACAAATTTGCTATCTTCTGAATTTTCTCATATGCTGTCTGAAATTTTATTTTTAACATACAAATTATTTCTATGCTGAAAATTTATTACATAGAAGCAATAACATGACTCTTGGCTTAAGCATAAATCAAAAATTTTATTTCACTTTCTTTTTATTATCAAAATGGTCACTTTTTCATTTAAACTTTTGGTAGGGTCATTCAGCTTTAACCTACCAAGCTTTCATTTCCTGCTGTCTGAAATGAAACATTTCTCCCACCTATAACTGACAAGAGTCACATTTCTTGTGGAATTGATTTCTTTCATCTTCTTCTTTCTTCTGCGCTTATCTTTCGTTTACTTTTTTCTTTTCTTTCCAGTGATAAGGTGTCCACATTTTCTTGTTGTGTTCATCTTCTGTTTTTATCCTTCACTTACCAGTTTCCAGACTGTTAATTTATATAATCTCCTTCCATTTTTCTCTATCTGTGATTGTATCTAGCTTTTTTCTCCTAAAGTTTTGTGGGGGTTTTTTGTTTGTTTATTTTTATCACTTAGCCTTCTGACTTGAAATTTGGGTTATTGTTTCTATGCATCATTATCTTTCCTTATATATGCATATTCTTGTCAATTTCCCTATCTTTTAACCTATTTTCAGCTTATTCTACTTCCTATCTTCATTATTGGCACTCACTACTTATTGAAGTTTAACCTGAGTGTATCAGATTATTTATATTTAGCCATCCGTTTTTTCTCCTTATTATGGGAACTGCACATATTCGTTTTCTTTCCTACATTGTAACCATGAGCATTATCCCACTGCTTTACAGTGGAGCTTACTGTAACTTGAGTCTGACACATTCCCATAGAGAGGTATATTTACTTGCTTTCTAGAGAATGTTTCTGTCATACAGATTCATCAGTTCTGGACATTAACTTTTCTCATAATAAACACAAAGAGATGTAGAAAACTAATAAAATAATTATGAAACACATAAAATTACTGTGTATCTATCTGTAGTCAAATATGCCTGAATGGAATTAGGAAAGATATGTCACACCCATTTGCTTTAACCTAATATTTTTCTAATAGTTATTAAAAAAAAACACCTCCTTATCTTTAAAATTATGTAATACACTTAAAATCTTGCAGTGCCCTAATGTATTACCATATGTATTTATTTTACTCCAAATATGCATGTATGTTACATGAGGTAACAAATAAGTGACTTTGAGTAATACAAAGAACTTCAATATTGGCACTTTAAAATTTTTTTACTTTAAAGAAAACTGTAGACTAATTCTACGTGGTGTCATTCCAAAAGGTTCTCTTGCTTACTGTCCATTTCTTGTTTACCAATGAAAAGCTGAGACTACCCTCCCTTCCTTCTAACTGTTTGCCTGTGAATTACACCCTATGTAATTGAGCTAATTTAGAAAACTACCATAGTCCTCTGTTTCTTGAAATCAATGAAATATTTTCTGTGAAAAAAGGTCATTTGACTGGTGGCAACTCGTACAATGTGGTAGGCGACAATTCAATGTACACTAATGAGGCTCACACTCATTTTGTAGAAGCAGTTGGCTCTCTAAAGTGTGCCTTTTAATGACTATATCAAACTCTGGAATATAATGCCAGCTAAAAAATTTTTTAAATGTCCAATTTCTATTGGATGTACCAAAAAATAAATACACACTTTAACAGTTGATAGCACAATTTTAGAAATGAAATGTTTTTTAACATTGCCTTTATAATTACTCAAAGTGTGTGTATACATTGTTTGGGATATCCTTTGTTTTATCTTATCTGAGCCATTTCAATTGTAAGACAAACTAGTATTTTATGCAATTCTGAGAAAGAAAATAAACTGCCAGTTAAAGTATGGTCAGCCATCAATTATTAGACATCTTGTAACTATACAGATATTTAAATATGAAAAAGCATGAATCTTAGAATTAATATCTACATATTATATAAAACAGGTTATTTCTTATTCAAAATTTTAATCATTACTTTTGTTCTTTTTATTATCAGGTGGAATAGAAGATATTTCCCTTTGATATCCTACACTGACTATGCTGATTTATAAAAATTTTTGGTACACATCAATAACAACAATTTTCAATCTAAATAGTTTAAGTAAGAGTTAAACACAGTGATTCTTAATCTATAAACTTAGATTTAATAACTTTAAATTAATATAATCCTAATTAAGAGACCCATACCTAAAAATATGAAAAAAACCTATATTATTATTTACTGAAGTCACTCACACTGTGGGATAACTAAGTGGTGCTTAATTAGTACAGCAGTTTTAATCCATCAAATAAGGTCACTACTAATATTCAGTTGGTTCAAACTCTCAGTGCTCCTTTGATGTTACACAATTCTATGTTTGTTTACTGACAATGAGAAACTGCTGAATGTGAACACCCGTGCTCAGCTATGCCAGGCACACACTTTTCTGAGGTCATAACACACAATTGTGCAGTGCCAAAGAGCAGCATTCAGCCCCTTCCTTTACAGGACCATTGAAATAGCAGGGTTGTGAATCTCACTTCATTCATTTTACAAAGACAGTTTTGCTTTCTCCATGCCCTCCAAATTATCAAGAATAATATTTTCAGTGAGTTCAGTCTGTTTACAAAATACAAAAGATAAAGCAAGTCATATATTTAAGTCAGCTATTCTTATTCACCTTTCAGGATCCTCCAACAAATAATGAAATGCTGCTTCAAATGAGGAATCAGGGGATAACGCTTGCTAGCTATTATTATAGTGCTAGTTTTTTGGTTCCCCTGAAAATATAGCTCAAGACAAAGTCATACATACATTAATTTGCTTTGTGAGGTAATACAAAATGAAAAAGTAAGGAAGTGGGACACGTGGATGGAGAAAACGTTAATAAATGTTGTCTTATAAAGGTTGCTGTCATAGGGCCTCTGAGATATTTTCCAAGTTCCCTCCTGATCTTTCTTTTCCCAAAAGACGAAAGATTGAATTATCTATGCCCTTGTGCGCCCCCTTTATGTTTTGAAGATTGTCACTGGAGTTAACTTTCTCAAATTTCTGAGTTGGGCCTGCTCAAAATGAACAGCATCTTGGGCTTCACAGTAGAGCTTTGAGGCAGGAAACTGAGATCTGTTCCATGATTACTTGAGGTGACACTTGTCCATATGCACTGAGCTCCCCTCCACATCTGTGGATGAAATCAGAAATGGTCCGAAAAGATGGAAAGGGCAGACCAGAGCATCTGCTAGAGTTCATCTCTTGCTTTGGGCAGATGGTCTCATGACCCATATTAAATCTACTCTGTCACTGATGTTTCCAGTTTTTGACTAGCTATAATTTCTAAATATAGACAATACCAAAGTGCAAGAAGAAATTAGTTCCCACTTCTGTAATTGCTCCTGAAACTGTAATTGAGACTCATCTTTCTTTCCTTTACCCTCCCTCATCATTAGGCATACAAATCTAGCATGGATGGCAGGAGAGGAAATGACAACTATTAATGCCTCCAAGATTAGCTTCAGGAATAGATACTAGACATTATTACAATAGATATTACTACAATCTAGTTTTCCTGGCTAGACTATTATAACCCTGAGACCAAAAAGACTGAGCTAAGGGATAAATGTTAAGTGTGAAAAAAGTAAGTTGTGAAGACTTCTGAGCTAGTCATTGAGATAACATGTAGGTTTTATCCTTCAATGTGGGCTTTTCATTCCAAATGCATCATTTGCCTGGTACAGTGGGTTGCTACAATGACTTCCTGACAATTATTATATTTTGGTGAGTCGGAAAATACTTATGCAGCTCATTTTTGATAGTGCCAATCCCATAATCACTTGATGTCCTATAGGAAGGTATTGTCTATTGTGGACTCAAATCTTTTACAAGTACTATGCTTTTCTCTGTTGTCAAAGGCATAGTTTTGCTCTAGATCCTTAGTGCTTTGTGTTGTAACTCTTCTCTTGAGATTTTCCAGAAGTCAGTCCATTTTATTTAACTACATGAAACATTGCTCATTTCTCATTTATTAAAGCTTCCTTCAGAAATATTTAAGTACTAGAGGCCCAGTGCACGAAATCGTGCATGGGTGGGTTCCAGCCGGCCTGGCTCTAATCAGTGGATTGGGGCCAAGCTGTCAGGAGGAGGAGATGGCAGGAGGTTGGCCCATGGGCCTGCCCCTGATTGGGCCGTATCAGGGCCAGGCCAGTTGGGGGGAGGGTCTGCGGACTATTGGCTGGCAGCCCCACCTCCAATTGGGGTGGGTGGGCTGATTGGGGGTGGGGCTGGCCAGTGGCCTGGGGAGGAGCCATGGGGGGTGGGCCAGCAGGCCCTGCCCTGATCAGGCTGGTTCTCTGACCACAGTGGGCGTCATAGCGACAGGTTGTTCTGGTCCTTAGGTGTTCAGGTCACTGGTTTTTTATATATATAGAGTCTCCCACCCAGGGTTGTGGCTATGTATGCTGAACAATTAAATCAAAGTTGACTTATTGGATATTTTGGACATATTTTATTGATCTCTTATCTTTTTTTCTTGGAATACACAGGAGATATTTTTACTCTTGGAATCTTAATATTAATATTGAGTGTGATTTACCACTTAAAATGGATTTTTTAAAAATTTATTGTGGGACATTCTATAAAAGGTATGCCGGTGGGAAATAAAAGTGTTTCAATAAATTATATGCAAACAGACCATCATAAATATGAGGGATAAAGCTGGCAGCACCTTTATTTCTATTTGAAATCATGAGCCAAGGGTATTTTAATTAATCCTTTACTGTGCCTTGATTTATCCAGCTTAGAAAATCTATATCAAGTAAAAGGAATTTATTCCTTAATTTAATCCTTAACATAGAATTCCTAACTAGAGCATTTGACATATGTGATTTAAATGGTGAGAAGGAAAGGGAGAATTTCAAGTATAAAACTTACATTCATCAGACTAAATATAGTCAATGTAGGCACTCAATAAAGAATGGTCAGTAGTGGATTTTTATAACATTATGTGGATGGTTTCTATTTTATGTATGGACTAGAGGCCTGGTGCACAAAATTCATGCATGGAGGGGGTGTTCCTCAGCCCAGCAGGTACCCTCTCCAATCTGGGATCCCTCTCACAATTTGGCACTACTGGCTCCTAACCACTCACATGCCTGCCTAGCTGATTACCCCTAACCACTCCGCCAGCCTGATAGTCTCCTAACTGCTCCCCTGCTGGCATGATCATCCCCAACTGCCTTCTCCTGCAGGGCTGAGGGGACTGGGGGACTGAGGCTGGATGAGGCTGGATACTGCAAAGACTGGGTTAGGAGGGGCTGAGGGGACTGGGAGACTCCGGCTGGATGAGGAGGGGCTAAGGAGACTGGGCACTGCCAGCCACCTTGTGGTTATGGGCTCCACCAACTTGTGGGGGCATGGCAGTCAATTAGTATATTCCCTCTTTATTGGCTGTGAGTGCCACCATGTTGTGAGGGTGTAATGGTCAATTAGCATATTCCCTCTTTATTAGATAGGATTAGCTTAGAATGTTAATAGCAATTTGGACCGCCAGGTAAATTTCTGGTATTTTTCATTTGCAACCATTTTCAAGTAGACAGGTTGCATTCACTTCACTTTCAGTCTATGTAGTTTGGGTGGATAACTTTCATAACTTCCCCCAGTGCTGTTTCTGTTCAACATGAAGCTACTTTTGCTAACCCAATTGGGAAAAACATGATACCTAAAATTTACTTTGCTAAGTAAAAGGATGGGAGGTAGCAATTATCTTTGTAACTATGCATGGTCCCAGGAATGAAAAGTCTGTGGAACATTAAAATCAACACATTCAAAACATAACAACAAAAAATGAAATACTACATAATAAGGAAAGGGTTGGAATCATGGATTTATCCATGCTAACTTACATCAGTATTTTTTATGTTAAGTGAGTCAATACATGCTCTCCCGTATCCTACTTTATGTTGTTGTTTGCTTTCAAGGCAATTTAAGGTGGAATTCTATCCTTTAACCTAATAAATCCTCCTTGTTCACTATTATAAAGATTGGTAAAAATTATCGTTATTTCCCTATTCCCTGAAATTTTATTTAGTCCAATTTATGGTGAGTCAAAGGATGAGAAACATTTTTCCTTTCAAATTAAAACAAAACAAAAACAGATTTAGTAGTATAGACTTTATGAAGAATATAATAGGTAATAAGTGTAGCAAGGAAATGGATGTTTATTTCATCAAATTCACTTTGATATAAGTATATCAAATTTAGTGCACTTAAGTATTAATTTACTAAATGGTACCTCAGTCACCTGAATTAATGGAGTACGAAAATGTACATTACTTATTCTATTTTATGAAGTGGAAAGACTCTGGTTCATTAAGTGCCTAAACATTCATTATGGGGTGAAATCCATCACATGTGCATATACATTTTTTTAAGTATATAGATTTTTTTAAGTTCTTTAAATATCCTATTTCAGCAATTAAAATTTCTAAAGATATTCTTTTTTTTAAGGATGATAGTAACATATTAACCACTCTTTAGTAAAAGCTCTTGAAAACCTAGCAAAAGTGTTGAATTGTGTGTACTCTTTAGTGAAGAGCTTTTTTAATATTTCAAAAGTGGAGCATCAAACCACTTACTTGGTAACACAAGTATCATCTCTATGCAAAAAGGGACATATGACTCACAGAGCTATTGACATAGATAATGACATCAAATCAAGAAGCCAAGGCAACAGATGTTTTTGTAAGTATTCACTGTATGGAAATCCATGTCCCCACTTGAGCATTAGGAAGCTGCTGTATGATAGACTCCTCATCATGGAGGTTCACTTAAAAAATCCATCTTTATCTGACAATTCTCAGTTCAAGCATTGCATTCTTTTCCACAACTAATCCCAGAAATGATATAAAGTGTGACATATGTTCTTTTTAAGTAGAAGATACTATGATCTCACCTAAAATGAATTAATGATGGGGCTCAGTAGTTGTGCAAATGATGATGAGGCAGCAGTGGGTGGTCATATTTCACTTTCTGGAGAAAATTCTATCCAAGGATTATCTAAGATTATAACAACATAAATTCTGTGAAGACAGACATAGTTTTTTTTTTTTTAATTATTAACTGCTATATCATTGCAGTCTAAATTAGTGTGTAATACAAGACAGGTACTGAAAAATCTTGACTAGATGAATAAATTAGTTATAAAACAGAAGAGTTTCATTTGCATTATAAGTAAGGCCAATGGGGGAAAGAGAGGATGTATATTTTAGAAGGAGGTGAACAGAAACATGAACATGCTACGGCAGTTCATCACACACTCAGTAATGATTATGTCAGAAAGTTGATTGATCTGGAAAAGGAGTAGACACTGATGAAGTACTTTAAAGTCACAGAAAATAAATGATGATTTATTTTCAAAGTAATGATAAACCATCTGAGTGTCAATTAGATCCAATAAATAAAAGAAGAGCTTTGGGTTTAGATAATATAATGGTGTTAAGGGTATATTTATTTTACAAGTTTTATAATAAAATAACTAACATATATTGGTTTTATAAAATTTCATTTTTTTCAATAATAATGTCACAGAATTTTAAAATCTTATAAAATGACATTAAAACATTGTTACTCATTTTACCCTTAAAGAGCAAAATGCTTTTACTTTTGGCTGTTATAAATAACTAGAGGCCCAGTGCATGAAAATTCATGCACTTGAGAGGGGTTGTCCCTCAACCCAGCCTGCCCCCTCTCTCAATCCTGTAGCCCTCAGGGGTGGGAGGCAACCCAGTGATCAGGGGAAGGTGATGCCCCCATCACATTTCTGCTGCTGCCACTGCCGGCAGCACAAGCCTCAGCCAGCCTTGGTTACCTGAGCCTTGGGCATCCCTGGCTGCTGGGCAGCCGCCATATGAGGCTTGCTTGTGCCTTGGGGCAGCCCTGGGCAGTTGGGGGGGTGAAAGGATTGGGGGACACCAGAGAGAGGCACGTGACAAGGCCAGGCCCGCCTGGGGCTGCCCCGGCCTTGTCATGTGCTTGCTGTCCCAGTGGGGCTGAGGGGACTGGGTGCCTCCATATTGTGGCTGTGGACTGCCATTTTTAGGGTGAGGCAGTCAATTAGCATATTCCCTCTTTATTAGATAGGATTATTGCCTTTATAGTAGGGGTGAAGTGATATCTTTTTGTTTTGATTTGCAGTTCTCTATTGATTAATGATGTTGAGTAAGTTGCCATGTGCTTATTAGTCATTGACTTGTCTTCTTTAGTGACATGTCTATTCAAATCATGTATTTTTAAAAAATTGAGTTGTATTTTTGTTGAGTTATTAAAAGATGTCTTAATATATCCTGGATACAAGTCCTTATGAGATATGTGATGTGCAAGTATTTTCTCACATTTTGTGATTACCTTTTCATTTCTTTTATGGTGTCCTGCAGAGCCCAAAATATTTTAATTTTAATGTAGCCCAAATCAACAGACAAAACTTCTCTTTCATTACTTGTGCTTTTGGGGTTGTAGCTAAGATGATGTGTCCATGATCACCAGAATGGAGTCCAATATTTTTCTGAGAAATTTATAGCCTTACAAAATATTGTATATTTATACCATCTATACTAATAAAAGGGTAATATGCTAATTAGACTGGGTAGACCGGATGTCTTCTGGACATTCTTCCGGACAAAGAAACAGGGGCAGGGGCCAAGGCAGAGACAGTTAGGGGAGATCAGGCCAGCAGGGGAGAGAAGTTAGGGGTGGGTGGTCAGGCAGGCAGGCAGAGGTGATTAGGAGCAATCAAGCAGGCAGGCAGGTGAGTGGTTAGGAGCTGGCGGTCCAGGATTGTGAGAGGGATGTCTGACTGCTGGCAGTTGGACATCCCCTGAAGGGTCCCGGATTGGAGAGGGGGCAGGCCAGGCTGAAGGGCCCCCCTGGTGCATGAATTTCATGCACCGTGCCTCTAGTAAATAATAATAGGCAATAAAATACTAAAATATTCTACATCATAGATGACTCTTCTAAACCATATGCTTAAAAAAGAAGCCAGACACAAAAAGACATATATTGAATGATTTCATTTATCTGAAATGATTGGAATAAAAACTGTATAGAGATAGAAAGTATACTAGTGATTGCTAATAAGTTCAGGAGGGGGAGAATTGGGAGTGACTGGTAAAGAGCTAAATATTTTTTGGGGAAATAATAAAAATATTCTAAAATTGTTATGTTTATACAACTCTAAATATAGTTAAAACCATTTAACAATACACTGTAAAATATGTGGAGTTTATGTAAATGAGATATCAAGTTGTTAAAAAATTAGTAAAAATTCAACATTTCTATTCATAAAAATTAAATTCTTCTGAAACATAAATATTTAGGTAAACAGAAGTTTCAAAATCAAAACAGATTTTATCATTTGACTTTTTTTACCACCTCAGTTTATAAACATATGAAAAACATTTTGGACTTAAAGATGATTGTCCTTAATTCAGAAAAATATTCTGTAGCATATGAACTCATATGATAGTCTGAAATATTAAATTAGGCATCATAAAAGTCTATTTTTGACATATTTGTGTTGATGCTGGTGTAAACACCCTATTGTGCTGCCGTTTGTGTGAAATTATAACACATACACTTACGTACAGTACATGATGATAATGACAATAAACAACTATGTTTCTGGCTTTTAAAAGATAATGATAATAATATAAAATAAAATATCTACTTTCCCCTACAAAGAATGTTGTAACTGGAAGCCCCATTCACACCACCAGTCTTGGTAGAAGAAAGGTAATTCAGAGTAAGGAATTTTCTAAACTGGACAAGAGGAATGGAAAACTACCTTTTTTTGCAAAGATAAAATTTCTGCAGAATTTTGAATAATATGTTTGGGAATAGAGAGATTTGCTGAGAGCAGTTGGCAAATAAGAAGCTCTTTAGAGTGTGATTTAGGAGAAAATTAAGAAGAAAAAGAAATGCAGCCCTTCAGAAGTATTGCTGTGGTTATGAATTAGATGTTTTATTTTTTCAATGATCTTTGACAGGTGTGAGTTAAAAATGGATTCCTTTTTAATTATCCTTGCATGATGAACTGTGTGTAGTGCTCAGATTCTAAACTCTGATGTTTGTCACTGCATTTTCTTTAAACAGTTAGGTATCTAGCAGATTACCAAGGAGGTGAAGAATAAACATTAATATCTTGTACTCTATAAAGCTCAACAATTCAACAATTCAAGCATAATCCCATATGCTAGTGAACCTGGTTTCATTTTTTTTTAATTTGCCTGTAAAGAACAAGGGAGTTTCATTTGACAAAATTTAAGTTCATCCCTACTAACTTTTTACAAAGTTGTTTGGAGAATTAATCAATTGCAGCAGCTCCTGAATAAAACGTTCATCGTATAATATTTTAAGCCACAGCTAGCCATTAACACTCTGAAAGATGAACTGCACACATGTTTCATGAAGATTTATATGGAGGGCTGATCTGGAAAATAAGAGATGCTGATAGAGAACTCACCTAGATTCTAAATGAGGCAATATTTTCCATGATTTTATTTATTACTAATGCATTGCAATTGTGAGAGATGGTAGAGAAACTTGGAACCCATAAGCATCTGGACAGAAATATGAAGATGGCTTGACCTTGCAGATGATGAGTTATTTGCCACTACTCTTGGGTATTATTCTATCTGCTATGGGTGAACTGCATGATATTACCAACAGGGGGCGCTACAGACAGAGGACAAAAGAAACTAATTTTGTTTAGGACTCTAATACAGCTGAATTGACAATATATTATACCTTAATGGCCTCTCAGAGTGAATTTAATTGATGATGCAACTTAAATATTCTTAGAGTACCTTTAACTGAACTGGATGCAAGCTGGGTGCTTAAGTTTGCTTCCCTGCTGTTAATTGCCATCTGGAGAAAATTTCTGCTAATGTTACTACATTGTTTCTATTGTTGCTGCATCTGTGAAGAACTCAAGAAGTTTCTGATAAGCCAAAGAGGAAAAAAAAATAATGTTTTTCTCAGTAAAACTAAGAAGGTTAAGTAGATAGACAAACACTTTAAATGTGTTTTTAAGATTCGTTTTCTGTCAGGTGACATTTTTAAAAAGTTGGTAATAGAAAGCAAAATTAATGTTTTTAGGGCTGGGACTATTATATAACTACATACATTAACACCAAATAATAATTCAGGAAATAAAATATTTTTAATAAGACATTACAACTAAGTTATCGTGCTTGGTTTCATAACTCTAAAAGGTAATGGCAGAAAAAAAGAATTAAATTCCCATAGTTAAGAATTGGATTCCTATAATTAAGAGTTGGATTCCTATAATAAAGAAGGGGAGCTGAGAAGGCATCCCCCAGCCCAGTGGGGGTGTGGGATGTAGGATCCAATCTGTGTCTTCCTGCCTGGCTTCAGGGAGCACAGCAGCCTCCTGGACCTGCTACCCAGGCTTCTGAGAAAGCACAGGATGAGCAAGGCCTGTCAGGGTGCATCTGCACCTTCTCTGCTTAGACTTCAGAGTCTCTGTGCTTGACGAGAGGTTAGGAGAGAAGGGTGTCTTCCCACTTGGGAAGTCAGCATAAGGCCTAACTAACAAGGCCGCCCTGATTATTGTGTACACACACACACACACACACACACACACACACAGAATCTCTTACTGAAGTTTAAAATTTCACTTTTTGGTGAAATTTTAAACTTCATTTTTTTGAAAAATAGAGTGGAAGTAGAAAATGAGAAAGAAATATGCATGCATTAAAATCTCATTTATGAAATTTTCTTTAATGTAGAAGTTTAAAATTACTGAATTATTTACAGGCATGCCTCAGCTATATTGCTGGTTTGGGTTCATAATGGTGCAATAAAGTGAATATTTCCATAAAGCGAATCACATGAGGTTGTTTTTTTTCCTTTGTCTCCCACTGCATATGAAAGTTCTGTTTACATTATACTGTAGTCTAATAAGGGTGCACTAGTATTATTTCTAAAAATGCAATGTGTATACCTTAATTTTAAAATGCTTTAATGCTAAAAAGAGCTAACCATCAATTCAGTCTTTAATAATTCATAATCTTTTTGCTGGTTGAGGGTCTTGCCTGGATGCCATTGGCTTCTGACTTACTAGGGTGGTAGTTGCTGAAGGTTGGAGTGGCTGTGACAATTTCTTTAAAAAGACAATAATGAACTTTATGGCATCAATTGACTCTTCCTTTGTTTAGTGCAGCCACCTTTATTAATTATCTTAGATCTTCTGGATAACTCGCTACAGCTTCTGCATTAGCTCTTGCTGTTTCACTTGCACTTTTATATTATGAGGACAGCTTCTTTCCTTAAACCTCATGAACCAACCATTGTTAGCATCATACATTTCTTTCATTTAAAAAATTACCTTTATTGTTGAAAGTATTACAGATGTCTCCTTTCATTTATACTTTTTTTTTCCTACAGCTTCCTCACCTCTTTCAGTCATCATAGGATTAAAGAGTGTTAGGGCTTGCTTTGGATTAGGCTTTGGTTTAAGGGAATGTTGTGGTTGGGTTGGTTTGATTTTCTATCCAAACCACTAAGACTTTCTTCATATCAGCAATCAGATTGTTTCACACACTTTTTTTTTTTTTATATCCACAAGTTGGTACAAGAGGCTTGGCTTTCAGCCTATCTTGGCTTTCAACATGCCTTCCTCCCTAAACTCAATCATTTCTAACTTTTGATTTAAAGTGAGAGATGTGTGACTCTTCCTTTCACTTGAATACTTATAGGGCACTGTAGAATTATTAATTGGTCCAATTTCAATATTGTTGCATCTCAGGTCTCAGGGAATAGGTAGGGCCAAAGAGAAGAGAGACAAGGAAACAGCCAGTCAGTGGAGTAGTCAGAACAGCCACAACATTTATTGATTAAGTTAACCTTCTTATATGGATACCGTTCATAACACGCTAAAACAATTACAACAATAATATCAAAGATCGCTGATCACAGGTCACCGTAATACATATAATGATAATGGAAAAGTTTCAAATATTGTGGGAAATACCCAAATGTGACAAAAGTGAGCAAATGCTCTTGGAAAAAATGGAGCCAATAAAATTGCTCAATGCAGCGTTGCCACAAACTTTCAGTGAGTAAAAAATGCAATATCTGAAAAGTGTAATTTAACAATATGAAATTAAGCCCTGGCGGGTTTGGCTCAATGGATAGAGCATCGGCCTGCAGACTGAAGGGTCCCAGGTTCGATTCCAGTCAAGGGCATGTACCTTGGTTGTGGGCACATCCCCAGTAGGGGGTGTGCAGGAGGCAGCTGATCAATGTTTCACTCTCATAAATGTTTCTAACTCTCTATCCCTCTCCCTTCCTCTCTGTAAAAAAAAATCAATGAAATATATTAAAAAAATAAAAATATGAAATTAACTTATGCTATAAAGCAAAGATAGTTTGATTTCAGAAATCATTATTTCCCTTTATGAATAGTACACATATAACCTCTTTCTAAATAAAGTAGGATGGATAATTTCCTATACAATTTAACAGATAAGTGTGTGAGCATGTGTGGTTATTTATTACTATACTAGTGGCCCAGTGCATGAAATTCATGCATGGGTGGGGGGTGTCCCTCAGCCTGGCCTGCACCCTCTCAAATCTGGGACCCCTCAGGGGATGTCCAACTGCCAGTTTAAACCAGCAGTTGGACATCCCTCTCTCAATCCAGGACTGCTGGCTCCTAACTGCTCACCTGCCTGCCTGATTGCCCCTAACCACTCTGCCTGCCGGCCTGCTCACCCCCAACTGCCCTCCTTTCCTGGCCTGATCGCCCCTAACCACCTCTGCCTCGGCCCTGCCACCATGGCTTTATCTGAAAGGACATCCAGAAGGTCTCCCAGTCTAATTAGCATATTACCCTTTTATTAGTATAAATCTGTTTGCTTTTCTGGGTTCAAGCAAAAACACATAAAAACTGACATTATAGACTTTAGATAACTACCCATTCTGACATTTGTTATGATAATTATGAATAGATGAGTTTTAACTAAATCTAAAATTCACCAACCTATCATAACCAATACCAACTCTATTGATGTGATAGCTCCTTGCCATCATATTTTATATATAATTTAAGGATTAAAGTTACTTTCTCTGACTTTATTTTTCTAAACTATTCTGCTTCAGAAAATTAAATCCACGAACTTCTGCTGTCAATTTAATAGATAGACTACATAGCCTCACAATTTGAAATTTGCTCATCTAAAGTAAAATATGATGTAAGGAATAACACATTTTTAGATTATTTATTGACAAATATGGAACATGCTGAATCTGGTCGACTTATCCATTAGTATTTAACTGATGTATAATCAAATTTAGGCCATCAGGAAAAGATACTGAAGTCATTAGTGAATATATGGACCTCAACAGTTCCATATATACACTGCTCTAAATGTATCCAGATAGGTGTGACATTAAGAAATAAATGTTATTATTTTAAACTTGACTTTGCCCTACTTTCTCATATATGTAAAACTAGAATATAAATTGTCATGCTCTAACTAATATGTAAAATGAATGTAGTGGAGCAACATAAAAGCTACATAATAAGATTGTCCAAAAAAATAATCTACTCTGTGGTAATATGGAACACTGGGTCATTCATTACATTGTCTGATATATATTTTATTGAAATGTATATGAATAAAATGAAAATGGTCATGGCATTTTGTTCATTTTTTCAACCATTGATTTATTTTTTTAAATTGATTTCAGAGAGGAAGGGAGAGAAAGAGAGAGGTAAAAACATCAATGAAGAGAATCATTGATCACTACCTTCTTCACGCCCCCTACTGGAGATCAAGCCCCCAACCTGGGCATATGCCCTTGACCGGAATTGAACCTGGGATGCTTCAGTCTGCAGGCTGATGTTCTATCCACTGAGCTAAACTGGGTAGGGCTCATCCATTGATTTAAAAAGAACTGATTTCCAACAAATTGATTGGAAATAATCTAACATCATGGACAATGTGTTATTCAATTTTCAAGTTCATGATTTTTTAATTGGATTTTGCAGGAAAAAATGTTTTGGTCATTCACTACAACTTCTTTATATATTAGAATCTATAATTCAGGTATTAGCTTTTGGTTACTTCATATTATCAATATTAAAACCTCTATTTTGTTAATATTGTTGAAAACACTGATTTATAGGAAGTAAAAATGTCTTCATCAACGTAAAGTGTCAGAGATATCCTTACAAAATACCATTAGTTAATTTATGCTTTATTAATTATTTCAATTTAGATATTACACTAAATTTAAGGAATTTCATAAGTCATAATTCATTATAATTCAGATTCCTGGCAAAATATACATTCTCCCCTAATTTTGTGATTTAGAATGAGCTATTGTAAAAATATAGTGAGATTATTCTTTTCTTTTCTTTACTTGAATATGATTAAAACATTCTGTAATTACATACTACTTTGGAATGAGAATGCATTCTAAAATGTAAAGTGTGATTTGGCTAATAAAATACACACACTATCAAAGAAACAGGTGTAGATTAGTAATGGTTTTTAAGTCAATTTTTTAAATATATATTTTATTTATTTTTTACAGAGAGGAAGAGAGAGGGATAGAGAGTTAGAAACATCGATGAGAGAGAAACATTGATCAGCTGCCTCCTGCACACTCCCTACTGGGTATATGCCCACAACCAAGGTACATGCCCTTGACCGAAATCGAACCTGGGATCTTTGAGTTAACAGGCCGACGCTCTACCCCCTGAGCCAAACCAGTTAGGGCTTAAGTCAATTTTTAGGCATTAACCATCTTCCACAAAACTTAGGATAGCTGGTCTTAGACAAACTTTTCCTGTTTTCACTTTATTTTCTCTCCACAGTAGTATCTCAAGGAGGATACTGAAAAGATTATCCTTGAAAAAGATACTGCTGTGGAGAGAAAATAAAGTGAAAACAAGGAAATGTGATCAATTAGCTCTGATTGAGGGAATAGAATACAGAGTTCAGAACAGTGAACCAGGCTCAGCAAAGAAAAAACAAACAAACAAAAAACAATCACCTACAGACTTTGCATCTTGGCAAGGTTTTTGAGCACAGTGAGAAAAGTACAGAAAGTCCATCAACAAGATTGGGAAATATTGCAGAAATTTGTAGAAGAAAGAAAATAGACTCCTTGATGTGCAGGAAAGGCTATATTTAAGATAATAACTCAATTTTAAGTTTCACCTACTGTGGAAACTGACTATCTATCTGTAGATCCTCCAGGCTTGGGAAAATCGAATAGGCCACTTGGGAGTCAGGGACTACAAACCCTATCCTCAGCTTCATTATTTTAGTAACAAAAACTACACACAGAATTATAAAGTAACAATAGCAAGCCATACTCATTAGATCAATATAAAATAATATGTCCATGAAAGTGTGCTTTTATTTTGGAAACTTTGGAAAGCGTGTTTAGTAAAACATTAACAGAAACAGTTAAATATACAAATCCATGCTATCCTACTTTATTTTAGACTTAATAATTAAGGTTTATAATTACAAAGGATGGCCAGGCTAGGGCTGATCAAATGCCCTCTTTCCCTTGGTAAAGGGGAGATGCAACATTATGTAAATTTATTTCACTGATTCTTTTTTTTTCTTGCCCTCCTCCCTTTTTTACCACTATCTAATTTGACATGTTGCCCTTCATTCAGAACTATTTTTCTTTCTAAATATTTGGAATATATTGGCATTAACATTGTTTTGATTAATGAACTCATTGTTATTCAGTCCAGTTAAACCTTGCTGAACAAAAATATCATTTTCTTAACTTCAGTAATGACTCCTTATTTTTAAGGTTACCACTGAGGCACTCACACGTGATCTTGTGCAAGTTCTCAGAAAGCTTTATAAAGCAGAGCTCCAGAACCCTGGGCTCCTAATCAGCAATTCTTTTATTTTTGTTCAATAAGAACATTTGCTAAGTAACCAAAATTAATATATAAATTTACTATTTTTATTTATTTATTTTTTATTTATTTTTTTTAAATATATTTTATTGATTTTTTACAGAGAGGAAGGGAGAGGGATAGAAAGCTAGAAACATCGATGATAGAGAAACATCGATCAGCTGCCTCCTGCACACCCCCTACTGGGGATGTGCCTGCAACCCAGGTACATGCCCTTGACCGGAATCGAACCCAGGACCTTTCAGTCCGCAGGCTGATGCTCTATCCACTGAGCCAAACCAGTTTCGGCTACTATTTTTATTTAAATCAATCTACACAATAAAATCAATCTTCTAAATTTAACATTATAGTCATCATCGCAAAGAATACACTATTACCTCAAGTTTCCCTAATTCATAAGCTTCATATGTATTTGTTGTGCTCATTTATTCCTCTAATGCCTTTCTATCTATAATCGCCATCCTATCTAATGAAAGAGTAATATGCAAATTAAACATCACTCTGCTACACCCACATGCCACACCCACCAACCACGCCCACCAGCCAATGAGAAGCGAATATGCAAATAAACCCAACCAAGATGGCTGCAGCCACAGACAGCAGGAGGGAGGCTTGGGTTTCCCTGGCAATGGAGAAAGCCAAGCTTTTTGCCTGCCCTTGCTGGCCCAGGCCTCTACTCAATGCTACAAAGTTTCAATTATAAAAGATAAATAAAGCCCAACAGAAATGGCGGCAGCCACGGAACTGGAGAGAGCAGGAGGCTAGGGTTGCCCCCGGCGATGGAGGAAACCAAGCTTCTGCAGCCCTGGCCTGCTTTGGCCTCCGCTTAAGGCTATAAAGTTTCAATTACAGAAGATACATAAATCCTAACAGAAATAGCTGCCACCACAGAGCGAGCAGAAGGCTTGGCTCCACTCCAGGCTACAAAGTTTCAATTGTAGAAGATAAATAAATCCCAGATCCCAGGGCCTCTGCTTGGGTCCCCAGGGCGTGTGGCAGGCCTGCAAACCATCACAGGCCCCTCGCCCAGGCCACCTCACACCCAAAGGGAACCCCCACCCTGATTGGGGATGCCCTTCAGGGCAAACCAGCTGGCCCCCACCCATGCACCAGGCCTCTATTCTATCTAATAAAAAAGTAATATGCAGATTGACCATCACTCCAACACACTAGATGGCTGCCCCATGTGGTCAAATATCCTGTCCCCATGTGGACACAAGATGGCCACCACAAGATGGCCAGCAGGGGAGGGCAGTTAGGGGTGACCCAGCTGGCAGAGGAGGGAAGTTGGGGGTGGCTGGGTCTGCAGGGAAGAGCAGTTGGAGGGGACCCAGGCATGCAGGGGTGAGCAGTTGAGGGGTGACCAGGACTGCAGGGGAGGGCAGTTAGGTTCAAACAGGCTGGCAGGGGAGTGGTTAGAGGGTGATCAGGCTGGCAGGCAGAAGCAGTTAGGGGCAATCAGGAAGGCAAACAGGGAGCACTTGGGAGCCAGCAGTCCTGGATTGTGAGAGGAATGTCTGACTGCCCAGTGGGATCAGGCCTAAACAAGCAGTCGGACATCCCTCGAGGGATCCTAGATTAGAGAGGGTGCAGGCTGGGCTGAGGGACACCCGCCCCGTGCACGAATTTCGTGCACCAGGCCTCTAGTATTTAAGAAAAGAAAATTAGTGTAATTCCTTAAAGTGTCAAATAATGTTTTGAATATATAAAATTTTATAGACTTTACTGTTAGACATATTTGATATTCTTGTCTGGGTAAATTGGAAAAAGTTAGTTTAATAGCTCCATGACAGGAATTTACCTAGCTTATTTAAAAAGAAGAGAACATAAGTGTGTAAACACATTGAAATGTGCATATTATGTCCCTGTAAACTGATGGAAATATTTAGATTCAAATGTCATTTTATGTTTGTAAGTTGAACAAAAGGTGGTTTTTATATTATTTATTTTTCAGATTCTATATAGTCTCATTATTAAATTTTAATTATTCACTGATGAAATGAATTTCCTTATTAGTTGTCAGGTTTTATTCTGTGGTTACATCAGACAGGGGCATATCAATTTATTTATTTTGTCTGTTACATCATCTATCTATATATTGCTGCAGTCAAATTGATCAAGAAACCATGGCATCAGTTGTGCAGATAGATAAATGAAATGCAGCATTGTCTTATGGACATTACCAATGCATTTTTCACTGAAATGTTACAATATTATGATTTTTATATAAAGGCAATTTAAATATAAACAAAACACTTGCTATAAATTCAATTACAATCTGTCAATTATCTTGATATTTGCTTATGTGAATATATTTTCTGATATAATACAGTTTCTATGGAACAAACTGATATTTATTTTCATATTTCATTTTAAATGTAAAGTATTAAACATGCTTGTAAGCAATTAATGCTACAAAGAAAACATTGAGAAACATATTGGAAATTAACATAATTATAATCAAGAGTTCCCTAGTGGTCAAAACCATGAGTACTCAAACTGCATTATGAATATGCAAATCCAGTATTTTTTATTTAGGTCATTTGTCACTGGTATCAGAAATTGCAAGGCACTGCTGTTGTCTACACTTTTGAAAGACGTACAATGACTGGATTTAACTCAAAAGAGCCTTCTGGTTCATCAACAATCTATCCAAACTGTATAAGATCCATTGATAGGCAAATTTCTTCTATGTTCTGATTTTGTTTAAACATTAACACAGATTCTCATTTTCCATTCACATCATATTTGCAATGATGAGTGATAAAAATGTATTGAGTAAAAATAGTTCTTCTGGAAATGGTCTGATAAAAAGAAATTATATTTGAATAAAATATGAATTCAAAATCAAACTTATATTCTGTTTCCTCACCAAGCTAAGGTGTATTTCTCTATAGTGGAAAGATCATTACATTTTAATTGTGAATTCAGATAATTAATTTTATCTGTGAATTAAATATTGAACATGAAGCTGAATTTATATAGAATATAAACACTTGTAAAGGACATAAAATTCAAACAGGTCATAAGAGCAAAAATGAAGTTGTTAGATGATTATCACATACCATGAAAAATAGGTATAGCTCAATGAATCAGAGATTAGAATGTTATTTTGCAGTGTATTTTAGCCACTTCAGTAAAAATAAGGCTGCTGTTAGTTGCATGCTAAATATAGTTTTGACTTAGGTTATTTCATCCCAATATAAATGTTAAAATAAGTTTAAAATAATGAATTACAATAATTTTCAAAATTAATGAAATAAAACACTTGCTATAAAAATAAACCCAATTCAGGAACTTACCTGCTTCATGACTGTCAAATTATATGACCTTTCCAAGGCTTATTTATAGGATGATTAGAAGAATTAAATAGTGTTATTTATATTATTACTTATCATTTTTTAAAAATATATTTTATTGATTTTTTAAAATAAATCTTTATTGTTCAGATTATTACAGGTGTTCCTCTTTTTTTTTTCCCCATAGCTCCCCTCCACCAGATTCCCCACCCTACCCTACCCCATGCCCTTACCCCCCGCCACTGTCTTCATCCATAGGAGTAAGATTTTTGTCCAATCTCTTCCCGCACCCCTCACACCTGCTTCCCCTGAGAATCGTCAGTCCACTCCCTTTCTATGTCCCTGATTCTATTATATTCACCAGTCCATTCTGTTCTTCAGATTTTTTATTCACTTGATTTTTAGATTCACTTGTTGGTAGGTATGTATTTGATGTCATTTTGTTGTTCATAATTTTTATCTTTACCTTTTTCTTCTTCTTCCTCTTCTTAAAGAATACCCTTCAGCATTTCATGTAATCCCGGTTTGGTGGCGATGAACTCCTTTAGCTTGTTCTTGCTGTGGAGATCTTTATCTGACCTTCAACTCTGAATGATAGCTTTGCTGGGTAGAGTAATCTTGGTTGTAGGTTCTTGCTGTTCATCACTTTGAATATTTCTTGCCACTGCCTTCTGGCCTGCATAGTTTCTGCTGAGAAATCAGCTGACAGTCATATGGGTACTCCCTTGTAGGTAATTAACTGTTTTTCTCTTGCTGCTTTTAATATTCTCTCTTTGTCTTTTGCCCTTGGCATTTTAATTATGATGTGTCTTGGTGTGGTCCTCTTTGGGTTCCTCTTGTATGGGGTTCTGTGCATTTCCTGAACTTGTAAGTCTACTTCTTTCACCAGGTAGGGAAAGTTTTCTGTCATTATTTCTTCTAATAGGTTTTCAATATTTTGCTCTCTCCCTTCTTCTGGCACCCCAAAAATTCGGATGTTGGTTCTCTTAAAGTTGTCCCAGAGGCTCCTTACACTATCTTCATATTTTTGGATTCTTTTTTCTTTTTGTTTTTCTGGTTGGATGTTTTTGTTTCCACATATTTCAGATCTTTGGTTTGATTCTTGGGGTACGTTGTTCTACAGTTGAGTTTCTGTATATTCTTTATTTCAGACAGTGTATGCTTCATTTCTGACTGATCCTTTTCCATTTTTTTTGGCATTCTCATTAATATCCTTAAAGGTCTCATCAAGTTTCTCAGCGGTTTTAAGAAGATTCTTGAGTAACCTTATAAATGTGGTTCTGAACTCTATGCCATCCAGTAGTTTGCTTTCCTCCGTTTCTTTCATTCGTGACATGTTTCTTTGTTTCTGCATTTTGGCTGCTTCCCTGTGTTGATGGAGTAGCTTTGTGTGGTAGGTGATCTGTAGGGGGCAGTAGCTCAGCCTCCTCAATCACATGAGGTGGATGCTCTTGATACACCCCTTTGTGGGCTGAGTGCAAAGTCTTGGTGTAGTTAAGCCTTAATTGCTGTTGGTACACTGGGAGGAATTGACCTCCAGGCCAATTAGCTGTGAGCACTCGCTGTGTCTATAATGGAAGAACTGCTGCACTGAAGACACGCTTATGGAGCAGGACTTGTTTCAGTGGGGCTTTGGTGCTCACTGAGTCTGCCTCTTGAATGTGTCACTTATGGATGTGAGGAGTTGAAATATGGTGTCTCACACTGACCACTAGGTACACTGGCTTCTGGATCTCCAATGGGGTGCAGGTCAGCTACTGTCTGAGGCCACCCAGCAGGAGCTACAGTAAGAGCTACAGTTTTCTCCTCTTTGCTTGGGGTTTGAGGAGGTTTTGGGGCTGTCTGACCCAGGCTGCAAGTTTGCTAGGTTAAGCTGTGATAGGGCAGGCCTTTCTTATGCTAAAGCTGCTGCTTGGAGCTTGGGTGGGTTTGTAGGTTATGCAGGGCAGGGCCTCAGGGTGTCACTAAGCTAAGGCGTAGCAAACAGCAATGGCTGCTAGTTAGCTGGCTCTGCGTCCCCGATGGCATCCCCGAGTCCCGTGCCCCAGTGCAGTAAACAATTATTCCTGCGCGCAGCTCTGCAAGCAAGCCCCCCTCACTGGCAGACAGTCCAGCTTCTCCCCATAGGAGTTTGGGTCCCCCGTGTCTCCCCAGAGACTGGATTTCAGAGTAATTGGGGGCTTGTCTCCCTTCCAGTTGAAAAGAGCAATGCCTGCCGCCAGCCCGGATCACACGCTTCCGTACCTCAGCTTTTTAGTGCTCGCGCACGTCTCAATGCTCTTTTCTCTTTCCTTCTAGTTGTAGAACTTCCACTCAGCCATATTTCCCGTGGTTCTGGGTGATAGACGTTTTGTCTTTTAGTTGTAGTTTTGAAATTGGTGCGCGAGGCAGCAGTTTAGGTGTTTACCTACGCCGCCATCTTGCATTCTCCTCTTATTACTTATAATTATGCTTGGTATATAAAAAATACAACTAAACAACTTATAAAATAAATTTATTATTATAAAACTGTAGGTTCTTTCAAACAAGAAGTACTGCCTTGTGTTTTGAAATTATACTTCCATTCTCATTTTCTGTCACTGCTCTGCTCATTCACTCCCTCTCCAGTCAAGCTAGATGTCCTTGCTTCTTGGACATTTCCTTTTTTTTTTTTTTTTAATCTATTTAATTTTTTAAATCTTTGTTGTTGAAAGTATTCACATGTCCCTTTTTCTTCCCATCGACCTCTTCTAGCCTGCCCCCTATCTCCTCCGGCCTTCACCACACTATTGTCTGTCCATGTGTTATGCATACATGCATACAAAGTCTTTGTTCATTCAATAGCCTGGTGTCCAGATTCCATGACATCTTTGCACTCATTACTCTGCACTCATTACTCTGCACCCATTTAGCTATATGGCTGATTATCTCACTCCTTTCAAATTTTTGCTCAGATCACACTCTAGCAATGAGGTCTGCCATGACTACCCTATATAGCATAGTTAAAATACTTACAAATCTTATATAAAATAGAAATGTCTCCATACCTGGCACTGATAATCTGCCTTACTTTGCTTTTATTTTAGGAATTTTCACTATTTAGCCTATAATAGATTTACTTATTCATTCATTTATATTCCATTTCTCTCACGACCCATTCTAACAAAAATATAAACTCTATGTGTCTAAATAATTATTTTTCTTCAAAGCATTGTCCCAAATACCAATAACAGTATTTGCCCACATCAATAAATTATTTTTAAATTAATAAATGGAGAATAAATATATTTTCAATATTTAAATATTAAACATAGTTTAATATGCTATTTAACAGTATAATCTAGTTAATATCTATTAATATCAGGTAGATTTTCATATTTGCAGAAATTAATTATTATTTTAAGTTAGGTTTTAAGTTACTATTTTTTAAATTTAATGAATATAAAATATGTACATGGGCTTTGGCTTATAGTCAATAATTACCAGCTTGCTCCATTCATAAGTATACTTGTTATTGATTTTTAGTCTCCATCTGGAATAAAAAACTAAAGATAGCTGTTAAAAAAATTTCAAATTATGACACATTCAATTCACAGAGTATATTTCAAGTACCTACCACATTTGTTATACTTCTACTACTAAGAGTTACAGAGATAATCTAGATAAAAATAAATATCATTTGCTTGAAGATATTTAATATTTTAGAGAATAAGAGTTGTTCATAATATCCATGTATAAGATAGACTATGATGAGTTAAATAAAAGCTAAAAATATGACCTGGACAAGGTAGATCTTACATATTATAAAATAATGTAATAAAGACTAGGAATTAGGTATTTCAGCATAAGTAATATTACTCTATATAACTAATTGTAAAAATACCCCTACTCATCTCTAGAAATAAATATGACATATAAATCATAAACTCACAAAAAGGTCAGTTTTAAATTTAAAAAAAATTAAATTCAGTTCTATATTTCCTTAAAGTGATTATGTAAGTGTCAGAGCAAAGTTTAATTCTTGGAGTACTTACTCCTAAGTCCTGCTTACAGTGTTAATTGTGATTGCAAGTTCCTCCTTGAACCCTGCTCATTGTATTTTTGTTGGAAGCACTCACTGCTCAATCCTGCCTACTGGTCCACGTGTGGGAGCACCGGTCCTGATCCTGCCCTACTATGCCAAGTGTTGGGTCTGAGCCCCTCTGCCGGGGCTGGACCTTCTGGGATGCCGGGTAGTAGACGGAGAAGCCAGGAGAGGCTGTGGATATATAAGAGAGTCCTTATTGTAGCCCTTGTCGCCTTTGCTAACAAGGCGCTATTAGACAAAGCAGTTCTCCAAATTAAAGTCCTATATAGTAGGTAACTTCTCACTTGCTAGTTAACAAATCATCTTTCCCACAAAGCAGCAGAAGCAGCCTCTGTCCCCACAGCTATTATCTGAGCAGCTCGTGCTGCCTCTTGATCCACAGCCTCTCACAGTAGCTGCATCTGAGCTCACAGCCTCAGTAGCCTAAATATGAAAATATGAATCTATATTCATGTATTCACCATATATATGTTAAAAAATAGTTACAAAAATGCAAAGTGCATCATCACTTGAATTACACTACTTAAAGGAAATTTAAGAATGTTCAAAAATACAATCAATTTCTAAATATTAATTTTGTATCCTGCTAATTTGCTGAACTCATTTATTGATTTTAATAAATTTAAATATTTTTTAACTATTGAAAAATTAAACACATTTTGGTATGTGAATATCTGTGGTCTCAGTATATATTACTAATATAAGAAAGTCTTTGATTTTTTAACTAATTAATTTCTTTAGCGTGCACAAAAGACAATGATATTTTAACTGGATATATCAACTTATTTCTAAAATTCTTGTTGGTGCTGAAAATGATCTAGATTTGTTTATTTTCCATGAAGTATTACATAATTAATACTCAAAAATATGTCATAAATGAAGAAACATGGCACAAGTTGATTAGTTCTTAAGAGAAAAATGTATAAAACCAATCTTGATAGTAAAACAACTTTGCAATCACTCTTAAATTTTTATTTGCTTGTTTTTAAATCTTCAACATAGACCCTTCTTCTTAGATCTAGTACATCAGCATTAACCAATAATCACCTTTATTTTATTTTTCTCAACATAAAAGAAACATACAATCATAGTCATCCTTAATACCCGTTTTTAAAATATGACATTACTTAAAATTTATTAATAAAAGTTTAAATTTGCAGATACTTTTCTCAAAATTAAAGATTCATTTATTATAATAAGCTGAAGTTCATTTCCATATTAAAAAATAATGAAGTCTTCCTTGACTATTAAAAATTACAACAATTTTCCTGGCCATGTAGTTATTCTAATTGTCTCTACCACATTCTTTAGCAAAATTATACATGCTATGTTACTATTAGTTAGTTTATTACATTAATGTCATTTGACAACAAAATTTTTTTTCATGTAGGCATACAAGGTCTTTGGTTGATTACCTCCCACCCATCCATCCTCCCCCCTGCCTTGCCTCTGAGATTTCTGCACTCTGTTCCATGCTTCAAGTCTCTGGATCCACTCTGTTCATCAGTTTATTTTGTTCCTTAGATTCCACATATGACTGTGATCAGGTGATACTTACTTTTTTCTGACTGACTTATTTCACTTAGCATGATACTCTCCATGTTGTCTCAAAGGGTAAGAGATTCTTTTTCACTGCTGCATTGTATTACATAGTATAGATGTACTACTGTTTATTTATCATCTCATCTACTGATGGGCAGTTGAGCTGTTTCCAGATCTTAGTAAATTGTGCTGCTATGAACATAGGGGTGCATACATTTTTTTTTCATTGGTGCTTGGGGTTTCTTAAGATATATTCATAGAAGTGGGATCACTGGGTCAAATGGCAGATTCATATTTAATTTTTTGAAGAAACTCCATACTGTTTTCCATAATGGTTGCACCAGTCTGCATTCCCACCAACAGTGTACTAGGGTTCCTTTTTCTCCACATTCTCATCAGCACTTGTCATTTGTTGATTTGTTCATGGTAGCCATTCTGACAGGTATGAGATGGTACCTCATTGTCATTTTGATTTGCATCTCTAGGATGATTAGTGACTGAGCATTTTTTCATATGTCACTTGGCCATCTGTATGTCTTCTTTGGAGAAGTGTCTTTGAAAGGACAAACAAAATAGTTAAACCACTAGCAAGACTCATCAAGAAATAAAGAGAGAAGACCCAAATCAATAAAAGCAGAAACAAAAGTGGAGAAGTATTCACCAACACCATAGAAATACAAAGGATTGTAAGAACATAATATGAACAACTATATAACAACAAGCTGGAAAATGTGGATGAAATGGACAAGTTCCTAGAAAAATACAATATCCCAAAACTGAATCAGGAGGAATCAGAAAACCTGAATAGAACAATAGCAACTGATGAAATAGAAGCAGTCATCAAAAAACTCCCAGCAAACAAAAACCCAGGACCGGATGGCTTTACAGGGGAGTTTTACCAAACATTCAAAGAACTAACACTTATACTCCTCAAACTATTTCAGAAAATCCAAGAGCAAGGCACACTTCCAAACTCTTTTTGTGAGGCCAGCATTAATCTAATTCCAAAGCCAGATAAAGACACTACAAAGAAAGAGAATTA
The DNA here is from genome assembly GCA_026230045.1 of Corynorhinus townsendii. Classification (NCBI taxonomy): domain Eukaryota; kingdom Metazoa; phylum Chordata; class Mammalia; order Chiroptera; family Vespertilionidae; genus Corynorhinus; species Corynorhinus townsendii. The sequence goes on along the minus strand of JAPDVU010000003.1, from coordinate 73,387,373 downwards.
TAGGCCAATATCCCTGATGAACGTAGATGCTAAAATCCTCAAAAAAAATTAGCAAATCACATCCAGAAATATATTAAAAAGGTCACACGTCATGACCAAGTGGGATTTATTCCAGGGATGCAAGGCTGATACAATATTAGCAAATTAATAAACGTGATACATCACATAAACAAATTAAAAGGCAAAAATCACATGATCATATCAATAGAGGCTGAAAAAGCATTCAACAAACTCTAATACCCATTTTTTATAAAAAATCTCAGCAAAGTGGGATAGAGGGAGCATACCTCAACATGATAAAGGCCATATATGACAAACCTACAGCCAACATCATACTGAATGGGCAAAAACTAGAAGAATAGGAACAAGACAGGGATGTTCACTTTAACCACTCTTATTCAACATAGTCCTGGAAGTCCTAGCCACGGCAATCAGACAAGAAGAAAAAATAAAAGACATCCAAATTGGAAAGGAGGAAGTAAAACTCTCATTATTCGAAGATGACATGATATTGTACATAGAAAACCATAAAGACTCCACCAAGAGACTAATAGATTTAATAAATGAATTTGGCAATGTCACAGGATACAAAATCAACACCCAAAAATCGATGGCTTTTTATGCACCAATAATTAATTCTCAGAAAGAGAAACTAAACAAACAATCCCACTTACCATTGCAACCAAAAATTAAAATACTTAGGAATAAACTTAACCAAGAAGGCAAAAGACCTGTACCAGAAAACTGCAGGATGTTGAAAAAAGAGATAGAAGGAGATATAAACAAGTGGAAGAATATACTGTGTTCATGGATTGGTAGAATAAGCATCATTAAAATGTACCCAAGGTAATTAACAGATTCAATGCAATCCCCATTAAAATATCAACGGCATATTTCACAGACCTAAAACAAACTCTCTAATAATTTATATGGAATTAAAAAAGACCCCAAATAGCTGCAGCAATCCTGAGAAAGAAGAACAAAGTTGGAGGGATCACAATACCTGATTTCAAGCTGTATTACAAAGCCACTGTTCTCAAAACTGCCTGGTACTAGCACAAGAACAAATATAGACCAATGGAACAGAACAGAGAACCCAGAGATCGATCCAAGCCATTATGCTCAACTAATATTTGACAAAGGAGGCAAGTGCATACAATGGAGTCAAGAGAGTCTCTTCAATAAATGTTGCTGGGAAAATTGGACAGATACATGCAAAAAATGAAACTAGATCACAAACTTACACCATACACAAGAATAAAATAAAAATGGATAGAAGACTTAAATGTAAGTCATGAAACCATAAAAATCCAAGAAGAAACCAGAGGCAGCAAAATCTCAGACATCTCTCATAGCAATATGTTTACAGATAGATCTCCTAAGGCAAAGGAAACTAAGGAGAAAATAAACAAATGGGACTACATCAAAATAAAAAGCTTCTGCACAGCAAAAGAAAGCATCAACAAAATGAAAAGAGAGCTCACTGTATAGGAGAACATATTTTGCAATGATACATCTGATAAAAGGTAATATCCAAAATATATAAGGATCTCATACAACTTAACAAAAGGAAGACAAACAATCCAAATTAAAAAATGGGCAAAGGACCAAAATAATTCTTTTAAAACCTGTTGGAGCATATGTTGCAATTGCTTATTCTTTTATAAACCAAACAGTTTTGTAATATTGCTTTTAAGGCTGTTGTTAGAAAATCGGGATCTGAAGATATATAGGAGGTAGTATCCTATCTCTCAGAAATCTTCAAGATCATCATATAGGTGTCCTCTCTGTTCCTTTAACAGGCCAAGGGCTTTCCTACCTAACGATTTTTACACTTGCTTTTCCCAATTCCAGGAATGTTGGTTCTCATCATTTATTGCACATTCCTATACTTTGGTCTTGGGATATATCCTCAAAAGGGCCTTTTTCTAATCATTTTATTTAAATTAACTCCTATAGTATACTTCACCTAGTCACATATTTTGTCATATATCACCCTACTTATTTTACAGTCTTTCCCACAATCTACAATTTTCTTATTTACTCACTTAAACTCACTTCTCTCTACCCTCTGCATGTTAGCCTCATTAAAGATAGAACATATCTCTCTTAAATTGTCATTATATCTCTTCTCTCAAAACCTGTTTATACTCAATAAATGTATATAAATAAATACATATATTTGTTGAATAGTAGGGGGGGGAAATAAGCTCAAATATTTCTGAAGGGGAAAGCCAGATATAACTTTATAGTTTTGTTGACATTTTAGCTGATTGTTATAGAGGGAATAAAATATTTCTAGGTAAATGAAAATCACTCACTGTTCATATAAGTAAAGAAAAACCTATGGTTTAGTGTCATTTAATTTGTTTTATGTTATTAATATATGCCCCTTTAAGAGGTTTATTATTTTTAAAAGTATAAATAAGTTGTTTGGACCAAAATACTCAATTCTAACTTTTCAGGAAAAAAAAACAAATTGACAGTGTGCAAGATGAAAATTTTGTCATTTGTCACTTAAATTATTTTTTAAAAAATTGGTGTGGTATACCATTTACTGTAAGTCATAGTATTACTATTATCATTGCTACTGTTATTATTATTTTCAAAGTGTCATAGTGTAGTGTAAGCAAACTCCATGAAGAAAACTTCTGCTGTGACTACTCTTCACAGGATAGAAAGTGTCTTCTATTCTGCTACTATCAGATATATTGGGAGGGAAATATCATTAGGTTTTCTTCCCAAATCTAATTACAGGCAGGGAGTGTATGTCAGGCTGAATAGCAAGCATACCAGTTACCAATACAGTTTGATATCAACCCAATGTAGAGGCAGACAGCTTTGGACAGCAGTCCTAGGTAACAGATTTTGCCTGGTGAAATTGATGCCTTGTTCTATCCTGCAACCATTGACATTACACTTTCTGATGGAAACAGCAGAATTTTTATATTGCTGCTTCATTTTGCCAGTGATGGATTGGTTATAGGACTTGTTGTTTTCTGATTAAACAGAAAAAAATACAGTATAATTGAAAAGCAAATGATTCTGCTTTGGGGCTTAAAAGTGTATCTATATCTCTATATTAATCTATGTTTAGTAAGTCAATATAACTTAAGCAAGTCAATTTTTATAGCACCTGCAAAAGCATCATTAAGTATTATAAAGTCTATTGTTCATGGTGATATTTTCTTTACCTTAAAGTATAATTATTTCATAAATGTCTTTTCATCCAGAGCTAAATTTAAATCAAAGTGCATTTTAACATGTTAAGAAACATTATTCAGAGTCCAAGTGTTAAGGATGTACATGAGTTGGAAGCACAAAAGAGTGTTAGTCCTGGAATGAAAATGACCCCATTTACATAACCTGCAGGCCAGCCAGTGTTTCTACAGAGAGTAGTATTTGCACTGAACCATGAAGCTGTCCTGGTTTTGCTTCTTTCAGAAGCACCTTTCAACTTGGCACAGAGGTCTACAAATTTTTGAGCAACTTATTTTATTTATTTTTATTGTTGACACTATTTCTAATGGTAGCAGACATACTTCTGGTTCCATTGATTGCATTTTGCTCACCAGGTATTTCACTGAGGAAGAGAAGAATTGGGAACTATATGCAAACTGGCTATCTGCTGTAGAGAAAATATGTTTTTGTTAGAGATTTGCATTCATGTTTGATATCAGACATAGCCTAATAATACAAACTGTTACAGATAGGTACCCACACTAGTGAAAGGCAGTACAGACTGATTCTATTCAGTACTTTTGCAACAAGGGGAACATATTTTAATCTAGAACTGAGATGAATTATAAACTTAACAAAAGCAAGAGGGAATTTATAGCCAAAGGGCAGAATTAGAGGGTCAGTATTTGAAAATTTCTTACAGAAAATGTCATCGGTAGGGAGATTCTTGCTAAACTGACTTAATAGGATTCTTGCTAAAGGTATCCAAGGTGAGAAGATATCAATGAATGGAATAAGTAACTTGAATACATGTCAAGGAGGATCAGATACAAAGGGTTCAGGAGGATATTCTCTACATTCCCTTAGCAGGATTCTTCTTAAAACTGGGTTAGGCAGACTGAGGACAAGGTCCACGGAAGAAGTCTAATCAAAAAGAGGGCTCAGAGATGCCTGTTTAAAGGTTGGCCAGTGAGACAATGATGATATTTCAAAGTCATCATGTCCAAATTTGAGCTTTTGTTTTTTTCCCCTTTCAAATCTGTTTCTCCCCCAGCCTCTCATCTGACTAAAGGACACTACAAAAAATCTGGTTGTTTATATAAAAAACTCTGAAATCTGATTCATTGGGAAATCATGTTAGTTCTGCTCAACAAATATATTTTGAACTCTCTGTCTTCCAAGCCATAATTTTAATCCACATTCTATCACTTCTCACATTGTTTTCTGCAGTAGCTTCCTTACCGTTCTTTTTATTCCATTTCTGTCAACCTCAACCTCTCAGCTAGAATTTAACATTTTACATGTTAAATCAAATTCTGCTGAAAATCCTTCAATGTCTCCTCATTACACTTAGAATAACATCCAAAGTCTTAGTAAGTCTGAAAAAACCTTGCACAATTTGACTCCTGCCCACCCTCCAACACTCATTTTCTCACTCACTGGAACATGCAAGCTCCTTGATATTTTCATTAACATTGAGTGAGCTTTGCACTTGTTTCTTCTTCCTGTAAAGTCTTCCCTTGGCTTTTTTGCAGAGCTCTCTGACTGCTCATGATCATCCTTCATGTCTTAATTTACATTAAAATGACCAAGTTTTTACATCTACTTTATTCTTCAGGTTAAGATTTCTAGATTCTTCCTCCTCCCAACACCTGTCACAGTTCCCACACCATAAAAGTTACCGTAGACTGGGGGATTTAATAACAGATACGTATTTTCTCACAGCTCTGGAGGCTGGAAGTTTGAGATCAAGATGCTAGCATGGTAAAAGTCCTTTCCCTGGCTTGCAGACAGGCCACCTTTTCACTGTTATCATGTGGCAAAAAGAATGAGCACTGTGCTGTGTCTTCCTCTTATAAGGGTATATCTCTGCTTGATGACCCAGCCTTCATCACTTCCTCTAAACCTACCTATCTTCCAAAGGCCCGACCTTCAACAAGTATCATCACATTCTGTGTTAGAGCTTAAATATGTATTTTTTTGGGGGGAGAGGGCACAAAGATTTGGCCCATAACAGCCACATTTGATAAGATTAAATAATACCAAGTTCCATCTCATTTATGTTTCTCCACACTGGTCTTTTCTTAACATGCTAATACACACCCACCAAACAAGTTGTTATATATCATATAATCCTGTTTATATATTTGCAAACTTACTGTTTATTTGCACCGCTACAGTGTAAATTCCCTGGGAGAAGAACAATGTCTACCTTGTATACCTCCAGATCTCTAGCATTAACATAATCTTTAGCACATGGTGCTTAACTGTTGGCTGAATGAATGAATTGGAGAATATCTTTCATCTTATTCTGGTTACATATCACCTAGTAGTGCATTCAATACCTCTACAGTAAGATCACTAACATAGACATCTAGCTTATTAACCAGCAACTTTTATTAAAATGCTTTTTTTATAAAGCTGCAATTTGACTCTATTTACCATTTATTTTTAAATTCTAGTTTTGTTGTTGTTTCTTTTCTAATTCATTAAAGAAAACAGAGGTATGTTTCTCTCAATTTTTTTGTATGATACAGATTTTAGACAGACACTCTCTTATATGGTAGATTTTAGTCTTTTAGGGTCTCAAGAAACATTTGACTTAAATATAAATCAATTTTGTCTTTCAGAAATCTGAATTTAACATTCTGTTTTTCTCAGTGCCATTAGGTGTAGTATAATGCCATGATTAATCATTATTTTACCTAGCCAAGGTATATATACTTTCACACTTGTTATTCAGACCAAAAGTCTTATATGCTAATTCTAAAAAGTCACAAATGTAAATATGGCTTAAATTGATCAGTGTAATTTCAACATTTCCAATTTTAAATATTCTGTCCCATTTTCTCCTTTCAGAGAAAATACCTTAATTTTTCATTTAACATAGTGATTGTTTATGAATTCTTATCTTTCCTGGAAACAACACAATTGATTTGCTTGCTTATTTTCATTACAAATATTGACCCATAGGGTCTTCTCTATTTAAACTATTGAAAAAAATAGGAATTCATTTTACTTAAAAAAAAAAAAACAACACCAAGTTTTCCCCAAGATGTCCACTTTTACAAATAAGCATGTAAACATTCTTTTAAAAGTTTTCTAGGAAGAATCTGTGTGTAAATTATGTAAAGTATAATAATTATTATATGAAACCAATAAAAAGCAAAATGAGCATTGTAAAGTTCTAAGTGGTTTGACTTTGGCTGATAGGCACACAGTGCAATATATAGATGGTGCATCATGAGAATGTACACTTGAAACCTGCACAATCCTATAAACTAATATCACCCCAATACATTAAAAAAATAAAGTCTATGATTGATTAATAGCCTTCACTGAAATATAAATGGGTCTGGATTTGACTCATCTTTTTGGTTTGGCTTGAAAAAATAACAACCAAAGCATTTGTGTCTATTTCATTCTTCAGGTTAATATTTTCAGATTATTTTTCCTCTCCACACCTGCCTTAAGCCAAATTTAATAAGATTGAAAGGATAGGAAGTCCAATCTCATTTAGGCCAAACTAAAATTTTATGATTGCATATTAAATGTTAGTAATGTCTATGCTCAAAGCTTCAAATTACATCCAACCACATCTCAGTATAAATGCACTGCTACCTTAGCATGGGCACACACAGACACACCCACCTCCTCTAATCTTGCTCTAGATTCTCTGTAAAATGATTTCAAGTTATTTGTAACAGCTCTCATGCTACTGCAGGATAAGTAAACTTGTAGTTAATGTGTGTGAGTGTGTGCCTGAGAGAGAGAAAATGAGAAAGAGAATACAATTTGATTGTCTTAATGTAACCAATTTAATATGATATTTAACATAGATTATTTATATTTTTAAATTAGACCCACATATGAATAAGAATCTTACCTGAACAAGAACCATAGCTAAATTGAAAGAGAGAGGATAAAAAATAATAATTCTATAAATCATGATAATAATTACTAACACTGGAATATATGTTTATTCTTTTACAAGCATTATCCTAAATGCTTTTACATGTATAATTTGTTTTTAAATTTCTCAATATACCTACAAATACACTAAACAACACAAAATGAAGTAGGACTACTAGGAAATATTGTTGTTAACTAATGAATAATTTAGAATATGTAACATATTTTGTTGACTTTCTGTTATTAATTTCTAGCTTTATTCCATTATTGTCAGAGAATACAGTTCATAGAATGCCAATTTTTGTTAGTTTATTGATGTTTGTTTTATGATCCAGAATATGACCGGTCTGGTGAATGTCCCATTGGTGCTTAAAATAAAATTGTATATTCCACTGTTGCTGGGTGGACTATTCAATATATACTATTATATCCTATTCACTGATTATCTTCTTCAGATCCTCCATGTCCTTTTTTGAAGTTTTGTGTGTTTTTCCCCCCGGTAGTTTTATCAGTTTTTGAGAGGGGTGAGGGTGTCTTCTCATATGTTGCATATAAATTGGTCAATTTTTAAATACAATGTTTTTTTTTTATGTGATCTTATTGATGTATTAGTAATTATTGATATGTTAGTGCTTTGCTGTGCTATTTTCTTTGTGTTTCCTCTTTTCAATTCTTCTAGCCTTTCTGTGTATTACTTGAATATTTTTAAGATTCCCTGTTATGTTATCTATAGTGTGTTTGAGTGTTATATTTATATTGGTTTTGTTGTGGTTACTATAAGTATAAAAATATATATGTGTGGCACTGCTGGTGGGAATGCAGACTGGTGCAGCCACTGTGGAAAACAATATGGAGTTTCCTCAAAAAACTAAAAATGGAACTTCCATTTGACCCAGTAATTCCACTTCTAGGAATATATCCCAAAAAATCAGAACACCAATCAGAAAGGATATATGCACCCGTATGTTCATAGCAACACAATTTACCATAGCTAAGATATGGAAACAGCCTAAGTGCCCATCAGCTCATGAGTGGATTAAAAAACTGGTGCATCCACACAATGGAATACTATGCTGCTGTAAAAAAGAAATAATTCTTACCATTTGCAGCAGCATGGATGGACCTGGAGAGCTTTATGTTAAGTGAAATAAGCCAGTCAGAAGAGGTAAATATCACGTGATCATTTGTGGAAAATAATGAACAACATAAACTGATGAATAAAAACAGATCCAGAGACAGAGAAGCATCAAACAGACTTACCACCTATGAGAGAAGGTGGGGTGTGGAGGGGTAATATATCAACCAAAGGACTTGTATGCATACATATACTAGTAAGCATAACCCATGGACACAGACAGCAAGGGTGTGAGGGCACGTGCGGGGGGTGGAGAGGGGCATGGGAGTGGCTGGGGAGAGGTCAATGGGGGGAAAAAGAGACATTTGTAATACTTTAAACACTAAAGAATTTAAATAAAAAATTAAAATATATATGTGTGGAATCACAGTCTACAGGTTTTATATTTTACAACTTCAGGTGAATTGTGAAGATTTCACTTCCATTTTTGTTCCTTTACATTTTCCAATTAAATATTACTTTGAGTGTCAAATAGTGTTATAATTTTAGTTTAAACCATCAAACATGATGTATATAATTCATGGGAAAAGTAGTTGATTATATGTGCCTATATTTCTGCATTTTACACTGTTCTTCTTCCTTCCTGATACTCCAGCATTCTGTATTTTATCATGACTCTTTTGCAGAAAGATCTTTATTTAGCCATTCTTAAATATAGGTCTTCTGGCAAAATACGCTTTCACTTTTCTTTTGACTGAAAATGTCCTTATGCCTTCTTCATTCCAGAGAGAATAGTTTCACTACATACAGAATTTACAGTTGATAGTTCTTTTCTTTCAGCCCTTGGAAAATTGTGTTGCATTTTCTTCTAGTCTCCATGTTTCAGATGAATTTTCTGGCATTTAAATTGGTGTTCCCCTACAGAAATGCATTGTTTTTCTGTCTCCACTTTCACAATTGTGTTTTTTTCCCCTCTCTCTTTTACTTTTCATAAAGATAAATATGAAGTGCTTTGTTATGGATTTCTATGAAATTATCCTGCTTGGGGTTTGTCCTACTTCCAGAATTTGTAAATTTGTGTGTTTTGCCAAATTTGGAGAATTTTCAGCCATTCTTTTTTTACTAAAGGCCCGATGCACGAAATTCGTGCATGGGGGCGTGTGTCCCTCAGCCCAGCCAGCACCCTCTCCAATCTGGGACCCCACGAGGGATGTCCAACTGACTGTTTAGGCCCGATCCCACGTGTCTAAACGGGCAGTCGGACATCCCTCTCATAATCCAGGACTGCTGGCTCCTAACTGCTCACTTGCTTGCCTTCCTGATTGCCACTAACCACTTCTGCCTGCCAGCCTGATCACCCCCTAACCACTCCCCTGCCAGCTGATTGATGCCTGTTACCCTGCCACCCTGGTCACCCGTAACTGCCCTCCCCTGCAGTCCTGGTCCCCTCTAACTGCGCTCCCCTGCAGGTCTGGTACCCCACAACTGCCCTTCCCTGCAGGCCTGGTCCCTCCCAACTGCCCTCCCCTGCTGGCCATCTTGTGGTGGCCATGTTGTGTACACATGGGGGTAGCCATCTTGTGTGTTGCAGTGATAGTCAATTTGGATATTACTCTTTTATTATATAAGCTAGAGGCCTGGTGCACCGGTGGGGCCCAGCCACTTTGCCCTGAAGGGTGTCCCGGATCAGGATGGGTGTTCCCTTGGGGCATGGGGTGGCCTGGTCGAGGGGCCTGTGGTGGTTTGCAGGCTGGCCATGCCCCCCGGTGACCCAAGCAGAGGCCCTGGTATCTGGGATTTATTTATTTTCTATACTTGAAACTTTGTAGCCTTGAGTGGAAGCCTGGGCCAGCCAGGGCTGCGGAAACTTGGCTTCCTCTATCTCTAGGGGCAACTCAAGCCTCCTGCTCTCTCCAGCTCTGTGGCTGCTACCAATTTTGTTGGGATTTATTTATCTTCGATAATTGAAACTTTGTAGCCTTGAGTTGAGGACTGGGCCGGCCAGGGCAGGCAGAAAGCTTGACTTCCTCCATTGCCGGGGAAACCCAAGCCTCCTGCTTGCTCCGTGGCTGCAGCAATCTTGGTTGTATTAATTTGCATACTTGTTCCTGATTGGCCGGTGGGCATGGCTTGTGGATGTAGCAGAGGTATGATCAATTTGCATATTACTCTTTTATTAGATAGGATAGTATTTTAATCTTCCTTTTATGTTCTTCTTCTTGGATTGTGAGGAAAGAAGTATTGAAAATTTTGTTGTCCCATAGGTCTCTGAAACTCCATTCATTTTTTTGCCTATTTTCTCTGACCAACATCTTTTATTGTTCAGATCAGGTAAATTCTGTTGTTCTATTTTCAAGTTCACTAATTCAATCAATTGTCCTGTAATTGAGCCTTTTCATTCACTTTTTTATATCTGGGTTTGTGGGGTTTTTTTGCTTTGTGTTTCATTTATGTAATTAATTCATTATTTTATTAATTAATAAACTTTAATTTTAAAGCTGTTTTAAGTTTTCAGAAAAAAAATGAACAGAAAATATAGCCATATACCATCTCATCTGTCCCTGCAAACATTAATACAGTCTCCTTTATTATATATACCTTGGTTATAGTTGATGAGCCAATATTGATGTATTATTATCAACTAAATTTTATGCTTTACACTAGAGTTTTTTCTTTGTGTTGTATTTTTTATAGGTTTTGACAAATATATACATGTATCCACCATTAGCCACCATGACTATATATATATATATATATATATATGAAAAATTTTGCTGCCCTAAAAATTCTCTGTGCCTTATTTTTTCATCCCTTTCTCCTTCCCTCTCCAGGTCCCTGGCCACTATTTATAATTTTACTGTATCTTTTGTCCAAAATATCATATAAATGAAATTATGTTGGCTTTTTAGACAAGTTCATGTTTACTTATCAATATGGAGTTTTTATTTCCTCTTGGTCTTCATGGTTTCATAGCTCTTTTTTTTTGGGGGGTGGAGGGCACTGAATAACATTCGTCTGTTTATTTGTCCAATCACCTATTGAAGCACACATAATTATACACATTCATGTGCAGGTCTTGTGTGGACATAGTATTCAACTTATTTGAGTAAAAACTAAGGAGTGCAATTGCTAGATTATGTGGTAAAAGTAGGTTTAGTTTTGCAAAAAAACTGCCAAACTATTTTCCATAGAGGCTGTACCATTTTTCACTTTCAGCATCAAGGAATAATAGTTTCTATAGTTATACATCCTTATACGTATTGGTGTTATCATATTCTGGATCAGTATTTTGGTCATCCTGTAGGTGTGTAGTGATATCTCACCATTTTAATTTTCAATTTCATCATGACAGGGGATAGTTACTCTAGCTATCTTTTTATATGCTTATTTACCATTTGTATATCTTCTTTGGTGAAGTGTCTCTTTAGATCACTTGCCCATTTTATAATTGGGTGGTTTGGTTTCTAATTGTTACATTTTAGAAGTTCTTTGTACAATTCGGTACTGATTTTTATCAAGTATGAGATATGCAAATATTTTCTCCAATGTGCTGTGTATCTTTACATCCTCTTATGACTATTTAAGCAGTAACAAATATTTTTATTGTGATACTAGAGGCGCAGTGCATGAAATTTGTGCATGTGTGTGTGTGTGTGTGTCCCTCAGCCCAGCTTGCACCTTCTCCAATCTGGGACCCCTCGAGGGATATCCGACTGCCCATTTAGGCCCGATCCCACTGGGATCACAATCCAGGACTGCTGGCTCCCAACTGCTCACCTGCCTGCCTGCCTGATTGCCCCTAACTGTTTCTGCCTGCCAGCCTGATCACCCCCTAACCACTCCCCTGCCAGCCTGATTGATGCCTAACTGCTCCCTTGCCACTCTGGTCACCCCTAACTTCCCTCCCCTGCAGGCCTGGTCACCCCTAACTGTCCTCCCCTGCAGGCCTGGTCACCCCTAATTGTCCTCCCTTGCAGGCGTGGTTGCTCCCAACTGCCCTCCCTGCAGGCCTGGTTGACCCCAACTGCCCTCCCTGCAGGCCTGGTCTCTTCCAACTGCCCTCCCCTGCAGGCCCGGGTCCCCCTCAACTGTTCTCCCTACATGCTTGGTTTCCCCCAACTTCCCTCCCATGCAGTCCTGATTGCCCACAACTTCCCTCCCCTGCTGGCCATCTTGTGGTGGCCATCTTTGACCACATGGGGGTGGCCATCTTGTGTGTTGGAGTGATGGTCAATTTGCATATTATCTCTTTATTATATAGACTAATTTACATATTACACATTAATCCAATTAAATATAGTTCTCTCCATGATAATATAACTTGCATCCACACAATACAAAGCATATTAACATTCTCTTAATGTATGATTTTTATTTTGTTTACAGGATTTGTGTTCATTTTAAGAAATTAAGCTCATAAGGAATAAGATTATAAACATTTTTCTATAAAAATGGGAAATTTTAAATATCCTGATATATCTGTGTGTCCGTGTGTGTGTGTGTGTGTGTGTGAGAGAGAGAGGGAGAGAGAGAGAGAGAGAGAGAGAGAGAGAGAAGAGCTTACATATACAATATACTTTCATTTATTTTTTATATTTTGAAAGCAGCATATATTATAACAGCTCCGGAGTGTCTATAAACTATTGTGTCCAGTCTGGTTCATGGCAGAATTGCATTGCCAGTTTTGACATTCAAACAAAGTGAAATTCTCAGATTCTACCCTAAAAGGTTAACAATTTTAACTTTTATTTTAGTGCTGCTTTTTGAAAGCATAGACTACTGTTTGATGGTTTTCATATGGAGTGTCTCAGCACAAAGATCTTTATTCTTAAGGTATAGGAGTGAATTCATCTTGGTACATTCTAATCTTTAAATCTTAACTTGTCCAAAGTTCATATAAAAAAGCATACAGATACAGGGCAATATTAACAAATCTGTCTTAAGTATATGAGCTAGCCTTAGATATCTAGCATGGATTTTAGGCTATTTCTTTAACTGAGTCCTTGTTTCTAAGAACACATATTAATGTATTACTTGCATAAAGTGACATTTTATTTACTCTGGTAAACAAGGTGGAGTTACTTTAAAGTACATAATGTTTTGTGTTGTTGTTCCTTTTTTAAAGAATAAACTGTTGAAACTATTACATATGTCCCTTTTTTCCCCCCATTGCCCTCTCCCACCCCCCCCCCCGCCCCCCGCAAGCCTTCACCATCCACTGTCTGTGTCTATGGGTTATGTATGTATGCATATGAGTTCATTGGTTGATCTATGTTGTTTTTTTAAAATGAAACATCATTTTCTCCGTTCAGTTGAAATAATGGGAGTAGAATTAATGCCTCAGCCTGGGTAAGCACTGAAGTGTACTAATAGTGATTGAATGAAGCTGAAGGAAAAAAAGAAGAGAGAAAAATTTTGGAACATGAAAAACAGCGTTGTGATTCTCCAAAAGGCTGGGAGGATGGGGAGTGATGGGGGGTACAGGTAGCTAAATGGTGATGAACAAAGACTTGACTTGGGGTGGCTAACACACAGCACAGTGTACAGATGATGTGTTGTAGAACTGTGCACCTGAAACCTGTATAACCCCAGTGAGTTCAATAAAAAGGAAATAAAAAGAGAGAAACTCTTGTCTTGGGAAACTTAGCATCTCAGCTTAGTTCTGTAGTAAAAGTAAATGTGGAAACTGATCATTACAACTCAATGTAATAAGTATCAAGTTAGACAAAAAAAATATTTTTTTCAAGTTCACAGACAGGGAAAAAGAAAAAAATACAGTAGGATGTTTATTCTTATCGACTACCACCGGTGCATATACCTTAAATGGCCAAGCAATAAACACAAGGAAAAAAGAGATATAAACTTCTTAATGGTAAATTTGGAGACATTTCTCTGTTCAGAAATTTTTTATTGTAAACTTCTAAGATATGATTTTGTGATTAAAGAAATCTTAAACTCTAGAAGGCCTTAAAATTTTTGAAACTTTTGATAAAGACCAGTTTGTGTTGGGTTAGAGTTTTTCTTCTTGAGAAGTAACTTTTATATCTTTAAAGTTAGTTTCAACCATGGTTTAGATTTGAAGAGTTTAGTGAATAATGTTGTTATGACTTATTCTGAGATCTGTTTAAGGGGCCTATGAAGTATTAAAATGGGTTCTATTAAAAGCCATCTAGAATATACTATCTAGTATATTAATGTAGAAGAAGATGGAGACATCAAACAGAATCTCTTTGTAAGAATAACTTTGTAGACTTGGTATACTAGGCAGAATTCTGATACGGGTCCCATGTTTCCTAGACCCTGGTGTTATTCCCTAAAATACTCTCCCCTTGAGTGTAGTTGAGACCTGTGACTTGTCTCTAATCAATAAAATATTACAAAGGTAATAGGGATAAGATGTCATTCTCATGATTTGGCTATTTGATTATTTCTCTCTATATATGCACTAGATAGACTCTTCAGTTGGCTTTGAAGAGCAAGCTGCTAAAATGTGAAATGCTCATGAAGAGTACAACATGACAAGAAATTACTTTTCTCTCCTGAGGCATTTTATTTCCAGCCTAAAATGTCAAAGAACTGAAAACTGCAATAACCACATGAGCTCAGAAGAGGAGTACTCATTTAAGCTGTGCTGACTCTTGACCAATGCAAATTATCCTATAAAATAAAAGCCTAATATGCTAAGTGTCTAACCCCTCGACCAGTCACTATAATGTGCACTGACCATCAGGGGGCAGATGCTCCAACCAGTAGGTTAGCTTGCTGCTGGGGTCCAGCTGATTGGGACTGAGCAAGACGGGCCAGAAATGCCTTGGGACCCTCCCATGGTCCCTCCCAGGCCTGGATCATGCACCAGTGGGGTCCCTCAGCCAGCCCTGCGCCCTCTCTCAATCTGGGACCCTTTGGCGGATGTCGGAGAGCCAGTTTTGGCCAGATCCCTGCAGGCCAGGCCAACGGGCCCCACCAGTGCACAAATCCATGCACCAGACCTCTAGTTAGATAATAATGAGTGTGGCTTTAAGCCACTAATTTTGTGATAATGTGCTATACAACATACAAAGCCAATACACTTGCTGAGACATTTTTCTATGTATCTCAATCTCTCAGCTATCTAAACTTGGTTAAAGGTAGTATAGAATTCCTATGTATTATGACTTGATTTCAGTAGTATGTTGAAGAAAAATAAAAACATCATAAATCTTGTATTTACTTTCATTTTATATTATGGGAAAGTCTTGAGGGAAATATCTGAGGCTGCTTTGATGGCTCCACTGAGTCATCAGAGACCCAGGCTCCTTCCAGCTCTCTTCAACCTTAATCTTTCTTTTTAAAAGACTGCTAAGGCTTCAGACATATTTGTGGCTCAGGAAGCAAGAACAATGAAACATGTGTAAAAGAATGTTTAAAGGGACACTTCTAGATGTACCCTTCACTTCTACTTCTATTCCTTTGACGACAATTTAACCAACTAGCCACACATCTTTGCAATGTACATTGGAGAAACTAGATGTTTAAGCCAAAAAATTGTTCTTCCAACAAAACATGGGTTTCTGTTAGTAGGGAATAAGAGAAAGACCAGATTCTGCCACTTAAGATATATTTTTATACTGATATATATTTGTTATTATTGTCAGTAAAACTATGAGTAATGAGTACTACTAATCATTATGTTAAAATATGAGGACAATTCTAATTATGTTTTATTCTGTTAAAATGTAGATTCATATCATAGGAAGAATTAATTTGTTAAATAATTATTTCTGTCAATTAATTGATTTTAGATTATAAATAATGATCTAGAGGATATAATTCATTTCTATTTGCAAATAGACCAACATTTTTTCCTTATTTTTCTTCATACTTGTTGAATTCATTTATTCTGGCTTATTGGAAAATGTATTTTGTGATAATTAAAAATCATTTATGATGATTCAATGAGTATTACATTAGTTCCAATAATTTTCTCATTTATCCTTAATATTCTATGCTTCATTTTTAATAACAAAGAATGGTAAAGACTAAAATATATCTCTTATAATTCCACTCAATATTAATTACTTCTTTGCATCATCAAAATCAAAATATGTATTTTTAAAAATATTGATAAATTGGTTATAAAAACAATATTTACTACCTGACAAAAAATATAAGAGATAGACATTGGAAAAAAAATTATTGGAGCTTTTCTAAGAGTAACTGATAACTGCTCCTCTGCATCATCCATTCAAAGTTAGAATCAATTGGAAAATCCTATATAATAAAGAGGTAATATAAAAATTGACCATCATGCCCTCACACAAGATGGCCTACCCCAGTGGTTGGCAAACTGCAGCTCGCGAGCCACATGTGGTTCATGAGCCGCGGTTTGCTGCTCTGTTGACTAAGGAGTTTGCTGACCACTGGCCTACTCCATGTGGTCACAAGATGGCCACCACAAAATGGCCAACAGGGGAGGGCAGTTGTGGGCAATCAGGCCTGCAGGAGAGGTCAGTTGGGGGCAATTGGGATGGCAGGGGAGTGGTTAGAGGGTGATCAGGCTGGCGGGCAGAAGCGTTTAGGGGCAATCAGGCAGACAGACAGGTGAGCAGTTGTGAGCCAGCAGTCTTGGATTGTGAGAGGGATATACAACTGCCTAAACCGGCAGTCGGACATCCTCGAAGGGGTTCCCAGATTGGAGAGGGTGCAGGCTGGGCTACAGAACACTCCCTCCCCGCAGTGCACGAATTTTGTGCACCAGGCCTCTAGTAAGAAATAAGACTAGAGCTGCGAAGATTAAATAAATTTTTATTGCTGTTAAACCTGATTAACATAGCTTAGATTTAAGACAGTCTGTTTCCTAATACTTTCAACACTAAATGGAAATTCCTCATATAAATGCAGGTAGAGAGAAACAAGTATACATTGAGTGGCCAGATTATTATGATCTCTGAATGCATAATAATCTGGCCACTCAGTATATATATATTAGAGACCTGGTGCATAAATTCGTGCATGGGTGGTTGGCCAGCCTGCCTGCCACTTGAACTCTTGGTCGAGGGGACAATTTGCATATTAGCCTTTTATTATATAGGATATACAATGAGTGGCCAGATTATTATGCGTTCAGAGATCATCATAATCTGGCCACTCAGTGCAGATGTACCCAAGTGGTAGATCACTCACCTCCTGACAGAGGTGCACACAGGCATCCAGGGGAAGCTTCTCCAAAGATAAAGAACTCAGACGTCCCTAAGCTGCTGAGTCACATGTGTTTTCTTCTGTTCAGTTGTGCCTCACTCCTTGTTTTATATGAGGAAGCTAGAGAGATTTGGCAATGGCTGGAAAGTATGACTATTCTTCTCATACTTTTTTTCTTTTTTCTAGAGAATTGAAGTTAACTACTTCCTATTGAACATTGAGAGAGGAGGATATATATTTCCCCTAGGAATGTTATAGCATTAATAGTGTTGTTCTTAGTATGTTCTTTAAATGTTTAAGCTCACTCAAAATTTTCTCATTATGGTGCATATTGAGATTCAGTAATAATATCTTGCTCTAAGAAGGTTTGTTTATTTAGACACATAGTTATGCATTCTGCATTCATTAGGTGTAACACTTTTTTTTTCCTATCTATCATTCAAGAACATAATTCATTATTACCAATTTTCCAGATTGTGAAACTGAGACACATTAGATGGGATAAGAAAATTATTGAAGATTACATGGTAACTAAATTTTCAATCTAGACTCCTTTTATACTAATTGTAATTTCTATTTTTTAACACTAGAAAATCTACTCCACTCTATGCAGGACTAATATTACTAGTAAAGCTTTGAAATTTTATGTTGGAACTTGTTGTAAAGGAGGAAAAGAAGAAAAATATACCTGTGCTAATTTCACAGGAAGAATTCCCATTTTTTAAAACATGACAGCAGCTTATTGATAAAGTATGAGATTATTGGGCAAACTTTTAAACATATTTTAAAGCCCCCTGTATTTATTTAAAAAGTAAACATTAAGTACACATAATTAATGGAGAAATATATATATATATATTATTTTCACATATTGCAAAATTAATGTAGACTTTGTATATTACAATATAAATTTTATTTTTTAAGCATTCTTGTAATTTGAAGATATGACATTCTTCTGGAGAGCAGACTAGAAGTACGATGTTCTTCTACCTTTAGGAGTCTATCAACAATAGGGTGAAGGCCTGGGGTGAGGGGAGCGGGTGAGCTAGAAGAGGTAAATGGGGGGGAAAAGGAAACATGTAATACTTTCAACAAGAAATACATTTTTTTAAAAAGGTACTAACATTTTCAGTCCTGAGGCAGGGATTATATAAGAAAATAATTTTGAAGAGGGATGCTTTTGCTAATTAAAAGCAGAGAAGATGACTAAAGGTTTTTATTTCTAACACAATGACTACAAATTGTGTTAAGAGCTCAGGAAGTACAGAAACAATCTATAGCATTCCTTTTTTCCAAGAAATGCATCTGCCTTTTTTAGCAAGAGTCCTAGAAAGTGGCATGAAACACCCAGTTACTCATCTTCATTACTCTTACTCTACCACTGGTTTACTTCATTACTCTTACTCTACCTCAATGGTTTATCCATAGCTAATATATAGTTTGAATTTGGAAAACACCGTAATTGATGAGATATTAGACAACCGTATAGCTTTCCTAATTGAATCGTATACACACATGGATAGAACTCTCCTTACCTCCCTTGACATCTCCACTTAGGTCCCACTTACATCTTAGAACTGCGTTTATGTCTCATATATAGCCATCCTTCAGAATATTATACTAAAAAGCAATGTTACAAATGCCTAGCTGTAACAGCAGGATATTGTGTTGTGTTAGACAAAATCAGTGTTGAATTTCATGTTCTTTATTTGTAACCATTTTACTGGTGAAATTTGCAAGTGTGATGAATAAAATTTAGGTGATTCAAGGTATTTGAATTAAACTTAAAAAGTATGTTTCAGAAGTAGATGTTTAAAATTACACATAATTTTAGGGGAAAATCCTAGATTATGTAAATATTATTTTGATAAATCTAGAGTCACTTGGTTCATATTTCTGCAGTTATTGATTTTGTTTCTAGTGCCACATAAAAATATGGTACTTAGAAGACTGCAGATTAGGATGCATTTTTAATTCTCTAAGAAGCCTACTAAAAGTAAATGGTAAATTGAAAATTTACTTAATTGCAAAAATGATATTATGAGAAATAAATGAATAGCAAAATATTTGTGTTAAATACCTTAGAAAGTGAATAATTTACATAATTTTCCAAGTATCAGGATATAAAGACATCTTTAATATTAAATATGCTATGATTTAACATGAACCTTTTAAAAAGGTTATTTTTTTTATAAAGAGACTAGGAGCCCAGCACATGATTCGAAATCACATGCCAGCGCCTGCCCTTGAGTCGCTGGTCCAGCCCTGCCTCCCTCTCTGGCCCTTGAAGCAGCCGCGGCCACTGCTGATCAGGCCCTCCCCCAGTGCAGGAGCGCAGTGGCCCTTGCCACCCTGCCCACAACACTGCACGGGCAACCTCCCCCTGTTGGGTTGACCCGTTATGGCGTCCCAGTAAATTAGCATATTTAGCTATTGTGTAGAGAGATAGATAACTGGCAAATTGATTAAATAGAATGATATTTAAATTTGTATTGATTGATTGACTGATTTTAGAGAGAGAAAGGAACAGAGAAAGAAAGATAAATATTGATTTGTTGTTCCACTTATTTATGCATTCATTGGCAGTTTCTTGTATGTGCCCTGATGGAGGATTGAACCCACAAACTTGGAGTATGATGCTCTAACCACCTGAGTACCTGTCCAGGGCTACAATATTATTTAGATGAGCATTTAATAATGCTTATATTGAAGTTACCACTTCCACTCTTTTATCTTCTGTTGAATAAAGGAAATAGCAAAGTAATTCTTCTTGGTATCATTTGTGGGGCAGAAGATGATCAAATTTTATGGATACACCTTCTGTAGTTTCATTTCTATTAGTTCTGGAATTGGTTCAGTGATACATTTTAACAGAAATAATATAGGCATGAAATGTATAACCTTCTTCTCAATCTTCATGATTCTTGTGACCTGCAGCAAATCACTCTTGCCTTGGTTGACACATACAGCCACTAGAATTAAAAGGTTATAATAATGCTGATAATCTACACTAATAAAAAAGAAACATGCAAATTAACCATACCTCTGCTACACCCACCAGCCAATCAGGAGTGAGTATGCAAATTAACCAAAAAATATGGCAGCAGCCATAGAACTGGAGTGAGCAGGAGGCTTGGGTTGCCCTCAGTGATGGAGAAGGCCAAGCTTCCCACCAGCCCTGGCCTGCCCTGGCCTCCGCTCAAGGCTACAAAGTTTCAACTATAGAAGATAAATAAATCTCAACAAAGATGGAAGCAGTCATGGAGCTGAAGCAACCAGGAGGCTTGGGTACCCTGGGTGATGGAGGAAGCCAAGCTTCCCACCTTCCCTGGCCAGACCTGGCCTCCTCTCAAGGCTACAAAGTTTCAATTATAGAAGATAAATAAATCCTAGATACCGGCTTTCAGCTGTCCCTGGCCTCTGCTCAAGGAGGCACTGAAAAAAAAAACAAAAAAAAATAGGAGGGGCTGGGAGTTTGGATCACTGGGGGGTGTGGCAATACTGCAAACAGCAATCAGTCCCTCACCTAGGCTGGCCACACCTCCATGGGGTGAGGGTCCCTCCTTGGGGAGCGGGGGTCTTGGCCAGCCTGCAAACAGCCCTCAGCCCCTCACCCAGGCTTCCCACAGTCCCCCAGCGTGGTCCCTCACCCCATGGGGGTGTGGCTGGCCTGCAAACAACCACAGGGCCCTTGCCCAGGCCTCCACCCCAAGGAAACCCCCACCCTGATGCAGGACACCCTTCAGGGCAAACCAGCCAGCCCCCACCCATGCACCAGGCCTCTATCTATACTAATAAAAGGGTATTATGCTAATTAGACTGGGAGACCTTCCGGGAGAACTTCCGGACGATCTTCTGGACAAAGCCAGGGTGGCGGGGCTGAGGTAGAGGCAGTTAGAGGCCAAGTGGGGACAGCAGTTGTGAGTGATCTGGTGTGTGGGGCGGGGCTGTTGGGAATAAGCAGACCAGCAGGGGGGCCAGTTGGGGGTGAGCAGGCTGTCAGTGGAGGTCAGTTCAAGGTGATAAGAACAGCAGGGGGCTGTTTGGATTGAGCAGGCCAGCAGGGGGGTAGTTGGGGGCGAGCAGGACAGTGGGGAGGGAAGGTGAGGGCAATCAGGGGGTGCAGTTTGGGATGAGCAGGCCATCAGGGAGGGCAGTTGGGGGCGAGCACACTGGCATGCGGGCAGTTGGGTGTGATCAGGCTGGCGGGGGGCGGGGGAGGCAGTTGGGACCGAGCAGGCAGGCATGCAGAGTGGTGGTTAGGGGCAATCAGGCAGGCAGGTGAGTGGATAGGAGCCAGTAGTTCCGGATTGCAAGAGGAATGTCCCACTGCCGGTTTAGGCCGGATCCCTGTAAACCGGCAGTTGGGCATCTTTTGAGGGGTCCCAGATTGGAGAGGGTGCAAGCAGGGTTGAGGGACACCCTGCCCCATGCATGAATTTTGTGCACTGGACCACTAGTAATAATAATATAATAGGAAAGATAGCAGTCAAAAAGTTGAGATTACCAGAGGCAAGGATATAAATGAAAACATTAGTAATATTATGAAAGAAGACAGGATAAGGTACAGTTTAGGACATTAAAGAGAAGGATGATAGGCAATATGTAAAGTTTGTGTTAGGAATCTGAATTGGGTTTTTGTAAAAATCAATAACTGTAATATTGCAGTAACTGGTAAATGGGCACCTTGCTATTAAATATACTTAAGAAAACAGAATGCTTGTACCATAACTCCACAGTGACAAAGACATAACAGGAGGGTGAGAATGGAGTAAAGTGGCTACAAAGAAAACTGACATTAACTATGGCTTCAGTGTTGGTTCACCCAGAGTGCTTTTATTTCTTTTATTAAAAGATAAATGTGTAGCCCTGACCAATTTGGCTCAGTGGATAGAGCATCAGCCTATGGACTAAAGGGTCCCAGGTTCAATTCCAGTCAAGGGCATGTACCTTGGTTGAGGGCACATCCCCAGTAGGAGGTGTGCAGGAGGCAGCTGATCAATGTTTCTCTCTCATCAATGTTTCTAACTCTCTATCCCTCTCCCTTCCTATCTGTATAAAATCAATAAAATATTTTTAAAAAAAGATAAATGTGTATTTCTCTCTCATGTAAAAGTTCAGGGAGGGTAGTCCAGGGATGACACAGAATCGGCTATAGTGTTTTAATACTTTATTGCTTCCAAACAAAGTACACATTGTCAGAACTCTACCAGGATTGCAGTAGTCTACAGATCTATTTTGGGATTGTAGGGCAGTAACATAGGATGCTCATTATTTCACTGTTCAAAATATGCAATATTTTAACTCCAGAGTTCAACTAGCAGTTGGGAGCTAAAAATATACAATGTGATCCTATTTCTTTAAAAGGTCATTCAGCAGTACAAAGCAAAAGTTGAAACAGCCATCAAACCTTTAGTCACCCAAATTACTTTCTGAGGCATTTAGCACAATTAAAATTCATCATTAAGTAAACTGCCCCTCAGCCCTAGGCACTACCTAGTTTCATTTCACATTTATTTAAATACTCTCATTAATTTTAGTATCCTTTGAGATTGTAGCAGATTTATTTTACAGATAAGAAAATTGAGACCCACATCATTTAAATAATTGTTCAGCATCACATTAGTTCACTGTAGGATAAAAACTAGGAAACAGATCACATTGTCAGTCTACTTCTATCTTAACATCTTGACATGATTGAGAAGCAGGCCTTGCCAAACTGTAGGCTCTGCTGAGTAGGGAGCATGTGAGTACTCAATAAGCTCTAAGTACCTACTGTTTAAAATATAGACATGCTTAATAAGTACTGGTTCAAAGATTGTATAGAGGTTGATAATCAAGATAAGAATTTTTTTTTTCAAAATTAAGATTAGTTTATTAAAAAGGAAAAGTGAACTTAATTTTCTTTTTCTAGGGTGGCAATTTCAATAGCTGTTGTAAAAGAGGTGAAAATATAAGTAGTACTGAACTAAATTATTGCCTTGCATATATTTTTAAAAGTAAAACAGTTAAATATTGTTATGTTTGTTAAAACATTACTCACTGGAGAAAATTTAAGCAAGGACTAGAAATGTTCTCAACATAAGCAAGGTGGCATACCTCTCCAAAAGAAACTGAACATTGCAATTACAAAACAGCAGCATGCACTTACACGCATGAAAAGAACATTTATCATTAATATGTGGTCAGCAGATCTTTTTCTTAAACAATTTAATTAGTAATACAGTGGGCAAATTTAGTTGCTTTACTTCACAGAATGTGCAAATGAGCAATTATAAGGCAATCCTGAAAATGAAGTATGTGTTCCTCTATACCACTTACAGCCAATCATAAGCTTTTTGCCTCATTTACTTAACTGCCTTGCCATTTATTCTCACCCTTAAACACAATACTTGACCACTTATCTCTCTTATGTTAAAAAACAGTGAGTTATATGGGAAAAACCCAACAACACATAGTTGTTTGGCAAGACAGACACAAAATAAAATAATCAAGTGATAAATATACAGTAAAGCTGCTTTATGTTGGTAGTGAGGTGAATAGGTTTCTTAGAGCAAACTTCTAATATTTATTTGTTTATGTAGGCAAACATAATGGGTATGTTTTTGCCTGTGTAATGAAAATACCTCCAATAATAAAATTCAGTAAAATGCATCATCTAAACTCAAAGATTTTCAATTTTTATATTAGATTTGATAGAAATTCAAGTAACATTAAGAATATTCTGCTAGGCATATAAAAACAAAAAACAATACATGTTACAAAATAAAGTGATAAATTGATTTCAAAGCATTTTGAATATTTTTAGATCGCATAATGCATTTTTCATACTAGCCGAATATATGCCAGTTTATATATTTTTCTTGGAGGCAAATATTAAGGCAAACAAATCAGCCTGTTGTACATGCTTTTCTGTGATTTACCGGGGACGTCAACAACCACTTCAGTTTTCTCTTGGCAGTAAAATAGGGAATGTGTGTCCAGGGAACATAAATTTACTGTGACTTCTCTATCCAATTTCAGTTGTTTTACTGCCATTGATTCCAATGTGTCACACTGTGTAAGAATAATGGAAATTAACACTATGTGGTGACTGCCAAATTCATTTCACATGATAGTAATCACAGTAATAATCAAAATAATATACAATCACTCATGAGAATAAGCCCTATTCTAGAGACCATAGTCCCAAAGAAATCAGGCTAAAGAAAATCAGACAAGTGTTTTTAATGATATCAGTTATTGTATTTTATACCATTTTTTTTTGTTTTCATGAGCATCTGTTATGTGGGAATGCATTTTATTTTGCAATTTTGTGTGTGTGTGTGTGTGTGTGTTTTGTTTTGTTTTTAAACAGACAGATATTTGTAGTTTTTCTAGTCTAGTAATTGGAGGAGAAATTAGGGGCAATGAGAATGGCAACAAGGAAGAAGTTGGCCAAAATCTGGTGGTTATGCTGAATTCCCAAGAAACCACTAGTAAAATAGATTTTAGTTTATTTATTCAAGGAGAATTCTTCACAACACCTCATTTTTACTGTTTGCCATATAATCACTCTGCCTATAAAATACTTAAAAGATGCTGCTATCTTGGCAGTGAGGGAGGTTAACAGATACATCGAATTTATGACATTTATTTTCTAAGTGTTTCCTTTGCATTTCTATTTTATCTTCTTCACTTATCCCCTTCTTAGATCCTTTCCCTTTTATTCTGATACAAAACCTTTAGAGTCTCTGATTAAATGTGTATCACTGTACCATCTTGTAGTTCCATACCCAGGCTGTCTACTGCCCCGGATCTCACTGCTCCTCAGCTCACAAGAAAATATACATCCAGAGGGGCTGTTTTGTGTGATATTATGAAATGCTGATATATTAAACCTTAAATAGCCCAACATAAAATGCAAATACTGGGTAAACTTATTAACATTATTGACAAATTTATAAGAAAAATAAATATAAAACACTTGATATTGGGAATTACACACATTCAGCCTGAGGAATAGTCTCTTTAATAACACACCACAAAAGAACATTAAACATGCAGAAAAGAAATGAATATTGTTATAGGAGAAATGTGTGGATGGTCTTTGGCTGTTGCTAGTGGGAACGGAGTTCTTGGGGTGCTGCTGCAATAAGTAGTTCCAGAGGCCCCCATGGGAGGATGAGATGTGGTAGAAAGCTTTATTTGTGTGGAATTCCATCTCTGGGTTTCCAAAGTCCCATCTTCCTTAATCCGGTCCTGGGAGATGTGCAGCTGGGGATTCAGTAGAGCTAAAAGCAAAGCCAGTGACTAGTTCCCCTTTCATGGTGGAGTTGCAACCAGTTTAGCATTAGGCTAGTTGCAGTTCATTAGCCCATTGGGTGGGCTCCATAAAGCTCTGAACCATGGGGGCAAATGCAAGAGTGTGGGAGCATTAGAGCCCCTGGGAAACTAGGAACACAAAAAGGCAAGAGCGGCCCAGATGGCATGACTTAGTGGTTGATGGTTGACCTATGAACCAGGAGTTCACAGTTTGATTTCTGGTTCCAGCACATGCCCAGTTTGCAGGTTTGATCCCCAGTAGGGGGCGTGCAGTGATTCTTTCTCATCATTGATGTTTCTATTTCTCTCTCCCTCTCCATTCCTCTCTGAAATAAAAAAGTGAAAAAAAAAATTTCAAAATGGAGTCAAGAGAGTGAACTTTTGTTTAGGCGATTAAATATCTTAAAATCTTTAGGTGTTTGCAGTGGCCATACCTACTCTGGCCAATGACCTATGCCCTGGTCTGACTGACAGACAAGTACCTTCCCTACGTCACCCAGACCTTACTTTGCATGCGTCTATTCTTCTCTTGTCCAGTCCCTTCACAAAGTGATCTTTGGAGAACTGATCTGGGGTGTGTTAAACTGCAGGTTCCTGAGAAAGCTGCATAAATGGCATGCCTGTATTATGTAGTCTTCCCTGTGCTCCTTTCCAGGTATTTATAACTAGGTGACATTAGAAAGGTGTCAATATGATTAACTACATTAAAATAACTCCTTTCTAATAAAACATATGCACAGTTCAAAATTAAGTACTGTGCATTTGAGAAGAGGTATTTGCAATGTATATGATAGATACAATAGATGCAATTTTTAAAGGCATACAATTAATACAAATATCAGTAAATTAATATCTAAACTATAAGTTCCCAAAAATATAAAAGTAAAATATATGTAATCTGGAGAAAAATAGATAAAAACAAGAAAGAAAGTATTCAAAGAAAAAGTAAAAGAATGGTCAATAAATATAAAGAGGTGCTCAATCTTATTACTGATCAGAGAAACAGCAATAAATTACCTTCATTTACACAAATAAACTTGATAACAATTAAAAAGGTGAATTAAAATGTAGAGACAAGAAAGCTCTGATAAAAACACTCCCATAATCTGAGAGTATTAAAGTAAATAATGCAATCATAAGGAAGAGTGATGTGGCAGGCTAATTAAAGGGAAATGCATACCCCAATAATCTGCCCATGCTAACTCCAGAATTATGTTTACAGTAGGATACAAGTAAAGATATACAAAATACACAGTGTCATTAGTTATAGAATTAAAATATATAAACACTGAAAATTTTGTTTAGCAATGGATGCTGGTTTTATTTAAATACACACACACACACACACACACACACACACACACACACACACACACACACACATACTAGAGGCCGGGTGCACGAAATTCATGCATGGGGAGGGGGGTATCCCTCAGCCCAGCCTGCACCCTCTCCAATCTGGGACCCCTCAAGTGATGTCCGACTGCCGGTTTAGGCCCGACCTGGGTCCCCCACAACTGCCCTTCCATGCAGGCCCAGTCGCCCCAAACTTCCCTCCTCTGCTGGTCTGGTCACACCTAACTGCCCTCCCTTGCAGGCCTGGTCCCTCCCAACTGCCCTCCCCTATTGGCCATCTTGTGTCCACATGGGGGCAGCCATTTTTGACCATCTGGGAGCAGCCATATTGTGTGTTGGAGTGATGGTCAATCTGCATATTACTCTTTTATTAGATAGGATAGAGGCCTGGTACACAAGTGGGGGGGGGGGGAGGCTGGTTTGCCCTGAAAGGTTTCCTGGATGAGGGTGGGGGTTCCCTTGGGGAATGGGGCAGCCTGGGAGAGGGGCCTGTGGTGGTTTGCAGGCCAGCCACCTGCCCTGGCAACCCAAGCAGCGGCCCTGGTATCTGGAATTTATTTATCTTCTATAATTGAAACTTTGTAGCCTTGAGCAGAGCTAAGCTTCCTGCTTGCTCAGTGGCCACAGTCTTTTTTGTTGGAATTTATTCATCTTCTATAATTGAAACTTTGTAGCCTTGAGCGGAGGCCAAGACTGGCCAGGGCTGTGGAAGCTTGGCTTCCTCCATCACCGAGGGAAACTCAAGCCTCCTGCTCTCTCCAGCTCCGTGGCTGCCACCATTTTTGTTGGGATTTATTTATCTTCTATAATTGAAATTTTGTAGCCTTGAATGGAGCCCTAGGCCAGCCAGTGTGTGCAGAAAGCTTGGCTTCCTCCATTGCTGCGGAAACCCAAGCTTCCTGCTTGCTCCATGGCTGCAGCCATCTTGGTTGTGTTAGTTTTCATATTTGCTCCTGATTCGCTGGTGGGCATGGCTTGTGTGTGTGTGGCAAAGTGATGGTTAATTTGCATATTACTCTTTTATTTTATATATATATATATATTGATTTCAGAGAGGAAGGGAGAGGGAGAGAGAGACAGAAACAATGATGAGAAAGAATTATTTCCCACACCTTTCCCCCACTGGGGATTGAGCCTGCAACCTGAGCATGTGCCCAGACCAGGAACTGACCTTGACCTTCTGGTTCATAAGTTGATGCTCAACCACTGAGCAACACCGGCCAGGCCAAATGTGGTGTTTTATAAGATGCAAATTTTATTTATAGACATACACTATAAATAAGAGAATGTGCGCTATATGGGAGTTGAAAAGAAAGTACCTGTATAGCATTCAAAATAAAATATTTAGTAATAGCAAATTACAAAATACCCTGAATTTTTACAACATTCATATAATTTTAGAAAAGACACTAAAAGAATTACATAATATTTATGTGTGTGTGTGTGTGTGTGTATTTAAGTAAAAGTGAGGAAGAGTATACCATCTATATATATAAAACCCTAATATACAAATAGACTGAACAACCAAACTACCGGTTGCTATGATGTGTGCTGACCACCAGGGGGTGCAATCGGAACATGGTGGGTGTTGGCAGCAGGAAGCAGAGTGTGGAACATGGCAGGCATCAGCCACAGTGTGATGATGGAGCAGGTGAGTGGGGGCACCAGACCACGGCCAGGCACCGGTTGCTGTCATTAGGGCAAGCCTCTGGTGGTTACTGAAAATTCTTTGCTCCTGCGTGACATGGTCCCACTGGGTGCTTGCACCTGCTGCTGGTGCCGGCCCTACTCGCACACACTGCTGGCACCCAGTGCCGGTCCTGATTGCTTGGTGCTATCAGCGGTTGCTAGCAGCAGCTGCTGGCCCCAAATAGCCCCTCAGGGCTTCTCCACTTCCCTCTGCTCCCAAAGGACAATTGGGCCAGCAGCTGTTTCTTGCACTGGCACTGGCCCCAATTGCTCCATGCCATCAACGGCTGTGAGGGGGCCAGTGCTGTTAGCAGATGGGAGCGCTGGTGGCAGGTGTGGGGCTGCCAGTAGACAGGGGACCAGGGGCTGTGGTGGGAGGGGCCGGGCAGAGACACGGAGGATGGGCTGAGACCAGCCACTGTACCCACTACAGCCTCATGGCCCACAGTTCCTTCTAAGGTGCACGAATTCGTGCAGTGGGCCCCTAGTAAATATATATAATATGGGAGCCCAAGGGCATGTGCAGTGAGGTTGATAATAGGAGGAAAAATATATTGGAAAGAAAATAGTTATAATGATCCACTAAACGAGGTTTTTCAGAAATTAAATCATAAGGATGTTTGTATCCATCAGCATAAAATTGGTATATTTATTGTTTAGGGAAATTCTGCTTTTGTTTAGTAAGTGCCTTCCCATTTACTCCAAGAGCTATAGAAAAAGAACACTTGAAGAACTTGAATTGGTACCCAGCCCAAGGAATCTTCTATGTTTCAGAAGGGTACAGAAAGTCTGCATTGAGAAATTCTTCCATGTATACTATATGAATACTAGAAGCCCGGTTCACGAAATTCATGCATGGGGGTGGGGGGTGGGGGAGGGGGTTGTCCTTCAGCCCAGCCTGCACGATCTCTAATCTGGGACCCGTCGGGGGATGTCTGACTGGCAGTCAGACATCCCTCTCACAATCCTAAGTGCTCGCCTGCCTACCTGCCTGATTGTCCCTAACCATGTCTGCCTGCCAGCCTGATTACACCCTAACTGCTCCCCTACGGGCCTGATTAACACCTAACTGCTTCCCTGCTAGCCCAGTTGCCCCCAACTGCCCTCCCTTGCCAGCCTGATCTCGCCCCCAACTACCCTCCCATGCTGGCCTGATGGCCCCCAACTGCCCTCACCTGCTGGCCTGATCACCCCCAACTGCCTCTGCCTGCTTGATCACCCCTAACTGCCCTCCCCTGCTGGCCTGGTTGCCCTCAATTTCCCTCCCCTGCAGGCCTGTTCTCGCCCCCCATCTGCCCTCCTCCGCTGGCCAATTTGGTTCTGATTGGTCAGTTTCTATGCCAGTCAGCATCTCTGGGCCTATCTCTGGGCCTGATCATAGAGGCGGGGCTGATCAGCAGCCACCCCAGACTGCTGGCAGTGGCTGAACTGCTGACCTCTGGAAGAGAGAGAGAGGCTTGGCTGCTGGTGAGCCTGGGAAAGAGAAGCAGGGTCTGATCACCCTGCTTCTCTATCCGTGCCTTGCCAGCAGCCACTGCTGCCGCTGATCAACCCTGCCTCTCTCTCTCCAAGAGGTTAGCAGTTAAGCACAGTCGCTTGCTGCGTGCAGCCTGGCAAACAGTTGAGCCTCCTGGTCATTTCGGATGTGACAGACCCAGGGTTTTTATATATTAGGATACAGGAAAGAAAATAAAAACAGCAAAATTTTAGTGGTTCAAGAGAGGGAGCCATCACAATCACTTGGAGAGAAGATCTTAGGAAGATTTCAAATATATGTAAGTTATTTGTGACAAATGTAAGCTAGATAAATTTAAAAAGGAGCTAATGCTCCCCACATTAAGAAAAATATATTTGAAAGGGAGGTATAGAATTAAAATACAGAAAACATGCTATAAATTAAACTTATAAAGCTTTTAGCCAGCAAGAAGGACATAATTTTTAGCATTTTGCTGGATAATGGAACATTTAAATTTTCATCAACTGCTTGATTTGCCTTATGTCATTATTGAGGAAGGGACAGACTTACAGAAAAGACATTTACACAAAATAATTCTTTTGTGGATATTTACATTTGCTCACTCTAGGAAAATAACAAAACAAAACAAAACAAAACAAAAAAAACACAGGATGAAGCCCAAATATAGTTTATGAATTAGCTTTTCAAGATTCTAAATTTCAATAATGTCTGCAAAAGATTCACATAGAGCCCTGGCCAGGGTGGCTCAGTTGGTTGTAGTGTCTTTCTGAAAGGTCAAGGGTTTGATTCCTGGTCAGGGCACATACCCAGGTCACAGGTTCCAGATCTAGTCGAGGTCATACAGGAGACAACTGGTCAGTGTTGCTCTCTCATGTAAATCTCTCTCTCTCTCTCTCTCTCTCTCTCTCTCTCTCTCTCTCTCTCTCTCTCTCTCCTCCCTCTCTCTAAAATCAATAAAAACAGCCCAGCCAGTGTGGCTTTGACCTATGAACCAAGAGGTCAGGGTTCCATTCTTGGTCAGGACACAGGCTCAATCCCCAATGGGGAGGAGTGTGCAGGAGGTAACTGATCAATGATTGTCTGGCATCACTGAATGTTTCCATCTCTCCATCTCCTTTCCTCCCTGAAATCAATAAAAATATATTTAAAAAGTAACACAAAACAAATAAAAACATATCCTAGGGTGAAGATTTAAAAAACAACATATAGTAATTTCATAGAAGGATGTGAAATGTGCCTCCCAAATGCTTTAAGCCTCAAATGGTTAAAAACTTAAGGTTTTTTAGAGATTATTAGTCAATATGATGTCTGACTTAATTTATATAGTAACTATAAAAGTATCATATTCAAGAAGCACTAATTGAATATTTCTGAAAATTCTGGGTTTATAAATTTATATGAGATATGCAAATAAACAAAGAACTCTACATTGAGAAATATAATAAGCTTCTATCCTATCAACCATAGCCCTTTCAATTACTATTTCCTTCCCCCGCTTACTTTTCTTCCCATTAATCCCCATTCTTTTTTCTTGCTTTAATTTTTTTTCTCTAAGAATCATCACTTGGCATGGCTAGTTTGGGTCTATTTTCCCAAAACCCCCTCAAAGATTATAATCTCCATGAAAGACGGAACTTCATTTTAACTACTGCTATTGCCATCACCCATTACTATAGACTCAATAAATAAAGCATAGTGTCAGGCACCATGCTCAATATTGTAGAGATGGTGCTGAGTAAGATAGATTCAGTCTTTGCTTTCATGGAATTTACTCTTTTTGAGGGTTGAAATAAGTTATCAAACAAACATGGACTTCTCTTAAAATGATAAATGCTAAAACAAAAAAAAAAAAAAATGGGAGGGGGAACAAAACAAGGTCATGTAACAGAGAATACATTGCAATGTTTGTGAATGATATATCAAAAGCCAACAAATAAATGGAGTCAAATGGTATTAATAGCTTAGTCAAAGGCATATATATAAATAGCAAAATACTCAGATTGTTCTAACATTGAATATCCCTCACTAACACTGGCCTCTGTGAACACATTAAACAGAAAGACTGGTCAGAGGCATCAAAAAGAAGAAGAAAAAAGAGAAGACTTTGATACCATTGTAATTAGCTAGTTATCCTATACTAGTGGTCTGGTGCACAAAATGTGTGTGCGGGGGGAGGGGGGGTGTACCTCAGCCCGGTCTGCACCCTCTCTAATCTGGGATCCTTCAGGGGATGTCTGACTGCTGGTTTTGGCACAATCTCAACTGCCCCCTGCCAGCCTGATTGCCCCCAACTGCCCCTCCTGCCAGCCTGTCTGCCCCCAACTGCCTGCCCCACCAGCCTGATCGCCCCCAACTGCTCCCCCTTCCAGTCTGATCACCCCTAACTGCCCCTCCACCAGCCTGATCACCCCAACTGCCATCCTTGCCGGCCTGCTTGACCCCAACTACCCTCCCCCCCCCCCCCCCGCCGGTCTGCTCAACCCCAACTGGCTTTCCCTGCTAGCCTGCTTGCCCAAAACTGACCCCTGCCGGCCAGATCATCCCCAACTGGTCCCCCCCAGTAGCCCCCCTCTTCCGGCCTGCTCACCCATAACTGCCCCCCCAGAGCCTGATCATGCCCAACTGCCCTCCCCTCCTGGCCTGATTGCCCCTAACTGCCTCTGCCTCAGCCCTGCCACTATGGCTTTGTCTGGAAGAATATCCAGAAGATCTCCTGGAAGGTTTCCCAGTCTAATTAGCATATTACCCTTTTATTACTATCTCTATATATAAAAGTTTAAGAAACCATCGCAACCAAACGGATGACTAAACAGGCTGCATGGGGCGACCAGGCTGTCAGGGGGTCAGTGATGGGAGACCAAATGACCGAGCAGCAGGCTGTGTAGGGCAACCAGGTCAGTAGGGGGGTCAGTGAGGGGGACCAATTGACTGAGCAGCAGGCTGCATGGGATGAGCAGGCCAGCATGGTTTTAGTGAGGGGCAACTAAATGACTAAGCAACAGGCTGCATGGGGTGACCAGACTTGCGGGTTGTGGGTGGGGGGGGCAGCTGGGGGAGACCAGGCCAGCAGGGGGGTGGCAATGAGGAGCAACCAGGCTGGCAGAGGGGGCA
Source organism: Corynorhinus townsendii (assembly GCA_026230045.1). Classification (NCBI taxonomy): domain Eukaryota; kingdom Metazoa; phylum Chordata; class Mammalia; order Chiroptera; family Vespertilionidae; genus Corynorhinus; species Corynorhinus townsendii. The sequence continues at coordinate 73,354,092 of JAPDVU010000003.1, read as the reverse complement.
GTGAGGGGTGACCAAGCAGGCAGGCAGGTGAGCAGTTAGGAGCCAGTGGTCCTGGATAGTGAGAGGGATGTCTGACTGCCAGTTTAGGCCTGATTCTGGAGAGGGTGCAGGCTGGGCTGAGGGGACCCAGCCCCCGTGCACAAATTGCATGCACCAGGCCTCTCGTAGATAATAAAGGCTAATATGCAAATCCACTGAATGAATGAACAACAGTCACTATGGCACACACTGACCATCAGGGGGCAGATGCTCAGGCAGGAGCTGCCCCCTGGTGATCAGTACACTCCCACAGGGGGAGTACTTCTCAGCCAAAAGCCCTGAGCTGGGCTCATTGCTGGTGAGCGCAGAAGTGGTGGCGGGGAGGCTCTCCCACCTCCCTGGCAGTGCTAAGGATGTCCGACTGCCAGCTTAAGCCATCAGTTGGACCTCCCCTGATGGCTTCCGAATTTCATGCACTAGGTCTCTAGTTAATAATATAAAGGAGCAAAGGGAAGGCCAGGTATTGTAAGCATGTCATTGAGGCAGCTTCACCAGAAAACTGCAATTACACACTCATGAAGGTTCCACCGTCCCATTCTTTGCAGACTCCTGGGGGATAGGATCCTACAAATGGGAGATAGGTGCATGGGTAGTGAAGTTGGGGTGACTAGGAAAAGTACTTACCTGTTAGTCAAGCCTGAGGAACCATGAATTGGCCAGATTGGGTGGGATCAATGCAAGCCTGCAAAAATTTGGGAATATATAATCCCTTAAATATAGGAGTTTGCTCTCTTGTTGCACTTATTACTCTTGTGATTCTCAGCTTGTGGTTCACTCTTGGCTTCCTTGCATTCATGCATATGGCCCACAGCCATATGTACCATGCAATGGACTAATGGATTGCAGTGGGAAACATAAGCTAAGCTAACCTGATGCTGGACTGGACATGACCCTGATATGGAAAGGACACTCAAGACACTGGCTCTAATTTTAGTTCTGCTGAAGCCTCAGCTATACTTCTTCCATGGTGGGAGGGAGGGAGAGGGGATCTTAGAAACACAGGGATGTAATTTCATAGCAATAAAGCTTTCTACAATTACTCATCCTCTCAGGGGGAAATTCTTCTTTCAGTGATACCCTAAGAATCCTACTTCTACTGGTAAATCAATATTTAATTGACTTTTTAAAGAGAGAGAAAGGAAGAGAGAGAGAGGGAGAAAAACATCAGTGTGTGAGTGAAATATTAATTAAGACATTGAAGGGCCCTCTCCTGCAGGCCTCCTACTGGGGATCAAGCCTGCATGTGCCCTGACTGGGAATTGAAGCAGCAACCCTTCACTGCTCAGGATGACACACAAAAAAATTATATTTATGTGTGTGTGTCTGTGTTGATGTTGTGTGTGTGTGTGTGTGTGTGTGTGTGTGTGTGTGTGTAAGACAGAGGAGGGGGGAGAGAGAGAGAGAGAGAGAGAGAGATTATCCAAGGTATTTAAGATCTTACTTCCTGACAATGTCACCAGTTTGGCTCAAATAAACTCTTATAAAAAATAAAAATTCTCTAAACTTTGCACATGTCCCAATTAATGCCCCAATTAATTGATTATCTGTCTAGACTTAGCGGGACAAATGCAAGTGACCAGGAGTCAGCAATAATGGCCTATCCCCTGGTACTTCAATGTCTAGACAGCTGAGCCGAACCAGAACACATGACACACAAGACAGAATTAGTATGCAATCACACAGGGTTTATTTACCTATTCCTAGTGGGTCCTAAGCTCCAGCAAAGGCCACCTGGCGATGCACACTGAAGGACAGATGACGAAAACAGAGACAGGCAGGCGGCCGCAGTTGGTTCAGGCTCACACAGCAGAGCAATCAGGGGCTTGTCTCTCAGAGCGACGTGGAGTCCTCTTCTTATCGGGCAGAAGACCTCAACTGAAGGCCCTCTCAAAGTTATATAGACCGTGATAAGCAGCCTGTGTCCTTATCAGTGTGGGCCAGACGGTGTGCCTTATGCTGGGAGCAGGGTGTTTACACTTTAAGGGCTCAGAGCTTTTACATCAACATAGTGGGGGTGTTCATTAATTTTGGAAGTTACAGAGTATTGGGGGTTTCCATACAGCAAACATTTCACACAATAATTATTTCATACATTAGAAGGGTTACATTATTATAACAGGATATTTATTACATGGACACACTAAAACAATTTCAGGAAGAGCAATCCTCTTTCCCTAAAGTTTTAAAAGTTCTATTCCTAAATGGATAAGGCATCTTATGAAGGGAAGAACAGTTTTACTATTGAAGTGAAGCAGAGATTGCACCCACACAACTATGGCTTTTGGGGTATTGATTTTTTTTAAAGCTGACTATTAAGGAACAAAAGACTCAGAGAAAAAATTTGACCTCCCCTCTTACTGCGTAAAGGAATTTATATAGAGGATCTGCTGTAGGAAGGGAGATATCATCACAGATAACTATAGTTTAATATAAACTAGTATGCGATAGACAGGGACATACCTAGCAAAGCCCAATTGTTCCAAGTCCTCTCTGTGCCCTATTGTTGGTAAAGATGGCCCAAGCAAACATTTATTTATCTACCATTTGCTTTCCATCTCTGTGTAAATTGCTTTCCTGCCTTTTAAGTCCCAAACCAAAACCCATCTTTCTCACTAGCTCCAGATAGCATATAATCCTCAACTGCCAATCTGTCCTTGCATCTCTATTATTGTGATACCACCAAATGTGCATTCATAATATAAAATTTGGACATTTTTTCTTGTTAATCTGTCTCTGTTAGTTTATTAGCCAAGCTAGAAAAATTTAGAAGATGGGATGAAAATTATACTTTTCACCCCATACTATAGAAATGGGTCATTCAATTAAAATTCTCAATGTCCTAGTGCAGTCATTTTGTCATAGTAAAAACAATCCCAGGTTGTCACCTATTTATGTCTACTTGAAAAATGCTTATAAAATTCAATTCCTCTCCAGATTATTTATATATATACTCACACATACATACCTGGTAGTATCATATGCATACATGTAGACGCCTAATGTTATTTTCCTCTAAAATTAATAGTAAATTTTCTTTCTTTTTTAAAAAGTTGCATTTTATCCAGTTTTGCTTCATATTTACTCTTACAACTGTCAGTAATGCAAATGAGGCATTTCAGTTGACCCCATAATGCCATAAAATGTTTTCAGTAACTGAAACCTGTGGGTAATAATATACCCATATTTTTAAGGACAGGAGTGGGTGGGTTGCTAGGACTCTACTTCACTTAAGATATTATATACTATTTTCATAATGATTACAAAAATTAGAGATACAAATTTCAGTAGAAGCCCATCTCTGATTTAGGGCAATGTATACGTTAAATTATGCTTGTTATTGCCAAGGGTGTTGTATCTGAAGTTGAATTTTCCCAATTTCTCAGAAGTGACAGCTAAGTTATAATCTCAGCATGTTCAGCATGCTTAATGAACTCCTTGGGGAGACCAGAATATCTGTAACACAATTAACTTCCCATTCTTATGTAAATTAGGAGTTTCAGAGTCCCTGAAGAAGTCTGCTTTTTGGCTACAGTTAGCAAATGTATGCTATTAAATGACACATGGAGCTTTAAACTGAAATTTAGAGTTCACTAATTTGTGCTGTGACATGTGCAAAGTGCTTAGGAGGAAATCTGAAACCCAGTTGTTTAAATGTAGTTGATGAAATAGGGATTATCTCCCTTGGCTAAACTGTCATCAGCGCCCTGATTGCTTTTACCATGTCTTATACTTACAGAAGGATTATTCAACATGTCTTTCACTGACAATGCTTGCTTTATTATTACTACTACCTCATTAAATAATTAAAGTTATGAATCTCAGATAAAACAAGTACAATAAAAAAAGATTTTTTCAATTCTATTCAGAAGTGACTATTCATTCAGCCAATATTTACTGAGGTTAGAAAATATGCCATTTTCTGCAAAAGGCTTAAAATTATATTTTAAAATGTTAAAGTTAAATAATTTGTATAAATTAATAAAGAAAACCTTATTTAAAACAGAATGGGCCCCTGGCCCATGTGGCTCAGTTGGATGAGCATTGTCCCATGTACCGGAAGATTGCTGGTTCCATTCCTGGTCAGGACACAGGCCTGGGTTGTGGCTCAATCCCCTGTTGGGGGCTCACAGGAGGCAGCTGATGGGTATTTCTCTTTCACATTGATGTGTCCTTAATGCACTCTACTGACCCCAACAGACAGAGCCACAACTTGCATCTCCAAGAGGAAGAGATACTGTTTAGTACCTCTGCAGGAGGAAGAAAAGATTCCTCCTTGCCCTCCGTGTTCAGCCAACGGGAGATTACACAGAAAAGTCACTATACTTCAAACTTTCAGGTTCCCCCAATGGACTCTTTGTTTACAACAGCCCTTCCAAAATCCGGTAGAAGAGCCATTTTCCTCCTTTATTCTCTGGACTTGCGCATGGTTTGCTATTAGACTTCCAAATTGAAATTCTTTTTTGTTCTCTAATAAACTCATTTTGCTGGAGACATATCTGGTTGTCTATTTGTTTAAGGTCAACAAATTTAATATTAATAATAATTTCAATTAGAAAAATATAATTTACAAAATCAAATGTATTATTTTTGAGTATTTTTAACATGCACAATATCTGGACAAGTTGATAAAATATACATGTTAAAACAGAAAACAAATCTGAGACCCAAAGTTTATTTCTTTTATAGACCAGGAATAATGCTTAAAATAAAATTGTCTAGCCCAGTAGATGTGGCTCAGTTGGTTGAACCTCTTCCCATGCACCAGGAGGTGGCCAGTTTGATTCCAAGTCAGGTACATGCGCAGGTTGTGGGCTTGATCTCCAGTAGGGGTGTGCAAGATGCAACTGATCAATGTTTCTCTCTCATCAATGTTTAAATCCGTCTCTCCCTCTCCCTTCCTCTCTCTGAAATCAATTAAAAAACATATTAAAAAAATAAAACAATGTAATCTAGCAGAGAAAGTACACATAAAAATAAACAAATGTAACCCCTAAAAAAATAATACCTAAAATACCTTTAAATATCATGGAATAGGAGGACAGCTTAATAAACAGGCTTTCTTTTGGAGTGATAAAAATGTTTGGAACTCGATGTAGATGATGCTTGCACTGCCTTGTCAATGTCTTAAATGACACAGAATTTTCACTTTTAATGTATAATGGTTAATTATATTTTATATGAAGTTTAACTCATTAAAAAAGGTAAATTAATCCCAAATATATGCCCAAAAATATTGTATTCACCTCAAAATATGGAATTTAAAATTAGGATAAAATGTTCTTATAAACAAATAATTCTTAAACATTAATTCCTCAAAATTAAAGTTTTGGTTGATTCTGTTAAGTGCAACACAGAATAACAATTTTTATTTTGACTTTCATCAGTTCTAAAAGGTTCGATTAAAACTTTATATTTAGTACTTAATACTGAAGGCTTAGGTAGCTAAGCCAAAGCCAAAGTCTATTTCCATAAAACTTTATTTAAAATTGAAATAAAAGGAACAATAGAATCTGTGCCTCCAAATATATATTTAATTTTGTAAATTATATTTTTCTAATTGATTTAAAGGAGCATAGTCTTAACAACTGCACATCTTTCCCCAGATATTTTGCCAAAACTTTTGAGGTAATCTTCTTGGAGGCACAGATTCTATTGTTCCAATAATTCTTATAGAGTTGTAATGTAATTAGCAATGGTACTGGAACTAAAACTAAAGTACTTCCTAAGAATTGGAAATAAGATGTCTTTGATTGTTAAAATATAATTCTATCCATAATGGGTCAGAACTGAATAGAACATTATTTAAAAAAAATAATAGTCCCCAGGAAGTTTCTGACTCTGAACTCACTTCTGGTTTGTAGTTATTAATTCTAATATGTAGATTTTGCCTCAGGCAAGTATTAGACAAAAGTTAGGTGTCCCATTCAATTCTGACAATATCTGCCAAGAGATAGCATCAGATCCCACAAGTTAAGGCCCTATTCTCAGAAAACTGCCCTTTACTTCAGATATCACCTTCAAGTCCATGTTGTTACCCATATTTCTGATCCACTGGCTATAAAAATCAGAGATTTCTATGCCCCTTCTCCTTGAGTTCCATTTATTTGCTTGCATAGCTCACAGAACTCAGAGGAATGCTTTATTTACTAGCTTACTGGTTTATTGCAAAGGATGTAACTCAGGAACAACTGGATAAAAGAGATGAATAGGGCAAGGTATGGGTAAAGTGTGTAGATCTTCCACACCCTCTCTGAGGGCACCGTTCTCCCAGCACCCTACATGATTACCAGATTAGAAGCCTTCCAAACCCTATCCTTTTGGGATTTTATGGAGGCTTCATTACATCCTCATGATTAATTAAGTCAGTGGCCCTTGGTGATTGATTTAACCTACAGTCTCTTTTTTCCCCTTGGAGTTTGGGGAGGAGTATAAAAGAGGACTGAACGTGTTTCCCCTCTAATCACATGGTTGGGCCCTCTGGCAACCTGCCACCATTTTTAGGTTACCTATGTACTTTTTAGAAGTTGTCTCATTAACATAACAAAAGATACCTGTATCACTCTCATCTCTTAGGAAATTCCAATGATTTTTGGAGCTCTGTACCAGAGGTTTTCTTTTTCCCTCTTAAAAAAAAAAAAAAAGCACCAGACAAAAAACAAACAAAATGACAACAAAAGTTTTATTGATTTTTTAGAGTGGAAGGGGAAAGGAGAAAGAGAGAGAGAAATCCTTGTGAAAGAGATACATTGATCATCGATCAGTTGCCTCAGGCATACACTCCAACCAGGGACTGAACCCACAACCTGGGCCCAGACTGGGAATTAAATCTGCAACCTTTTGGTGCATGGAAGCCACTCAACCAACTGAGCCACACCAGCCAGGGCTTTTCCATAATTTTGAGAATATCTTTCTTATTATAAATCACAATATCATACCCAATTCCAAATAACTTCTGTGGCCTGATGAATAAATTATTTATGTCCTTCACAATCAGAATTAGTCAACAATAGAAGGTTAAACACACACACACACACACACACACACACACACACACACACACACACACACACAGAGCATAAGAGAGGGGACTGATAGCACTATTCACTTTAGTCCTATTCATGGAAGAAGAATTCTGGCCCTTAGGGTTCTACATGTCCAGGCCAAGTAGAATGTATTAAGAGGTGAGTAACATTCCCTTTATCTGATTCCATTATTTTAATTGTGAATATTATTCTAATACTAGAGGCCCAGTGCAGGAAATTCATGCATGGGGGTGGGGGAGTCCCTCAGCCCAGCCTGCACCCTCTCCAATCTGGGACCCCTTGGGGAATGTCCACCTGCTGGTTTAGGCCCGATCCTGGGGATCGGGCCTAAACCAACAGTTGGATATCCCTCTTATAATCCCAGACCGCTGGCTCCTAATTGCTCACCTGCCTGCCTTCCTGGTCACCCCTTACTGCCTAACCTGCCGGCCTGGAAACCCCCAACTTCCCCCCTCTGCCAGCCTGGTAGCCCCTAACTGCCCCCCTCCTGCCGGCCTGGTCGTAGGCAGCCATCTTGTGAGGGTGTGAGGGTCAATTTGCATATTACCTCTTTATTATATAGGATTTGAGATTTTTGCTATAGTTAATATATAACAGAGTGCAATGCTGGATCTCTCTTTGATTCCTTCTGTTCAAGTCTGTTTTATTTCTATGGCCTTTAGGCTAATTGCTTAGTCTTGCATATAGACATTGTAATCATTAGAGGAATTCTGCTTGGGGCTTGAATTTTCAAAGGCAGCCCCTCTTATGTCCTCTTCCCTTGACATAAAAGAAGTCTAAACTCTGTACTGGTAAGAGAAACCACTACTGCTCCCATTTTCTCCATTGGAGCCTTCTTGATCAATAAAATATTTCCTTACTCCAAGCTCTGACATTTTGCGTTTTGGTTATTTGAAGGGTTTGGATCAGTAACATTGTGACCCTGTCTAGTAAAAGAAAATCATTATTTTTTTTTCTTGCTAATTTAGGTTTTGAGAATGAAATATTAAGGCCTCAACACTGGAAAGTGACAAATCATTCACCAACATGATGACACCCTGGAGGAATCTATTATTGAGCCCAATTGAATGTGATTGTATCTTTGTTTTTCTGATTGCTAACTAATAATTTCCATTTGGGATGTATAATGGTTAAAAAGGTACTTTAAATTTTAAAATATGAATATCAAATGTGGAATATTGGGGGTGGGAGAACTGTGTTATTAGAGAATACATAGAAGAAAACAATAAATGCATATTATTTCCCATATTGACTTACTTTTTAAAGGCTTAGGTAGCTAGCTTAATTAGGAAGATTTAGAGAGTCTAGAGATAAGGAAGGTCCATGGGAGAGGAATGCATAGATGGAGACTTGAAGATACCAGGGTGCTCATCTTACTTGTATTAGAGAAATGCCACAGGCAGATGGAAACATTTCTGGCCTGAGCAATTAAAAGAGCCGTAAACCAAGGAGAGACAGGGGTATCTCTAGCCTGAACAATTAAAGTGACCATAAGTTAGGCCAAAGTAACCCTGACCTGAGTACCTGGGAGAGCTATAAGATCAGGCTTTCTCTGCCAGTACAACTGGGAGAGAACCGTAAGATAAATCAAAAGTGACTCCAACCAACAAGATAAGGGGAGAGAAAATAGGGAGTATCACATGGGATTTGAGCTTTGAAATGAATTCTATGTAGCAGAATGACTAATGAGGAAAGCAGGGCCGGGGCGGGGGGGGGGGGGGGGAGGGGGGGGCGGTCCAAATTAAGGAAGGGGACCAATAATAAAAGGTGAGATTCAAGCAAAGAACTGCAGCATATATAAACTGGAAACAAAGGGATACAAGAAGGGGGATTTTTTTTTAATTTTCCCATTAGAGAGAGAGAGAGAGAGAGAACAGGCTTTTCCCATGGGGGGAGGGCCCAGATGAAATTTGTATCGGCTTCCAATAAACTTCCGCATTTTTTATTAAAGAAGCCTTTTTTTGTCCGCAAGTTTATTCTTCAAACTTCCTGAAGACAAGAACCCACAGAAGAAAAGTCTGCACCCCGAGCCCCACGTTTCACTTTCAAGCAGTAAGTTGGTTTACTAAAAGCCTCTAAAGTGGGTCAATGAGGTTTTTGGTTGTATATTATTGCGATTTCCTTTATTTTTACCTCTTTGAGTATTTATTCTTATCTTTTTTTGTAGAGAATCTTTCCCAGTGTGACCAAATGGTTATGAGAGAAATGTCTCTTTATAGGATTATTCCAACTGATATACAGATAAAAATTAATAGAATTTAAAAAAATTACAATCTGATATTCCTAATAAAATAATAGATATAAGCAATAATTATCAATAGTTTATATTATCCATGCAAAAGCAGAGAACTCCTCCTATGAAGTATTTTTATTTAAAAATATATTAAAGCACTAGTTGAAAATATAAGTTTGAAAGAAAGAATAAAAACACATAATGTGTCAAACAAAACACAATAACACTTCAATAAAACTCATGATCCATACCAGGGATATCAGAAATCAAACCTTTTTATAGATTAGTAGAATTTTATTTTATTTTCTTGCTGTGTTGACATTGCATTGATATTGATAGAACAATGGTGAGTAAAACTGATAGTATCTTACCACAAATTAAGAAAATGGCACCAAGATGTACTATTGTCATTATATGTATTACTGCCACATACACACATTGAAATAAAGTCCAGTTTCACTTATGAAGGTCTTCAAAGGAGCAATCACAATTTTTTAACTTTATTGACATTGATTCTTGAATTTTAAAATTCTAGGTGGCAAAAGAATACTTCTGTTAGAAACTCAATTGCAATGTTAGTTTCAAAGCAAAGCAGACATCTTCGTATGAGATGAACTGAAATAGCTGATTTTTTTCATAACTTACTTTTTTTTATTTGAAAGAAAACTTTAAAGTTAAACACTAATTACTTAAACTTGAACATTTGGCAGACATGTCTCATATATTAACAAAATGAGACTATCATTTCACAGAACATAACTGACAGAATTTAGTACTAATTATAAAATTTAAGCTTATAAACAAACAATATGGAAACAACCTACCTGCCTGTCAATACACGTATAGAAAAAGATGTCTCTCTCTCTCCCCCTGCTCCCCACCCCCGCCCAATACACACACAGATGTTAGCGATGAGAACAAAAGAATTTCTGTCATTTGCAGCAGGACATGGAGGACATTATGTTAAGTTAAATAAGTCAGATGGTGAAAGACACATACTGTATGAAATTATTTAAGTATAGATCTGAAAAAGCAATCTCATAGAGATTGCAAAGGTAATTCCCATGGATTGTGGGGTAAGGAAAATGGATAAGATAATGCTCAAAGGTACAAACTGGCAAAGATAAGCAAGTTCTGAGTATCTATTGTACCGCATGGTGACTATAGTTAACAATACTGTATTAAATACTTGAACGTTGCTAAGAGAATAAATCTTAAAAGTTATCACCAAAAAAAGAAAAAAAAGAAAAGCAATTTAATGGTGTAATGTGATGGTGACACTATGGTGGTACTCATTTGGTAAAATGTGCATCTACCACTGTGATGACTTCACAATATTTAAAGACTTTCTTAAGACATTGACACTGATATTAGTGAGTGTAACTTTTGATAGTATGTTAAAAAGTGTCAAAATTTAGAAGATCTGCTCAACTTAATAAATTAACATTTTCCAATTTGCAATTCAAGATGTTTTGAAATCCATTCAAGATGCAAGATAGACCAACAGCTTTGCCTATAACTGACTATATAAACTTTATTGGTATAGTTTAAGATTTCAATTTCAACTCTGACCTTTAAGAAAGTACCACTTGTTGATTTTGCATAGAGTCAAAGGAGAATATCCAAAATTATCTGAAAAGGCAAACAAAATATTCTTCTCTTACAAATACCAAATATTGGTATTAAACCTGATTTTTTCATATACTGTAACCAAAAATATATAGCAACAGCTATATAACAACAGATGCAGATATGCCTTAGCAGTTGTTTTCCATCAAATTAGATATTAATCTTTCAAAATTGTGAAGCAATGCTATTTGCTTTATTCTAATATAGTTTCATTTTATAAATATGTATTTTATTAACATGTGTAATGTCTTGTCAATTTTTATAAACTGTATATATTAATAAATTAATATTTAAAATATTTCCATTTTAATTTCTAATATTTCTAATGTTAAATGCTGATAGATATAACCCACATAAACAAAAGTTCCTTGCAGTTTTCAAAACTATTAAGTTTATGAAGGAGCCTTGAGATCAAAAAGTTTGAACACAACTGCTATAAAGAGACATGAAGAAATTGTGGGAGATTGCACTGATGTCCCAGTACTTGACCCTCCTTTAGCCTACCATTTACCTTGTAACCTTAAAGTGTCTTTTTCACTGTGAGAGGAGCTGGGTTCCCCACCCCTTGTTTCTTAATGTGACCAGGTGACTGCACTTGGGGAATGAAAAGCTAGCAGATCAAATGAAATCGGAGGCTTTAAAAAATCACTGGTGTAATTGAACTTAAGTCTGCTATTGAAGTAAGAACCTCCTAGTGTAGGCCACAGGTCACCGGAAAGAGGTGAGAGAGTACGACCTGGAGCAGGGCCAAGCTCTGCCCAGCCATGATGAGCTAACCTTCCGCTCAATTTAAGAAGAGTGTCTGAGTTCAGCTGAAATCCATGGAAAATATGGTCACTGAGTTTTGCTGTAGAATACTCCAGTAAAACAGATACAGTGAGACATAGTGAACTGAAACAGGTAACATTGTATCTTGAGTTAGAAGAAGAAAAAGAACAAGGGGGTAGGATAAGAAAAGAATAATAATTTGAAAATCAAGGCAACTAAGAAGATTTGAACACTGATTGTTTATTTAATAAACACAATGATCTTACTTTCGCTGTTGTGAGAAAAAAAGAGCAGCTTTGTTAAAGTGTTTGAAGACTGGACCATCAGCCAAAAATCTGAGTCTGAACATGCGAATTGTGGCCATCAGCGACTAGTCAATGTTAGGGCAGAAAGGAGGGCAGCAAGACTGGTACAAGACAACAGAAGGGCAACAGTGCATCAAATTACTGCAGATCTTAATCAGGGATCCTCCAAATGATCTCTGAACACACTGTTCACTGTACACTGCATATTATGGGATATGAAAGCCAAAGGCCTGTAGTTACCAAGATAAAACGCCTCCAATTCACACAGGAACACAAAGATTGGACAGTTGAGCATTGGAAAAAAGTCATGTGGTCTGATGAATCACATTTCCAGTTGCATCATGCAGATGGCAGAATGAGAATTTCACGGAAACAGCGTGAAAGCATGCACCCCACATGCATGAGTACAACCCTTCAAGCTGGTGGGGGCAGTGTTATGGTTTGGGGAATGTTTCCTGACATGATTTGGTCCCTTTAATTCGTATAGAACAATGTCTGAATAGCACAACATACCTAAGTATCGTTGCTGATCAAGTTCATCCTATCATGTTGATGGTGTATCCAAATGGAGATGGCTTCTTCTAACAAAACAATGCGCCATGTCATGGTGCTCGTATTGTGCAGGAGTGGTTTCAAGAACATGAGGGAGACTTTACCTTGCTTAGGTGGCCCCCACAATCACCAGATCTGAATCCACCTGAGCATTTGTGGGATGAAGTTAAAGGAGCCATCAGGCAGCTGGTTCCACAACCATCAAATCTCACAGAACTGGACAGTGCTGTTCATCAGGCATGGTGTCAGATTCCTCGCATCACCTTTCAACATCTCGTGGAGTCAATGCCAAGAAGAATCACCTCAGTATTGAAGGCAAAAGGTGGCCCAACGAAGTGCTATGAGGTGGTCATAGTAATCTGGCCACTCAGTGTATATACTAGTCCTATATAATAAAGAGGTAATATGCAAATTGAATATCACACCCTTGCACAAGATGGCTGCCCCATGTGGTCACAAGATGGCTGCCACAAGATGGCTGGCAGGGGGAGGGCAGTTGTGGGCAATCAGGCCAGCAGGGGAGGGCAGTTAGGGGCAACCAGGTTGGCAGTGGAGGGCAGTTGGGGGAGACCAGGCCTGCAGAGGAGGGAAGTTGGGGGGGCACCAGGCCTGCAGGGGAGAGAAGTTGGGGGGAACCAGGCCTGCAGGGGAGGATAGTTAGGGGCGACCAGGCTGGCAGGAGAGGGCAGTTAGGTGCAATCAGTCCAGTAGGGGAGCAGTTAGGCGTCCATCAGGCTGGCAGGGGAGTGGTTAGGGGGTGAACAGGCTGGCAGGAAGAAGCAGTTAGGGCAATCAGGCAGGCAGGCAGGTGAGTGGTTGGGAGCCAGCAGTCCTGGATTGTGAGAGGGATGTCTGACTGCCCATTTACTGGTATCAGGCCTAAACAGGCAGTCAGACAGCGCTCGAGGGTTCCCATATTGGAGAAGTTGCAGGCTGGGCTGAGGGACACAGACCTCCCCCCTCCCTGTGCACAAATTTCGTGCACTGGGCCTCTAATATATATATATATAAAATCTTCAGTTGTGATGGCCTCTCACTTACCATGAACTTGTATCCTCACACTCACACTATTAATGGGGAAGGCTGATGAGGCAGAGAGAGAAACAAGACACTTAGACACTGCACAATATAGAATTCAGGAGATGTGGTTCTTGGTCCTGCTTAAACCCTCTCCTAAACTTGTTAACCTACCCATCTATTTCCCTTTTCTTCTTGCTCTGCTAGATATATTCAATAAGTCATGTAATTCAAATTCACCTTATTAGTCTATGAGTCTTTCTGTTGACCTCTGGGTAGCCAGCCTGGTAGTTACACATCCTATATAATAAAAGTCTAATATGCAAATTGTACCCTTGACTGAGAGTTCAGCCAGGAGTTTGACCAATAGCTAAGATGTACGCTGACCACCAGGGGGCAGTGAAGAACATGGTGGGCATTGAGGATGCAGCACTCGCAGAGGGTGGCAGTGGAGGCACTGCAGGCCCCAATGGATCCCAACGAAGGTGGGACCAGAGCAGGATGGTGGAGAAGGTGAGTGGCAAGTGCCAGGCCAAGGCAGATGTAAGCCACTGGTCACCCCGCCACTGCCGGGCTCCCAGGTGCTGAAGGAGCCCTGTGGGGGCCCGATGCCCCACCAATCCAATTGCAGGGTGACCAGCTGTGACAGCTGGGGGAGGGGCTGCTGCCCAGCTCCCAGGTGCTGAGGGAGAAAGGACAAATAGTGATATTACTAGTAAAATATTTCTTCTAATTATTTTCCTTTCAATGTGCATGAATCCGTGCACCGGGCCACTAGTCAGTATATATGTGTATGCACATCAGTATATATGCATTCATGTACATATTATATATATACCTAAAGATAAATATTATATTTTATATATGTTTATATAGTACATATAAAAGTAATATGTTTATATAGATATTTGAAACAATATAAGCTATGGTATTATTTAAAAAAACCATTTTATTATTGAAGCAGGAATATGCTACTTTTATCACAATATTTATATTGAATTTCGGATTAAAATTTTTATTTTCAAATCAATCAAATTTGAAGCACAGTTCAATACTACATTCCTGTGTAATTAAAAAAATTTTTTTTTAAATATATTTCATTGATCTTTTTACAGAGAGGAAGGGAGAAGGATAGAGAGCTAGAAACATTGATGAGAGAGAAACATTGATCAGACACCTCCTGCACATCCCCCACTGAGGATGTGCCCGCAACCAAGGTACATGCCCTTGACAAGAATCGAACCTGGGACCCTTCAGTCTGCAGGCCAAGCTCTATCCACTGAGCCAAACCGGTCAGGGCTCCTGTGTACTTTATATACTAATTACTTTTCATAAGTAACACATGACAGGTCTATGTTAATATATAAAATTAGGCAATGCGTTACAAATGGTTAATATAATACTATAATGCATTATTTATTATATAAACATCAGTTCAATCCTCTCATTTTATTTAGAAGTCTGGGGTAAGCATGGCTACTTACATGATCCCATTTGTGTACCAGAACATGATGAAGCAACCACATCACATATTGCATTGTACTCTTCCTAGATTATCTGGTAGCTTTGTGAACAGCATGAATACCTCTGTGGTTGATGGATAATCAAACTTCATTTTTACAAGTGAAAATCTCTGATTTCTTTAACAAAAAAGGTTAACATTTAAAAAATCAGAGTAGCAGAGTACAAACTACAGAAGAATTTCATTCAATAATTTTGATCAATTACTAAGCATTGAATAACCTATACAATAAAAATTTTAACAATATTTAACAAACATATCAAATATGATGAAACAGTTTTAATATTCAAAAACATAGAATAAAAGTGATATAAAAGTAAAATTGTAATTTGATCACTATTAAATTCATCAGATAATTTCATAGACCTATATTAAAGCACATATGAGTTGCAAAATATTTTATTATTTCCTTACATATGCCACACTATGCTCAATAGGTCTATAAAATGTCTTTATCCAATAGTGATAGGTAACATAAAACTAGCTTAATAATTGAACATTTCATTTCACTTCTGCACTAACTAGCTTATAAATATCACCTAGGGAGTGGCATTTATATATATATACTAGAGGCCTGGTGCACAAAATTTGTCCACCGGGGTGTGTGTCCCTCAGCCCAGCTAGCACCCTCTCCAATCTGGACCCCTCAAGAAATGTCCGACTGCTTGTTTAGGCCCAATCCTACCTGCAGTAGGACATCCCTCTCACAATCCAGGACTGCTGGCTCCCAACTGCTCACCTGCCTGCTTTCCTGATTGCCCCTAACCGCTTCTGCCTGCCAACCTGATCACCCCCTAACCACTCCCCTGCCAGTCTGATGCCTAACTGCTCCCCTGCCAGCCTGTTTTCCCCTAACTGCCCTCTCCTATAGGCCTAGTCACCCCAAACTGCCCTCCCCTGCAGGCCTGGTACCCCCCAACTGCCCTCCCCTGTTAACCTGATCACACACAACTGCCCTCCCTTGCAGGCCTGGTCCCTCCCAACTGCCCTCCCCTGCTGGCCATCTTGTGGTGGCCATCTTGTGTCCACATGGGGGCAGCCATCTTTGACCACATGGGGGCAGCCATCTTGTGTGTTGGAGTGATGGTCAATTTGCATATTACTCTTTTATTAGATAGGATAGAGGCCTGGTGCACAGGTGGGGTCCAGCTGGTTTGCCCTGAAGGGTGTCCCAGATCAGGGTGGGGGTTCCCTTAGGATGTGGGGCGGCCTGGGCAAAGGGCCTGTGGTGGTTTGCAGGCCAGTCATGCCCCCCAGCGACTCAAGCAGAGGCCCTGAGATCTGGGATTTATGTATCTTCTACAATTGAAACTTTGTAGCCTTGAGTGGAGGCCTGGGCTGGCCAGGGTGTGCGGAGAGCTTGGCTTCCTCCATTGCCAGGGAAACCCAAGCCTCCTGATCACTCTGTGGCTGTAGCCATCTTGGTTGGATTGATTTGCATACTCACTTCTGATTGGCTGGTGGGTGTGGCTGGTGGATGTAGAAGAGTGATGGTTAATTTGCATATTACTCTTTTATTAGATAGGACTAGAGGCCTGGCACATGAAATTCGTGCATGGGTATGGTCCCTAGGCCTGGTCTGCGATCAGGGCCATCTTCCCCAGCTGCCTGCAGCCTGACCTGCCCCCGCCGCCACCTACCCCCAGTTTCCCATTTGCTATGGGGTGATCGGTGTCTGATGGCCAGGGGAAGGGACTGAGAGGTTGGCTCTTCCCACCTGCTCGCCGGCCCCACCCCCGTAATGGGTGGCCATCAGGCTATCGGAGCCTGCTAGCCAGAGAAAAGGACCAAGAGGTGGTCAGTTCGCCTCATAGTGACTTGTACAGCAGTCATTCTGCTGTTGGGATCAATTTGCACATTACCCTTTTATTATATAAGATAGAGGCCTGGTGCATGGGTGGGGGCTGCCTGGCCTGCTCTGAAGGGAACTCCTGCTGGGGTCAGGGTCAGCCTGGGCAAGAGGCCAGGGGGCCCTGATTGGGGTGGGTGTCCCCGCTGGGGGCGGGGCCACCCTGGGTGAGGGGCTGAAGGCAGTTTGTAGGCCGGCCACGCCCTCAGCTTTGTCAGGAAAGACATCTGGAAGACACCTGGTCTAATTAGCATATTACCCTTTTACTAGTATAGATTTTTCAAATAGCAAATTTCTGAAATTTTAATGCCTGTTTTGTAGAAGAGTATTTTAAATCCCATGTAAAGGTTTTAGATTTCTCTGATGAATATTGTAGAGGTATGTTTCATGGCACTCTTAAAATTAAAAAAATATATATTACTGATACTTGAAAATCTCTCTCATTTCAAGAAAGTGAATTGTTAATTCGTTTTAAGTCATTTTAGTTAAAGTGTATCTCATGTACAATTTTAGATATGAAGCCACAAAAGTTAAACTATTTTTAGCCCCGTCAAAGCTTGGACTCCTGAGTAATCTTTAAGTCCTAAAAAGATTCAGGCTTCCTAACTTCCAAAAAGACAATGCAGCCACCAGATTATCACTCCTCTTTGAATAGAGTAATATGTTCCTTCCAAGCCTGTGATCATTGGGCAACATGCCATTTCATCACCACCTTTTCCCGTCTCTTGTCCTCCTTCCAAATGGACTGGCCCAGGGATGCCTAGTGGATGCTGCCTGTTGAACTCCTGTTGGTTTTCATCCCCAGAAGGCTATCCCAACCCTAAAAGTAGCCCAGTGATTCCTTTTGCATTTTCCAAGAGGCCCTAGGCTAGAAAGGGTGGAATCATCCTTCCCTGCTCAGCACTGTCAGGGCAGGACCATATTTTAAGGGTTACCCTCAGCAAGATAGGTCATTAGGATGAGTTTCTCTCTGTATGAAAAATAAAAGAGTTGAAATGCAAAATAAAATAGGATGAAATGGAGGTAATTCAGCTGAAGAAAGCTAGAACAAAACAGAACATGCCATAGTGAAATATTCAGTCAGCAGGTTTATATTATTCCTTTATAGCCTGAGTTATATTTTTTATATTATTTCTTATACCCTGAGATTAATGTTAAATTTAACAGTTCATCAAGTTTGTGAATTTACTATAGCATATCATTAATATGGCAGCAAAACTCATGGTATGTAGATCTTCACAAAAGTTCTTAGGTAATTTACTGCTAAATATAATTTTCTAGACATAGCTTTAAAAAATTCTCTTCACTGCTATAGATGACTCATGAATATTTAAAATACTTGCAAGCTAGTATTTAAAGTACTAGCACTAACACAAATAGTTGAAAAACATAAACAAATTTTATTTTAGCCAAGAACTCATACTTATTCTTGCGCAGGAATAGCCATGATTTATTTTGACTGCATTCCATATAGTGGAATAAGTATTTTAAGGGATCCAATAGCAGGAAACTAGATGTAGAAGAAAAAATAAATAAAAGCAATATTTAACCATTTCAAATCAGCAAATTAATATAATGGGTAAAGTCATACATTTGCACAGCAAAATATTATTTGCTTTTAGCCCAAATTTACTAATGGTAAAAAAGCTTCTCTGGACTTTTTGTCAAAAAAGACACATTGTATGGTATAAAAAATTCAAGTCATCCTATTGTATAAATGATTATAACTAACATGATATTGTATATCAACTATACTAAATTAAAAATAAAAAAGATATCTACACAGTTCTTAAGGATCTAATGGAACAACAATGAAAATGATTCCAAGGAAATGAAGACCAAAGTAACTCATGCTGGTAGTCATTTCCAACTTCTATGACTATCTTTTCATACACCTTATTGGCAGTGCCGCAAGATGCCCAGCACAGCAGTGATTTCTTATTTTATGATCTGATTGCATAATTTCCGACTCCAGTGTCTTTCAGCCTATCATATATGCAAATCATAATACTTTAAAGCCCAGCTAAAATATCATAACCACCCATTCTCTTCTGATTTCCTCAGCATGAAGTCATCTCTTAGTCCACTTATTATTTTAACTTGCCATTCTAGATATCTTTTGATGCAATTTTACTGTGTGGTGTTGTTTTCTTTGTGGAGGCAGAGGCTGTTATTTATGTTTCTCTGTATATACCATAACATCATGAACAACTTCTCACTGGTATTTACTTAAAATTAAAGTTTGTAGAAAGAAGTTTTAAAATTTTCTTAACTTATGTTTCTCCATCTTTCTAATCTCATATAAAGAAAAACACAAAGGAGGAAAGGAAAGTACACATGTGAACACTGTTTGTTGGCTTGGACCACTAAAGCAGGCACATATAAAGGATCGTATTGTTATTGAAAATGCTGACACATATTGTGAACAATAAAAGTTTTCATTTCCTAAAAAAAAAAAAAGCACTACTAAATCATAGGGGCAGTGAATCAGGTAGGAAGCTGTGAGAAAAAAAAGAAAAGAAGCAACCATTGCAAAGCAATAAATCAATTATTGCAGTTTTTGAACAAAGTGAAAAAATATTAAATCTCAGAAAGGAGGATTTACCTACAATGACTTGAATCTACACAATCTCGAGGAAAGTGTTTTACTCTAGTTCAGTGGTCGGAAAACTGCGGCTCCCGAGCCACATGCAGCTCTTTGGCCGCTTGAGTGTGGCTCTTCCACAAAATACCATGGCCTGGGCGAGTCTATTTTGAAGAAGTGCCGTTAGAAGAAGTTTAAGTTTACAAAATTTGGCTCTCAAAAGAAATTTCAATCGTTGTACTGTTGATATTTGGCTCTATTGACTAATGAATTTGCAGACCACTGCTCTAGTTCAAATGAAACTTTTATTTCAGTAGGAGTCCCAGACATAGGGAGAAGGATAATATGCAAATCTTTATGTAAACATATGTTTTATTCATTCATTTTTTGTAAACAAAGCAATTAGATAGGAAGAAAGGCAATGATAGTTAATTTATTTACTTTCTTTCAAGACCTCTTGTGACAATTAGAAATAGTTTCAATTCCCAGAAAAATAATTATAAACTTTATACACAAATGGCAAATGTACCATGTTTTTAAAAGTTTATAGACTTCTATTATTGTAAAGAAAGATTGGAATATTATCATGCCATACACAGAGAAATGTGTAACCTAAAAAAGTAAAGATCAGTTCAAATGTTCATATTAATTCTGAACTAAATGTGGATTGACTAATCAATTGATAAATTCAATAAACTTTTATAGAGTAACTATTATACTCTCCACAGTAAAGAAAAAAAAGCATATGACATAATTCATTACCTCCAGGAGTGCAATATGATGAAAAAGACAGATATATAAATAATAGTATTAAGTCAGAATACTTTTTTTTATTATTCTCTAGCTCTAGGAGCATAAAAAGGTAAAATAACAGATGAGGGAACAAGAGTATAAATAGATTTTGCAGAAAGAAGTGCTATTTCAAAGATGTGTTAGCATCAGTGTGTTCTGTTTGTCTGATGCTTGCAAGAATCACACAGTACTTAGCGGATTCAAATTATAACTTTATTCTATCTCACACTTCTGGGGGTATTCTCTAGGAGTCTCTTAGTCCATATTTAGATGGTGGCTGGGGCTGGAGCTACACAGAATTCTCCCTTACTCATGTCAATGTTAGTTAATGCCATTGATGAACTGAAACCAGAGCTGTGTTTTTCAGGGGGAAAAAAATCCAAAACACTAACTATATAATGCCTTTTCATGTTGTACGACTTTCCTCCTGTTATGATGGGCTGGTTCCAGGTATTGGCATCCCCAGAGGGCAAGGCAATTATCTATGGCATCGGTGAGAACTGGCCTCATGAAGTGTCACTTTTCCTCATTTCCACTATATTCCATAACCTAGGCAAATCACAAAGCTCTGCCCAGCTTCCAGAGGGGGGGTTTGTAAGAAAAACATGTGTAATGGGACATGTTGTGTCAGATATTGTTGCAGAAGACCAAAGAAATACCAAGCACGCTTCCTAGAGAAAGGGAGGCACCCCGCTTATTAACACTAGTGGACGCTGGGAATAATTTCCAAATCAGAGTGAAGAAACACGGACAGGGCTTCACTTTTTGTAAACTTCTGGGGTCTTTGTCTTGCAGATATGGTGCCGCCCCTTTCCTGGGTTTACAGGAAAGCCCCCAGGTGTTAGGGGTCCCCAGGCCATATCCAATGATCTGTCCTGGGGACTGGGATAACAACCCTCCCTCCCCCAACCCCCCAAGGCAGTGCATTGTTCACAGTTTTTATGGCCTGACACACCTTGCAAGACCAGTTTCCTCCTCAGTATGTTACATTTTGAATGCATGAATGAACAAAGAAGAGAGAAGCAGGGCGTTTCTGTTGGCAGCATGTAGAAAACATATAGTTAGGGTTCCAACATTCGGTGCTTCTTTTCTCTATGAGCTGCTGTTCTAGTTCCAGGCGCAAAGTATACTTTAGCTGAGATGAGCCAATAAAAAACATCCCGTTCTCATGGCCAAAGTGGTTGTTTCAGGGTTGGGCACATGCCCTAATTTGTCACATGGGGAGGAAGTTAAAAAGACATTTTTCATGATTTAAAAACACACTTCTTTTTTTTTTAATAAATCTTTATTGTTCAGATTATTACAATTGTTCCTCTTTTTTCCCCCCATAGATCCCCTCCACCCTGTTCCCACCCCACACTCTGCCCTTACCTCTCCCCAGCTGTCCTCATCCATAGGTGTATAATTTTTGTCCAGTCTCTTCCTGCAACTCCCGCACCCCTTTCCCCCCAAGAATTGTCAGTCCACTCCCTTTCTATGCCCCTGTTTCTATTATATTCACCAGTTTATTCAGTTCATCAGATTTTTTATTCACTTGTTTTAGATTCACTTGTTGATAGACATGTATTTGTTCATAATGTTTATCTTTACCTTTTTCTTCTTCCTCTTCTTAAAGAATTCCTTTCAGCATTTCATATAATACTGGTTTGGTGGTGATGAACTCCTTTAGCTTTTTCTTATCTGTGAAGCTCTTTATCTGACCTTCAATTCTGAATGATAGCTTTGCTGGGTAGAGTAATCTTGGTTGTAGGTTCTTGCTGTTCATCACTTTGAATATTTCTTGCCACTTCTGTTTGGCCTGCATAGTTTCTGTTGAGAAATCAGCTGACAGTCGTATGGGTGCTCCCTTGTAGGTAACTGTTTTTCTCTCGCTGCTTTTAATATTCTCTCTTTGTCTTTTGCTCTTGGCATTTTAATTATGATGTGTCTTGGTGTGGTCCTCTTTGGATTCCTTTTGTTTGGGGTTCTGTGCACTTCCTGGACTTGTAAGTCTATTTCTTTCACCAGGTGGGGGAAGTTTTCTGTCATTATTTCTTCAAATAGGTTTTTAGTATCTTTCTCTCTCTCTTCTTTTGGCACCCCCATAATTCAGATGTTGGTATGCTTGAGGTTGTCCCAGAGGCTCCTTACACTATCTTCAAATTTTTGGATTCTTTTTTCTTTTTGCTTTTCTGGCTAAGTGTTTTTTGCTTCTTTGTATTTCAACTATTTGACTTGATTCTTGCAGTCACCTAGTCTGCTGCTAGGTCTCTGTATAATATTTTTTATTTCAGTCAGTGTATGTTTAATTTCTAGTTGGTCCTTTGTCATATCCTTGAGGGTCTCACTAAATTTATTGGCCTTTTCTAGAAAATTCTTAAAAAACTTTATAACCGTGGTTTTGAATTCTATATCCAGTCATTTGTTTTCCTCCGTTTCTTTCATTTGTGATCTGTTTCTTTGTCTCCACATTTTCACTGCTTCCCTGAGTTGGTAGGGTAGCTTTGTGTGCTAGGTTTCCTATATGGCCCAGTGGCTCAGCCTCCCCAGTTACCTGAGGTGGACGCTCTTGGTGCACCCTTTTGTGGACTGTGTGCTCAACCTTGTTGTAGTTAAGTCTTGATTGTTGTTGGTATCAGTGGGAGGAATTGACCTTCAGGCCAATTGGCTCTGAGGATAAGCTGTGTCTACACTGGTAGAACTTCTGTGCTGGAGACACTCTTATGAGACAAGACTTGCAAAATTGCAAAAGTCTCTGTGCTCAGCTTGGGTGGGGTGGAGTTTCCGAGTGGAACAAACAGCCTTGGTTTCCCGTCAGCCCTGCCCTATGAGGACCCTGGGTCTCAGTGTCCCTCGGTAATCGCTGCAAGCACCTTTGAGAGAAAGCTGCCCTCGAGTTTTGCCCACTGCCAGACAGTCCAGTTTCTCCCCAAATGAGTTGGGATTCCCAGAAACTTGCCTTGAACTGGAGTTCAGGGCAGTTGGGAGCTTCCGTCTCCCTCCCACTTTAGAAAGCCAGCTGCGCACTCAGCCGCCCATGCATTCAGCAGTCAGTCCTCTCTGTGTGTGTGCACCTCCTGACCTCTGCCTTCTGCAGCTCCTGAGTCTCAGTGTGCTTTCTCTTTTCGTGACAGTCCAGATTCCTCATGAATGAGTCTGGTTTCCCAGCATCTCGGCCGGTACTGGAGTTCAGTGCAGTCGGGAGCTTCCTTCTCCCTCCTGCTTTAGAAAGCCAGCCACACATTCAGCCACCTGTGCACACAGCCCGTCCTCTCTGCGTGCAAGTCTCTGTACCTCAGCCTTTTGCAGCTCCTCTGAGTCTCAATGTGCTTTCCTCTTTTCTTCTAGTTGTAGAATTTCCACTCAGCCAGCTTTCCTGTGGCTCTGGATGGTGTCCGTTTTGTCTTTTAGTTGTAGTTTTGATATTGTTGTGTGAGGCAGCAGTTTAGGTGTTTACCTATGCCACCATCTTGATTTCTCCCAAACACACTTCTTTTTTCTCAGATATGTAGAAAGTTTGCCTTAGTCTAACGTCTATTTGAAATCATCTTTAGTTCATGAATAAAGCATGCATTAAAATAAATTTATTACTATTATAGGCAAATAAGACAGATGAGGGGAAATTATGCCTTTGCTACCTTATTTAGTCATGGGAATGAGTAAACTTTGAAGTCCACCCTGCCTTCTAAGTATGTGAATTAATAATTTAATGAACAGAGTTTTCTAGAAACATAAATAAACCACAGTAATTTATTTAGACTTCCGGCTGCAGACAAAAATGATATAATTAATTAATTTATAATAGATATAGGAAGACTGATCTAATATATGCTTTAGAAAAATAAGCTTGAAAACAACATGGGACATGAGTTGGAAACAGACGAAACTGCAGAGCAGTTATGAGATGGCTGCAGTGGTGCAAGCAGGTAAAAATGGAGTAATTTACACTGTAGGAGGGTTGGGATGGAGCAGATATATAATATAGGAGAGACATTAGAAGGCATATTTAACTTTTAAAATCCTAGGATTTTCTTGGCTAGATAGTCGTATAATTCAAAGAGATATGGAACAGGAAGAAATGCTTGATTCAGGGGGGAAATGTGCTTCTAGTTAAGTACTTACTATATGCAATATTTTTTTTTCAGATCTCTGGTTATAGTTTCTTCATTTATTTAAAAAATGTTTCTTTTAATAGTTATTCTGCTGTAGTCTTTATGATTATAGAGAAACTGAATTGATGACGGACCTATAGGGAATAATAAGACACAGACCTTGTCCTTGAAGTGGGCTTAGAAAGTTTTTGTTTTGTTTTGTTTTTGTTTCTTTGTTGTTTTTTTCTTTTTAATTCTAACAACAGATGTACTGACTTTACTTTGTGTTTTAATATATTTTATAAAAATAATAGTGGAATTTAGGGTAGAACGGTTTCTGTTATCTCTTCTCACACTTTTGTCTTTATCTCAGTAGTTCAGTATCACTTAATATTCATTTTTATGCGTTCCACAAGAACGAAGGTGGGCAAAGTAAGAAACATCTTCCATGCTTCCTCTTAGAAGTGGGCAGTACTTGGTCGGTGATTCTTCACTAACATATTTATAAATACTAATACATCTTCCAAAGGCTTCCAGTTGCTCAGGAGGGGCCAGGGGTCTCAGGCAATTCTCCCCCGGGCACACACCCGGGGAGATTATGCAGCCCTCCAGGTGATTAAACAGTTTCCTGACTGCTACACTGTAATCCCGAATAAAGTGTGCCAAGAGATTAGCAGCGCGGCTTTGCTGTTATTGCTGTTGTTATTTTCCCTGCTGGGTAGAAACTAAGTATCATCTTCCCAGGTGACAAATAGGTCCCAGCCAGGCCATGCACACTAAGTCTTAGATGTAGCTCCCAGATTTTATGGGCATATTTGGCACAAGTTAAAATATTGTGAAAATTTAATAACCTTCTCTACCTGAATAAAATGAATTAAGGGTCTCTGCTGTGATTACATTGTAGCTGCATCTCTTCTTTCTTAAGCTATTTCTGGAAAAAAAAAATCTTCTAAAATGTCTTTTGAGATTTAATCTAGTCCTGGTATACAGACATTACCGTTTTTTTCTCAAGCTAATATGAGAACACCAGGGAAAAAATAAGGTTTATACACACAAAGTTTAGATACGCTACTTTTTAGATTAATGCAAACATTATAATACAGTAGTATACTTTAAATGCCGAGTGGTAGGTCTGGAAAAAAAACAACAAAAAACTTCAAATGCACTCATTTCTTCTTGAAACATCAAAAGAGAATTATAATTAAGTAGGAAACTGATACCCTGTTCCTCAAGTTTCTACATGCTATTGTTTTGATTAATTTGCTGTTACGTACCTCCAGTAACAATATTGTGTTATTTTTATTATAGATAAAATGTAGTTCATGTTTTTCTTTCTGTTCTTTTTTTCTCCTTTTCTCCTCTTCAATCATGGCAAATCAATGAAACCAATCATCATATTTTTCAGTTATGCTCTTAAAGAGGTTTTTATTTTCCAGTGGATACTAGATGGTATTACTGCTGGACGCGCAGGGAGGTAATTTATCCCCATGCGACTTCTTACCAAGCTAACCCAGTTGCTACCTTTGTTAGGAAGTCTATAACAATAGGCCAAAGAGTATGTCTCCCAAGACACAGTTTTAACACAATACAATGCTGCAGGTTTTATAACTTTGAAAGAAAACTATACATGAAATTGGGCATCTTAGTCCCCCCCACCTTCCCCCACCCTGAGTCTCAGGCAGCACCATTGTTGAACTGGTTAAGGTAGTATTGGTAGTGGTACAGGATAAAAAGCTAACCAAAAGGCTTCCGCTAAAATTTAGTCTAGTCCAGTGGTTGGCAAACTCATTAGTCAACACAGCCAAATAACAGTACAAGGACTGAAATTTCTTTTGAGAGTCAAATTTTTTTAAACTTAAACTTCTTTTAACACCAGTTGTTCAAAATAGACTCGCCCAGGCCGTGGTATTTTGTGGAAGAGCCACACTCAAGGGGCCAAAGAGCCGCATGTGGCTCGCGAGCCACAGTTTGCCGACCACGGGTCTAGTCATTTGTACCCAGGGAGAAATCCCAACACAATTTGGACGATTGCAGTCCCAAAGTGTTTTATTTTATCTCAATCAAAGCGTGTTTTCAAAATGCTTTCTTTAGAAATCTAGAATTAAATAAGGACATTTCTCCATAGACAAGGAATATCCAAAAGAGTAGTTAATTTATTAAAAACACCTTCATGCAATATTTCAGCTTTCTCTGTTGAATCTTTTTTAATTAATAGATTAACTTAGGATCCAATTAAGGCCTTTGATAGAGAACATTCAGTTAATTATATTTAAGTCATTGCAATAGGCAAGCTTTCTATTTTCTGTATTATATCTTTATGTACCCATTTCCTACACATTTTTACCACCCTAATTGTCCCTTTGGGTTATTTGGTAAATATCTATTTTAAAACAGTTAATTATATATATCATCCATGAATTTAATTTCTTCGTTCAGCACTGCTTCAAATCATATTGATGGTGTTGGGTATGCATTGAGATTATTGAGTCAAAGAACTGCATGGTAAAAACACACATTGCTACCTACTCTCCATTACCATAAACAACTGCCACAAATATATTTGCATATACATATCTTATGAAACTATATGAATGTTTCTTTATGATATTATTCAAGAATATGGATGTATATATACATACACTAACTAGTCCACTCAAATATTTTTAAATTACTCTCCTCAATGACTATACCAACCTGTTTCTATTCTTTGTTAAACATATTTCAAATTAAATGTCTTTAGTGATTATCAAATTGATAAGGGCTGAAATAAAATAATAAATTATATGTTATATTAAATATTTTCAATTACAAACTACTTTTGGTCTTAAAGCTGTGATCACATGGCAGTATGCTAATGCTGAAACTCAAGTGATACATATTCAATATAGATTTTATATATATTTGATGGAATATACACACATTTATACTAAATGCATGTAAAGATAGAAAAATATATAAATTATTGTATAAATTTGATGGAAACAACTACCTGGGAGAATATTTACATTTTCTATCAAATTTCAAGTGTGTGTGTGTGTATGTGTCCATATATTTGTTTTGATCTTAATTTATGTATTTACTAGAGGTCTGGTGCACAAAATTCATGTACAGGGGTATGTGTCCCTCAGCTCAGCCTGCAACCTCTCCAATCTGGGACCCCTCAAGGGATGTCCAACTGCCCGTTTAGACCTGATTCCGGTAGGATGGGGCTTAAATGGGCAGTGGGACATCCCTCTCACAATCCAGGACTGCTGGATCCCAACTGCTTGCCTGCCTGCCAGCCTGATCACCCCCTAACCACTCCCCTGCCAGCCTGATTGATGCCTAACTGCTCCTCTGCCAGCCCGATTGCCCGTCAGCCTGGTCACCCCTAACTGCCTTCCCCTGCAGCCCTGATCACCCCTAACTGTCCTCCCCTGCTGGCCCGGTCACCCCTAACTGCCCTCCCCTGCCAGTCTCATCACCCCTAACTGCTCTCTCCTGCTGGTCTGGTCTCCCCTCAACTGTTCTCCCTTGCAAGCCTGGATCACCCCAAACTGCCCTCCCCTGCAGGCCTGGCTCCACCCAACTTCCCTCCCCTGCAGGCCTGGTCACCCCTAACTGTTCTCTCCTGCAGACCTGGGTCCCTCCCAACTGCCCTCCCCTGCTGGCCATCTTGTGGCAGCCATCTTCTCTCCACATGGGAGCAGCCATCTTTTACCACATGAGGCAGCCATCTTGTGTGTTGAAGTGATAGTCAATTTGCATATTACTCTTTTATTAGATAGGATATGTATTTTTCCAAGGTAGGTAGTAATCAAATTCCATTGATAAAATAAGATGTATTTTTTTCTGACCAGCAATCATTTATAATAAATGTTTTTATGGTAAAAATAAAATTGAAATAAAAACACATACATCCATGAATGGAAACATTATTAATAGTACTTGCCAGAGTAATAAGATACTATATGTAACTATCATTAAGAAATAGTTCAATAGAAACACAAATGACAAATAATATGCGGTGCTTTTACTAGGAATTGCAAATATGCATTATATCCAGTTCCAATGGGAAACACATAGATAATTAATAAAACTTTGAAAAATGAGGATATTTGATTAACAAAATATCTTTTTTCCATTTGAATCGTTCATCTAAAAGCAATCAAGATGACATCCTGTCATAATTCTATTTTAAACTGGCAATGGTAACGTAAAAAATAGAAAACAATTTAACTTCTACATTTATTCTCCCCCCTTTGGTAATTCAGCTTGCTGGGTTTGCAAATTATTGAGTTTGAGTACCATATATCCACTTAAGAAAACACCCCGGTTTCTTTCTAGAGCATTCATAATGCCTAGGATATATTGAGCAAATGCATAGACCAATAAAGTTATTTTAAAAGAAAATCTTTAATCCAGAGTCATGACATGATAAACCTACAGCTTTTAAGAAGGAGAAGAAGTTATTCCATTATATGCCTTTAAAAGATGATTTATGGAATAATTCAAATAATAGAAAACTAGGAATAAATATTAAAATAAAATAGAAATTATTTCTAAACTTAATTTTCTAAGGGCTTTTTAAACATCAAAAAGTAATTATTTTTAGTATAAAAATATTAATACATGATATAATGAACCAAAACAATCAAATTTACAAACAGACCACTCGTAAAATCACTACACTAACAGAATTACTGCAGGAGAGGGAATAATTAGTCCTCTCAGTTTTTCCCTTCTCACAAAGTTGAAATCTTAGGATATAAAATTTTGTGTACTTTGTTTTGCTTTATAGTAATCTATATATATTTTTCCATGTTGCCACATCATCTTTCAATTTTAAGTTTCAATAATTCCACTTTTAATGGACGCAAACCTCACGTGGAGAAAAGGACAAGGAAGGTTTCTGAAGTCTCTTTTATAAAGGCACTAATCATATTCATGAGGGTTCCACCCTCAACACATTGTTACCTCCTAAAATCCTAAAGTAAGTACCCTAGTCGCCTATTTTCCTGTTGTTGGGCATTTTTATTTTTCTACATATTTCAAATTACAGATGACATAATTTGTTTTTTATTAAATGTATTGGGGTGACATTAGTTAATGGGATCACATAGGTTTCAAGTGTATACCTCTATGAAAACATAATTTAAATTATTTTTACTTAAATTATTTTATTTTCATATCATGTTATATAAGTCATTATTAAACTTGAATTATTGGGAAAATGGTTCTCTCAGTCCATTTGAGCTGCTATACTAGATTGCTTACAAGAAATCAGAAATGTTTTTCTCTCAGGTCTGGAAGCTGTGAAGTCCAAGATCACAGCACTGACAGATTCAATATCTGGTGAAGGCTCTCTCATGGACAGCACTCTTCTTGCAACCTCATGTGGAGAAAGGGACAAGGGAGCTCTCTGCAGTCTTTTTTGATAAGGACACTAATCGTATTCATGAGGAACCCATACTCACTACCATCTATACTAATAAAAGGGTAATATGCTAATTAGACCGGGAGACCTTCTGTGAGACTTTCTGGACGTCCTTCTGGACAAAGCCATGGTGGCGGGGCTGAGGTAGAGATGGTTAGGGGCAATCAGACCAGGAGAGGAGGGCAGTTGGGGGTGAGCAGGCTGGCAGGGGGCGGGCAGTTGGGAGTGAGCAGGCCAGCAAGGAGGGGAAGTTGGGAGCAAGAAGGTTGGCGTGGGAGGGTAGGTAGGGGCAAGCCGGCCGGCAGGCAGAGTGGTTAGGGGCGATCAGGCAGGCAGGCAGGTGAGCAGTTAGGAGCCAGTGGTCTTGGATTATGAGAGGGATGTCCAACTGGCACAGGGATCAGGCTTAAACCGGCAGTCAGACAACCCCCGAGGGGTCCCAGATTGGAGAGGGTGCAGGCTGGGCTGAGGGACATTCCCCCCACCATGCACAAATTTAATGCACCAGGCCACTAGTATCAAATAAAATCCCCACCTTCAAATACCATCACGTCGCATCAGGTTTCAATGTATATATTTTGAGAGGGCACACACATTTGGTCTAAACAGTTAAATGAATTAAGGTTTTAAGGTTATATTACCAACATATTTTCCAAAAGATTATTCATATTTATAACATCAATAGAAAGATACAAGTAAAGTATGTTTTATTACATTTTCTCAAAATTTTATGTTTAATTAAAGAGCTACAGTAAGCTACAATTCGAACATTTCTACTTTACATCCTCGATATGTTTTTACCAATTGTATTAAATTTATTCAATCAATTTTTGCTCAGTAATGTTTATAGTGCTCTGTTAATACTTCCATCATTTTTAAATTTATAATTAAATTACTATCATATTTTGTAATAAGTAACTATCTAATTTTGTAAAAATAATGTAAAACATAAAAATCTTCTATTTCTTTTTCAGTTGTGATCTTATTATTTATGAAAACACATTAATGCCATTAAACCATTAATGTTTCAATATTATAACCATTATGATAGTTTTGTTTATAAGAAACATTTTTACAATAATATTTAACCTATGTAAACAGAGAAGACATTATTATGCAGAATTTTCCATCTTAATATCTCCATTGCCAATATGATATCTAAATCTGGTTAATAAGAGTATATCTGCCTTGAAGAAAAATTTTTTTCACAGCTACAAATACAGGTATAAAAATTAAGTCCTTTCTGGTTATATATATATATATTTATTTATCTGATTGAATAATCTAAGTAAAAATGTTCTTTTCATCAGTAAGAATATAAACAACTATGGCTTATTTTTTTGCCCTTGCTCACATCAAGTTATTTTGAAGAGTTCTGGCCAGTAAAATGAGGGGAAAGAAAAGTGAGTGTCATGAGCTGCAGACAGCTTTTAAGGTACAGAAAATGCCCAAAATTTCTGATCAAAATTTGTCAATCACTTAGACTCATAAAAGCTTTTTACATTAATTAAAACAATTCAACAAGAATTTATTACATATCTACCATGAATGCCTTTTTTCTAATATTACAGAAAAAAGGTCTCTTCAGTGTATTTATAAGTATCCATTCCCCGTTTTCCTCCATTTGAGGTTTCCACTACATGTTGTCACTTTCATCTAGGTCAGTGGTTTTTGACCATTTTCATCTCATGGCACACATAAACTAGTTACTAAAATTCTGTGGCACACCAAAACCTGGCAAAAAATGTAAAAATTTTATTCATTTACATTGAAGAGCTATTTTTGTGTCATTTTTTTTAGTTAACAATCAAAGGGAAAATAAGATAGTGCCCATGACTAGTCAGGTATTGCATGTTTTAAAAATTATTGCAGCACACAAGTTGAAAATCACTGTCCTATGTGGTAAGCTTCTCCCTTTCTATCTTATTTTTTAAAAACAAAGTTAAAATTCAAAAAAAAAAAAGCAACAGCTTGTAAGCATGCTCAAGTTTTGTTCATTTTTAATAAGTCCTCCTAATCCTGCCTGAATAACTCACCTAGCTGTTAACCTATCTTTTATCTGTTTCTGTGCACAGATAAATGATAGCGTAACAACTAGTGACTTATTCAGACCTAAAGAAAAGAGATAAACTCCTAATTGCAGCTTCCCTGCCTGCTAATATTGTTCCAATGTCTTGTTTATACTTCGACTACTTTTCAGAAAAATATCATTTTAAAAATAAAAATGACCATTATATTTTCTTAGTAATCATTCCTTCCACCAATATTAAATCTGGTCAAACAGTATTAGATGCCTATTTTCTGATAGTATTGACATTAAGTTATTTGAGGAATGAATCTTAATCATTCTACTGTTCCAACTACTAAACCTATAATATTCATATTGTGGGAGGTCCACAGGTAACTGTTGGATGATAGATGGCTTGAACAAATAAAAAATGCAAATTGAGTTTATATTAGTTTTACAATCTAATCACTATTTAATTCAATCCAACCATTGAGATCCTACTATCACAATGAGGCACTATGTGGGACACTATGATATGACCTGGTAGTGTGAAGACAAACCAATCAAAAGTTTTATCATTAATCTTAATGATCACTAAATGTAAATGATTTTATCATAAAATGGTTAAAACAAATCATTAACTTAGCAAAAGGAATAAAAATGGCAGTATAAATCAGATGCAATGTAAGTTTCTATAAAGAAATACATGAAGAATTACTCAACAACACAGAAGGAAGAGTGATATATTTAACAGAAATGGGCACATTAAGGGCATACTGAGTAAGTGATTTTGAAAAAAATCTTAGAAAAGTCAATGTTCTTTAAGTATACTAAGATAAAAACCATTTGGACAGGGAGAGGGACATGTAAAAAGAATACAAAACTCATATAATGAATAAAGTAAGTGAAGTGTGGGGGTGCTATCAAAAGTGAGGAGGCATTAGAGTGAGATGATTCCAGAAATAAATTCTTAGTAAATACAATTTATTTATTATCTTGGAGGTAATGGGGCTTTATTGAAGGATGCTTGGTCATATATGTAATTGTGAAATCAAATTGAGAGAAGGATTGGAAAATAGAGAAAGTGAAGAAACAATAAAATGTACTTTTGGCAAGGATTCTGCTATTTTTTTCAATTTATTATTCTGCTTTTAATCCTAATACTTAAGCCCCTATAAGCCCTGATTGCTGGCCAGGCCTAGGGACCCTACCCAAGGGGTCCCGGATTGCAAGAGGGCGCAGGCTGGGCTGAGGAACACCCTCCTCCCTGTGCATGAATTTTGTGCACCGGGCCTCAAGTTTAAAAATAATTACACACCATGCCTAATTGGAACTTATCCCAGGAATGCATAAAACCTGGATTAATATCTAAAAAATAATAAATGTAAAACACCATAATAATAGATTGAAGGACAAAAAACCATCTTAATTTGAATCATCATTCAACACAATTCAACTTCTTGCATGATATCAACACATTAGGAAGAGATTGAAACTTCCTCAGTCTGATAGACTACAGGTAGCATAAATGTGAATGCTTCCAAACTAAAATCATGATAAAGACAAAGATGTCTAGTACCATAATCTCTTCAAATTTGTACTAGACATAATAACCTTGGAAATTAGGCAAGAAATAGTAAGCAAGCATTTATCAGGTTTATGGAAATATTCTAATAATTAGAGGTGCCTCATCATGGAACCATTTACCTTGACATTAGAATCTCCACACTGCTTTTTAAATTTACACAATGGGATGATACCCTGTAGTAAAAAGGAAGAAAAATTTACCCTTTGTGACACTATGTATGGACATGGAGAACATTATCCTAAGGGAAATAAACCAGAGAAAGGCAAGTCCCAAATGATTTCACTCATATGTGGAATTTAATGAACACATTGAACTACCAAGAAAAAGAGAAACAGACTCATAGATAGAGAGCAGGCAGGGTGTGGGTGTTGCGGGGAGACGGTGAATGGATTAAGCAAAAAAAAAAAAGAGTACTCATGGACGTGGACAACAGTGTGGTGATCTATTGTGGAGGTGGGTGAGGGAGGTCAGTGGGTGGAGGTGGAAGAGAGTATATATGTATAAATGGTAATGAAAAAATAAAAATTAAAAAAAGTCTCCTCACTGGATTTAAGGTATTTTTTGGTTTTATATTACATTATTCTCCCAAATAAAATACATCTCAGCAGCAACAATTAATTTTATAGTGACTCCATTCCTTTTTTAGGAAATTCCTTACTGTCTTTTCTTTGACTCTGTGTTTTTCAACATTGTACATTTTGAATGTCACCATTCAGATATCCTTTCAATTGCCCAATATTCTAAACCTCATGATTACTCCATTCTATCTTCTGTGATCTATATGTATTGAATGTGCTTTATTTACATTATTTATAAAATAAGGTTATTACAAATGTATTCTGTTTTTATCCCACATGTAGTAGGAACTGGCAATCATCACATCTGTAGTCTTGGTAAGTAGCATAAAAGAGTGGTCAGAAGAACAGGGTGATGATATACCTATGAATGAGAACATCCAAACTCAGGTGAAATAACCACCCATCAGAAATTATAGAAAAAGTACAGTTGGTTATGGATCAGCTTGTGGTTTAATATATTCTAAGGAATTTTCTAAATCTAAGAATTAGAGGTATAATTTTGAGTTTAGCATTCATTAGTTTCTTTTATATATATATATTTTTAATTAATTTCAGGTAGAAAGAAAAAGGGAGAGAGAAATAGAAACATCAATGATGAGAGAGAATCATTGCTCAGCTGCCTTTTATATGCCCCCTACTGGGGATTGAACTCACAACCTGGGCATGTGTCCTGACCAGGAATCAAACTGTGACCCCCTGTTTCATAGATGGAAACTCAACTACTGAGCCTCACCAGCTGGACACATATTATTTTCTAAATACTTGCATTTTAATTTTATTCATGTGGATTGCAGAGTTACAATAATGTTAAAAACACAAATAGTGCACCTAGAATTTATTTTAATACAATTTTATTAAAGGATAAAAGAATAACATGTTTAGAGAAAAATGTGCAGATTGATGAGTTTAGAGACTGAACATTAAAAGGTAACCATTACCCAAGCCACGAAAGAGAATACTGGTAGAACTGTAGGTATTTTTCCTCTGGTTTCTTTCATGGTTTTCTCTTTGCCTTGATTTTCTGCAGTTTAAATAATTCCCTGCCTGATAATTTCAATATCACTGTCATATCTGAGTCTGGTTTGGATGCACACTTTGTTTCTTTAGGCTGTGCTTTTTGCTTTTTAGCTTCATTGTAATTTTTTTGTAGAATGCAGAACATGATGTACTGGGTAAAAGCAACTGAGGTAAACAAGCCTTTAAAAATGTGAGGTTTTGCCCTAACCTGTTTGACTCAGTGCATAGAGTGTTGGCCTGTGGACTGAAGGGTCCCAGGTTCGATTCTGGTGAAGGGCATGTACCTTGGTTGCGGGCACATCCCCAGTAGGGGGCGTGCAGGAGGCAGCTGATCGATGTTTCTCTCTCATTGATGTTTTTAACTCTCTATCCCTCTCCCTTCCTCTCTGTAAAAAAATCAATAAAATATAATTTAAAAAAATTAAAATGTGAGGTTTTATGTTTATTTGGCTAGGAGTTAGACTGCTTACTATTGCTGTTGCTTTAAGTGTCAGAGGTTAAAATTCCCTCTCGTCTTTTGTTTTTTTTGTTTCTCCCCAGTTGTCTCTGAGTTTCCCTAGAGTCTTCTTAAAAAAGAGTCTGAGCCTTGTATGTGGTTCTTTCAATTCTAATCTGCTGTTCTACAGGAGCAGCCTGATGTAGCTTTGAGGCCCGGAGTTTCTAGTGGTGCAGAGAAAAACCATTTGTTCAATTGCCAGCAGTGAATGTGAGAGGTTGTCTTAACTTTCTGCAGCAAAGAAGCTCCACGTGCAGTTGCACTTACCCTTGTGGTTAACTATTCATTCAAGTTACTGTGAACTAGAATCTTACTTTAAGAACCATCTCTCTTCTTCTTTTTAAATACATTTTTATTTATTTAAAAAAAGGAGGGAGAAGGAAAGAGAGATAGAAACATCAATGATGAGAGAGAACCATTGATTGGCTGCCTACTGCATGTCCCCTACGCGGGATTGAGCTCGCATTCCCGGCATGTACCCTGACAGGGAATTGAACAGTGACCTCCTGGTTCGTAGGTCCACACTAACTACTGAGCTTCACTAGCTGGGCACATCGCTCCTCTGAAGTGGCACAACTGTGAGGAAGTAGAGGGGGCACTAAGACTAGAACTTTTCCTGCGGTGCATCCCATTGGTCAGAATGCACTGCCCCCTTCCACCCAGCACTGGAGGCAGGGCCAGGAACTGAGGCAGAAAGACTTAATTTTCACTCTATGTTATACCTAAAGTTTGTCCTTTCCTCAGAGTAAATGCATTTGAATGTTCAGCAGCCGAGCAGTTTACTTTCTTTTTAAATTTATTTTTCAATTATAATTTACATACAATCATATTTTGTATTAGTTTCAGATGTACAGCATAGTGATTAGAACACCAGTACAGCTTACATTCTATTGTTTCTTTTATTTTCTATTCCTAAGTATATTTGGTTTATAATACACTTGCTATTTACCCATCCCTCTACTCGGATGTCAGCTTCCCTGAAACTATAATTCAGGGTTTGAGAAATTAAGGCATGCTATGCAAAGTGACACCTGAAGTCAGTGATAGATGTACAAGTCAGTCTTTAAAGGAGTTAGAAATGAGTATTTCTTCCACTAAGCAATATGTTTAAAAAATTGAGTTTTACTTGTTACAATTTACTTGCATAACCTCAACATATATCCTTACTTCTATATTTTCTATTTCCCTAGATTAGCAATTTTCTATGTTCCTAGATTAAGTATGAAGATCTTTAAGACTATACTCACATTACTGTCTATATCACTCATGATTTTCTTTTTTTCTTGCAGCTCTTTTCTCTCCCATCTGCTGTCACCAACCTTAGTCTCTCAAGCAGCTTTTTCCCCATTTCACTATCAGGAATGATTGTCATGCCAGTTTTTACATTTATTCTAGAGTTCATTGTGTCCTTCATTGCATAATTACTCCTTTGTGCAGTCTGCATTTCTACGTTAACCTCTGCTTTCCTTGGATGATCAAGGTTGATGTCCAGCTAATACGCACCAGTGGACACCAGTTTGCTGTACTGTGGTAACAGTACATTTTGCTCACTGGGGTCAATGTTATAGAAATCCAGTCGCCCTAGATTCATATAATTAAAAGACAACAATATTTATAATGTGGTGGTGGTTTTTCCAGATTATGTTGTTCAGCAACTTTATTTCAGTTTGCCTTTATTGAAATATTTCTGTTTTACTTTGAGTCTGGCTACCATTCACAAGCAAAAGCATCCCCCTCCCTTTATAGCTAACTCCTAGTTAGCTTGACTTAAAAACTAATATTTTCCTGGAAACTCCAAAAAAAACTGTCAACTATAATGTAGTGTCTACTTAGTAAAACCTCAAGGCTATTTCTTAACTCAGCACTTTAAACTTCACTTGAGCAATTTCCCCCAGTTCCATAAAATGAAAAACTAAAGTATCCAAGATTTTGTCCATAGTAGAAAATCCTTGAGTTGTGAGCAGACAATTTCCTTACAGCTCCAGAAGTTTAATGGCACTTTGAATCAATAAAGATACATGAGAAGGGAAGTTCCAAAAATAGCAAACCAATAACTCTAAACCAAGATTCTTAAATCACTCCTCAAGGATAAGATTGCCTCAAAACGTGACACCTTTTGTCAAGGATGTTTTAATAACAGTGCGAGAGCTGGAATCAACTTAAAGGTTTATCAATTTGTTAAAAATGGAAAGATAATATTTTGATCTTTAATTAAATTAGCTTTTTTAAAAAAATTAGAGCATTTGAATTACTAGTCATGGAAATAGGCTTTGGAATATCTAGAAGAAAACATGGACAATGAGATTTGAGTGAACTGATTATGTAAGGAGGTTTAGTTCTTATTCACTATTTTTACTCAAAAGACTATGTCTCTTATTTTCTCTGCACTAATATTTAAAAGTGTATTATTGTAAAGAAGACAGCAACACCCCATATGTTTTCCTTTCCTTTGTTGCTATGTTACACTCTTAGCAGAATAAAACTAGACTGTTCAGGAGCACAGGAAGCTTGGTTGGAAAGTTTGTAAGGAGGACATTCTGATAAAAGGGAAGTGTGTGGAAGGCTGCCTGCCCTTTTTGTCAGAAAGGTGACTTAGGAGAGACTTAAAGGAATGTCAAAGGTGGCACTTCTAATTATTCCTTGACCTTTTCCAAAGAAGTCTGTGCATATGCAGACCGCTGGCTGTTTACTGGAATCCTTAATGCAAATCCTTAGATGCCCTTGCCTAGAGGACAATGCAAACACAAGTGTCCTTCCATGATTACTCACCATACAGATTGTATCTAAAGATAAAAATTCCCAAAAAAGTCTAATGACACAGGCAATCTAGGCTGTCTAGCTCCTTCAGCCAAGCCATCCCTTAGCCTTCTCTTTCACAGTGAAACTGGGTCAGAGTAATCCGTTCATCCATCACTCAAAGACTGCTGGTCAGCTCTGGCACTAAGCACAGACCATTGAGTTCAAACAAAAAAGCAGTAGCAATAGTTCCCTAATTATAACAAGGCATGACATGTCTACATTTCAAACTTGATCATTTCCAGTGTCTTTTTCATTACACGTGCCAGATTTTGCATATGGATAGTTTCGTCCTTTCAGATGGAAATCCCATTAATTAATCTCTGAATGAATTTGCTAAGCCATTACATGGGTTTGAGTAATACCTTCCCATCCTTAAGTAGTATAGTAAAATAGTACAATTTGGGAATTGGATTTTAGTCTTAACTTTATCATTAATCGGCTATGTAATCTGTAGTGTAGCCCTTAAACTATCTGTGCCTCTGTTTACTGACCTTTAAAGCTGAGATAGGATGCCAATCTCACAGGTTACCATGATAAGCTTAGACAGAATAACATATGTTAAATTCTGCAGCAGAACTTGATCAAAAATACTAATCCTTCTCCAACTCAATGAGACAGACAAACATACACAAGCAAACAGGCATACGTACACACAAATTCAGAACTTGTCTTCTAAACTATTTTATGCAATTTTGACTAGTATGTTTAAGAAATGCAATAATACTCTGTAAAAAAATATACTAACTAGTTAAAATGCTCTTTGTTAAGTGAGGGGATGTTGGAACACCATGAAAGTGTCTTACTGATTACTAAATAATTATTTCCTGTAGAAACATCATATTGTAGCAGGAAATTTTAGAGTAGCTTCTGAGCTTTTATGTTTCCTTCTTCTGTGAAAAGCTAACCTAACCTGATGTGGGTTTACAAAGTCATAATTATAATATCAGACTTTTAACCAATTATATTTTCTCCCATATAAATTGAAATTTGGAACTAAATTCAAGATTAGAAGTACTTTATATTTATTTTATATTTATACATATTTATTTATATTTATGTTATTCTTCTAATGCAGATTTTTTAACTACAGGTGAAGATCCATTAGTATATGATTAAAGTAACTTACTGGGTTACAACAAGAATTATAAAAATGAAGAATAGAATAAAATAAAGCTTATACATGTAAATAACTATTTTTCATGAAAATTTGATTTATTATACATATTTACAATGATGGATACGTAAACATAGATCCACAAATATATATATTCATGGGTCTATGATGTAAAATATATTCCTTATTATGTTTCTTATTTTAAAAATTTAAAAAACATTTCTCTTTAATAAAAGTCAAATGAAACATCTTTTGAGGCCCCTGGAAAAATTTTCCTTATCAACATATTCTAAGGCTTAGTTGTTAACTTCCTGGTTAAGTGGAATTGTAGTTGCCTTCCCTCTGTCTTGATAATGATCATTTGGTCTACAAATCTTTCCCTTCATGAATCCCCTGTGCTTTGCAAAAAGCTAACCCAAATCTGTGCAATCTCATTCCACAGTCACAGTAATTGCTCCCAGAGTGGAGAAGTGACCCAGATCAGGGTCTACAATCGGGAGAAGAGTTTTTTTTGTTTTTTTTTAACTTTTCTGGGAGAGCTTAAATATATAACCTTTTCTTTCTCCCTTGGGGTGAATAAAGAAATATATAGCCCCTGGATTTTGTCAGTCATGTCCTGAGACTATAAAAAGAAGCCAGTCTTCTTTTCATTAAGCTTATGTTAATACAGAGGACAATAGTTTGAACGTCTGGCAAATGATGCTTTTTCTACTCATAGATGGAACATACTTCAATCCATCTTTTCACTACTCCAGAGAACTGTCATCAATTCTGTTAGCTCTAATTTCCTCAAAGAGCCAATGCTTCATGATTGCAGGTATTCTGACATACTTCAGCCCTTGGGCTTGTCAGCTAAAAAGCAGCGATTTTTTAGACTCATGTTCTCATGTGAGAAGTATTCAGATTCCTCACCATAGACCTTTAAATCCTATAACCAATTTCTATGATCACAGAGAAATGTTAGCTTCTGCTTCTCTTATGACTCGGATTCCATTTTTATTTATTGCTCCTAAAATTTATCTGCCTTGATTTTTGCATCATGGTATGCATTATTTACTCCATAGTGACTCCTTGTACTTAA
The DNA here is from genome assembly GCA_026230045.1 of Corynorhinus townsendii. NCBI lineage: Eukaryota > Metazoa > Chordata > Mammalia > Chiroptera > Vespertilionidae > Corynorhinus > Corynorhinus townsendii. The sequence goes on along the minus strand of JAPDVU010000003.1, from coordinate 73,313,592 downwards.
TTATTCCCTTATACTCAATGTATTCTGTGTTCATATCCATGGGACAGCTTTACTATCCAGGCAACTTATTCCAGACACCAGCAGCAAGAGAAGCACTGACCCTGAAAGCTGTCCTGAGATACAGGTTTATTCGTCTTCACACTGTTGGGTCTCAAGGGTCTTTAAATCTTGAATCTCTATTAGCACCTGCAGGTGCCCTTTAGTATCAGGAGGTCCAAGGTCTGCATATGGTGGAATCTCTTATGTGAGCTGGTTATATAAGCCCTTTCCAGCTGTTAACCAGCCTAATCTGTCAGAATCCTTCAATTTATTAAGACCAGCCTCAAATGAAATTACAGTTACTGTTACTAAATAATGCTGACAGAGTGGTATGGTCTGCTCAAAAACAACTCACAGACCCTTGGTTACAGAACATTACTTTTTGTTTAATGTATTCCATAGTATTGGTCTGAGAGTCTTGTCATACTAAAAGAAACCTTGGAGATAAACATGTGGTTAATCCAGAATGGTTGAAAGTGGCTCATGTTAGATAGTCTTTTATGTAAATGTGTGTCTAAATTTATTTTTTAAATTAATTTTTCCTGCACTTTAATCTGAAATTAGAGAAATGAATGGGGGAAAACAACCCTTTAATGTCACTTGTCTATTCTATTACCTGGCTGTCCCTTACTTTCTCTTTCTTTATATGTGAAGAAATAAAAATTGAAAGGAGTTTACCTATTCAAGATCACAAGGTAGTAATGACACCTGAGTATTCAATTATTTAAAGTTGTTGTTGAACACTACTGTGTCAAAAAGCATGGCCTAGTCTGTACAGTGAGGTGAGGATTTCATACATAAAATACTGTACTCATTCACTCTGTGGGATTGTCATGTGGATAGTTTGAAAGAGAATACTATTTCTCTATTTCTTGAATCTAAGAGATAGATGGTATCATAATCATCTCACCTGTGTTAGTCATACTGAAAGGAATTGGAAGTCTTAGGGAACTGGAAGTCTTGGGGAATAAAGAGGATCCATGGGAGAGGAATGCATATGTGAAGGGCAGAAATAGCTCCAAGATGCCAAAATGCTTATCTTACTTGTACAGAGGATAGAGAAATGCCACAAGATAAGGGGGGAAGAAGACATACATTCACAAAGGATAAAGAAAAGTCACAGGATAATGGGAAGAATGAAACATATTTTCACAGGGGATATAGGAATGTTGCAAGATAAGAGGGAGAGGAAGTGGGGGCACCACTGTGAGCTTTGGAACTTTGAAACTTATACTATATAGCAGAGTGACCAATGAGGAAAGCATGGGGGTCCTAAAATTAATGAAGGGTCCAATTAGAGAAGGTCAGGTTCAGACAAAGAGCTACAGCTTTTATAAACCCAGAGACAAAGAGACTCAGAAGATTTTTTGGATTTTGACTTTTTTTCCCATTAGAGAGAAAGAGAGAGCAAGCTTTTCCCATTTGGGGGCTCCTCCACAAGGGGTCCCCTTTGGGGACACCCCTGTCCAGACAGAGTTTGTATATGCTTCCAATAAACTTCCACATTTTTATTAAAGAAGCCTTTTTGTCTGTAAGTTTATTCTTCAAACTTCATTGGGAAAGGACCCACAGAAGAAAAGTCTATACCCCAAACCCCATGTCTCAAAACCATGCATATCTTTGACTAGACATATCCTACAAAAATATAATAAACTTCTGGAGTGGTGTGACAAATCTTGTGTGCAGAGAAGAATAATGCAAATATGATGGCAGTTATATTTTGTTTAGAAGAATTTGGATTTTTAAAGGCTAATCAGCCTACTACAAATAAGTGTATAAACATTGAATGCATGACTCACTTTACCACTAAGTATTGTTAAAGTACAATATTGTATGTTTTCTACTTTATCACATGGAGTTATTGAACCAAATCACCTTAGGTGTTTAGAATCCTACTAGTATATAATAAAGCCCTAATATGCAAATAGACCAAACAGCAGAACAATTGGCGGAACGACCGGTTGCTATGATGCGTACTGACCACCAGGGGGCAGACACTCAACACAGGAGCTGCCCCCTGGTGTTCAGTGAGAGTGAGGCTAAGCCAGAAGCCGGGCTCACAGTTGGCGAGCAGAGTGGCAGTGGCGGGAACCTCTCCTGCCTCCACTGAAGAAAGGTGGTAAGGAGCGAGGGGTCCTGGACTGTGAGAGCCCCAGACTGCGAGAGGAAGGTCCACCTGCCAGGTTAGGCCTGATCGGGCCTAAGCCAGCAGGCAGACATCCCCCGAGGGGTCCTGGACTGTGAGAGCCCCAGACTGCGAAAGGAAGGTCCACCTGCCGGGTTAGGCCTGATTGGACCTAAGCCAGCAGGCAGACATCCCCTGAGGGGTCCCGGACTGTGAGAGGGTGCAGGGTGGGCAGACGGGACGCATTTCGTGCACCGGGCCTCTAGTTCTTATAATAACAGGATAAGCTTTTAAATCTGATATGTCTATCTATAATACAACCTTTCACTCTAGTCTATGCTACTTAAATGTTTAACAGTGTCCTATAAAACAGTAATTTGGTATGAAATGTAGAGAATCCACTTTGATAATGAAGTATAATATGCTTCAATTTTGTTGATTATTTTACTTTCAGTCTTTAATGAACAAAGAATGAGACTATGTTAGTTAAGGCAAATTATAGAAGTAGGTTAAGTGTATTTTATATAGTTCATCCACTATTCCAATGGCCTTCAACACCCTCATACTAACCTCTAGATTTACTATCCTTAGTACCTCATAAAACTTTCCTAATACCAATTCCATACCCTTTATTGTAGCGTCTCCTTTGTGATTTTTTTCTATAGTTTCAATCCTCAGACTCTGGATCAGTAATAGCTCACTGATTTGACAAATTATTACCTAGTCATTTGTTAAAAGGGTGCTGTTTTTCTCTTATCCCATCAATCCCTTACACAATAAATACTTATATTTTAAATATAAATAAAATGCCATGCTCCTGAAGTGTAGCTAAAATTTCAGAGACTTCTGCGTGCTTGTGAAAGGAAACAATTTTGAGCACCTGTTTTCTTGGTGTCATTTTCATCACCACAGACAAAGTATTTTAATAACAACCTAATATTGACTCTATAAATGAAAATTCCTTGTTCCAATATGTCAGATCCCAATCCCTGGAATGCTTTATTGCTCTGTGTCTGTTTATTGAATGTTTCCCCGCATTAGATTGGTTAGCAAATCTAGTCATAGTGAATGCCAAACTATAACAACTCTCTTAATACCTCAATTGCTACTCTACTTTGGCCTAAGTGACCAATGTCTCTTGCCTGAGTCACTGTGATTGCCTCCTAAGCTGTCTGCCTGCTTTTTCACCATCACGTCCCTTCAGTCTGTTTTCAGCAAAACTGTTAGACTGATCTTACTCAAAAGTATGTGTGATCATGTTCCTCCCCAGTTAACGTATATTTCTCACAGGAAAAGCCAAAATCCTTGCAAGAACCTAGAGCATCAAGGCTTTTGTTTCCTCTTTTTTGCAGCTTGTCCTGCTCTCTCACTCGCTCACTCAGCTCTGCAACATTAGCCTTCAGGTGTCGCAAACATGTCAAGCTCTCTCCTACTTCAAGCCTGTGGAATTTGTTCTTCTCTTCATTTTAATAGCCTCCAGACAAACCCATAGTTGACTATTTCATCCCTCTCAGGTACTTATTCATATGTCAGTTCTCCATAAGGCCTGCTTTGGGCACACTGTGCACTTCCATCATCTTTTCCTGTTCTATTTTTGTCCTTCGCTACTTTGCAGTGAAAACATGACATATAATGACAATAATTTATAGAAACATTTCTTTATTTGTAAAATGAATGAAATTGATTGTAAGAACTGAAATAATGATGCTTCATGGTGCTGCCAGAAAGAATTTTAGTTGTATATGTTGCATAAAAGTATATTTTTTTGCTTTACAGATGATATGAAATTTTAAAAAAATATCAGATAAGAACTTCTTGTGAAATGCCTAATAAGAGCCAAGGTACCCTAAATATACTTAATAAAACTATTTAAGCCAGAAATAACATTTATTTATTAAGAATAACAGAAAAGTGAAGTCTGCATTTAAGTTTTTATTTTTTAATTTTTCCTGTGATTATATCACTTTGACTGGAACTATTATTCAATAGAGAAGTCCTTCAAATGTAATTGCAAAAGTCAGGGACCTACAGGGAAATGGGGATCAAAAGCTCTCATCGCTCCAGATGCTACAAAGCCTTCTCTTCCAGATGCTACCGATTTTACTCCCCAGGTATTTTTAAATTAGGAATCTGTCTTAGCTGGTACAGGAAGAGAAGAGGTCAAGCTCAATCAGATGATTCACCTAAACCTATTGAAAAGGGAAAGTGTCTGAGGAGTCCTGTTGCTATTGTAAAGGATTATTTAGTGAATCCGATTGCTGAGTTTCTAAATATCTCAGCAGTTTGACAAAACCTGATATCTTGACTTGATTAGGCCAGAGTCTGAAAATAGTGAAACCTTTATCAGAGAGTCTGAAATCACAGCAGCTGCTCAGAAATACTTATTACTGCTTACTGTGGCAAAAGCAGAAGTATAGCTGCCCTGACTAGAATGCCACCATTACATTTTAAGGACTGACTTTTCAGCAGAAACCAAGGTGACATACTTAGATTCTTGTTCCTAAACTACACTGATAATTACTTAAGAAGGTAACTTTAGAGCATATATATATTTGTGCGTATATATACATATACATATATATATTATATATGTATATATTTCTGTCTGAATAGAATAAAAAGAATGAAAAACACAATACTATGTCTTTACTTGGTTTGTTGTTGGTATTAAGTTTATTAAACAAAGCCAATACATACAAAAATTCATTGGGCTGCATTGTTTCTTTCTAACTAAGAAGGGGCTAATTACTGACAAACATCAAAGGTTGTTCTTAGACATCTGTATCCAACAAATGTGAGCAGAAACCAGGGGATACATGTTTATTGACCCTTTATTCTAGAACACTCTCAAGTATTCCATGTCATTATTAGGGCAAGTCAGTAATGCTAAAATTAAATTTAGACCTAGTCATATGAGAAATAAATTCTCACAGAATGAAAGGAAGGGGTGGAGGAGAGATGATACAACAGAGAAATAAATTGAAGTAAATGTTTGTTAAAATTGCTGTGGCTATTTAAGGATCCAAGTGAGTTATACTTTTCACAAATGGATAATATTTTCTCTAGCAGAGCCTCAGTAATGTACGGCCACAAACAAGCTGTCTGACCTCAGGCAAGTCCATAGCCTCTTTGTTTCTTCATGTTCTCATCTTTGATATGATGAGAACTGGTGGGTGAACCAATCAAACAATAGGAAAAAGGATATCAATCCTCAGAGCTAGATGTTGTGAAAACTGCATGGAATAATAATATTAAAAAATAAGGATAATATGAAATATGACTTTTATAGTTGTTGATATGTGGGAATAAAAATAAAATATTGAAAGGTCTAAATAACATAATACCCTTAAGATATTGAAGAGGCTCAAGACAGTTTAAAAAAATATCTAAATTTTCACATTTTATTGCTCTGAAATTTAAATTGTTATGAGTGAGTTATAGGAACTCCCAAATTATACTGAAAAGTTGATAATAGCATTATGGATATGAAACAAAGGATATTTCACTGTATTAAATGCTATTTAGAACTTTAAATTTTTCTACAAATATCTCAACTACTTATGATTATCATAATGAAGGAAGTCACTCTAGGACTGTAAAAGTACAGATTCAGAAATTCTAGGGAAATGTGTTTTTTAAATGATATTTTTAAAAGCTGAAAACATAAAATGCTTTAAAATAGAAATAAAAGCTTTATGCATATTTTCTAGTGTATTTTAAAGTGGAGAAAAATACAAAACAAAATACAAACATGAATATTAAAAACTACAAACAATAATATATGAAAATAAAAATTGCATTATCTGTGCTTTACTCCTTTAACATAAAAATATACTCTAGAAACTTTATGTGAACAAAGTAATTTTTTTCTAATAAATATTTTCCTAGTATGAACAAGATTTTGACATCTGAATGATGTCTATACATTTGAGAAGACAGAGAAAAGCAAGGTAGACAGGGACAGGATCACAGGGGCTGGAAGTGGAGTTTTTTGCAGACACGGGCAGAATACAACTTGCTGACCGAGCCTTGTTCAGAGAAAAACCACAGAGACAGACAAAATGACTTAGAACTAGATCTTGCTGGGAGGGTAAGATTAGACCCAGCTAGGCAAAACTGCTAAAGCAACCCAGCTGGGCAGGAAAAGGGGCACCATGAGAGCCCGAGCTTTATAATAATGCATGGATGTTGCTAAAACAGGCAGCTTGCAGATAACCAGTCACAAGGCAGTGAGGTATATAAACCAATCCTTAGGATATTCCTAAGTCAGAATTATTTGAAAGGACTAATCAGGAGCTAACAAGGCATGTATATACCCCTAGATAAAAAAAGCACAGCTTCCTCTCTCATCCTCTCTGCCTGCCCTCTCCTCCCCCCCTCTCTCTCTCCCTCCCTCTCCTTTTCTCTCTCTCTGTCTCCCTCCCCCTCTCCCCCTCTCTCTCCATCTCTCCCTTTCCCTCTTTATCTCCCTCTCCCTCTCCCTGACTAGTACTGGGTTCCAGAAGGGATGTGCTCCCCTGTGCCCACATGGTTTATGGCCATCTGGGATTCCACACATGGACTAATACAGTTTAATTCACTTGGATGCTGCACTGCACCGGCTGCAACATGGAGCGGAAGCTCTGACACTGGCCTGCTCCTGGAACCCCAGCTGCACCTTTTCCAGGACTGGCCTCTCAATAAACTTTGCTTCTGCTGTTTTTGTCCGGAAATCCATTCTTTAGTTTTGTGAGCCAATGCACTCAAACCACCACATTTTGGTTTCACATTGATCTTTATAAACCTTAGGGCCCTTAACGCTTTTCAAAAATTCTGATATTAATAATGCATTCCTTGTGTTGGTTCTCCATTTTTTTCTAACATATAAAAATTTCAGTAAATTTCATTTAGTGGTTTATGAGTTGATTCTCTAATCAAAAGATCACAAATTAGTTGGATTAGGAGAATATATATATATATATATATATATATATATATATATATATATATGAAAGGTAAAAATGTGTGTGATCTACAGTAAAGATTTAGTGATATTTCATAACAAGACATGATAAGCAAAATTTTAATCCTACATTCATGTTTTAAAATGCTTAGGTAATGGTGAAGTTCATATTAAGATTTAAATTTTGCCTGGCCAGTTTGGCTCAGTGGTTGAGCATTGGCCTATGAACCAAGAGGTCATGGTTCAATTCCCGGTCAGGGCATATGCCCAGGTTGCGGGTTCAATCCCCAGTGTAGGGTGTGCAGGCAGCAGCCAAGCAATGATTCTCTCTCATTATTGATGTTTCTATCTCTCTCTCCCTCTCTCTTCCTCTCTGAAATCAATAAAAATATATTTTAAAAAATAAAATAAATTTTAATAGACTTTGGAATTGATATAGTGGATAATATATTTAATTTCTAAAGTCTACCTAAAATTTGAAAAGATCATTTTATTGGCCAATAAAGCACAGAAAAAAAGTTCATATTGCTAACAGGTAAGTATAATTTCTATTGTAACTTTTTTTTCATCTTGTGCACCACTTTTTCATTTTTTATTTTCTTCTCTTTTTATTAAAATATTTAAAAATTGTTCATCATTTGATTTCAGCAATGAAAGGCATGAAGAATACAATTTTGTTAATTTGTCTTGAAACATTTGAGTAATTCAGAGTTTATAAAATTGTGGATTTATATTTATTAGAAATCAGCTCTGAACAGCTAAATGGCCACTATTTTTTCTTAAGTAGAGTCCTTGAAGTACACAGTAAAATAGAAAATATTTCATAGGTAAAGCTTCAAAAATGTAATAGAAAAAATGATATTTGCCAATTTTAATAAGATAGCATTCAGGAATCTTAGAATATGTAGAGGCAGGCTCCCTGCCCCACCACACCCTCACCAAAATAGTAATGTTTTGCTCTATTCCAAAGAAGCAAAAGTTAATTTGACAACTGGCTTTGCTACATTCCTCATGCATATCAGATAGCTATTATACTCTAGACAGCTTTCGGCAATACGTATATGAAGCCATCATGCCTCATATTGCAAAAATTAGTTCCACCTGATTATATTTTAAAAATTTAACTTACGTGCATAATTTTATAATGTCACAAGTCAAAATGATTTTCTACTAATATGTAGTAGTGATAAATTATTTATTTCAGAATCGTAGATTTTTCAGGATCATTTTTAAATGATTCCATTATCAATTAATTAAATCAGGAAATTGTCAATAGGTTTCTGGTTGTAATAATATTAAGTCATTTGGATTAAACTTTTGATTGACTGTTTCTAAAAAGGAAGTATCCTTAAAGTACTGTCCTAACTTTATTGCAATTATATTTTCCTAAGAAAATTGTGTGAAATGCTTTTCCTGTCATAACTATAACATATATCTGATTTTTGAAAATGTCATAGATTTATTTTAATTGTAAGAAAGAAAAAAATTATCTTTTAAATGTCAAGAATTATTAATAGTCCATTTTAACAGCTAAGTGGCAAATTATTACCTTCATAAATCAATATGAAATCTACAGAAAAAACAATTTTCTTATGAATTTTTCTTACTCAGCTTTAGGTTCTATGCTTTGAAGTTGTGGAGTTTTCAAGAAATTTTTCACTTTGAATAAATTATGGCATATTGTGTGTGATTTCAGTTACCATTGGGACCAAATTTTTAACTTAAGAAAATTGGATTCTTCAAATAAGAATAATATTCCCAACAGAGTTAAGCATTTACTATAACATGGCACTGCAGTTAATCCAAACATCAGTTTCTTTTCCCCTTTCTGGCACAGAGAAGAACTTAAAATGTCTGCTCTATTTAAATTAGGCCACAGCTAAATGACTTATTTTTGACAATGAAGATGAGCAAAAGTAATAGCTCTGTCTTCTGGGTAGGAGCATTTAATTTTTCATTCTTGATTCTCTAGATCCAGCCCATGTTAGCATGTAAGGAAATGCTTATAAGGAAGTGTCCCTTAGACCAAAGAAATATAAAATGAGAAGATAACCCTTTGAAGATTGAGAATGTTTGGGACTGAGAAACATCCTTTATCCACTTATTGTGATTTGTTATCACAATGTAGCCAGACTATCCTAACTGATATACATGACATCAGAATAATTTCATGATTAATACAATTATCCCAGTTGGTATATTGCAATTATATTAAGAATCAAAGTCAAATTCCCCTTAATTCATCACATAATTTGAAAATAGCCTTGTCTTCATTTTTTCTTGTATAAAATGTGGGATAAAACAGTATTTATTATTTATAATTATTATGTAGGAATTCAATGAGATTTTCTTTTTGTAGCTTTTTAGATTATAGTAAATGTGATAAAACCCTAGTAACTTTTACTTAGTGAAATGACTCCACGGCTATGTCCTTCTCACCTTAGTTAAATGTAAAAGAACATTTAAAATGTAGGCAATATCAAGAATATTTAAATAAGTTTAAAATAAAGAAAAAGATAAAGTAGAAATGTAGTGGTTCCATTTGGTCAGAAGTATTGTTTATTTTTCTGTTGCTGTGAAACAAACCACATTATGACTCAGTGGCATACAACATTTTCTCATGATTATCAATGGAAACTGAGTTCAGCTGAGCAGCTGTTGTCCCAGTCTTGTGATGTTCACTTGTGTGGCTGCATTCTGCTGGTGCATGGGCTGTGCTCACCTGGGACTTTGGATGGATGAGCTTTTCTCCCGCTCTATTAGTTTTCTCTACATTGTCTCTCCACAAAGCCTCACCACAGGATAGCCAGAATAATTGCTTTGTGGCTCAGTTTCTCAAAACTCTATTTTACTCATGCATTTCAAGTTCACAAAAGCAGAAGCTGCCATGGCTTCTTAAGACCTGGGTCTGATACTTGAACAGTATCACTTTTGGACTATTCTATGGGTTAAAGCAAATCACAAGCCACAACCAGAACTCATATAAGAATCTATAATAGGACATGAGTATCAAGGTGTGTAGTACACTGGTGGCTAAACTGAAAATTTGTCACAGACAAATTAATTTATTGAATATTTATCAATCATCTATCTTTTTCCTATTTCAGATAGGAGAACATATTAATGGGGAAAAAGACAAAGATTCCTGCTTTTATATATTTTACATTTTAGTGAGGACAAACAATCATTAAATACATAAATAGGTGAAAAATATAAGTTGTCAGCAGAGGTTCATCTTTATTGATGCATTACTGCAACATCTACAATGTTCACATACAAATGCAAGTCTTGTTAACCTGACTTTTTGAATGCCAGAGAATACACATTAATCTATTTCACCAAATGCCAGGACAAGATCTAAAAATATTGACAGGGGGGAAAGTTAATGTTTTTCTATTCTTATTTATCATAGTACACAAAATTACTTTAGATCAATAATACAAGTAAATTATATCTAAAAATAACATACACAGGATGTGAGACATAACCCTGCAACACAGCATCTATTGTTACTCAAAATATATTAATTTATAAATAAGCATTTATTTCCATTTTTCAAATGAAGATTGTGCAGAAAAGAATTAACACAGCAGGTCTGAGGCTGATGTTCTTGGGAAGGACAGCACATGAAGTTGTTTGTTAGCTGGCACCTGATGACTTGGGGTTGGGGAAGGGCTCCTGAGTGGCTCTTGGTACTCAGACTGTGCAAACAGTATGGTTTATACCAAACGCATATACGTTTTGAAAGTCTGCAGTTTTGGTATGTACAAAGTAGAGAGTGACTACATGACCAGCCCCAATAAAAACCCTGGGCACTGGGTCTCCAGTGAGCCTCCTTGTGTTAGAAATAAGGCAAGCCCCCACCCCCCCAAGTCAGGGGTCCTGGTAGAACACAAAACATACTCAGAAGCCAGGCAGCAAGGCAAATGCCTTTACTTCTACGTAGAAGGGTGCGCACATGGTCTGGAAACATGCGCACACCAAGCAGGTGGTCTGTCTGCTCGGGATTTATAATCCCTGACATACGTGACCTGTCCTTTGCTCTTGACTGGGGCTCAGGCACACAGTCTTTTGCGATTGGCTATTTCAAAAGGAGGGGCTGGCCTTTGCTGTTTCAAGATGGCAGCCCCCACGGGAGCTACAAGCCATGCGGCCAACATGGCGGCTTCCAAGTCACACAGTCCAAAATGGCGGCTGTCTAAACTGTTCTTTGACAGGAAAGATGGTTTGTGTAGTCTCACACTCTGTAGACAGTATTTCACATGTGTTGTCACGCCTTCATTGTTAAAACAAGTAAGCACGTCCAATGTGACTACTAAGAGGAGAGAACTCTGGGAAGCTTGTGACTGGTTTCCTCTGAAGTTTGCCACATGTGCCTTTTCCCTTTGCTACTTTGTTTTGTACTGTGTTGCTGCAATTAATTGTAGCCATAGATATGAATGACAACATGCTGTGTCCTGTGTGTTCTTCTAGAAAAGGTTCAAACCTGAGGTGGGACCACTGACACAAAGACACCGAGACTCTGAGAAAGTAACTTATTTTTCCTCCCTATTGTGTCTAATTCCAGAGATTTTAATGATAAGAAAACTTAGAGTCAATTGGAAAATATTATTGAGCAGAGTAGTGTTAACATTACTTTGAAGGGGGATAACAAATACTTAAAGCAGGGTCATGGCTGTCATAAGCCTCAGTTAATCATGAACAAACTTTTATTAATTGAGTTGTATCAATAAAATGGGTAACCCATATCAATATCTTACCATTTAAAACTCGTAAACCACATTTCCTCTTTTTTCACTTTTCCCAGAGCATTTAAAGAATATTAAATAAACTGATGAACAAAATAGATCTAGAGACATAGAAGATGGAACAGACTGGGATCTCAGAGGAGAGGTGGGGGTGGGTGGGTGGGAAGAGACCAACCAAAGAACTTGTATGCACATACGCATAAGCCATGGACATAGACCATAGGGAGGGGAGGGCCTGGGCTGAGGGCGAGATGCAGGCTGGAAGGGGTCAGTGGGGGAGAAAAGGGGACATGTGTGATATGCTCAACAACAAGGACCTTTTGTTCAATGACCTAAAAAACTATTTAGGAGGAATTTAAAGGGTCCTATTACTGATTTACATAAACGTTAATGTCAAAGAAAGCAGAGACATTCCTTTTCTTAGTGTTCTTTTTTTTTAATTTAATACACATTTTATTGTTTACTCTTTAATTTGTTCTCATTCCCTCCACACCGCCCCCAGCACTGCCCCTTCCACTGCAGCTGTCTGCCTGGTCTCTGTCTGTCTGTCTCTATTTTGTTTGCTAGTTCATTCAATTCCCACAGAGTGAAACCATATGGTACCTGCCTTTCTCTCACTGGTTTATTTCACTTTTTAAAATTTTCTAACGGAATTCTCCCTGAACAGGAATAGAGAAGAGTACATGATGTAGTCTTGGTCTTTCAGTTAATGAAGTTCTTTCACTCTATTTACGCTCAGTTTTGTCTAAACTCTCTTTTACTCTTTTTTATCTGAAGTCATTCATTTTTCCAGGTATGGTAAGCTTGGGTAACACTTATTCTGCAACCTATAGATATCAGCTAATCTTTAAACTCACAGAAATCAGAGGACATATGATTGCATCAACAAGACCTAATGTCAGCAGACAACCCCGGGCACATAGAGTATCAGGTCTCAGTCAAGTTACTGATTACATTGTCCCTGTGCTGGCTGGTGGGAAAGGACAGGAAGAAACAATCTGTGGAACAGGAAGGTCTGTGAGAGGGCGGAGAGACCAAACTAAAAGAGAAAAACAAGCATCTGCTTTAGAATGTGTCCTTGGACTAATTTTATACCCTGTGTGCTCATTCTGTCAATAATTAAAGAAGGCCTTTGATAATTAAGTAACCATGGCCTAACAATTTAAATTAAAACTTGTTGACAGTTTAATATTTACTTTCAATTATGATTTATGCAATTCTTGTTAAACAAATATTTGTAAAGTAACCACATTTTGCCAGGTATTAAGAAGACTCTATTAAGCAGACAGTATAATTCTCTTAACCCAAAGTATTAACTTTAAGGGATTAAAATATATTCTTTGGACATAAATTATTTGACTGTTATTAAAATAGTCACACAAAAGTGTTCTTTTTTTTCTGGTGAGTGGTGGTGAGAAAAGGATTATGCTTTTCTTCATAAAAAAATTAAAAATGCTTTTTAGTTTGTTTTTGATATGCTACAAGTGCATTTTTTAAGAAGAACAGAAATTCCTTTTTATGACACACAGAAATAAAGATGAACAATGAAACAGTTTATAATTAATACAACCTTGATTTAGAGTTATTAACTAAGTATTGGATTTTGTTCAGAAATTAAGACATAATACCAGGCTCTTGGATTATGAGTATTTGCCATCATGCATTATTCCATAATTGAGGTCACTGGGCTTATAAAATATACTATGTCAAAATTAATTCACTAATGCTATATCTAAAATCCTTTTTGCGTGGAAGTTGTAATTAAAATCTGTGAATTAACAACACAAAACTCTGTTTACTTTCTTTTTTCTTCCCATATCACCAATGTCCCCCTAAATCTTTATTTTTTTCAACATATATGCTTATTTCTTGAAATTCTTGAATTGAGTATTATTTTTGTATGTGTAAATGCAAACTATGTAAGTCATAAGGTTGAATATTAAAATTAATTACTACATTTGAAGGGAAAATTACAAGATTAAACTCTTCTGATAACTATTGATATGTTTAACTGTTTGACTATTGTAATTATAGAGAGCATTTTAGTTTACTACAATGTCATCATTTAATTTAGATTTTTTTTTCATTTCTAGAGAACGTATGAAGAATTTTATGTCTTTCACTTTGCACTTAATTCTAATTATTCATAATGTTTTTGAAAACTGTATACTAGTGTTAAACTAATGTTCTAATAAACTATTTGATAAAACCTTTATTATTGTTATCATTTTAATAGTTTATTAATTAGACTATTCTTCTCAATCTTTTTTGATTAATATAGTCATTCAGACAAAATTACAAATTTTCAATTCACCATGCTATTTAAACTTTAGTAAAATTAAAAATGTCAATTACAAACTAACATATTGGAATATTTGGGAAAATGATCACTCTCTATTCTTTGCTATGCATGCCATTTACAATATGATTGCAAAATCTACCATTAAGAGAAAAGTCTATTTCCTCACCCTTTGATTCTAGACTGGTGGTGTACTTTTCTTTGCCAAAGGAAATCTGAAAAGTGATGTATGTTCCAAGTTTAGGCCTCAAGAGTCTTCACACACTTTCACTCTTTATTGAAACTACCAGGTGAACAAGCCTGAGCTACCCTGTTAGAAGATAAGAGTACAGGTGGATCAGAAATTATGCAATTGAGAGCATCCCAGAGCAGTTAGCCCACAACCAAAATAGTAGCTCACAATGGCCACTAGAGTGAGATAAGATAAGATCCACAGAATCTGCCCTTGGAATGTTCACACGCCTAGCTGATCTGCAGAGTAGTGAGAGATCATAAATGTTTTTATTTAAGTAATTAAGATTTGTAGTAATTTATTTTAGAATAATAGTTAACTAATATGGCTAGGACATGATTTTGCATAAATACTAAAATAAGAACAAGTTTAGAAAACTGTTTTAGAAATAGGCATTTTAAGTACTAGTGTGAGACCTTACTGACACATTTGTTATAGTATTAATGAAGTACAAGTATTAATAAATTGAATTGGAATAGATTTTAGAGAAGGAAAATTCAGGCAGAGACATAGAATACATTAAAAAATGAAATGTTTACAATTAAAAAAACAATAAATAAAACTAAAAAGTAAATAAATATGTTTAAAATAAACACATTGGACAAAATTGGGGAGATAATTCATGAAATGTAGAACTGGAGGAAAGAAATGTTCAGAATTAAGAAAAGAGTTAGGAGTCATTAAAGGTAGAATCAAAAGAGAAACACACTTAATGGAGAACCAGAAAGAGAGGAGGAAGAAAATAAGCACAGAACCAATATTTGAAAAGGTGTTGCTTGGTGGTTTAACTAAAGTCCATAAAAATCATTAAGCATCAAATTATTAATTTAGAAATCACTGTAAGTCATATCAGGATAAAAATAATATTAAAAAATGAAGGCATACTATTATAAAACTTAAAAATAAAAACTAATTGTTTTTAACAATAATTAATTTTCAAGTAAATAAACTGCTTTTTATTATATAACTTATCCAAGAAAATATTTTAAACAGAAGGACATGAAATGAAACACATTTGTACATGACTCAAAAGTTATGTTTTCCACTGTACTCTACTTCCCTACTTCATGTATTTAGGATTATCCCAAATGAATTGCCCCTAAACAATTTATTTAATTTTATCTAAGCTAAATAAATCACAAATTTACCTTTAGTGTTTTCATATTTTTTGTTGTTGCAGTTAGTTTGAAATTTTATCTTCCAGTTGTAGTGATTACCACTTAACATAAAATTGTATGCAGAGTGATCTAATAAGTGCTGTGGGTTACTTTTATGTCATTTGTACAAGGGAATCCTATCTAATAAAAGAGTAATATGCAAATTGACCTTACCTCCGCTACACCCACCAGCCACTCCCACCAGCCAATCAGAGGGAATATGCAAACAAACTCAACCAAGATGGCTGCAGCCACAGAGAGCAGGAGGGAGGCTTGGGTTTCCCTGGCAATGAAGAAAGCCAAGCTTTCCAACTGCCCTTGCCAGCCCAGGGCTCCACTCAATGCTGCAAAGTTTCAATTATAGAAGATAAATAAATCCCAACAGAAATGGTGGCAGCCAGGGAGCTGGAGAGAGCAGGAGGCTAGGGTTGCCCCTGGCAATGGTGGAAATCAAGCTTCTGCAGCCCTAGCCTGCTTTGGCCTCCGCTTAAGGCTACAAAGTTTCAATTATAGAAGATACATAAATCCCAACAGAAATGGCTGCTGCCATAGCAGAAGGCTTGGCTCCACTCCAGGCTACAAAGTTTCAATTGTAGAAGATAAATAAATCCCAGATTCCAGGGCCTCTGCTTGGGTCACCAGGGGGCGTGGCCGGCCTGCAAACCACCACAGGCCCCTCTCCCAGGCCACCCCACTCCGTAAGGGAACCCCCACCCTGATTGGGGACACCCTTCAGGGCAAACCAGCTGGCCCCCACCCATGCACCAGGCTTCTATCCTATCTAATAAAAGAGTAATATGTAGATTGACCATCACTCTAACACACAAGATGGCTGCCCCCATGTGGTCAAAGATCCTGCCCCCATGTGGACACAATATGGCCACCACAAGATGGCCATCAGGGGAGGGCAGTTGGGAGGGACCAGGCCTGCAAGGGAGGGCAGTTGGAGGTGATCAAGCCTGCTGGGGAGGGCAGTTAGGGGTGACCCAGCTGGCAGAGGAGGGAAGTTGGGGGTGACTGGGTCTGCAGGGAAGGGCAGTTGGGGGGTACCAGGCCTGCAGGGGAGAGCAGTTAGGGGCAAACAAGCTGGCAGGGGAGCAGTTAGGCATCAATCAGGCTGGCAGGGGAGGGGTTAGGGGCTGAACAGGCTGGCAGGCAGAAGTGGTTAGGGGCAATCAGGAAGGCAAGCAGGCAAGCAGTTGGGAGCCAGCAATCCTGGATTGTGAGAGGGATGTCTGACTGCTTGTTTAGGCCCGATCCCTGTGGACATCCCTCTAAGGGTCCCAGATTGGAGAGTGTGCAGGCTGGGCTGAGGGACACACACCCCTGTGCACAAATTTTGTGCACCAGGCCTCTAGTCCTATATAATAAAGAGTTAATATGCTAATTAGACTGAAAAGCAGAATGACCGTTCAGAGGACCTTCCGGCTGATGCCAAGGCTGCAAGGTCCAGCTGAGGCAGTGGGTCTGTGAGGGCTGATTAAGGCTGCAAGGAGCTGTGAGAGCCAGCCAGATATGTGAGGTCCAAGCCCCTTGCATGAATTTCATGCATCAGGCCTCTAGTTTTATATAATTTGCAGTAAAAGAGTCACAAAATGCTGGGAATAGTTACATAGGGTGAGAAGGTGAGGTAAGGTTGCATCCATGGTCTTCATATTTGGTAAAGCAAAACTGAAGGATAAGTTTGCATCAGACCCAAATAAGTTTCCTTGTAATCTTCCCTTTGGGATTTGTGAATGGGGTAAATCATGTCTGCCAATCAGATGTTTAAAATTAAATGGTTTATATAACATAAAATTATTATCATATTTATGATTATCATCATTTTCCTGTACAAAAAAAAAAAATAGACATGTAATGTCTGTATCAACATGATGTGTTTTGTTAGAATTATAGCACCAAGAATTAGAATTATGTAACTTATATTCTAATTCTCCTCTTTGTGGGTATACAACTTTGTGCAAGTTACATTATCCCTCTCACTTTTCTCTTCCATAAAATGGGAATAATAAGAATGGCTTTTTCATTTTACAGTTTTGTTGAATGGACAAATATTTCATAAGGACCAATGATCCCAGTGTCTATCTAGCACAGGAAAGCCACTCAATAACTGTTAATGAAACTCTTATTATCTACTAAAAATTCTCAAAGTTCAGCATAATTTCTCACCACTTGATGTAAATAAAGCAGAGGAGTCCCTTTTTATCACCTCAGGGAACAGAGAAGCCACACTCAGAAGAACTGTTCTTTTGGGACTGCATCCAAGAGAGGCAGACAAATCTACACTATTAGTCATGAACCCAGGCCCCTAGGCCTGGCCTGTGGGATCAGGCCAAAACCAGCTCTCTGACACCCCCCCCCCCCCCAGGGATCCCAGATTGCGAGAGGGCACAGGCAAAGCCAAGGGACCCCAGCAGTGCACGATCGGGACCGAAGAGGGATGCAGGAGGTTGGCCAGTGGGAGGGCTCCAGGGTGTGTCCAACCTGTCTTGCTCAGTCTGATGGTCTGGACCCTAGCAGTAAGCTAACCTACCAGTCAGAGCATCTGCCCCCTGGTGGTCAGTGCATGTCATAGTGAGCAGTTGAGTGGCCTTAGCATATCATTAGCATATTATGCTTTGATCGGTTGAACAGACTACTTGATCACCGGACACTTAACATATTAGGCTTGTATGTATATGGGGCATATATATATATATATATATATATATATATATATATATATATATGCAAGTCTACACGAATGTTACTACCGGTTTACCGAACAACGGGTTGACTGGTCGCTATGATGATGCACTGACCACCAGGAGGCAGACGCTCAACAAAGGATCTGCCCCCTGGTGGTCAGCACACTCCCACAGCCAACCTCCCACAGTTGGCCAACTTTCCCCTGTCCCTCCCCTTGGCTGGCCGGCCCTGATCGTCCCCTATCACCAGCCAGGCCAAGCGACCTCATCCGTGTATAAATTCATGTACTGGGCCTCTAGTTTGAATATAAACATCTACTCTTAAATGGGTGAGTACATAAAATCCTGATAACATAAAGCCTTTTCAAAAATGAAAGAAGTTTGAGTAAATATAAAAATCTGACCATTGTATTTGTACAGGCAAATACCTTTTGGAAAATTAACCATACTAAGACAATTTGGAAAAAAAAAATCTTTCAAAGGTTATTTTTACCTTTATAAAACTTCAGTCATGGTTCTGTAAAAGTAGTTTATCAATGTCTGTTTTAATTAGGGAATAGTTGCCATAAACAGTCTATTGAAAAATAGGACGGGTGAGGTTACTTTATTTTCACACACTTCTTTATATATATTAATGTAGTAAATGCCTTAGAATGTTTATGTTTATGTCATACTAGAGGCCTGGTGTATGGCATTTGTCCACTGGAGGGGGAGGTCCCTCAGCCCAGCCTGCATCCTCTTGCAGTCCAGGACCCCTCAGGGGATGTCCACCTGCCGGTTTAGGGGAGCAGGCCTAAGCTGTCAGGTGGACATCCCTTGAGAGATCCTTAGCGCTGCCATGAAGGTGACAGAGTCTCCCACCACTGCCACTGTGCTCCCCAGCCATGACCCCGGCTCTGGCTGAGCAGCAGCCCCTCTGTGGGAGCATACTGACCACCAGGAGGCAGCTCCTACATTGAGCGTCTGCCCCCTGGTCGTCAGTGCACATCATAGAGACCAGTCACTCTGCCGTTCAGTCGATTTGCTTATTAGCCTGTTGTTATATAGGATAGTAAAAAAGTTTGTATCAAATCCATCCCATTCATACCTAATAAACAATCATAAGACATTAACATATTTTTAAAATGTTTAAAAATATAACCATTAAAGATAAATACATTAGATATACTCTAAGTAAATAGATTATATCTCCAAATAAAACAGAGTATGTAAAATTATGCTGAATTAAACACTTCACAACTCAAACATAAATAACATAGATGAAAGACATGTTTATTTGACATCACTTTACTATGGCATAAATGTAATATTTAATAAAAAGCAATGCTTCTTTTAGATGGCAATGAATCATCTTCTCAAAGCTTTATTACTTAATTGAAAGGAAAGATTTTATTTCACTCAATTTTGTCTGTTGGACAAAGCAACTCCACAGATCATTAGTTTAGTAGTCACTATTTCAAATTCTAAAAACTCACAATAGCTTTTGTACATCTGTCTTGACAAGTGTTTAAAGTCAGAGGGAATTAGTAAAGATTGTATTATAGAAAGTGGAAGTCCAAAAAATTCTCAGATTTCAGCATAATTTCTCACCACTTGATATAAATAAAGCACAGCAGAGGCATTCGTTTTTATCACCTCAGGGAACAGAGAAGCCACGCTCAGAAGAACTGTTCTTTTGGGACTGCATCCAAGAGAGGCAGACAAATCTACACTATTAACAAAAAAAGAAGTTCAGAGAGCTCCTGCTCCTACATTCACACTTAATGAATCCAATTTTAGCAACATCCCTATTAAAATGAGAACAAACCACCTGAATCTTTTACTCCCTCACCCTCTTCATTCATTCTTCTGTGTCTTTATTTGAGACTTCCATTTAGATTTTTGGATAAAGTTCGGCTTCAGCTAATTTAGTGTTTGGTACATTATTGCAAAGTATATTTGCAAACATTCACGTACCCCACTTGTTCTCTAAATCCTGGGAATAGGTACTACTTGTAAATTTGCTTTCCCAAGGATACACCTGGATAAATTTTCTCATCATTATAATGGACACTTATATTCTTCCTTATCTATAGTCAACAACTATCCTTTACTTTAAATAAAATTTTTGCAGTTTAAATTAGCAAGAAGAATACATGAAGACAATTACATTAAGGACAAAAAATGGCAAACTTTTATTGATTTGCTAGAGAAATACATCGTGGGTACCTACTATGTGTCAGGATGTTTTTATATTCTTGAAATACATTAAAACAATCATAACTCTTGCTCACCTAGAGACATAGCAGACATCACAAGGATAAAGAAATCTCTCAATGGGAACAGGTAGAACATTGTCAGGCGTTTCTGACTTAAATTGTTTTGGAAAGCTCTAAATGTGTTTTCAGCTGAAGCGTAACGTGAAATGCTTTATGTTCATAAGGCATTGTTCTCTCTCCTCCATGGTTAGGGTGAAAGCAGAGAGAGCAGCATGGAGACTATTACCAAGGTCCAGGTAACAGAATGTAGTCGTCTTCCGAGAGTGGATTACTAGGTTAGTAGGGTAAAATTATAAAGTGGTCAGACTCAATATAATCATGGACAGAGCAATCTCTTAAAATGTTAAAATGAGACTTTAAATATATTTATCTCTCTAATAGGTGTGTGAGAATTTGAGCAGTACACAAATTACCAAAGAAAGCAATATTTTAAGCTAGAGATGTTTATAAATTATTGCTTAACTTAAATCTTTAAAATAATGATGTTAAGCTTCATGAAAGAGCATTGTTATAATTCCCATTACGTGATTCTTTTTTCATACAAGTATCATTAGTGTAAAACAAAAAAGGTAAGTAATAATCATTTCTTTTTGAAACCATACTACCTTTGAAGTATGACTGTAATCATATTTTAAAAGTCCCCAGTATGAAAGAATGAGTTAATACTTTTATAGTCTTGTGTTTATAAAATATATCTGTGTGTATAGTTAAGTAATATTCAAAGGGTGAACTCCTTAGACTTGCATAACTATTTTCAAAATACATAATTTTAGCACATAAAAAGTTCTATGTATCACATGGTTTAGAGTAATAAAGAAATAGTTGGAAATATCTATTCAATTACATAAGTACAGAAGTCTTAGATACTTTTTATCTTATAATTTAGGAAACTGGAAACAATAGAATTCTTTAATAAACAAATGAATACAACATTTTAAGGTTCTATTTGTAAAAGACTATAGAGATTGTGAGCAAATATTTGACATGTACTTAATAAACTGGGACAAATGTCCATTCATTAAAAATGACAGTTTATTAAAATGGTAAGAAGTTTGGACTACTATCTTTTATAATATTGCCTTTACTAATTCTTCCTGACTTAAGCTTTTATAAATTCTAATCATCCCATTCCTTGATATTTATGTTCACATAAAAAATTATGCAAACATTTTCATAGATTTGTTTGCAATAGCCTCAAAGTGGAAACATCCCAAATATCAATTAAGAAATAAATACATAAGCAAATTCAGGTATATCCATAAAATGAGATACTACTTAGGAATAAAAAGGAATACATGATTAATCTACCAAAAACAAGACAAAAACACAGGCAAAATGAGTACATAATGTAAGAGTCTTCTTATATACAGTTCTATAAAATGCAAACTAATATATAATGACAGAAAGAAACTCAGTGGTTGTGGGGATCAGAGGTTGGAGTGGTCTGTATGGATTATGTGGACATATTCATTAATTTGATTGCAATGTTCATATCAAGCATTGATGAATATATCAACATTCATCAAATTGTACAGTTTAAATGTGTACAGATAATTGTCCATCAATTAAACATCAATAAAATATTAAAATGAGTCATTAGTCAATGTGTCAGATAGTACTGAATGGAAGTAATTATACATGAGGTAATAAGAGGAATTATGAAGAAGAATGATCATATTAATTAAAAATGACTATATAAATGGCAGCTATAGTAAATGATAATACAAAATGTCAATTATTATCATACTATATATGCTTATTTTGCTACAAATTATACTTTTCTTGTTTTTTCTTGCTTAATATCCAGCTAAGGGGGAATTGTTAAACTTTTTAATGCAGATTCATAATTCTGTCAACAGTAACAAATGGGGTGTCGATAAAAGCTGTTTGGGATTTTACAACCACGATCCCTACTCATCTGTCCTTCATTACTTAAATAAAGAAAACAATATAAATACACTAGATGAACACTCATACCTTAGCTTTATTATTAGTAAAACATTTAAATCAACTTAACTATCATTGATATGGCCTTAAAAGCTGCTCATAAGATATTTAAGAAGTTGTTCTAAATATAAAAACTTAAGTTCACTTGCAGTCAATAGGCAGTCTACACTGAAAAGTTTCAAATGGCCTCAGGAAAGACATATTGAAAGAATAGTGAAATATGGTTATAGGTAAAAAGAGTAAATTTTGCCTTTTCCTATATGTGTTATTCATTAAAGACTTCCTTTTCAATTCATAGCTATATATTCCTGGATATTTTGACTGTACTTGCTTGATTAAAAACACACACACAAAACTTAATGAAACATTGTAAAAGGAGTCAAAAGACAGCATGTAATGAGAATGTAATTATTCTCTGGTGCGATTTATTCCATGTATCCTTAGAACAGTGTTTTTCTTAATGTCTTTTTTCTGATGTATTGCTGATTTAAAAAATACACTTTCTTGAATAGCAGATTGTTTTTTTATAACTACAGATACAAAAAGGAAACCTTTTTGCTGACTCTAACTATACAGTTCTAACCACGGTCTGACAAGGGGGAAAATAGTGGAAATGTTAAATGGAAGATGATATGTGAGGATGTGGATAAGGTATTTCAAAAACAAAAGAGTACTATAAAACTGTAACAGAAATATAGATTGTTAATCACTGTTTATTCCACCAGGAGCAATACACTTAAAATAATGTAATAGTAACCACAACTTACTTTAAAGAACAGTAAAAAACCTAAGAGACCAAGGAAAAATTATGTTAAATTTCAAAAAGTAAATTCTAGGTTGGATAGAAAACAATTCTCTTATTGTGAGTTGCAGAAATAATAAAATATTTACACTCTTTTTTCTTCTCATGAAAGAATAATCAATAGAATGAAATGAGAGCATTTTCTCCTGTCTCCATCTTAGATGTAGTTCTTTTTCTCATGCCACTTTTTGTTCATCAAGTAGTTTGTTGTAGCCAGCAATCATTTTGCCCAAAAATAAGTTCATCAGAAGCAATTCTATTTAGTTTAACTCAACACACATACACATGAGTTTTTATTTTGTGTATTGTACCACCAAGTTAATTGTTGAGGTACTATTTGAAACATTAGAAATTAGAAACTCATTAGTTATAATGATATTTTTGAATTTTTAAAATTTTTGGTTTAATATTTACTATTATGAATTAGAGGAATAGAGTATTTTCCTAAGACAAACATATAAATATTTGTAGATGACTTGTGCCCTTTCCATTTTTCTTCCTTTGTAGTTTTAAGTTGGTTTTCCAAAGATTTTATCTGCAGTAAAATATTATTCATTACTTGTGAAAACTTTGTTAAAATGAAGATCTGTCTGCTATTATTACTGTAATGCCAAAACTTTGTGAGGCAAAATGCCTCCTACATACTTGATAATATATTAGTGAAGTCAGCTATAAAATAATAATTGTGTAAAAATAAATTGTAATAAACTACTCATAAAATTTCCAAGAAAAATCAATTTAGAGAAAGCAAAAGTTATAAGCACTTAACCCCTATATGCTATTTAAAATTTGTTCAAACCGCATTCAAATATCTAGATTACTTAGGGGAAATGACTCACATCACTTTTTACATCTATTTACTATATGTAGAAAAACAAATCCCACACACTTATATTGACTGTGATGATAGACAATGTTTGTGTAGTATTGAGAATGACAGCTGTGATGAATCAAGGACATCTGTGTAAGCCAAGTTCAAAAGGAATTGACTTGATAAAGAACAATTTTACCACAGGCCACAAAGTGTACTAGTTCATTGGCTGCAAGCTCTTTAGAACTGCCTGTGTTCATCTAGAATTAGACAGGAGGGACAGTTGTGGGTGGTAGGAGGGAAGTCATCACACTTAGAGCTCCAAAGGATATTAACACTCTTTCTGCAGAGCTCACCGTCTTTCAGACATGCTTTTCCATAATTTGCTTAGTCAGAAAATACCTGGAATGCGCTAAACAACTACAGTTGGACTCTAGTTGTCAGTGAATATAAAAGTTTGATCATTTCTTAGTGCACAGTAGTGCATTGGGTGATGGTGGAGTTAAAGATGAAACAAATGCCTGATTACATGGTAATGGTGAAGAATATGATGCATTTTCACTGTGAGGTGCATCTGGGGAACAATTTGCCCACTCAGCCGTCAGATCTCTTTCAGAACGGGTTCTCAGTGTGGCCTTTCTTAAATTCACAAATTAATATATATCTTACTATTGTGCACATCTGCAACTCCTCATACTCTATTTAGAATTTCCTTATCACCTTAGTGATCTGTCTGCATTTTCTACTAGGGAGTATGCCTCATGAAGGCAGGTCATATGTTTATTTTGTTCAATAGTGTGACCCAGAGGAATTTTTTAGATATATATTAGATGCTCAGTATATGTTTGCTAAATGGATGTATGAATAAATTTATTTCATGAGTTAAAAACTAGAAGGATCACTATTATACATACTATATAAATATACCTATGAGATAATCTATAGTCATATTTCATAAATATGAGTGGTAGAGTAATTTGTCAAAAAGCACACAATCAGGAATCACAATTTTACATTCATACAAGAACAGTGAATTAAAGTTGTGCAGTCCAGGAAATTTTACTCATGAAATTATGGTGAGAATTTATTGAGAAAATAGATGCAAAAACGTGTTGAGATTTTTGGCAGATATTTCATATACTTAGTAATAGGTAATAGTAATACCAAATGTGGCAGCATAAGTTTAACTTGCCCTTCCATATATGTGAACATGCTAGATTTCCATCACACTTATATATGGGAAGACTTTTCACTTTCTCCCTGTACATCTCAGGATGACCATTGTTGGCAATGAAATGTAGAAAGACTATATGAGTTATTTTGTGACAGAAGCTTTAAATGCAGATTTCTCTATTCTTCTGCTCTAATATATAGAAACATTCAAGATAGAAACTTTTGTCATTTATCTAGTGAATTAACTGACATTGAGCAGAAATGAATGAAGTAAGAAAAGGAAATAAACTTCTGTCCTTATAAGCTTGTATGGTTTCTAGAGCAAACTAATGTAACCCAATCTGACAGATTTAGTAACCCTCTTACTGAATTAGAGGCATTCAAATTTTGGTGGTTAGATTACATAATGAAAATAATAATTACTACTATTGAGTCTCAAAATATGGTCCAGAAACTTACAGCAGAGAAATAATCTTGAAAGTCAAGAAATTAATTTATGAAAGCAGGCATTTTTTTGAACAATGAAAAGGCCATTAATGTTTCAAAAAAAAAAATGAAGACTTAATCATAGAATACAGTTTCTACGACAAACAATGACTGAGAAAGAAACTAGATAAAGGACAGGGTTAGCAGAGGAAGGGAGAAGCCTAGAAGTGAAGAGAAGGTTCAGATGCTAACAAGTGCCTGACCAGATCATAGAAACATCCTTCTACCCCAAATAAATGCAGAGATCTGAGACTGTAGAAGATGTGCTTTAGGCATTGGACATGAAGTTGGAATTCATCTCACAGACTTCAAAGACAAATCTCCAGTACTAGTGTGTCCTGGGTCATGGCAGGCTGGTGTATGGTGAACTATTACTGCAGGCTGAGACAAACTCTGCCTCTAGTCTAGATGGCAGGCGACAGCAGCAGATGTCTCCAGGTAAGAAAAATAGAATAACCATCAGGTTCCCAACCTACCGAATCCGGAGAAATAACAAATTATTATTTTTAAGCCACTGTTTTATGCTATTTTTTTATTATTCAATTCATTGGTTTCCAGTTGTTGAAAATAGGAAATCTTAGCTCAAATACTACTCAGAATTAAATAAGTATGAAATATTAGACAAGATAATTTCATGAGGTAATTTTCAATTACCTCATGAAAATAGAAGTAATAATGCTTGTCTTCATACATATTAAATAAAATTACGTAATAATACAGTATACAAATGGATCATATATTATCTTCTTTTAATATATATGTAAATGTCTTCAAAATATTAGTTTACCACCATAAATTCCTATGTGATCAAAGCTCTAAACTGATACTTATTATGATAAAATAAAACTGTAATTTTCCCCCTATTTGGAAAGTAATATAAAATTTCCAGTATACCCTATGTGTTGAAGAAAAAAAATCAAATGCAATTTTATTCTAATAAACTGGCTATTTATTTGAATTGGGGGATAAATGAAATAACCTTAGATGGTATTAATCTTTATTGCAAATGCACAAAGGAAAGTGTTAAAATATTGGTTAAATTTCTTCAAAATGGGTAACTAGTTGGGATAATAATTCAAATCATACATATTCTCTTAAAAATATTTTATTAACACCTCAGTTAAAAAATCATGTTTTGTTTGAACTCACATATTCATCTTTTTTTGCTGAGATGTCTTCCAAGTTAGCTTGAAGCCTTGTCATATATTCAGATCATACTAAGTGGTTGTCATCCTTGTCTGTATAGTTAAATCACCTGGGAAGCTTTAAAAATTACAGATGCCCAGATCTCACCCCTAGAGATGCTGAGTTAATTGAACTGGGTTGCTTCTAGTACACCAGGGTTTTTAGAGCTCTGAAGTGATGCAAAGGACAGCCAAGAAAGAGAACTACTGGTCTAAATTATTATTTTGTGAAAATACTAAGTATATTCAAGATATTTAAAAGCTTAAATTACTATATTTTATCACCATAATTTCCACATAGCTACATCAATATTTTCAAACAATTATCCAACAGCCTTTAAGTCTTTACATTTTGCAGTGAGATAGATATATTTAACATACCTTCTCCCTGATCAAAGAGTATAACTATCATTTAAAACGAAACAGTTGGTAATGTCCCTTTGCTCAACTCAAAATGTAATTTATGTTGTACTTGTTTGCTCTTGACTAAAACACAAATAACTAACTAAGTTGAAATTGTTATGACTATACTTATATGTGCATTAAAACCACTTCTTGTGGACTGTGGAATTCTATAGTGTTTGGTGAGGCATTTCCCAATGGGAGGCTATCCAGTAGTTCATCACTATTAGGTGCTTCTGTTAAAGTAAGTGTAACATCCACTCATTAAATAACGCTTCCTATGAAAGAACTACAAAGAGCACCCAAATTAGCGTTCTTCTAAGGTTTTGTTTTAATGATGGCAATTATCACTGGTGGTAATGTGACTGCTTCCTGGGAGCTAAAGTAAACATTCTTACTTTGAAGAACTTTAAGAAGGAGCATAATGATTCATATTAATGAAATAGCCTTATAATCTTGTCAGATGAACTGTAACACCTTGTGGGACTATTAGAAGCTGTGTTAACTTGGTTCTCTTCCTATTTACTTAATGAGTTTTAATTTATGGCATGCAAATTTCTCACAATGAGTTAGACTGAGGTCAACTCTGAATATTCTCTGATCCAATACAAGCCTCATGAGAACCAGACCTCTAAAACTGCTCTACGGAATACTC
Organism: Corynorhinus townsendii; assembly: GCA_026230045.1. NCBI lineage: Eukaryota > Metazoa > Chordata > Mammalia > Chiroptera > Vespertilionidae > Corynorhinus > Corynorhinus townsendii. Next base: position 73,285,645 of record JAPDVU010000003.1, on the reverse strand, counting down.
CCTAGATTCTTATACACAGATACACACACGCACTCAAAAGCACACATACTACAGAGAAAGAGAAGCAACTGTAGCAGGAGAAGAACAATAAAATAAAATACAAAATAAAATAAAGATCCTGCAAAACAAACCTCCTTACAAACAATAAAATCAGACAAAAATAGAAAAATCCCGTACAAAAAAAGGTTAACAAAGAATTATTCTTTATAAGACATAACTGAAAATAAACTCAGGCATGCATCCAAATGGTTGCTAAGGATAATGTTTATCATCTCTTTTAACCACAGTAGGTGGGACAGAAATGAGAAGGAGGAGAATTTCTTCCTAATAGTCAAACCTTTTCATGGGTTTTTGATTGAGGTCTGGGTGACAAGGTTGTGTTCCTCTAGGAGAGTTTAAACATAGATTGTCATCTGCTTGGTCTGGTATGTTTTGATTTAATCTTTTAAAACATATCTTTCTTTCAAGGGTCAATGAACAGCATTTTACATTTCTAGAAACAAACAACGAGAAAACACAGACCAAATGAAACTTGATTTCATAGAACTTTACTCAAATCAATTTCAAATATCAAAATAGTAACTACTGTTTATTATTTTTGTAACATTACTTGTTCATTTGACCAGTTGTAAAATGTGTGCTCAAAGTTTTCAAGCAAGGTCGTTTTTGGTAGTATTAATAAAAATGAATCACCTTTCATAGATATAAGATATATTTATTAATATACTCAAAATATGTATTGAATGACTATTCTATTCCAGGTACTTTAGAAAATTCTATGAAAATAATAATGAACAATACAGATGCATGTCCTTGTGAATCTTGTAGTCTTCTGATCTCTGAGTAGATTTATTTTCCAAAATTTCTGAGGATTGAATTATTTTTAACCCTGAAAAATTTCACACAATTAATATAACTAATAGCTATAACTTAAAATAAAAACTTTATCACATTTTGTTTAAATTCATAAATAAAATGGAATTACTAGTAAAATAAATTATAATATAATAATTGCATTTTACCATTTACAACCGTAAGAGCTGATTAAAAAATAATCTCAGTATGGTTCCCTATTTATAATAAACTTAGTAAGTTTAATATACTTACCCATATACTATACTACATATTATAACTGCCAAAAAATCAGGATTCAACACTGCCATTTTGAAGTTAAAATAATAAGTGTCAGTCTTCTGCTGTCAAATAAGTTGAAATTGAAGAAAATAAGATCATTACATAGTTATGCTGATTTTTTGATTTGCCTGCTTTTCCTTAGTTTAAAATATAATATTAAGAACTAATCATGCTTATATTATTACTAGAGGCCTGGTGCACGAAATTCGTGCATGGGGGGTAGGGAGGGGTGTGTGTTTTTCAGCCCAGCCTGCACCCTGTCCAATCTGGGACCCCTTGAAGGACATCCTACTGCCGGTTTACAGGGATCAGGCCTAAACTGGTAGTCGGACATCCCTCTCACAATCTGGGACTGCTGGCTCCAGCTGCTCACCTGACTACCTGCCTGCCTGATTGCCCCTAACCACTCTGCCTGCTGGCCTGCTTGCCCCCAAATGCCCCCCCGCCAACCTGATCACCCCCAACTACCCCCCTGCTGGCCTGCTCACTCCAAAGTGCCCCCCCCACTGTCCTGATCACCTCCAACTGACCCCCATTGATGGCCTGCTCACCCCCAACTGGCCCCCTGCTGGTCTGCTTACCCCAATGGCCCCTGCCCATCCCATCCTGGCCTGATCATCCCCCGGAGACCCAAGGTCTCAGCCCCTCCTTTTTTTCTTTTTCTTTTTTTTTTTTCAGCTCCTCCTTGAGTGGAGGCCAGGGCCAGCTGGAAGTAAGTATCTAGGATTTATTTACCTTTTATAATTGAAACTTTGTAGCCTTGAGCAGAGGCCAGGGCTAGCCAGGGCGGGCAGAAAGCTTGGTTTCCTCCATCGCTGGGGCAACCCAAGACTCCTGCTTGCTCCAGCTCCGTAGCTGGCCACCATCTTTGTTGTGTTAATTTGCATACTCACTCCTGATTGGCTGGTGGACTTGGCTTGTGGGTGTAGTGGAGTGATGGTTAATTTGCATGTTTCTCTTTTATTAGTGTAGATGTGCTTACCACATAGCCTTATTATATTTTTGATAGTTTTTTTTTCCCCTCTAAGTAATTATTAGAATTAAATGTAGATATTTGTTGGTGGCCCTGTTTTGTAGCATCAAACTGGAAGTACAACTCTGAGCGAGTGAGGAAACCCTATTGAGAGCATGGGGCAAGGTACCGGTCTCCCACTGCAGGAGCACAGGTATCAATTCTCAGTTCATATCTAAGTTGACTTAGCACAGTGGTCAGCAAACTCATTAGTCAACAGAGTGGCAAACCGTGGCTTGTGAGCCGCATGTGGCTCACGAGCCGCAGTTTGCCAACCACTGACTTAGCATATTCATTTCACACACTGTATCACTCCATTCCTTCTACAACCATTTCATTCCCCGCACTGAGGTAACATTCTTCTTTGGCTTTGCTGCTGTGACACTGACAGCTGCTTCTCACTCTCCTTTGCTTATGCCTCCTCATTTTATGGGCCTCAAATCTCTCATGTGTCTCAGGACTCAGACTTCAAACATTTCCTCCGCTCTTTCTGCACTCACTTCCCAAGTTATCTCATGCCGCCCGATGCCTGTAAATGTCACTGGAACTTTTGATGGCTCTGTTATAGTCACTTTATTCCCAGTTCTGCTTCAGTGTCTGGCACATCATAAGTCTTTATTAAATACTTGTAGAGTAAAAGTAGAGATGAATGAGACTGAAAATACTGGATACTTTTATTCAAGAAGCTGTTGAGACTGTTAGTGGCAGAGCCAGTGCCAGTCATTTGCCCTCTAATCTTGTCATGAGTGCACATTAGGAAGTCATTCTTTTCATTCCAAATTTATTTTTAAAATACATTCTTTTTCTTTTCAGTATGGCACTTGTCAAGTGATTGATGCCCTTAAGCCTAACTATCAGTCATGAAACATTCCATTTGTAGTCCATATAGCATTTGGAAGTATTAAATATCTTTTTAATTTGGGAATGGACTGAATGACTTGCAATGTCATTCGATATTTGGCAATTTTGAGTTTATATGAAATGAAGTAAGTAGAGAGACAAATAGGTGACAAACAATATAATATTCCTTGTATACATTTGTAAACACAAAGTAAAGCTTTAATCTTTATTTTAGCCTAAGACATAACTAATATCAAGTTAGTAACTGACATAGAGTTGAGACACATATTAAAATCTCTCTAAGGCTCAATTTCCTCACTGACAAGACAGGGAGGAAAAAGCAATAGTAGCTTTCACAATGAGTTGTGATAATTAAATATACTGTTGCAAAATAGTATAGAATGATATCTGATATGTTAAAGCTCTTAAAATGTATACCATTATGACTTGTTTATAATGCCATCAGTTAATTCAAGTTGCCATTAAGTTAAAATAAATCTATCAAGTACATTTATGACATCAAAATGCATTAATGCTGAAATACATCTAGACTTATAACTAAATCACAGAGTAGCTAGACCAGTGCTAAGGTGTATGTTTCCTGATGCTGTTTCAGTTTGCATTCCTTTATTAGCAAGTATGTAGTTTTTATTTAACTTTTTTTCTTGAATCATAAAATCACTATTTGCCTTCAGAATACAGTATTTCTGGATTGATTCGTATTTCATAGAACTGTCTGTGTAAGGAAAAAATAATAATATACATTAAGTATAATTATTTCAACTTCTATCCAAATCGGTCAGGTTTTAGACTGCCTCCTGTGGCTATTACTGCAACATGTTCCTGCAAATGTCAAAACATACAGTTTCCTTATTCATAAATCCATTTTCAGTTTTAACACTAAAAACGTTTGTGTATATTCAGAAGAATATTTGTCTTTGACCTTCAATTCACTTCCCTGCCATTTTTCAAGTTTATCCTGATTGATCTAATTAATTCTCTGTGAACCTTTTTTATGCCTGTAGCATTTTCTGTGTTTGTCATAACTGTTTTAAGTTAAATTAAAATGGAGGCTAAGTACATCAAATACCAAAAATCCTGAGACAATATAGGATGACCTTTAGAGAAGTACTTTTGTTAGAAAATATACTTTGTTTGTTAATGCATATTTACTTAGAAAAGCTTTTGTTCATGCTCCAGAGTTGCTTGAATAGAATTTATACAGTAACAAGTCACCTTCAAAAAAATATGCCAGATGGTGAAGGAACTGAGAGATAGGAGCACCAGTTAGGTTAATGAAAAATGCATTAATGATGCTAATACATTTGTTTGAATTCTTAGGGTAGATAAGAAGAAAACTTAACATTGAAAGCGTATTTTTCCTTTATTATCCACTGAGCCAAGTATTGTATCTCTTCCAATGTCAAGAAAGAAAGTAGACTAGTGTTTCTTATAAATGTAATTTCATGAACTCCATCTTAGATTGTAAACCATTTATTGTTTGCATTGAAAATTATATATCATAAGATAAAATATATAGACAGAACTAGTGAACATAGCTATAAAGTAACCAGAGGCCCAGTGCATGAATTTGTGCACAAGAGGAGTCCTGAGAGGGCCAGGGCCTGGATATGACCAGCCTGCAGGACGGGCCGTGGGACGCGCTTGCCAGCCGGGGGTCCAGATCCATCCCACTGACATTTGTGCCAATTGTCTGGAGCCACCTGGCAGCCATTTTTATATTGTTTCTTCCTTGTGGAGCATCTAGGGAGGGGAAGCAGCTGCTGTTCCTGAGGCTGACTTCCAGGAGGCCAGCAGCACTGTTGGGATTGTGCCGGCAGTGCTGGTCTGTCAGTGCCTGGCCTGTTCTCTGGAGACTGGATTTGCAGGCCTACTGAGGGAGTGAATACCTGCCAGGACGGTCTCAGCTGAGCAGTGCTCCCGCTGTGGGAGTGCACTGACCACCAGGGGGCAGACACTCAATGCAGGATCTGCCCCCTGGTGGTCAGTGCACGTCATAGCAACTGGTCATTCTGGTCTTTCTGGTCATTCTGGTCGTCAGGTTGCTTAGGCTTATATATATATAGATGTGTTTAGGTATTATCTACTTATTTTTTAATATCAGGATTTTACTCTAGTTGCTGGAAATTTTACTTGGTCTGTACTACAGGAAACATAATAACTTGTTTAATTAAGATATGTTTTCTATCTACTTAATTCAGTTCTATGATACATCTCCACAAGTAAGGAGCCATATATTAGTAGACATTTTAATTAAAATGAAGTGGAAATTAGAAACTTAGCAAAATTGCAAACAGCTTGCATTAGCCACTCCCTTCAAAGCAAGAATAATTTAAAAATCCCTGAGATTTCTAAGGTATTGACCATAATGTTTGCAATGTCTACATTTTAATGAAATATTTTTCCCTTTCACCCAAGTGCTCCCAAAACAACATCATATTTTAAGTCCAAAATACATCTTATTTTAACGACTGAAAATTCTTTTGACTTTTTAAAATATTTAGTCAATAACTCCAGGCACAATGACATAATGCAAACACATTTATATATTCAAAGCTGTCAATAATTTTCCTACATAATTTTGTGTGAAAATTTAGTTTTGCATTTTTTAATATTAAAAGTAGGTTTAACCCTACCTGGTTTGGCTCAGTGGAAAGGGCATTGGCCTTCAAACTGAAGAGACACTGGTTCAGTTCTGGACAAGACCATGTACCTCAGTTATAGGCTTGATCCCCGGTCCTGGTCCAAGAGCATGTGGGAGGCAACCAATCGATGTGCCTCTCTCACATTGATGTTTCTCTCTGTGTATCTCTGCCCCTCCCTTCCACCCTCTCTAAAAATCAATGGGAAAATATACTTGGGTGAAGATTAACAAAAAACAAAAACAAAAAAATAGTTTTAGTGTGTTATGTCATGAAATTCATTTTCATGTCACCAATATATAACTAGAACTGAATGATTAAAGTAGTATTTCCTAGGCATTAAACAACTCTGTTATAAATTTCTCCACTAGTATTGATACATTAACTGAATCAAAGTATTCAATTTACTAACTTCCCGTGCAAAGTGGTAGTCCCAACTTCTAGAAACCAGTCTTCTACCAAATGTGGAAATGTAGCCAGCCTGTTAAAATAAGCAATCCCTATTATATCACAAGTATCAACAGGAAATAAAAATGACATGACCTAACTCAAGATTTTTAATGTAATAAAAATCTGTTGAATTGGAGTGGCATGGGAGAGAGAGAATTAGAAAATGTAAGGAAAAACCTTGAGGAAGTGAAAAGCAGAACAGAGATAGCTCAAGGGAGGTTTATTTTTCTCTCTGTTTTCACTTATAAATTGTTAAGATCCTCTAAGTTATGTAATTAATATATCCCTCTCTTTCTTACAAAGCGAAGAAGCATGATTTTATTTAATCATAATTAGTTTAAAGAAGAATTGCAAAATGAGCTTTTCCATATGAGACAATGTTATCTGGATAATTAAAGCTTGTATTATTAATTTTTAAATAAGCAAAGAAAGCAATGACATGAGCTATTGGGACCTATATTTTAATATATTGGTGCTTTCACAGATACAGTTTGTACTTCTACTTCTCGAATACCCAAGGAGGTGGAAATGTCATGTTTATATGGGAAATGGCAGACAATTACTTTAAGAAATTGACAAATATGATAAATGAAGAATTAGAGAATCTTATTTTCAAGCTCCTAATGTTTTCTGGAAGAGAGAAGCCTAAGGTAAAATGCAGTGTTAGTTTTTCGCCTCATTTCACTGATACAGTGGTAATTCACAAAATCGCTTCCATGAACTGTGAAAGTACAACCAGGTGTATGAATTGAGGGCATTCAAGCATTCAGATTTTGCTTCAAGCTGCATTTTTTTCTTCATGTCAGAAAACCTTTGAGACATAAGTGGTTAAATGAAGAATAATCAGAAGGAAGATAAGATTGAATAAGCATAATTGAAGTACAGAGTGATGCCTCAACACTTTCTGTTAATGAATATTTATATTCTTTACTGCTTGTGCAAACATTTCTGTGTATATTTGGTTAGCTCTAGTACATCAAATAAATTTGAAAAGCTATAGTACATCAAATAAATTATAAGATATTTAATTTCAATACCTAACTTCCATTATAAATATATCTTTGTTTAAATTATTTTAAAAATTTTACATATTATAATATTTTACTTTAGATCCAGACAGTTCTATAATGTTAGTTATTTTTTTATTTCTTTATAATGTTGAGTAACTCATCAATTTAATAAGAAATATTAATTATTAATATATTGTTTTTCTAAAGTTATAAGTTTACAGTTATTCCTCAGATAAGCACAAACTATTAATTTATTTTTAAAAGAAAGGAAAAAAGAAAACAAAAAATTAAGACAGCATTATTTGAAATTAAGACAGCATTTTGAGAGTATGAAGTGAAGTAATAGTTTTCATATTTTGTTAATGTATATAATAATCCTCAAAATTTCCTAAAAAAAACCCCACACATTTTCTACCTTCCTTCTCTGTTCTCTTTTTACACTATTACTAATATTCTTACTTTATAAATTTTTTATTCCTTCAAACTTAGTCATGAAAATATATTTACAAATATATGTAACATTAACATACTTTGAATTTCATTGTATATTGAAAGCATTCTCTGTGTGTATTAGTATACTTATTAGACATTTATTTTTAACTAGTGGCCTGGTACACAAAATTCGTGCACAATAAAAGGGAATTAATTAGAAAAAATATTTTAATATTGTTATTTGCCCTTTCTCTATAATAAAAGTGTCAGAGATGAAAGAAAATTAGTAAAATGTATATAAAATCTCCCTCCTGTCAGAGTCTGGGGTGCGCCGCAGGACCTAGAGTCAAGTCCCTGCGCACCACCTGCTCGCACTTTGAAAACGCAGGAGACCCAGACCCAGCTGGCTCCACCCCTCTCAAGCCCCTCTGGGCAGGGGGCGCAGCCTCAGGTCCTCTGGCCTGGCGCTGGGGAGGAGGGTGCGGCCTGAGGTCCCCTGTCAAGCCCTGCTGGGCAGAGGATGCGGCCTGAGGACCCCATCAAGCCCAGCGCCCTCCCCCACAGCATCATGTCAGCACTGAACCGGGAACACACACAGACAGTGTCACATCCCTAGCTGGGGATGCAGGCAGGCAGCTTCACCTCAGCACTGGGCAGGACACACACAGGCAGCATGACATTAGCGCTGGGGGTGGAAGTTCCTGCCCCCATCCCTGCCCACAGTCTGGTCATGACTGGGAGACACCATAACTGACAAATTAGCATATTACCTCTTTATATGTATAGACCTTTTATGATTAGATTTTCTAGATATTTACCCGTTTACTTTTTTTTCTTAAAGTTCTTGATTAATCTCTGTAGGTTACTTTTTCTAATTCATTCTGTGAGTTTTTAATTTTGTTCCTGCTATAATACAGTCATACCTCTATCCCTAAGTAAATTTGAATGCTTATTTATTTTCCTTATAAGTGAAATGGTTCATTTTTATTTTTTAGGGAAATACTTTTAGTATTGACATATTTGTGCCCATTTTCTGATATTTCATATTCCACAGGAAAAAAAATTAACTTGCTTGTTTGGTTGTATTTTAACTTTTTCTTGGAAATTTCAAGCAGATTCTAAGGAACTGGAACAGCCAAGTAAATTTCTAAGAACAAAGTTTGAGATCACATTCTACTATATATTGACTTCCTATAAAGATGAAGTGTTTTTATACAAAGAAAAAATATATAACCAAAAAAATCAACATATAAAAACAAAACAAAAATTTAAAAATGATGAATAATTTTAGAAGGCATTAACCTTTTTATAGACCCCAACATATATGATTAATAGAATTCAAAGAAATACAAGACAAGCTTAAAATATAATAATCAGCCCTAGCTGGTTTGGCTCAGTGGATAGAGCATTGGCCTGTGGACTGAAAGGTTCCCCTGTTTGATTCCAGTCAGGGGCACATCCCTGGGTTGCGGGCTCAATTCCCAGTATGGGATGTGCAGGAGGCAGCCAATCAATGATTCTCTCTCATCATTGCTCTTTCTGTCTCTCTTTCCCTTTCCCTTTGTCTCTGAAAGCAATAAAAATATATCTAAAAAATAAATAATAATAATAATCAAGCTAAATAAAAATATATAGTAAATGAAATAAAAGTAAGCAAGTGATATTCTAGAACTGAAAAATAAATTAGCACAGTTTAAAAATTAATGGATAGGTTTAATAAAAAATTAGACAGTTGATATAAATATTAGTAAGATGAATCAAAAGAAAATACTTATCAAGAACTTTATAGAGATAAAAGAAAGGACATATAAGTGTTGTAGTGAAAAGTTCTAAAATAATGTCTCACCAGAGCCCTAGAATATAACGTCAGATTGAATCAATAGCATTAACCTGAAAAATTATGACTGAGAATGTACCAAAATTGTTAAAAGACATAAATCTCATAATTAATATTCAACTATATATGAAAAACAAATCCAGCAATAAATTAGCAAATAGTGTAATATATCACAACCAATTTTGAGCATATGTTTATTGAATATCCTATATAATAAAGAGCTAATATGTTATTAGACTGAACAGCAGAATGACCTTCTGGATGACCATCTGGACGACTTTCTGGACAAAGCCAGGGTTCCGAGGTCAAAGGCAGCCGGGGCAGTGAAAGCCGAGCCTCTTGCAAGAATTTTGTGCATTGGGCCTCTAGTTCACAAATAAATCCATATAATAACATCAATAAATAACATATTAAATTAAATTATCTTGATGCAGAAAATAGTGTGTAATTCAACATCTATTCATTGCAAAAAGTATAATTAAAATCAGGGAATGCTGATTAAGTGTATCCAAAGCAAAACAAAACAAAATGCAACACTGTACAGCAAACATACTAAATAGGAATGTTTTCAAAACTTCCACCTGAAGACAGGGTAAAAGACAGGAAGTTAATCAACATTTTCTTCTGTTTTATCCTAGTGATTCTATCCAGTACCATAAAGTAAGCAAAATGAATATATTTATTTCTCTATCTGCCTATCTATCAATATATAAACATTTTCTTCTATGTAATCATGGAGATACTATCTAGCTAATAAAATAAATATAACAAGCAAATATATCTCTATCTATCTATATATCTATCTACCTTATAAAGTTTTAATAAGTAGAAATAAAATCACTATTAATTGCAGGACACATAACTTAGACACATAAAAAATCCAAAAGTATCTATAGATAAATGATTAAAAAAACACACAAGTGAAGCTAGCAAGGCAGTTGGATACAAAGTCAGTGCATATAAATATACATATAAATGTATAAAAAGACAAAATGAAATTTAAACAAAATGTACAAAATTAAATCTATAAAAATTAAATCTGAGGTTTTAAAAATATATGCAGCATTACACACATAATTATTGAGTATAAATTAAGGAAGGCTCTTTAAACAAATGAATTTGCTGTGTACACTGATTGGAAAAGTTGGCTTTTTAACTTCTCCCCAAGTTAACCTCATAATTTATACAAATCACAAATGTAACTTTTTGATGGAAATTGAATTGGGAATTTTAAAAGCTATGTAGCCAGGCCAGTGTAGGTCAGTGGTTGAGCACTGACCCATGAACTAGGAGGTCAGGGCACATGCCCAGATTATGGGCTCCATTCCAGGTCAGGGGCAAGCAGGAGGCAGCCAATTGACACTTCTCTCTCATCATTAATATTTCTATCTTTCCCTCTCCCTTCCTCTCTGAAATCAATAATACATAATAAATAAATAAATAAATAAATATTTAAAAATTCAAAGCACCAAGAATAGCTACTAGAATTTTGAAGAAAGGCAAGTTGAGAGAAAAATACCCAACCAACTATCCTATATAATAAAAGCGTAATATGCAAATCGACGGAATGGAGGAAAGACTGGTTGCTATGATGTGCACTGACCACCAGGGGAAAGACCCTCAATGTAGGAGTGAGCGGTCCCAGATTGCGAGAGGGTTCAGGCCAGACTGAGGGACCCCCCCACAAAGTGCACGAATCTTAAGCACCGAGCCTCTAATCTAGAATAATTAGGTATTATGGCATACACAAAGAGTAGACAAACAGGTTGAGGAATACAAGCTGCCAAGGCCTATATAAACACTTTATTTGACAGAGTGGGCAATCTAGTGAGAAAGGAAAGACTTCCAAGCATATGGTACAGTGTCTATACTTTAAAAAAAATTAAAAATGGAGAAGAAATATAAAATAAACAAATCCATCTCACACTGAACAAACAAATAAAAACCAAAACACCAATGCTGGGTAGGTAGTAAAATAAAACATAACAAGTAAAATAGTAAGGTTTTGAGAAAACAATAAGAAAATGTGTTTATGGTGTTAGGGTAGTAAAAATTACTTTAACCTAAATAAATAAAAACTACTAAAAATTAATTAATTGGATTGCACTCAATGTAAGAATCTCTATTAATAAAAATATCTCATTAGGAGAGTAAAAGACAAACCACATTGAGGAAACTGTTTTCAATATTTACTTCTAACAAATTAACTCCTAAATATTGAAAATAAGAGACTACCCAATAGTAAAATATGCATGAATTAAAATTTATGTAGAAAATGTAAAAATTGTCAGCATTAAAAAAGACCTCAAACTCATTAGATATCAAGTAAATGCAAATTAAAACAGTGAGATACCAACTGTGGCTTCAGTGGTTTCACAGATGGATATTTATTTCATGAACTCATCGTCATATATATTAAATAGGTACACCCTTTTATATGTATATTAAACTTTTTTTTTAAATTCCCATGCTCCAAGGGAAGACATTAATATGGGAATTTTGGACTGGAAACTCACAGTGTTTCCCTGGAAAGGATGGTCTCCTGGGCTCTTGTCTAGTGGAGTTGAAGAATGAAACCACGGAAGAAAGGTGGTATAGCAAATGTGGACATTTATTGAGAAACAAGCACAGACTCCCCCATGGGGAGGGGGAAAGAGTCCCACTGAGCCTCTTTTCCCTACAGGTTATAAAGGCTGCAGATCTTTGTACCTTGATATCCCCTCTGATTGGTCACTATTCCCCTTTGATTTGGTCACTATTGCAACTTCTGAGCTCAAAGATAGAACCTCACATGGGACACCTGAGGCTCTCCTCCCTCATTGTTCTCCTATTCTCTCTGGGCTTTCTTCCTCCTTCCTTTTATTCTGTAAATGTTACCTTTTGCTACTCAAGCTCCCTTGTCTTATGGAAATGTACCATTTTGCAACTCTGTAGCCCTGTGTTTTTTTCCATGGACCCCTTAATTTTTAAAATTTCCTAGACCTGCCTATTTCAACCCCCCAAATTCCTATTTTACCCAAAAAAACTCCTTTCAACATTAATTTGTACTATGATAACAAATAATCACCAGATTTTGACTTAATTTTTTAATTGATTGGTGACTAGCCTCAGTTTAATCAATGAGTGCTTTAAACCAATACTATATTTAAAGTCAACTTCTCAGTGATACTCCATACGTTTGAAAGTGAACCAATCAGGTAAAGCCTCACTACAGGAAAGACACTGCCAACCAATTAAAAGTCTCATTTGAAAAACCACATCTCCACAATTGGCATTAACCAATACTCTCATCTGAAAGAACACCAATCCTGAAATTTCTTGCTTCTCTCAAGCCTATATTTTTTTAGGTTCCTGCTTTGCACAGAGAGACAGTTGTCTACAAACATCTTTAAGTACATGACATTGTCTTTCTTTCCTATAGTGCCTCATTCTATAATACCCTTTCCATGACATAATTGATAATTTATGAAGTATACTTTAGATTTCTATACTTTTTGGTATGTATATTTTTATAAAAGTTTGTAAGACAAAGACTAGCCCCTTAAACTTCTGGGAACTGGCCAGGAATACTTGAAAAACTCAATGTAGGGAACACTTAGCTTAGTTAAAAAATACCAGAATCAGTTTCATTGAACTCATAATTTGGGTGGATGTACCTAACATCATATGTAGACATTGAATATCCTAAATAAATCCTTAAAGAATTATTTATTATTACTTTGTATTGGTATTCTATTTTTTATTATGTTGATATAAATTAAAAATACATAAAAATGGTTGGAAAATTCAAATTCTAGGCTTGCAAACACAAATTTTAGAAAGCATCTTCTTATAGCAGGGTCACTCTCCAAGGCAGAGACTTTTTAGGCAGTATTTACAACCCTGAAAAGAATTCCACTCAAATTCCATTTTGTGCTTTGATTTAGCCCATAGACCTAAATGCCTTGGAAAGTCATGACAGATAGTGTGTCACATTCTGAATACACTAGGTTCTAGTTACCTGAAGAACTTCTGGCAGAAATACCACTAAGAATTTGGATACATCTCTTCTAATTTGGAAAAGATTTAACAGCTGAAAATAAGGATGTGAGGGTTTATTTATCAGCATTTAGATAATAGCTTAATCCAGTGTATTGGTTCAGAACTCCCAGAAGAGAATTTAAAAAAATAGGAAAAGAATAAAATCAGAAAGAATAAAATCTACAGGAATACCTATATAAATAATGTAAATTAAATAAAATATTTTTCTTGGTTTAAGAAATAAGATGTGATTTATAAGAAAGATGTGTAAATATGCTGTTGTTGAAATTTTATCTCATTCAGTAGGACTTTTCTAGTTAAACCCATAATATAAAGAAAAACAGAAAAAATGCAATTCTACATAAACCAGGCTAACTTTATCTTGTAAAGCTAATGAACTGAATAATGGGTTGAATGGTCTCATCTGAATACAAACAAATGAAAACATAAAATAAATAATGTTAAATAATTCTAACTTGAATTTCAGTTCCACCACTTATTAATTGTGCATATATTAGTTAACAAGATTTATTTGTTTGTTTTACAAATTCTGACACTCTTCTTTTAACAGCAAAATGAGGTAGTAATATCTGCCTACCTTATATATTACTAGAGGCCCAATGGACAAAATTCATGCAAGGGCCTTGGCCCCAGCCCCCACCCGCCGCTGCCACAGCCAGGGACCTCTGCTGCCTCTGCCTCGGCCCTTGGCCACTGCGGCTTTGTTCAGAAGGAAGGACGTCCAGTCTAATTAGCATATTATGCTTTTACTATTATAGATTCTCAAGACAAAATGAAATACTCAACAAATTTTAGTTCCATTTGCTTCAAACTTACTACAAGATAAATTTATTTTTTTATCAATGAGAGAATACACACTTGAAAATAGATGGGCACTTATATTTAACCCCAATTCCTTCATATTGAGGTTGACAGACTTTTTCAGTATAAGCCAGATAATACTTTTGGCCTTGTATACCATATAAGAGAGTCACAAATAATTTCTGCCATGTTACACAATAGTAGTCATAGGAAATCCATAAAAGAATATGTAAGACTGTGTTGCAATAAACCTTAAAAAAATAAAGGCTGAAAGCAATATTTAGTTGCCAATGATTGTGTGATTATCCTTGGTGTAGGCAATAATATTTAGTAGTAGAGGCCCAGTGCATGAGGGGGAATCATTCAGCCCATCCTGTCCCATGTCACAGTCTGGGAGCCCTCAAGTGCGGGAGGTGACCCAGTGATCAGGGGAAGGTGACGCCCCCATCACACCTGTGCTGCTGCCACTGCCGGCAGTGCAAGCCTCAGCCAGCGCTGGTTACCCGAGCTTTGGGTGGCCCTGGGAGGCTGGGGGGTTGAGGGGACTGGGGGACTCCTGAGACAGGCATGGGGAGTGGCTGGGCCTGCCTGGGGGTGGCCCCACCTTGCTGCATGGCTGCCACCCCAGCAGGGCTGAAGCGACTGGGTGCTGCCACCTTATGGGTATGGGTGCCACTATCTTTGAGGGTGTGACAATCAATTAGCATATTCCCTCCTTATTGGCTGTGGGCACCACCATCTTTGCAATGGCATGAGGGGCAATTAGCATATTCCCTCTTTATTAGATAGGATTAGACACAACCTACATGATAAATACAAGAAAAACAATCGATATCACATGCTTATTATTTAAAAAAATATTGAGCCCTGGCTGGTTTGACTCAGTGGATAGAGCATCGGCTTTCGGACTCAAGGGTCCCAGGTTCGATTCCAGTCAAGGGAATGTACCTTGGTTGCGGGCACATCCCCAGTAGGGAGTGTGCAGGAGGCAGCTGATTGATGTTTCTAACTCTCTCTCCCTCTGCCTTCCTCTCTGTAAAAAAATCAATAAAAATATTTTAAAAAAGAAATATTGAAAGTTTAACAGTAAAAACTAATAAGGGAAAATTACCCAATATTTTAATTGGCAAGGTAATTGTGAATCAATATGTATATACATAGCCTTAATATTAATTTATTAGAAAAATGTGTGGATAGAAAAGACTTCTCTGTTTTCCTATTTCTTTTTTTATATGTGACAATGAGTTCTTTATTTCTTTTGAACACATGGATCCAAACCTATCTGCTGTCCCTTTAATTTTTTTATTTTATTTTTTATTGCAGTTGGAAGGATGAATGAAATTGTTTTTCTAATATCCTCCTCCACTTATTTATGATGTTTGTTATTGTGTCTGTACTTGTTGTGGCAATAGTTTTTTATTTGTAGTTGAACAATAATATTCAAAATTTGTTTAGTAAATTGGAATCTTTGAATTTACCATGGTAGCTGCATAGTTTGGGGATTTTACTATACATTCTTATGTAATATCTTAAGAAAAGTTCAATCTAATTTGATCAAAGAGACTTATTGAATTATAAATTAAACCAAACAAAAATGTACTTTTGCAAAGTAAACATTTTTTGTTTGTCTAAAGCCCCAAGTGTAAAAATTCCCTAATACAGAAAATCTTTTCTCTCTTCTTTTCACAGTATACTTTTTGTCTTCTGTGACATTTTTACCATGGCTTAATTCTTACGAGTCCCAACTTTGAAATTTAAGTTTGACATTCTCCCAGAGCTCTCCAGTTCATATATTCAACTTTCCATGGGTAATTTTATGTCTCTTCTTTATATCAAACTGATTATATGAAATATTAAAAAATCCAAATTAAAAAATGAATTCTTGTCATTTTTTTACAGCAAATAAGATTCCTCTTCCCTATTCCTACTCATTGCATTTCCACTCCAGAAGTTGCATTGACGTTAAACCATCACATCATTGTGGTATATACAGTATTGCCTGACTAATAGAACCCCAAGTTTTGCAGGCATTTTCAATCAACTGTAACTGTGTAACAAGGGTCTATTCATAAGGCATATACGTAGTGAACATTTTCAAACAGGGAATTCTATTTTGATTTCTTCTTTCTTCCTGTAAGACAGATATGATAACTTGAGGGCAGAAAATATTCACTGACCATGAAGTAAAAGGCCATACGAATAGCAAAAACATCAGCTCTAACATAATTAAATCTCTAAAGACTAGGCCGATGCTGGCAGCCATCTATCTCCAGACTTATGTGAAAAATTTTAAAAAGAAAAAAATCCCATGTCTCTTTAAGCCACGGTATGCAGGTTTTCCATTATGTACAGTGAAAGTATTATAACTGATTTAATCTTCTTTGATTTTTCAAGTCTTAAATTTGTGTCCCTGTTATGTTGTTGGTTTCCAAATTCTGCTTATTCTTTTCCCAGAAAAATTTGTCTATTACTACTCCCAAACACTGAACTTTGATTCACTTATTTAAATGAACCTTTAAATTATCCTGAGCAAATACATATAGAAGAAAAAACATTCCAAACTTCTATTATTAGAGTGACCATATGTCAGTTTACACCTGCTGTACTAGTATAATTATTAATAGCACACCTTTTCAACAGTGTTCAGATTTAACAGTACATTATAGGTTACCTTATCAATTGTCCATGTAAATCAGTTTAATTACTATTCTAAGTACCAGAATATGAAAAACCAGGCAAACTGTCAATTAGTGGGTTTGAAAGGACATAATGGCATTGATTGTTTGTTTCTCTCAATGTTAAGCTTTTAATCTCTAGACTGGATATTTCAGCATCCTGTATTATGCATATTAAGCTCGAATTAAATAATTTGGATACTACTGATTGAAAATAAAAGAGAGAGAAATAACACGTGGATATAGCCAACAGTGTTGGGGATTGCCTGAGGAAGGTGTGGTGGAGGGGGGCATAGGAGATTATAGGCATAAATGGTGATGAAAGAAGACTTAACTTGTGGTGGTGAACACACAGTAGAGTGTACAGATGATGTGTTGTAGAATTATGCACCTGAAACCTCTATAACTTTGTTAACCAGTGTCAACCTTATACATTCAATAAAAAGGAAAAAAATAAGATGTGAATAAATGGGGTAACATTCCACATTCTTAGTTGCATTAACATAATATTGTAAAGATATCTATTCTTCCCCAAGTTAAAATATAAGTTTAATGTATGCCAATAAAAATACAGCTAAACTTCAAAAAAGAAAGTTGTTTTGTTTTATGGGAAAGCAGGCATCATATGGAAAATCAGGATTCATATCACAGTGACTCACTTTCTAAACAGACCTCAGATCTCCCACAGAATCTCCCACTCCTACCACTGGCATCAGAGACAGGTGCAGTTCTTCACTTCTACTTGCACATCAGATATGCATGCCGCAGCAGAGACTTATTTCAGTCCTAGGACCACTCATTAAAAACTGAAGTTTACTTAAGGTTGGCTCAGCTGCTTTATGTGGCACAGAGAGTTAACATTTACATCCCTGCAGTCTAGAAAATCTTTCTGATCAAATCAGGTATGTCCAGTAAAAAGGTGATTGTGCCATTTGTCATAGCAAATGTAATTTATGAACAAACTTGACTTTTGCTTTCCTCCCCTTCCACAATGACCCATGTGAGTTCTCATACACAGAGGTTTAAGAAACTCCCAATCCAACCAATCAATGACCATTTTTTGTTTTAAAACATGTTCACTTCACTTCAGGTTCTATTCCACATAACTCTGTAATGTATCTTCCAAGGCTAAGCTAAATTTTTAATGATGTCTTTCTGAATATTGTCCTACCAGCAGTCGCCTCCATATACTGGTATTTGCTATCGTACTAATCATTGTATTGAATTTCTCTTTACATTTTGTTGCATGAACATTGCATTACATTTTTTACTTAATATCTAGAAATATCAGATTACTTAAAATAGAATTAATTTAGATTTTATGTTTCACTTCCAAAACCTTCATAATTCTCTGCAACAAGCTCAAACACCTCAACTGGACATTTGTGGTCATGCACAATAAATCACAGCTATTGTACCCTTTTTGTCTCTCCAAGTCCTAACACAAATCCTCCTTCAGGACAGGTCTCATAGTCCATTTTTATTTTTCATTATCAACCTTTACTCAAATGTTTTCCTCAACCATAGTATTTTCCTCTCTCTTTTTATTTTTTTGTTAATCCCCACCTGAGGATATTTTTCCATTGATTTTTTAGAGGGAGTGGAAGGGAGGGAGAAAGACAGAAAGAGGAACATCGCTGTGAGAGAGACATAATGATTGGTTGCCTCCTGCATGTACCCTGACCAGGGCCAGGGATGGAGCCGGCAACCAAGGTACATGCCCTTGACTGAAATCGAACCCAGGACCCTCCAGTCTATGGGCTCAACGATACTCTATCCACTGAGTCAAGCTGGCTAGGCTTCTTCTCTCTCTCTCTCTCTTTTTTTTTTTTAAATCTACATTTATTTATCTCATAATGGAAAAACTCCTTATCCAAATATGATTATATTGATTTTTATTCTTTGTCTTGAAATAGTAGTGAGTGTCTATGAAATATGTCTTTGCATGTCAGTATGTCCTACTTGAGTTAGTAAATATCTTTTTGACATTTTCTATATATTTTTTCCTAAATAGTTCCTGAAGACAAATCATGTATTTGCTTTTTATCGCATTTTTGCCACTTATCGCAGAACAATGCACATGTGTAAAATGTTAAATGAGTAGCTTTCCGTAAAAATTTATGAACAGGTATAATGTTGGCCAAATTTAATATGTGGGCTTACAGTGACTATCTTACTCTGTGTGCTAGCTTATACTTAAATACCATTCCAAAAAAAAAGTTTTTTTATTCCCTCCCCTTCCACCCCCCAGTTTTTGTTTATCTCTTCCTTCAGATTATAAACCGTTTAAAATGGAGGACACATGTTTTCTGTTTGTATCACAGGCACTAGCAAACCAAAATATAGACATGAATTCCCCATAAATATTTTATGATCTGTCTTTGATAACTTTCTTCCATATTATGTTCCCTGAGGAGTGAGAATCAGCTTCCTAATCCCACAGTTCCTACCTGAGAGAAAGGAGAGCTCATGCTGATTTTGATAACTGCCAGATCAAAAAGTTAATATGCCTTTCTCACTGCTGGAGACATTGTCTGTGACCAAAGGTGTCCCCATTTCCTATTGGTGTGCACACAGAATTCTCATTAAAACTGTGGAGGTTTTGCATGCACTTCAACAAAGATGTACCCCTTTGTGAAGAAAGATGAACATTCCTAAAATAAACTCCTTTTACATCTAAATTGCAACTTGCAGGAGGTCTAACTCCTGAGCTGTGCACAAATAAAGACAAGGAAGACTGTCCTGTGGATAATGAGTATATGCAGAATTCTTTAGTGAAAAATCACCGGCACTGGTTAGGCAAGATGCAGCTGTGCATGCATAATGATAGTCTCAAAGGCTGTGCTGTTTGGAGCATGGTTTTTTGCTGTGCATAAAAGAAATTAACGTAGAGACGAAAAGTTACTATGGCACTGGCTTAACAAACAATAAAATAAACTTAATGTAATTACATTGTGAATTCAACAATGCAGCATAGTCACTGGATTTGGGGAAAATGATTCTTAGAAGATATAAAATACTTTAATGATAATTTAAGAACACCTCAGGAAATATCTTTTTAGAAATTTGATTATGCTTAAAAAGTGATGATACCGAATTTTTGGACTAGAAGATGGATTCTTTGTCCGCTGGAATCAAAGAATGAATCCACAGACAGAAAGTGGTATAGCAAAGATGGAGATTTATTGAAGAATAAGTACAGACTCCCACGTGGGAAGGGAGAAGAGTCCCACTGAACGGACTCCTATATGGGGAAGGGGAATAGTCCCTGAACTGACGCCCATGTAGGGAGGGGGAAGAGTCCCACAGAATGAACTCCCATATGGGGAGAGGGAGAAATACCCACTGGGTTCATCTTCCCAATGGTTTATATAGGCTACAGAACTTGGTGCCTTGATACCCTCTCTGATTGGTCACTATTCCCTTAGACTGGTTACTATAGTAACTCCTGGGCTCAAGGGTTAAACCTCATATGGAACCTGTGAGGTTCCCCCCTCCCCTACCCCCTACCCCCGCAACTTACTTCCTTCTGAATAAAGGGCTTCCTTCTCTTTATTTTGTAAATGTGACCTTTCTTGGCTACTTCCAGTTCCCTGTCTTATGGAAATATACCTGTTGCTGCCTCCTTGTCTTATGGAAATGTAACTGGCCTGGCTTCCTGTATTATGGAAATGTACCTTCTCCCAGTCTGCAGCCCCATACTTTTCCTGGACCCCAATTCTAAAAAATCCCTAAGCTTGCCTATGTCCCCTTAAAATTCCTGCTTCAGTGATATACAAACAATCACATCTAAAATGAGTAGGATCTGAAAATCACCACTTTGCTCAGTAAGATCACACTCCAGTGTGGATTTGCCAAATCTGGGGACCAAAATCTGACTTGCATGAAAGAAGAGGAGAAGAGAAGCTGACTCCTTGCCTTGCATCCTGCTCTTACGCTCCTCCTTATTATCTTTTCCAACTTGTTCTCTCCCTTTTGTCTCTACACTCTGGCTTTCTGCATTCTGATCTCCCTTTATATTTGATTTGCTCCATTCCCTCTCATCCTTTTTTCACACCAATAATAACTCCTCTTTTGCTACATCCTTAGTTGTGATAGCTCAAGATTTAAAATTTTTACATATAGATAAACATAATATAAAAGAAAATGCCAACTTCCTCGACCTCACTGCACTATCTTCCACCATCTTCATTTTATTGGTATTTAAACAAGAAATAGGTAACTAAGCACCAGAATTTTGCATAATTGACCATTGTGTGTTATGTAATCAAATGAGAAGGCTAAAAGGCTAATTCCAATGTAACCCTGATGTTTGGGGGGAGAGGGCTAGCAATCTGAATCTGTGTCAGTAAACTATGTACATTCTTGATAACCTATAATTAAGTCACTGCCCCTTTCTCCACAACATGGTCTTGCAAGACCTGTTACCTAAATGCTCACATTTACAGAGGCCATAAACCATGAACAGTACACAACCCCCAGAGGGGCTTATCAGCACTGGCACCAGGCCAGGCCCTTAGATATGGTCTCAAGGTCTCCATCCCAACACATGGAGCTTTTCTGCAAAGCCCAGGAAAGGTCCAGAAGTCCTATCCATATTTGGGGGACAAAGAAACCAAAGAGCATAAAAGAAGATCTTCCACCATATTGGTTTGCTCAGACTTTGGAGGCAACTCCTCTGAGACCACCAGCATAATAAAACTGTGTAACTCCATTTTTCTAAGTGTCTCTTGGGTTTCTTCAGTATTCTACAACACAATTAGGGCTGGGAGAGAAACTTGAAAAAAATAACAACATCCTGATGTTAAAACAGCAGGGATTCAAACAAGTCTGAGTGCAAACCTTAACACTGAGATTTTCAGTACTAATTAATAATTTATATTATAAATAGTTGTTCAACTTAGACCTTAACACAGTCTGTGGTCTATTTCTTTCCTACTCTGGTATCTGTCATTATTAATATGTTTTTTAAAAGTTTAGTTCTGTAAATAAAAACTATAACTATTGAAATAATAATTTTTAGAGGTGAAATAGGCAAGTTTAGGGAATTTTTAAAATTGAGGGAGTCCATGGAGAAAATGCAGGGCTACAGAGTTGCAAAAGGTTAGATTTCCATAAGACAGGGAAGTTGGAAGACGCAGTAGCTACATTTCCATAAGACAAGGGATTTGGGAGAGGCAACATTTACATTTCCATAAAGGAACTGGGATTAACAAAAGGTCTATATTTACAAAATAAAGAAGGAGGAAGAAAGTCCAGAGGGGATGGGAGAACAATGAAGAAGGAAGGCCTCACACATCCCCAGTGAGGTTTGATCTTTGAACTCAGGAGTTGCTATAGTGACCAAATCAGAAGGGAATAGTGACCAATCAGAGGGAATATCAAGGCACAAAAACTGCAGCCTTTATAAACCAGGGAAAAGGAACTTGGTGGGACTCTTTTCCCCTCCCCACGTGGAATTCTGTGTTGTGGGACCCTTCCTCCCTCTTCATGTGGGAGTCTGTGCTTGTTCTTCAATAAATTTCCATCTTTGCTATACCATCTTCCTTCCGTAGTTTTATTCTTTTACTCCGACTGACGAAGAGCCTGGGGAAGCCATCCTGCCCATGGGAACATCACATGTTCCAGCCCAAAAATCCCGTATCACTATGAGCTCATGGAATGTCTATAAGAAATAGTTTACCCATGGACTATTGTAACTCTGAGAATAGGTAATTCTAGTATGTAACATTATTTGATGAATTTGTTCCAAAAAATAAAATTCTATTATAATTATTTGAGTATTTATGACTCATTACCATGAGCCATGGAGGTTGATTTCGGGAGACTGGGATGTCTTAATCTTGTCCATTGAACAGAGAAACCTTCCAGAACTTTCTATGTTCTCAAACTTAGCTGCATATTTGAATCACTTGAAGAGCTTTTAAAAAATACATGTTTTGGCCCCACTTCAAAAATGTAGAGGATGGGATCTGGAAATCAGCATATTTTAAAAGTTTCCTACATAATTCTGAAAAATAAACAAAAAACATCCTTTTAAATATATGACCATATGATACAATTATGTTTAAATTATGGTTATAAGCTCCAGAGTGGTCAAAGCTACACATCATCTTTCAATAGGCAGGCTGAGAGTCATAATCATTCAATTTCCAAATGAAAAACATTTGAACTCTAAATTGATATGAAATGTCAACTACAAAAGCAACATATTGTTAATCCCAGCCCCTATTGCCATTATATGAATATCAACAAATGTCCTCAGATTCCTCCCTGTAAGTTTTTTAGCCCATATAATGTAACAGCTTTATTGTGTGTGTATGTGTGTGTGTAAGAAAGCTTACCTCCACCACCACTTTAGATTTAATGATTCTATCTTCTGTCAGTCAATTAGGTCTATTGACAAGGACCCTGCTGGTGGTGAATCATCATCCTTGCTACATGAAAAAGATGGGCATCAAGGAAAATGAATTTTATAATAATGCTTTTGAGTCTGTTCCCTCCAAGGTTATCAGCATTGCCTTCTGGAGCTGGTACACTTATCATTAATTACTAAACAAAAATGTTACCATTCCTACCACCTGCATGCTACCACCACTCAAAGGCATTATTAGTGCAATTGAATAAACAACTACTACTTTTTTTAATTAAAAAAAAATCAATTACAGTGTACATCCAGTATTATTTTGTATTAGTTTCAGGTACAGCATAGTAGTTAAATAATCATATACTTTTTTAAGTGTTTCCCTGAAATTTTCAGTACCCACCTGCCACCATACACAGTTATTACAATATTATTTACTATATTTCCTATGCTATAGTTTACATACCTGTGACTATTTGGTAACTATCAATTTGAACTTCAAAATCCCTTTACCTTTTCAACCTTGTTCCCAACCCCCTCCCCTCTGGCAGCCATCAGTCTGTTCTCTGCATCTCTGAGTCTGTCTCTGTGTTGTTGTTTTTGTTGTTGTTGTTGTTGAATGTTTGTTCATTGTTCTTTAGAGTCCACATGTAAGTGAAGTCATATGGTATTTGACTTTCTCTGACTGACTTATTTCATTAACATAATGCCCTCTAGGTACAGCCATGCTATCACAAATGATAAGATTTCACTATTTTTTATAACCAAGTAGTATTCCATTCTATATATGTACCGCCATTTTTTTTTAAATCTATTCTATTGATGGACACTTGAGTTGCTTCCATATCTTGGCTATTATAAACACTCCTGCAATAGTTATTGGGGTGCATATATTCTTTCAGATAAGTGTTTTTGGTTTCTTCAGATATATACCCAGAAGTGGAATTGCTGGGTTTTAAGGCATTTCCATATTTTACTTTTTGAGGTAACTCCATGCTGATTTTCATAGAGGTTGCACCAATCTGCATTCCCAGCAACAGTATACAAGTGTTCCCTTTTCTCCACATTTTTGTCAGCTCTTGTTGTTTGTTGATTTATTGATGAGAGCCATAGTTAAAAGTATGAGGTGATATCTCATTGGGATTTTAATTTACATTTCTCTGATGATCAGTAACTTTGAGCATCTTATATATCTACTAGAGGCCTAGTGCATGAATTCATGCATGGCGGGGATCCAGGGTCAGTCGGGCGGGGCCGGCCAGGGGGAGGCACCACAGGCAGTTGGCCAACCGACTCTGCCTCCGATAGGGGTGAGGGGGGTTGATCATGGGTGGGGACGGCCAGGGAGAGGGGCAGTGGTGATTGGCCTGCTGACCTTGCCCCCTGGTTGAACTCCTGGTTGAGGGGACAATTTGCATATTATCCTTTTATTATAAAGGATTGGGCATCTGTATGTCCTCTTTGGAGAAGTGTCTATTCAGGTCCTCTGCCCATTTTTTTCCAATTGGATTGTTTGTTCTTTTAGTGTTGAGTTATATGAGTTCTTTTAAATCTTAGATATTAACCATGCATTGGAGGTATCATTTGCAAATATCTTCTCCCATTCAGTAGGTTGTCTTTTTGTTTTGTTGATGGTTATCTTTGCTGTACAAAACCTTTCTAGTTTGAAGTAGTCCCATTTGTTTATATTTCTTTTGTTTTCTATGCCTGAGGAGATAAATCAGAAAGAAAAATATTGCTAAAAGAAATGTCTGAGATTTTACTGCCTATATTTTCTTTTTGAGTTTTATATTTAAGTCTTTAATTAATTTTTGTTTATTTTTTGTATATATATATGGTGTTAAAAGGTGGTCTAGTTTCATTATTTTGCATGTATCTGTCCAGTTTTACCAACACCATGTATTGAATAGACTGACTTTACTCCACTGCATCTTCTTGCTTCCTTTGTCAAATATTAGTTTACCATATATAGGTATGGACTTATTTTAGGTTCTCTACTTTGTTTCATTGATCTTTAAGTCTTTACATCTGTTTTTATGCACTGTTTTCATTACTATGGTCTTGTAGTATAGTTTGACATCAAGTGGTGTGACTCTCCAATTTTATTCTTCTTTCTCAAGATTGCTGCAGTTATCCGGGGTCTTTTTTTGTTCCATATAAAATTTTGTAATGTTTGTTAATAGATATGTAAAATATGTCATTGATATTTTTATAGGAATTTAATTGAATCTTTAGATTGCTTTAGTTAGTATGGACATTTTAATAGATGATAATTATTTCTATCCATAAACATAGTACTTTCTTTCATTTATTTGTATCTTCTTCAATTTTTTTATTCCATGTCTTGTAATTTTCTGAGTACAGGTCTTTTACCTCCTTGTTAAATTTACTTCTAGGTGGTTTTTTTTAATGCAATTGTAAGTAGGATTTTTCCCCCCTTAGTTTTACTTTCTGATAATGCATTATTGGTATACAACAATGAATCCAATTTCTGAATATTCATTTGTCTCCTGCTACTTTAATGAATTAATTTATCAGTTCTAATCAGTTATCTCTTTCATAAGCTTTGCTCATGTGTTTCAATCACCACATACATATTTAATTAAACTTTAACAGGTGTCAGGTTCTTGACTAGATATTTTCCAGTAATCGTTTCTGTAGTTGATAGTATTCATAGTGCAGTTCCTGTCAACTGTTAATATATTTAAAAAAATAACATGACAACATCACTGCCCTTCCCGATCTTCATTCCACACAAGGAGAGAGAATTCCTTATTTCACTATTGTGACACATTCTATTATTTTGCTATAAAGGCAATACTGCCTTGTTTTTGGAATCTTCTCACAGCTTTTTGATTTGAAAATATTTTTGTCTGTTCTTTTTAATAGTATACTTTACCTATACTCTAGGGAATTAAGAAGAGGAATGTGTACTTGAGTGTGAAATGGGAACGGGAGTTTTATTTTGAGTGGTATTCACCATGCTCTGTTAAATAACATTTTTTCTTAAGATAAAGATGCTACACATAGAAAAAATTCCTTGCCATCTCTTCCCCCTTATCAGCTACTGTTTTCCAGAAAAATTCCTCACTCTCTCATGCAAACATACTCCTAGAGACCTTTTGTGAACATAGGAGAATTATATATGAGATCATAATATCACACTTTATAATTTATATAATTTTCATTTGCAATTTATTATTTTGTGTATACTGTGTATAATTTAATTTTTACTACTGTTTATTAGTTTCTAATTTTATAGATTTATTTTTATTTTATTTTATTTTTTTTCTTTTTTTTATTTTTATTTTTATTTATTTATTTATTTATTTTTAATAAATCTTTACTGTTCAGATTATTTCAGGTGTTCCTCTATTTTTTCCCCCATAGTTCCCCTCCACCTGATTCCCCACCCCACCCCATGCCCTTACCCCCGCCACTGTCTTCATCCATAGGAGTAAGATTTTTGTCCAATCTCTTCCCGCACCCCTCACACCTGCTTCCCCTGAGAATCGTCAGTTCACTCCCTTTCTATGTCCCTGATTCTATTATATTCACCAGTCCATTCTGTTCTTCAGATTTTTTATTCACTTGATTTTTAGATTCACTTGTTGGTAGGTATGTATTTGATGTCATTTTGTTGTTCATAATTTTTATCTTTACCTTCTTCTTCTTCTTCCTCTCCTTAAAGAATACCCTTCAGCATTTCATGTAATCCTGGTTTGGTGGTGATGAACTCCTTTAGCTTTTTCTTGTCTGTGAAGCTCTTTATCTGACCTTCAACTCTGAATGATAGCTTTGCTGGGTAGAGTAATCTTGGCTGTAGGTTCTTGCTGTTCATCACTTTGAATATTTCTTGCCACTCCCTTCTGGCCTGCATAGTTTCTGTTGAGAAATCAGCTGACAGTCGTATGGGTACTCCCTTGTATGTAATTAACTGTTTTTCTCTTGCTGCTTTTAATATTCGCTCTTTGTCTTTTGCCCTTGGCATTTTAATTATGATGTGTCTTGGTGTGGTCCTCTTTGGATTCCTCTTGTATGGGGTTCTGTGCGCTTCCTGGACTTGTACATCTATTTCTTTCACCAGGTAGGGAAAGTTTTCTGTCATTATTTCTTCTAATAGGTTTTCAATATTTTGCGCTCTCCCTTCTTCTGGCACCCCAAAAATTCGGATGTTGGTTCGCTTAAAGTTGTCCCAGAGGCTCCTTACACTATCTTCATATTTTTGGATTCTTTTTTCTTTTTGTTTTTCTGGTTGGATGTTTTTTGTTTCCACATATTTCAGATCTTTGGTTTGATTCTTGGGGTATGTTGATCTACAGTTGAGTTTCTGTATATTCTTTATTTCAGACAGTGTATGCTTCATTTCTGACTGATCCTTTTCCATTTTTTTGGCAATCTCATTAAGCTCCTTGAAGGTCTCATCAAGTTTCTCAGCGGTTTTAAGAAGATTCTTGAGTAACCTTATAAATGTGGTTCTGAACTCTATGTCATCCAGTAGTTTGCTTTCCTCCGTTTCTTTCATTCGTGACATGTTTCTTTGTCTCCTCATTTTGGCTGCTTCCCTATGTTGATGGAGTAGCTTTGTGTGGTAGGTGACCTGTAGGGGGCAGTAGCTCAGCCTCCCCAATCACCTGATGTGGACACTCTTGGTACACCCCTTTGTGGGCTGAGTGCAAAGACTTGGTGCAGTTAAAGCCTTAATTGCTGTTGGTATACTGGGAGGAATTGACCTCCAGGCCAATTAGCTGTGAGCACTCACTGTGTCTATAATGGAAGAACTGCTGTGCTGAAGACACACTTATGGGGCAGGACTTGTTTCAGTGGGGCTTTGGTGCTCACTGAGTCTGCCTTTGAATGTGTCACTTATGGATGTGAGGAGTTGAAATCTGGTGTCTCACTCTGACCACTAGGTACACTGGCTTCTGGATCTCCAATGGGGTGCAGGTCAGCTACTGTCTGAGGCCATCCAGCAGGAGCTACAGTGAGAGCTACAGCTTTCTCCTCTTTGCTTGGGGTTTGGAGGTTTTGGAGCTGTCTGACCCAGGCTGCAAGTTTGCTAGGTTAAGCTGCGATAGGGCGGGGCTTTCTTCTGCTAACGCTGCTGCTTGGAGCTTGGGTGGGTTTGTAGGTGGTGCAGGGCGGGGCCTCAGGGTGTCACTAGGCTAGGGCGTGGCAAACAGCAATGGCTGCTAGTTAGCCGGCTCTGTGTCCCCAAGGGCGTCCCGGAGTCCTGTGCCCCAGTGCCGTAAACAATTATTCCTGCGCGCAGCTCTGCAGGTAAGCCCCCCTCACTGGCAGACAGTCCAGCTTCTCCCCGTAGGAGTTTGGGTCCCCCGCGTCTCCCCAGAAACTGGATTTCAGAATAATCGGGGGCTTGTCTCCCTTTGGGTTGAAAAAAGCAACGCACCAAATCGCCCGCTGCCAGCCCGGATCATGCGCCTCCGTACCTCAGCTTTTCAGCACTCGTGCAAGTCTCGATGCTCTTTTCTCTTTCCTTCTAGTTGTAGAACTTCCACTCAGCCAGCTTTCCCGTGGTTCTGGGTGATAGACGTTTTGTCTTTTAGTTGAATTTTTGAAATTGTTGCGCGAGGCAGCAACAATCTTGGATTCTCTCTAGATTTATTTTTAAATAAAACTATTAAAATTTATTATATAGCACATTCCATAGCACATATACCTTAGTAAATATGGATTCGTTTTTAGGGAATGGACCTTGATTTTTTTTTGTATAGAATATGTTTTGGTGTTTTGTTTTTTATTGATTTTAGAAAAAAAGGAAGGGAGAAGGAAAGAGAGATAAACATAAATGAGAGAGAAACATGATTAATCAACTGCCTCCTGCATGCCCCCCACTAGGGATCAAGCCCATAACCTGTGCATCTTCCCTGACTGGGAATATGCTTAGGGACCTCTTGGTGCATGGATGATGCTCAACCAACTAAGCCACACAGGTCAGTACTGGAGCTTGGTTTTTTTTACTGAAAGATATGCTGTTTGCAAATCCATTGCAGAAATTACTCAGAAAGTGCTCTTGTTCCTCTGTTTAGAAATGTAACAAATATGAATCCATAAAATAAAAAAAATTTATTAGTACATTTTATTCACTACACTGGAATGGAAATTTGCAGTCTTTATATATCTATGTCAGTGTTGTCAAACTTGGTGACACCCTATATGTACAATCTCTACATTTCTACTATTAGGATCTATATAAACAGAAAACATTACAAAGAAATAAAGTGTTTTATTTTGAAATTCAATAAATACAATGTATGTACAGCAAAAGGCAGTGGGAGATCACCGCCCTCTCCATTGATATAGCCCTTTTCATTTTCTCCTGGGGTCCTGCTGATCATGGAATTGTATCAGATATCTTTAACAGCACGAAATAATCAACAAACCTGAACTAGGGAAAGAACAAGATCAGTAGACAGAAAAATGTTCCGATGGATTAAAAAATCTGTTATGAAGTTTAGGATTTTAAAAGCCTCTCTTTTCTTATGGTACTATTAAAATATACATATTTATAAAAATTATGTTTTAAAAGTATAATGTGGGTACCACTCAAAAAAATAAATCTTACCCTGAACAAACTTTCCTTGATGTGATTTATGACATATAAGTTTCTTAAATTTAAAACTAAATAAAAATATATTTTTGGGAAGAGCATAGATTTATAGTAAGACTTTTATTTTCCCTTAGATTCAAGTATCTCAGAAATATGATTGATGAATAATACAAATTATAATAAACCATATACTTTCAATTTACTTTGAATTTTCTTTCTTGAAAACACATTGTTCTCATTCACATAACTTATATTATGTCTCAGCACTTGGTCATATAGGAAATTTCTAAGGGAATGTTCTTTTTTTAAATATATTTTATTGATTTTTTACAGAGGAAGAGAGAGGAATAGAGAGTTAGAAACATGGATGAGAGAGAGACATCGACCAGCTGCCTCCTGCACATCCCCCACTGGGGATGTGCCTACAATCCAGGTACATGCCCTTGACCAGAATCAAACCTGGGACACTTCAGTCCGCAGGCTGACGCTCTATCCACTGAGCCAAACCGGTTAGGGCAAGGGAATGTTCTTTGTGGTGATAAATAAAGACCTGTTTTACCTCCTGGGGGTCTACAGACTTATTCTTGTGAACTTTTAATGATAAATTTTTCAATGATAAAATTTTAATTTTATATTTCCATTATAATAATAGCATATTATTAAAGCTGTGAATAAACTAAATAGACAATTTTAAAACTATTGCTTGATTTTAGTAATGGTTAGTACCAAATGATGCTTTTCACCATTAAGAAGTAATAACAACAATAAGGATGCCAGCAACAAAAAGAACAATATTCATAGTTCCTGCTCAGCTCCTGGAGAACTGGCTCTGAACAGAACTTTGCATTCATGATCTCATTAAATTCTGAAAGGTAGGCTTGGATCATCTCATTTTTATAGACCAAATCATTGGCTGGCAGCCAGTAAGGTGCAAAACTATGATTGGAACCCAAATCTACTTAACTCAAAAGCTCCCGCTCCTGCAAACACACTTGGAAACCAGAGCTTCTTTCCTCAAAAAGGACTTTGTTGGAGCCAATCAGGCCCCACCCCAGACTTAGTCCAGAAAAATATGGATATAACCACACTTCAGGGGCTACATATTCATGTAAAAACTTGAGAAGCATGGGTTTAAATGACCATTTTTTTAAAAACTTGTCCCACCATGTAGATTTTTTTAATCCACTCGTCAGCTGATGGGCACTTGGGCTGTTTCCAAATCTTAGCTATAGTGAATTGTGCTGCTGTGAACATAGGGGTGCATATGTCCTTTCTAATTAGTGTTTCTGGTTTCTTGGGATGTATTCCTAGAAGTGGGATCTACACAATGAAATAATATGCTGCAGTAAAAAAAAGTTCTTACCATTTGTAATAGCATGGATGGAACTGGAGAGCATTATGATAAGTGAAATAAGCCAGGCAGAGAAAGATACATATCACATGATCTCACTCATTTATGACATATAATGAACAACATAAACTGATGAGCAAAAATAGATCCAGAGACAGAGAAACATCAATAATACCATTAAACCTCAGAGGGAAGGTAGGGGAGGGTGGGGGTAAGGGGGAGAGATCAACCAAAGGACTTGTCTGCATGCATATAAGCCTAACCAATGGACACAGACAACAACAGGAGGGTGAGGGCAGGAGTGGGGGTTAGGGGGGGGTAATGGGGATATAAGGACACATATGTAACATCATAACCAATAAAGAAATTGAAAAACAAAAAAATTAAAAAAAGAAGTAATAACAAGAAGTATCACTGCCCTGGAGTACATGTAAAAATGTACATGAGTCAAATATTATCATTGATTATGTGAGATTAAATAATATTCTTAGCAGGTAAAATAGACATTCATAACAATGGTTCTGAATGTAAATTAATCACTTCTTTCTGTGTCTACAATCTTTATCAGGATGACTGAGCTGCTTACCCACTCCTAAAAACTGAACTGACCTGTGGGTCACACAGATTAATAGAATGTGTCAAAAATGATATTGTG
Source organism: Corynorhinus townsendii (assembly GCA_026230045.1). Taxonomy (NCBI): domain Eukaryota; kingdom Metazoa; phylum Chordata; class Mammalia; order Chiroptera; family Vespertilionidae; genus Corynorhinus; species Corynorhinus townsendii. Next base: position 73,253,809 of record JAPDVU010000003.1, on the reverse strand, counting down.
TGTGTTTGAAAACCTATGTGGATAGAAATTAAGACATCACAGGTAAAGATAGCACCAGTCATCCAAGTTGTAGATGAGGCTACATTGAACAATCCTACCTGATTGTACAGCTGATGTACACAATTTTGAGGAAATGGTGATTCTACGTCATTGAGGTGGTTTGGTGTAAAAGATAACTCATGTAGTAGTGTTCTATTTTAAATATTAATGTATTTCCCATATTACATGAAAATTCTATAAATATTTTTTAGAATTCACTAATCCAACATTTCCTGAAAATGTTTACAAAGCAACCATAACAGAAAAAATAGTTTTTTCTATGATAAAGAATAATAGATCTTTTAGTATCTCAATATGACTGGTCACCCACCAATATTTTACTCTCACATATTTCTTTGGAGCCAGGGGTTAAGAGAACACTTCAACCCTGAGCTCTGCATACTAAACTGATATTAGTTATTTCATGACTTAGGGAGGAAAACAAAATTTTCTATGGTTCTTTGCATTTCTAGAGATAGATATTTGAAGAGGTATTTTTGTTCATCTTAAGAATGCTTTTTAGAAGTAAACATTCTTCCACTTTTTTAAAAATTTCTTTATTGATTAAGGTATTACATATGTGTCCTTATTCCCTCATTACCCCCCACCTCCCATTCATGCCCCCACCCTCCTGTAGTCCGTGTCTATTGATTAGGCTTACATGCATGCATGTAAGTCTTTTGGTTGATCACTCCCCCTTACCCCCACTATCCCTTACCTTCCCTGAGGTTTGTCATTCTGATTGATGTTTCTCTGTCTCTGGATCTATTTTTGTTCATCAGTGTATGTTGTTCATTATATTCCATAAATGAGTGAGATCATGTGGTATTTATTTTTCTCTGCCTGGCTTATTTCACTTAGCATAATGCTCTCCATCTCCATCCATGTTGTTGCAAATGGTAAGATCTCCTTCTTTTTTACCACAGCATAGTATTCCATTGTGTAGATGTACCACGGTTTTCTAATCCATTCATCTGCTGATGGGCACTTAGGCTGTTTCCAAATTTTAGCTATGGTGAATTGTGCTGCTATGAACATAGGGGTGCATATATCCTTTCTGATTTGTGTTTGTAGTTTCTTGGGATATATTACTAGAAGTGGAATCACTGGGTCAAATGGGAGTACCATTTTTAGTTTTTTGAGGAAACTCCATACTGTTCTCCACAGTGGCTGCACCAGTCTGCAATCCCACCAGCAGTGCACGAGGGTTCCTTTTTCTCCGCATCCTCAACAGCATTTGTCATTTGTTGATTTGTTGATGACAGCTGTTCTGACAGGTGTGAGATGATACCACATTATTGTTTTGATTTGCATCTCTCTGATGATTAGTGAGATGCAAATCAAAACAATCAAAGAATTGGCATTCTTTCTGTCCTCTTTCAAAAAGTGTCTATTTAGATCAGTTGCCCATTTTTTTATTGGGTTGTTTATCTTCTTTTTGTTAAGCTGCATGAGTTCCCTGTATATGTTGGAGATTAAACCTTTATTGTTGATATCATTGGCAAATATGTTCTCCCATGCAGTGGGCTTTCTTGTTGTTTTATTGATGGTTACCTTTGCTGTGCAAAAGATTTTTATTTTGATGTAGTCCCATTTACTTATTTTCTCTTTAGTTTCCATTGCCCTAGGAGCAGTATCAGTGAAGAAATTGCTTTGGCATATGTCAGAGATTTTTCTGCCTATGGATTCCTCTAGTATTTTTATGGTTTCTCGTCGAATGTTTAAGTCCTGTATCCATTTTGAGTTTATTTTTGTGTATGGTGTAAGTTGGTGGTCTAGTTTCATTTTTTTGCATGTATCTGTCCAAATTTCCCAACACCATTTATTGAAGAGACTGTCTTCACTCCATTGTATGTACATGTCTCCTTTGTCAAATATTAATTGAGCATAGTGATTTGGGTCGATTTCTGGGTTCTCTATTCTATTCCATTGATCTATATGTCTGTTCTTGTGCCAATACCAGGCAGTTTTGAGAACAGTGGCTTTGTAATATAGCTTGATATCTGGTATTGAAATCTCACCTACTATGTTCTTCTTTCTCAGGATTGCTGTAGCTATTTGGTGTCTTTTTTTTATTCCAGATGAATTTTTGGAGAGTTCGTTCTAGGTCTGTGAAATATGCCATTGGTATTTTAATTGGGAGTTTATTGAATTTATAGATTGCTTTGGGTAGTATGAACATTTTGATGATGTTGATTCTACCAATCCATGAACATAGTATGTTTTTCCATCTGTTTATGTCTTCCTCTATCTCTTTTTTCAGTGTCATGTAGTTTTCCACGTATAGGTCTTTCATGTCCTTAGTTAAATTTATTCCTAGGTATCTAATTTTTTTTGGTGCAATTGTAATGGGATCATTTTTTTAGTCTCTCTTTCTGTAAGTTCATTATTGGTGTATAGAAATGCCATAGATTTCTTGGTCTTAATTTTGTATCCTGCTACATTGCCGAATTCATTTATTAAGTCTAAAAACTGTCCTTATTTGCAGATGGCATGATACTATACATAGAAAACCGCTTAGGGTTTTCTATGTATAGTATCATGCCATCTGCAAATAAGGTGTATAGAAATGCCATAGATTTCTTGGTCTTAATTTTGTATCCTGCTACATTGCCGAATTCATTTATTAAGTCTAAAAACTGTCCTTATTTGCAGATGGCATGATACTATACATAGAAAACCGCTTAGGGTTTTCTATGTATAGTATCATGCCATCTGCAAATAAGGACAGTTTTACTTCTTTTCCAATTTGGTTACCTTTTATTTCTTCTTCTTGTATGATTGCAATGGTTAGTACTTCCAGTACTTTGTTGAACAGGAGTGGTGAGAGTGGGCATCCCTGTCTTTTTCCTCTTGTTAGGGGAAATGGTTTAGTTCTTGCCCATTGAGTGTGATGCTGGCTGTGGTTTTGTCACATAGGGCTTTTATGATGTTGAGGTATGATCCTTCTATTCCCACCTTGCTAAGAGTTTTTATCAACAAAGCGTGTTGGATTTTGTCAAATGCTTTTTCTGCATCAATTGATATGACTATGTGATTTTTATCTCTCAATTTGTTTATGTGATGTACCACATTTATTGATTTGAGAATATTGTACCATCCTTACATCCCCGGGCTAAATCCTCCTTGGTCATGGTGTATGATCTTTCTGATGTACTGCTGGATCCAATTTGCTAGAATTTTGTTGAGGATTTGAGCATCTATGTTCATGAGGGATATTGGTCTATAATTCTCTTTGACTGTGTTGTCTTTATGTGGTTTTGGTATTAGGGTGATGCTGGCTTCATAGAAGGAGCTTGGAAGTGTTCCTTCCTCTTGAATTTTCTGGAATAGTCTGAGGAGGATAGGTTTTAGTTCTTCCTTGAATGTTTGGTAAAACTCCCCTGTGAAGCCATCTGGCCCTGGGCTTTTGTTTGCTGGGAGCTTTTTGATGACTGCTTCAATTTCTTCCATAGTTATCAGACTATTGAGATTTTTAGTATTTTCCAGAGTATGTTTTGGAAGGTTGTATTTTTCTAGGTATGTGTCCATTTTCTAGGTATGTGTCCATTTCTTCTAGTTTGTTGAATAGAGTTGTTCATAGTATTTTTTAATAATCCTTTATATTTCTGTGGGGTCTGTTATTGTTTCTCCTCTTTCATTTCTGATTTTGTTTATTTGGGTCCTCTCTATTTGCATCTTGGTGAGTTTGGCTAGAGGTTCATCAATCTTGTGTATCCTTTCAAAAAGAATCAGCTCTTGGTTTCATTGATCTTTTGTATTGTTTTTTTTTTTTTTGGTCTCTATGTCATTCAGTTCTGCTCTGATCTTTATTATTTCCTTCCTTCTGCTCACTGTGGGCTTTTCTTGTTGCTCTCTTTATAATTCTTTGAGTTGTTGAGTTAGATGATTTATTACCACTTTTTCTTGTTTTTTTGAGGTAGGCTTGTAGAGCTATAAACTTCCCTCTCAGGACTGCTTTCATTGTGTCCCATAGTATTTGCATTATTGTGTTTTTATTGTCATTAGTCTCCAGGATGTTTTTAATTTCTTCTTTGATCTCATTGATAACCCAATCATTGTTTAATAGCATGCTATTCAGCTTTCAAGTGTTTGAATTTTTTGGAATCTTTTATTGTTTATTTCTAACATTATGCCATTTTGGTTTGAGAAAATGCTTGATATAATTTCAATAGTTTTTAATTTGGGGAGACTTTGTTTGTGACCCAATATGTGGTCTATCTTTGAAAATGTCCCATGTGCACTTGAGAAGAACTTATATTCTGTGGCTTTGGGGTGAAATGCTCTGAAGATGTCAATTAGGTCCATCTGATCTAGTGTATCATTTAGAATTACTGTTTCTTTGCTGATTTTTTGTCTAGAGGATTTATCCAGCGATGTCAGTGGTGTATTAAAGTCCCTTATTATGATTGAATTGTTGTCAATCTCTCCCTTGATATCTTCCAGTAGTTTTTTTTTTTTTTTTTTTTATGTATTTGGGTGCTCCTGCATTTGGGTGCATATTCTTCTCCCACTTTTATATCGGCTTTTCATTGTACAGAGCTTCTTGCTTATCTATACTAATAATAGAGGAATAGGCAAATTGTCCAGGACTCCGTCACAGTAACGACTGAACAGCAGGCTGCGTGGGGCAACAAGGTCGGCATGGGGGTTAGTAAGGGATGACCAAACGACTGAACAAACAGGTTGCATGGGATTACCAGGCAGGCAGGGGGGTTACTGAACAGCAGGCTGTGTGAGGTGACCATGGGGGCAGTTGGGAGAGACCAGGATGGCACGGGGGGGCAACGATGGTGACCAGGCTGGCAGTGTGGGCAATTGGGGGTGACCAGGCTGGCAGGGGGGGCAATGAGGGGCAAACAGGCTGGCAGAGGGGGAGAGTGAGTGGCAAGCTGGCTGGCAATGGGGCAGTTGGGGGAGACTAGTCCAGCAGGGGGGGCAGTTAAGGGTGACCAGGCTGGCAGAAGAGGACAGTGGGGGTGACCAGGCCAGCAGGGGGGGCAATTAGGAGCAATCGGGCTGGCAGACAGAGGTGGTTAGGGGTGATCAGGCTGGCAACAGGGGAAGTTAGGGGCAACCAGGCAGGCAGACAGGTGAGCAGTTAGGAGCCAGTGGTCCCAGATTGTGAGAGGGCCACAACCATGGTCCTCCAGAGGAGGTGTGTGCAGGCCCATCATGCCACCCAGTCTGGAAGCTGCTGGGTCGGGGAGTGCAAGCTGGCACCCCGCACCTGGGAATGGCCCCTGGCAGAAGTCAACACCAGCGGAGGCATGAGCAGGTGTGCCACGCCACCTGGCCCAGAGGCTGCCCGGCCTGGAAGTGGCCCCCGGCTGAAGTGGCCATCGGTGGAGGCCCACCGCACTGGAGACTTTGGTTAAATTCAATAGTTAAAATCACTATGCTCTGTGAGAGCTGACATCCTCAAAAACTCAGGAACCTCAATCATACAAATTAATAGGAAACAATTGCGTAATGCTTTGACCTAATTGTACACACTTTAGTATCATTTAAAAATTATTTTACATCCTTCAAGTAAATTCAGCAGCTGACTGAGGAAAGCCACACTGAGAAGCTGGTGGCCTGGTTCTGCTATCTTGAGTTTGTGGTTTCCAAGGAAACAGCCAGAGGGATGATAAACTCTCTGCAACTGATTCACCTGGTGCCTATCTAAGCGGTGGCAAGTGGTGGCTTGGTTTAAATCGAGCCTTTCTGGCAGTGAATGACCCCAAACCTCCCTGGATTAGGCAGGTTGCTGTGGAGTGCAATCTCCACGCATTACAACTGCAGTCCCAGTTTTGTTCCTAGCCTTCTCATGTGCATTAGCTCGGGGCAGTGGGGAAGGAAGGGAAAAGGCATCACTCAGGGCAGCTCTGGTGAGCAAGCAGAAGGAAACCATGTCTGGTAGATACTCCCCTGCCACCCACTTCAACATGTAAGAAGTATCAAATAAACCAATACAAACAGCCATCCCTAACCCCAGAGAGATCTGGGAATGAGAGGCGTCTTGTCCCACCCAGGCATTGAGTACTTGCTTCACACCCCCTTCATCCCAAATTGACAGGTTAGGGGGTTAAGGGGAGGAAGAGGAGCCTCACAGGAAGGGGACCCTGGAACTGCACCCCTGCTCTCCCTCTTGGAGCACAGGGCCTGACCCTGTCCCCAGCAGATTTGCATATCCCAGAACCCGCGGGTACTTCCAGGCACTGGGCAATCCTGCATCTTCCCTACCTCCCAGCTGCTGACCCTCAATGTCTCCTGCCCCAGGAGCACTCTGTCCTCCCCAACTTTTGGTTTTTATAGCCTCAATGTATGGTGGATGTAGTTGCTTCGCCATGGATTTTATTTGATAAGAACCCGGTGAAGTCACTTAACAACTGAGCTGCTCAGATTTCATCAGGGACAATGAATGACACACCTTACTTGGCTTTGATAGCAAAGCAATCTTATTCTTTTATTTTTTAAAGTAGATTTTTATTGATTTCAGAGAGGAAGGTAGAGGGAGAGAGATAGAAACATCAATGATGAGAGAGAATCATTGATCAGCTGCCTCCTGCATGCGCCCTACTGGGAATCAAGCCCACAACCCAGGCATGTGCCCTTGACCAGATCGAACCCGGGACCCTTCAGTCCTCAGGCTGAAGCTCTAGTCGCTGAGCAAAACCAGCTAGGGCAAGTAACCCTATTCTTAAAGACTTGATTTTTTGTCATAAACAAGTGGATTTGAATCATATCAAACTGATATACATTTTTTAATGAAATGTCTCCTCATTTCTACTATTGCAATTTTACCTTAAAGCTTATGTTATATAATCTATACTAATAAAAGGGTAATATGCTAATTAGACCAGACATCTTCCAGACATCCATCCGGATGTCCTTCCACACAAAGCCAAAGTGGCAGGGGCCGAGGTAGCAGCAGTTCGGGGTGACCAGGCCAGCAGGAGAGGGCAGTTAGAGGCAATCAGGCTGGCAGGCAGGTGAGCAGTTAGAAGCCAGCAGTGCCAGATTGCGAGAGGGATGTCTGACTGCCAGTTTAGGCCCAATCTCACCAGCAATCAAACATCCACGGAGGGCTCCTAGATTGGAGAGTGTGCAGGCCAGGCTGAGGGACTCCCCACCCCCATGCATGAATTTCATGCACCGGGCCTCTAGTTTATTTATAATTACCTTAATAAATACCACCTTTCTGACTAATCTTTTTAATGTAATGTACTGTCGTTGGACAATAGAATTGACTATTGCTTTCCTGAATTTCCAAGGTACATAAATGATGAAATTATTATCTTATCCAGAAACCTTTATTGTTCTTTGGGTCAATGATAAAGGCAAAATAAAGCCAAAGATTCAAAAACTTTAATAGTTAACCATTTATAAGAAATGGCACTTTTTAAATAAGTAAGACACCAAAAAATGTGAGTGTAAGGAAATGTCAGAATGAAATATAGCAAAGGCGACTTCATACTGAGAATCTTTATCAGAGTGCATAAGTCTTTTCACATGTCGCCCTTATCCTGGTGTGAGGATCATAGGGGAAATAATTGCTAAAGGGTGCATCCAGCTGAGTTTCTATTTTATCTTTATATTTATAAGAAAGAAGATAAAGGGCAGTACTCAATCTTGCAAGATCAGAGTTTAAGGTTTCAGTTGGGTGTTAGATTTGTACTCTGGTAATACAGGTTGCATTTACTAAAGAACTAATGAAATGTGAAGATGAACACCTTAAACCTTCTGTAATCAAAAATTATTTCCAACAGAATATGAAGGCATCACAATGAATTAATTATTTAAATTTTTCTCTTTTGATTTACTTTCAAGTTATTAGAATATAAATGTTTAGCAAATGGAAAAAAATAAGGGAATAGAGAATCCAATAGAGAATAAAAATTAATGTAATTAAAACATAACTGAATAAGAAAAACAGAGACACAGATTTTGCAAACACCTTTAGTAGAGTCATTGGATTCACTGGATTCAGTAACAGTATCACAAGCATCCACTCAGAAAACTTTAGGTGGTTGACAGAAGCTGTCTTTTTTATTTTTCTTAAATAGGTAATGCTGAGCCAAAATGATAGCATAGGTAAACACAATACAGGTGGTACAGTCACATCAAAATTATAACTAAAACACAGAACAACCATCATTCAGAACCACCTGATATCTGCCTGAATAGAGGTCCTACAACTAGAGAAGTAAAGAAGAAAGCACATTGAGACTTGTAGGAGGGGAAGAGGCCATGAAAAAGACTGGTCCTATGCCCAAGTATGCTCTGCTTTTAATTGAGAGGGATAGCTTGGCTGAGGAAGCCTCATTTGAAAAACAAGGGATCCCTGCCACACACTAGGCCCCCAGCCCAGAATTCCAGTGCTGGGAAGAGAATGCCCCATAACTTTGGGCTATGAAAACCAGTGAGGATTCTGGCTGAGTGACACAGAGGCTGCTGGTTTCCCAGGAAGTTTTTCTTAAAGGGCCTGGGCATGGACTTACTCGGACTCACTCACTCTGAGCATCAGAACTGAGGCAGCAGCTTGAAAGGAACTAGGGACATCCAGAAAGGAATTAACATCTGGCATCAGGACAAGAAATCTGGGGCAGCTTTCTCCCAGACAAAAATTCTGGGAACTCCCCCTCACAGAGCTGACTGTCAGGCACCATATGAGAGCCTCCATCAACATGGCCCACACTGTTTGCCTGGCCTTGGGTATTGCCTGAGATCCCACCCTTTTCCATGTTCAGCCCCAACCAAGCTGTTTGCAGCTGCTTTTACATATGAATGGCCTGTCCCAGCTCATGTTTTAGACTTTCCTAAAATCTCTCAAACAAGCAGCAGATGGACTCACTGTGCCCCACACCTCTCATTAAGTGGCCCCAAGCCTGGCATTAGGAGCAGCTTGCCAAGGTTCACAGTTTGGCCTCTCCTGGGCAGCTCTAAGGCCAACACAAGTAAGTAGCCATCTGTAGATCTCTCTATAGTTTATGCCAGGTGACCCTAGGCAGGGTACCCAATGGATAGCTGAATATCACACCAGATTACAACTCTGCCACATTCATGAGTTACACACTCAAGGGGCAGACTGGGTAAGTACCAAAGCCCCATGGGAGTACATCCTGCTACATAGGAGTGTCTCTTGCACAGCAGCTCTTCCACTATGCTCGCAACTGGTCCTAACAGCCCATTGGCCTGGGGGTCAATTCCTCCATGATGCCAACAGCAAACAAGGCTCAACTACAACAGGAGAGTGAACACAGCCCACATCGAGTTCCCAGCTCAGGTGACTGGGGAGTCTGAGCCACTGAGACCTACAGGACGCCTAATACACAAGGCCATTCTACCAATTCCAGGAGACATAGTAGCTCTACCTAATACTTAGAAACAAACACCAGGAAGCAGCCAAAATGCAGAGACAAAGAAATATGTCACAAATGAAAGAACATTAGAAATCTCTATAAAATAACTCAATGAAATGGGAACAAGCAAACTACTAGATACAGAGTTCAAAACAATGGTTATAAGGATGTTCAAGGAACTTAATGAGAGCTTCAGGGAACTTAGTGAGGATGCCAAGAAACTTGGTGAGAATTTTAAAGAAATTAATGAGAACAGCAAAGACATGAAAAAGAAATTAAGCATATACTAATTGAAATGAGGAATAATGTAGAGGGATTCAACAGTAGAGAAGAGTATGCTAAGAATCAAATCAGTGATTTGTAATATGAGGAAGCAAAAATCACCCAAGCAGAAGAGCAAAAAGAAAATAAAATCCAAAAATATGAAGATAGTATAAGAAGACTCTGGAACAACTTTAATCATACCAACATTCACATCATGGGGGTTCTGGAAGAAGAGAGGAAGTAAGAAATTGAAAACCTATTTGAAGAGATAATGAAATAAACTTCCCCTACCTGGTGAAAGAAATAGACATACAAGTCCAGGAAGCAGAGTCCCAAACAAGAGGAGCTCAAAGAGGATCACATCAAAATAAATCATAATAAAAATGCCAAAGGTTAAAGACCAAAATAGACTCTTAAAAGCAGCAGGAGGAAAACAGTTAGCTACTTACAAGGGAGTGCCCATGCAACTGTCAGCTGATTTCTCAACAGAAACTATGCAGGCCAGAAATATTCAAAGTGATGAAGAGCAAGAACCTACCCATCAAAGATTACTCTAACCATCAAAGCTATCATTTAGAATTAAAGGCCAGATAAAGAGCTTCAGAGACCAGAAAAACTAAAGAGTTCATCACCACCAAACGAGTATTATATATATATGAAATGCTGAAGGGTGTTCTTTAAGAAGAGGAAGAAGAAGAAAATGGTAAAGATAAGAAATATGAACAACGACGTGACAACTAATACATATCAATCAATGAGTGAATCTAAAAATCAAATGAATAAAAAATTTGTTGACCAGAATAAACTGGTGAATGAAATAGAATCAGGGGCATGGAAATGGAACAGACTGAGGATTCTCAGAGGGAAGATGGCGTAGGAAGTGTGGGAAGAGATTAGAGAAAGAACTTAGATGCATGTATGCATTACCTAGGACACAGACAATAGAGTGGCTAAGGCCTGGGGTGGGGTGGGGTGGGAACTGGGTGGAGGGGAGCTATGGGGGAGGGGGGAGAAGAAGGACATCTGTAATAATCTCACCAATAAAGATTGAATACATAAATAAATTCATAAATGGATTAATTAATTTAAAAAAACAGACAAAATAGCCAACCATCCCCCCGCCCCCCCCCCCCCAAAAAAAAAGTGCAAACAATATCTTGCTAGGTGACTCAGAAACAATGGGACAGAGAGAAGTCTAGTGAACAGATTTTTGCATGGATCTCTCCTGTCTGTCACACTTAATTCATAGGTGTTAGCTAAAATTAATGTGCAAGAGTGATTGTGCTAGCATTCCCTTGCTAAAGCAGGTTTGTTTGTTTTCCTATCTAAATCTATTTAAGAAGAAAAGAGGAAAGAAAAAAAGAAAAGAAATTCTGAGTTTGTGGGGCTTTAATTATTTTCAGCTCAAAATAATTTGGAGGTCAGGATGGCACTTCCCAGGAAGACTGGCTCCGAAACCCCACAACTCCAAATGCACTTGAACACATATACCAGCCATCATTGATGGTCTCCTGCAAAGAAAAACTAAGAAAATGCATTTTTATACTTATGTATATACTTACTTCTAGGTTGCTCTAGTATGGAGATGTTATAAGGTAGCTAAATATTACTATGTTAATGTGCATACCTTTCATATTTTTGACTAAAAGATGATATTCTATATTATCTAAGATTTGTCAAAAATAAGGAGTATGGTAGTGGTTATTTTGTTAATGATTATTCATTATAAATAACTAGTAGCCCTGCACACGATTCCGTGTGCCAGTAGCTTGCCAGTAGCTCTCTGCCCTCTGCCCCCCCGCCTCATAGCTTGCTGCCTTGGCCCTCCTGTAGCTCTCCTCCACCTGCTTGTAGCTCACTGCCCCAACCTCTTGCTGATCCGTGATCCGATCATATGCAGTCGGTCGTTATACTTCATGGCATAACAACCATTTGCATATTATATCTTTGTTATATAGGATTATTAATGATTACGTTATGTGGATAGAGGTCCATGTCTCTATCTGTTGCTAGTGGGAATGGGCTTCTTCTGATAACCCAAGAAAAGGAATTTTCTGAGACTCACATGGGAGGATGCAATATTATAGAAAGCTTTATTTCTGTGGAATGAAACCCCTGAGTTTCCAAAATTAATTTTCCTCAGTCCCACCAAGGAAGAAGTCTCATTTTGCCTTTAGGAGAGCTACAATCAGAGGCAGTGTCCAGAATTTCCATTCTATATTTGCACACCCCACTTGAGCATCAGGCAGCTTAGCTTGTGATCTCAGTTGCAGTTCATTAGTCCACTGCATGTGGGGTCTGCATGGCTGGGTCACAGGGGTGAATGAGAGAAAACAGGTATAGGAGAGCCCCGTGAGCCAAGAGCCAAGAGAGCAACAAGAGCAACAAAAGAGAGGATTCCTTTGTTTAGGGGATTATATATTTCAAATTTTTCACAGGTTTGCAAGTGGTCACATCCATTCTGACTAATGGTCTGTGTTCCCAAGTATGACTGATAGGCATCTTCCCTGGTCACACCAACTTCACTGTACTGTGTCTGTCTCCCTTTTGTTAGACCCCTTCCCCCAGTGAGCTGCAGGTGATTGGCTGGTGTTCCCTGAGGAGTGAAAAGTTTCAATTTCCTGGTGATGATCCCCAAATGAGATGCCTACAATATTTGGCCTTCCCTTTGCCCCCTTTATTATTATTACTAATTAGCTAATTACAATGGCATAAATTATTCAGCATTATAATATAGATCAATATTTTAAATTTCATATGCATTTTAATGCAATATTATAATACAATTTGGATAATATTATTTTTGATAAATGGAGTTTATACTACCCTGCTGTGTTAAAATATAAATATATTTCATTTAAGATGCAATGATTTGAAAGTGTTACACAAACAGATTTTCATGTGGCTTTCCAAAGTTAGCAGTTAATTACTATGATAAGCTGTGATTTACATAGCTATAAATTCAATATATTATTTATATAAACTGATATCTATAAGTTTTCTATAATCTGTCACTAATTTTTTCTTTAGGGTAAGTAATATCAATGAAAGAATGTCCAGCCTATGGAAAAGTTTCATGAGAGTTAATTTAAGGCAAAATTTTGAAGACAAGCCCAGAAGCAAAATTTCAACTGATCAAGAAAATACTCTGGAGAAGGACAGTTTTACAATTCCTTTTATACATTTAGAATCAAAGGAGAAAATGTAAGGGAGGTACATAAAATCTATTGGTGGATAGATTGAAGAAGTAGAAGAAAGCAAAGTGAGAAAATCTCTAGGACTGGATAAACAGCAAAATGGAGAAACAAATACTTACGTTACATTGGTGGGTACAGCATAGTTAATAATTAACATTTATAGCACATAGAGATGGTATTTGGACAACAAATTAACAATGAGAAATTCTGTGCTCTGGTGCTTGCAATTGTGCCTTCAATGTGTTATAGACAGACAGACCTGAGCAGAGCAAGGACAATGGGGCAGGTACAGAAAGTCACCATTGCAAAAAAACCCCAGATGCCTAGGAAGGGGCAAAACTGGGAAAATAAGAACCTTGCCCCCAGGGTAACCTTTCCTCACTTAACATATCACTAGTCATGCAGTTTAGAACCCCCTGTCCTTTTCCTTCTTAAAGATAAAATATAGTCTTCAATTGTATTTCAGCTCCAGGCCCAGAAAAGCAGCAAAACTGAACAAGTGATGTTGTGGCTGCCTCAGGACCAGCTGCCTTGACTAATGGCTCCCTGCTCTGGTACCAACCAATCAGTGGAGACCATGACCTAGAAAGGGGACATCTGGAAAACATGAATATTCCATTGAGACCCTCCCCTGAGATCTTCCCTAAGATTTCTACCTGCAAGAGAGAGAGAAATACTCTCAGATAAAGGACTCAGTGTGGGGTCTCCTCTGCGGCAGCACAGCTACACCATTCCCTTCCCCCTTTTTTCCTCTAAGGGACCCATGAGACTTGCAACCAGGGGAGCAATGGGTAGCAGCAACTTGTCCCAAGCTAATCCCCGAACCTGTCTCCTTTTCTCTGATTCTCAGTGAGCCAAAGCTGCCCAGCCTAGATTCTCCTGTTACTTCTATGTCCTTCCTTGTTTCACTGTCCTAAGCATATTTTTGCTAAAGCCAAAAAAATTCTTACTTTGCTGCACTTTGTCTCTTGATTGAAATCTTTCCTTCACGAAGATAAGAACTGAGGTCTTGTCATCTCACTGGTAACAAAGGGGTCTAGAAAAGAAAATTACTCTGGCATTTTGTTGTGGGAAGAAAGAAATCTTCCACAGAGTTGTAAGAAAAGCATTTTTATGACCTACTTAGGAGGGTGTGAGTAATTGTGGCAAGGTTTATTGGAGCTACAACAAAGGACTATCCCCATGTCTCATCCATGAACAGGTGGCTCAATTCTATACTGCTGTGGAAGGAGTTCAGTCTCTGCCCTTGCAAGCCTAGACCTGTGTCTGTGAGGCCTCGGAGGGCCAGGACCTGGAGATGCAGAACTTCTCTGTGTCTCATTTCCACTTCTGCATGTCCACCATCAAGGATGTGCTTAGGCCATGTCTGGCATTGCACTTGGGCTTGTATGGCTGCCAGGTCTGAACAGCTGCTAAGGAGAAAGAGATCATGAACTGAATAATCCCAGGCCTTTGTTAAGCTTTGATTGTATTATTTCAAGATTGGGAAAGGCTTCTTTTCAAACCCACCAATCTCTTTCCTAGCTCTTCTTGGGCTTGAGCTGAGTCATGTGCACCATCTTGGCTTCTACTACACATGACTCAGCAGAGTAATTTCCCTTTATTTCTCCCTCCCCCATCCCCATCTCCTCTCCCAATCTGGGGGAACAGGCTGGATGTGCCCTGGGGAGATTGTAAAGCCAGTTCTATTTGCCTGTGGGAGAATGGAGGGCTATTAATCCCCTTGGTGGTGAAACAGAAATTTTGGGGGTGAAATAGGACAGGTTTAGACATTTTGGAAATTAAAGGGACCATGGAGGAAGCACAGGGCTGCAGAGCAGTAGAGGGTATATTACCATAGAATGGGTGAAATGGAAAGCTGCAACAGGTACATTTCCATAGAATGAGTGAGCTGGGAACAGCAAAAGGTCTGTATTTACAAAATAAAGAGAAGGAAGCCCTTCATCCAGAAGGAGAAGAAGAAAGCCCAAAGGGGATAGAAAACAATAAGGAAGGAGGTGGGGAGAACCTCACATGTCTCATGTAAGGTTCAACCTTTCAGCCAAGGAGTTACTATAGTGACCAATCCAAGGAAATAGTGACCAATTAGAGGGGATTTCAAGGCACCAGGATCTGCAGCCTTTATAAGCCATAGGGAAAAAGAACTCAGAGGGACCTTTTCCCCTCCCTATTTGGGAGTCCATTCTGTGGGATTCTTTCCCTCTCCCCATGTGGGAGTCTGTACTTGTTCTTCAATAAATCTCCACCTTTGCTATACCACTTTCTGTCCGTGGATTCATTCTTCGATTCCTGTGGACAAAGAATCTGGGTCCCAGTTCAAAAATTTTTTATCAGTGGGACAATAAGGCTATCTATCTCCTAGAGTACCTGGAATCTATAGCTTCCTAGTTAATCTGGCTTAATTAGATTTCTGGCTCCATTTGCTCCATTTCATTAATATCTAATTAGCTGCCTACCTAACAATTTTAAAGGTATGTTATCCTAGATGTATAAGAAAATTGACAGGGATCACTCAAGGTAAAGTTTGACCTTTGCTAAGGAAGCTATAGACCTAGAACATGATTATCTTCTATGGATAGGCAGTTGGGAATTTATGACCTGACTATATTTGTGGTTACTTTTGGTCACTGACTTGTCAGTCCTACCATGTGCCCACCCTGAGCTTATCAGGTTATTACATAGCCCCCTTTTCATTCACAATAATCTAAATTGTACTTGAATTTTATTGTGAAACAGAATTTATAGCAGTATGTGAACACATCAATGATTGCAATACTCAAAGGGAGTCTTTGTAGAGTATTAATTGCCATTTGTTTTAATTGGTGCAGCATAAAACCTTGACAAAGTTAGAGAACATGACACTATGATTATTTATTATTGATGTCATTCATCAATAATGAATTCTGAGAAATTTTATCTTTCAGGAGACAGGCTTAGAACAGTAAAGACTTTAGAAAAAAAGTGTTACAGGGAACTGGAATAAATCAAGCAATGCTTGGAGAGTTTGGAGTCACACTTTTATTCACTGGTGGGCTTAGAGAAAATGAATTCAAATTCTAAACAAGGCTACAAGCAGAACTTCCCTTTTTATTAAAGAGCCAGCCCTATGTGCACTTATGGTTATCCCGCTGCTGGCCTTGAAAACAACACAGTTCTATCCAATTAAAAAATGTACCTGGCATAGCATTGAAATTATGGGCATATCTAGTCTCTGGCCTACAAGGTCAGACAACTAAGTTTATCTTCCTCATTATTCAAGCAGGCTAGAAAACAAAGTTATTTTTTTAGATTTAGAGTCCGTCTTAAAAAAAAAAAACAAAAAAAAAAACAGCAGAAAATTCCAAAGAGTAGTTTTACAAAATAGGGGTTAGCCTTCTCATTCCCCCTGCCCTTGTCCCACAAGCTTTTCAGCCTTGTGGTACAATAACCATGGGATGTTAAGGTAAACAAGGGTGTCGATCAATAGTTTACTACTTCCTGCTGAAAAAAGGACAATGTCCAAGGGGTTAAGATTTCGTTTCTTCCTCTTGGAAAGGTTTGTAGGGAATTATTCTGGCTTGTAGGACCATTTGAAGTTTAAAGGCATCTAGATGGGATGAGATAAAACGAGTTAACAAATTTAGAAGACATGGTCTTAGGGTTATGGCTATGAGTAGCATTAACAGTGGTCCTGTCAATGGAAGGAGCCATTTTCAGACTCCCCCCAATGCAGCCCAGGTCTCAGATAATTCCTGTCTTATTTTTGAAGCTCGATCAGCTAGTTTCTTGGCCCCATCCCTTACAATACCAGACTGGTTAGCATAAAAACAGCATTCTTCCTCAAGAAAGAGGCACAGCCCCCCTTTCTCCGCTGTGAGAAGGTCTAGTCCTCTTCGATTCTGGAGAGTAACGGCTGCCAGTGAGTCAATCTGATCCTTTACTGAAACGATACTTTGAGCTATTTCTTCTAAACTGTCAGCAAGGTCTTTGGATAGGCTCTGATAGTAGGAGAGGGAAGTTGACAGTCCCCCTATTCCAGTGCTAATCCCTGCTTTAATGCTGAGCATTACAAGGAGAGGGATTAGCTGGACTGCTCTTTTGTATTGGATACCATGTGTTATCGGGACAGGCATGGACTGATTGTTGGGGGCTATGTCAGGGTATGGGGGTCTCTGTCCTGATTCTGTGCTTCATACCAAGAGGGTGGCTGCCATGGCACTTCCAATAAGGTAAGAGGTGACAGGTGAGAGGTTGAGACACTTGCAGGGAAAATGGGCAGGAATACTAGTATGAGGTGTTATCCAGGGAAAAAGTGAGAAGGAAGGAAAAGAACAATTGAAGTCTCGGGCCTGGACTGCTGGATAAGAAGTAAAACTGACTGGTCATAGGAAATGACCACTGGCTTCCGAGGAGACCTGATAGTCAATCCGTTGGGACCAATAGGTATTTGGCAGTTCCAATTTGACTGTGGTGTAAGCAGAGGAGGGGAGGTCACCCATTGGTATATTTCCCTGTGATCTTGTAAAGTATAAAGGGGCCTAGGCTGGCAGTGGGGTGTGTAGCATGATAGGGCCTGTGACTTGGAGAGAGGATGAAGCTACTTTAGCAAGAGATTGAACATAGGTATGAAAGAGAAGGGAAGCTTGGATTGCCTGGGCAGTAGGATAATCACCTAAGAGGGTGTCAGCTCTTACAGAAAATATATTCCCCTTCTCTTTCTTATAAGCCAGAGTGATTTTTGCCTGGTTCTATTCCTCAATGGGTGTAGGGATGGCGACATGCTGAAGAACAGAGGGAAAGGCAGAGTCAGCACTCTTAGGCTAAGGCTGGGTTGGTCTTATTTAAGAGGGAGAGTGTAAGGTTAAGAGTTCAAGAGTTCGGTAGAGATAGTGAGGACTTAGAAAGCTCTCAAGAGGCAGAGTGTAGACCTGAGAGTGGTCCAGATTAAGAGAGTTCAGTAATAGTAAAAGAATTAGCCTTAGCTTCATCTTGTTCCTTTGCTGTGTAGGAAGCAGTGCTTCTGTGTCCCAGCATGGGCAGAAGAGTTCTCCTCCTGGGACTAGCCTCGGGTTCTGGCTGCACTCATAAAGAGACAAAATGAGAATTATTAGAAAGATAAAAACAATGATTATCCAAAAATACCAGAGCATTCTGCCTTTAAGAGAAGATAAGAAAGAAAGATTAGTGTAAGGAAGAATTCAGCTGGGCATTTCTGAATTCCTTGGAGCAGGTTGATTAGCCAGGTCCATTGTCTTCTTGAGGGTGATCCGGAGGGGGTGTTTCTGGTCAGACGTCACCTTCCACTCAGGCTGGGCGTTGCTCGACTGGTGGGCTGCTTTCACCTGGGAGTGGTGAATCCAGGTGTTCAGTCCTGCAACCTTTAGAGCTGTGGGAGTGGTTAATATGACTGGATAGGGTCCCTTCCAAATTGGCTTAAGGAGCTCTTTTTTCCAGTCTTTTACCCAAACCTGGTCTCCAGGTTTATAAGGATGTACGGCTGCTCCTAGAGAGATGGGTAGTTGGTCAGTAACCCATCTGTGGATCTCAAAGACAGTTTTTCCAAGTCCTTGTAGTTGCTTCTGGATTTCTAAGTTTCCTATTTCCCCCAAATTGCCCTTTGGCTGAATTAAGGTAGGGTGTCTGCCACATAGAATTTCAAAGGGAGAGAAACTTACCCTGGCCCTTGGGGCACAGCATACCCGCAGGAGTACAAGAGGCAAGGTATCTGTCCAGGGTAGGGTTGTCTCTTGGCATAGCTTAGCCATAGCCTGCTTTAGAGTCCGGTTCATGCGCTCTACTTTCCCTGAACTCTGAGGCCTGTAGGCTGTATGTAGGTTCCACTTAATTCCTAAAGCCTTAATTACCTGTTGTACTATTTCTGCTACAAAGGCTGATCCTATGGTCAGAGGCATTCCATACTGCGGAATTATGTCCTTTAACAATGCTGTAGTGACTTCTCTCGCCTTTTCTGTGTGAGTGGGATATGCCTCAACCCAGCCTGAAAAAGTACAAACAAAGACTAGTAGGTATTTGTTTCCTCTGCTAGGCCATACTTCTGTAAAGTCTACTACTAAATTCTCAAAAGGAGTTTTCCCACAGTGCTGAATTCCTATCAATCCCACAGGACCCTGTTTGGCATTGTTTTGAGCACAGAGGAGGCAACTTTGAGAAACTGAGGCACACAAGGAGGGAAGACGGGCAATTAGGTAGTATCTGCCTAACAAAGCTTCTAGAGCAGTCTTCCCTAAATGAGTAAGTTCCTGCTGCTGGAGGACTACCTTATGGGCTAACTGTTCTGGGACATAGACCCTATGATCTGGGAGTATCCACCAGCCTTCCTTTGTTCTCTTGCCCCCTTCTCGCTGAGCCCATTCCTTCTCCTGCGGAGTGTACTTTGGAGGTTCAGGTAATTCGGGAGCCAAATGCCAGTGCTGCTTATTCTTTGGCAGCCTACTTTGCTGCAGCATCAGCACACTGGTTTCCTTCCAACACTGAGTCTTTCCCTTTCTGGTGACCTTTGCAATGAAAGACGGCTATTTCTTTAGGCTTCCAAACTGCTTCTAGTAACTTTAAAATCTCATTCTGATTTTTGATTCCTTTTCCTCCCGCTGTCAGAAGCCCCCTTTCCTTGTTGTATATAGCCCCATGAATATGCAGGGTAGCATAGGCATAGTGTGAATCAGTGTAGATGTTGGCACGCTTATCCTTACTGAGTTCTAAGGCTCTGGCAAGGGCCCAAAGTTCTGCCCTCTGCACTGACCATCCTTCAGGCAGGGCCTGTGCCTCAATTGTCGCAAAGTT
Organism: Corynorhinus townsendii; assembly: GCA_026230045.1. Lineage (NCBI taxonomy): Eukaryota > Metazoa > Chordata > Mammalia > Chiroptera > Vespertilionidae > Corynorhinus > Corynorhinus townsendii. Next base: position 73,234,182 of record JAPDVU010000003.1, on the reverse strand, counting down.
TGATACTACTGCATATCCGGCTCATCTTTTTCCTTCATCTAAGAAGCTGCTGCCATCTGTGAACAATACCAAGTCCAGTTCTTTAGGGCCTTATCTGTTAGATCTGGCCAGCTAGAGTAAACCTCCTCTAGGACTTCCAGGCAATCATGGTCAGGGGCTCCCTCAGCAATGGGTAAAAGGTGGCAGGATTAAGAGTTCTCACTACTTCTAAACGTACACAGGGGTTGTCACTTAACAGTCCTTGACATTGAGTCATTCGAGCATTAGTCAGCCAGTGCTGCCCCTTTGCTTCCATCAGGGTGACAACAGAATGAGGTACTTTTACATTTAAGTTTTGCCCCAGGGTAAGTTTATCTGCTTCTTTGACTAATAATGCCTTGGCTGCAAGGGCCCTGAGACACGGGGGCCACCTGGAGGCTACTGGGTCAATCTGCTTGGAGAGACAGGCTACTGGTCTTTGCCAGGGTCCAAATTCCTGGGTTAGAACTCCTAGGGCTACCCCGCTGTTCTCATGGACGAAGAGATTAAAGTCCGGTGTCACATCTGGTAGCCCTAGTGCTGGGGCCTCAGTGAGCTTTGCCTTTATGCAGATGAAGGCTTTCTCCTGCTCCGGGCCCCATACAATGAGTGCCTTCTCTTCCCCTTTTAAAGCTTCATAGAGAGAGAGGCTTGGCCAGATCTGAAAACCCTGGGATCCAGATTTGACAGAACCCTGCTGCTCCCAGGAATTCCCAAATCTGCCACCAGGTGCTAGGGACTGGGATGGCACATACTGCTTTCTTTCAGTCCCTAGCCTTCGTTTCCCTTGGGTGACTCGGAAGCCTAGATACATGACTTGCTTCTGACAAATCTGTGCTTTTTTCTTGGACACTATAACCTGTTTCAGTTAACAGTCTCAGCAGGGCTCGTGTCCCTTCCCAGCACTGAGCTCGTGTGGAGCTGGCTAGTAGGAGGTCATCTAACTACTGGAGTAGAACACACCCCAAGTCCTGTCCTGGGAACTTAGATAAATCAGATGCTAGTGCTCCACTAAAGAGGGTAGGGGAGTTTTTGAATCCTTGTGGAAGTCTGGCCCAGGTGAACTGCTCCTTGGCTCCCGTAGTTGGGTTTTCCCACTCAAGCAAAAAGGGGCTGGCTGATGGGGGCTAATTGAAGACAGAAAAAGGCATCTTTCAGATCTAGACATGTAAACCAGTCCGCTTCTGATGGAATGAGTCCTAGAAGCGTGTAGGGGTTTGGCAGTGCCACATGCAAGTTATAACAGCCTCATTAACAGCCCATAATTCCTGTACCGGGAGGTAGTCATTAGTCTCAGGGTTTTTGACAGGCAAGAGGGGAGTATTCCATGGTGACTGGCATCTTTTAAGGAGTCCCCACTGAAGTAGTCGGTCTAAGTGGACCTGAATTCCTAGGCGTGCCTCCTGTGGAATTGGATATTGGAGGATTTTGACAGGCTGTGCCCCAGGCTTTAAGCCAGTTAGTATCACAGCATGGTCTTTGGCCAGGCCAGGGAGATTTCCTTCTGCCCAGACCAGCGGAAATTCCTCCTCTAATTCAGACTCTAAAGGTGAGGCCTTTGACTGAAGGGCATAAGGTCTCCATTCTTCCTCCCTTCGCACTACTAAGGACAGGATCATTGACGAGGTCTCCTTACTTAGGCGAAGCTGTGCTGAGCCATTTGGAGCAAAAGTGATTTCTGCCCCCATTTTGGCTAAAAGGTCTCTACCCATTAGAGGCACTGGACAGTCTGGCAAGTATAGGAATTCATGAATTACTCGGTGGTCACCAAGTTGGCATTGGCGAGGGCGGCAGAATGGTCTACGGGTCTGGTCTCCAGTTGCTCCAATAACGGTGACCTCCTTTCCCGAGAGAGGTGCTACTTTCTGTGTGACTACTGAGTGCTCCACTCCCGTATTAACCATAAAGTCCACAGTCTGGCTCCCAGTTTTCATTCTGACCATGGGCTCGTGGGGGCCCAGCTGAAAAGAGCCTGGTCTGTCCTAGTCAGAGTCAGCTGCTGCCAGCCCAATAAGGTCTGTTTCAGGTGGTTCTGATTGATAGTAACTGGGTGGGAAAGGAGACCCTATTTTCTTGCTCTGCTGTTTGGGACATTCATTTTTCCAGTGCCCTGTTTCCTTACAATAGGCACACTGGTCCCGTCTCAGGCTTGCTCTTCCTTTCCCTCCTGATCTGTCTTCTTGCTTCCCCTTTTGGGCTGTCTGGGGGCCTGAACCTCTGAAAGCTGCTGCTATTACATTGGCCCTTCTTTAAATTCTCTTTTCTTCCTCCTTTTTTGCTGCCCTGTCTCAGTTGATGAAAACCTTGTTGGCTATCTCTAGCAGTTCACTAGCATTTTTTCCTGCAAACCCTCCCAGTTTCTGTAATTTTCTCCTGATATCAGGCTGGGCTTGGCCTACAAAAGTGGCATTTACCATGGTTTAAGTGTCCGGGGCCTCAGGGTTAAAGGGAGTGTAGATCCGGTAAGCCTCACACAGTCTCTCATAGAAAGCTTCTGGACTTTCGTCAGGCTTCTTGAAAACCTCAGAGATTTTAGTCATATTGGTGGGCTTCTTGGCTCCAGCCCTGATCCCTTGGAGGAAAGCCATACCTTTCTAGCTTGGTCTTTCCATCTTCTGAGTTTGGAGACCAATCAGGTTCCTCATCTGGGAGGGCCTCCCTGGCCTATCTGTCTGTGTCTAATGTCCCTGCCGGGACCTGGGTCTGGAGCCACTTCTGAGCCTCTGTCATTACTCTCATGCACTCCTCAGTGTTAAAGAATGTGAAAAGGAGCTGCTTGCAGTCACCCACGTGGGCTTCTGGTTCTGGAAGATAATTTCTAGGAGGTCTATCATGGCCTGAGGTTTTTCAGAATAAGCTGGGGTATGTTGCTTCCAATTCAGAATGTCACTTGTGGTAAAGGGCTGATAATAATAGACCGGCCTTCCTTCCTGTAAGGACCCATCTTCACCAAGCACTTGGGCTCCCCAAATCTCCCTGAGAGGCATCTGACGTGCCGGCTGTTGTTTGCGCCCTTGATTGGCTGAAAGCAAGCACCGCCCAGCCAGCTCTGGAGAGCCCCGTTGAGGGGAGATGGAGGGAGGTGGTGTTTCCAGACTTTCTGGACCTTCTAGGCTAGCAGGGGGAGCACTTCATGCTGCCTGTGGCTCATATGGAGGTGGTAACACTGGTGGGACTTCCTCGGTTGGGTCCTGTAGAATAGGGGGTTGAACTTCCTTCTGAGGGACCTGCTTCTCCTCTCCTGCCTGCTTTTCTTACGCTTTCTCCTGTCCTGTCTGCTTTTCCGTAGCCTGCTCCTGCCCTGCTTGCCTCTCCACTCCTCCTACTAAAACCTTACTCTGTCCCTTCTTACACAAGCAGAACTGGACCCAAGGCAGCAAGGTTTGAGCAATCTCTAACCAGCTGTCTATGTAGGGAAACTGATCTGGGTGTTCAGGGTCTCCTGTGACTACATTCCAGACCACCCTAACCAATCCTTCACCTAAAGAGCCTTCCAAGGGCCAGCCAACCCTAAAGGTGGGCCATTCCACTTCACAGAATTTCCTCAGTGTTTTGGGTTCATTTTAATTCCATAATCCCCATCAAATCCCTTTTTAAAAATTTTCAACATGCAATTGAGAACAGTGGGTTTACTCAGTCCCGACCCCATGATGACTGGTGGCGTGAGACAGACAAGGGAGGGGTGACCTGTTTTCACAGATCCTCACTCAGATGCCCGCCTAGACACGTCCCTTGGAAGCTTAGATTCGTCTTAGCTAAGGTGCACTTTTATAAACCCTGGTCATCTCCACATGGGGGTGAGTCACCTGCCATATGATGAATCGTGGAACCGCAGGTTGGGGACCACTTGGACTCCGTAACCAAAGTTGTGGAGCCACACAAAGGAGAGGAGAGGGCAGGCCCTCTCCCTCCACACTCACATACTTTCACCAGACATTCACTCAGAGTTTAAACAACAATCCACCCAATCCCTGATTCCTGATTTATTTGCCTGAGGAAGCTGCATGGCTTCCAGGGACGTGATCAAGCTCCCCCTTCCACTCACTTGGAGTGGGCTGATAGGACAGAGCCCCTTCCTTACCGATTCTGTCAACAGGTCCAGAAGTGTCCATCCACTCTTTCCAGATGCCGGCTGGGTCCTGGGCTGAGGTCTGGGAGCACCCAGAGTCCCCGGGTTTAATTCTGCTAATTCTGCAGAGCGGCACCTCCTGAAGGCTAAAATGCCAAACATGGGTTGGTTTTCCCGGAATCTCAGGGAACCAATAATGTTACAGAGAACTGGAATAATCAAACAATGATCTGAGAGTTTGGAGTCACACTTTATTCACCAGTGGACTTAGAGAAAATGAATTCAAATTCTAAACAAGGTTACAAGCAGACCTTCCCTTTAAAGAGCCAGCCCTATGTGCACTTAGTTGTTATCTCGCTGCTGCCCTTGAAAACAACACAGTTCTATCTAATTAAAAAATGCACCTGGCATGGCATTAAAATTATGGGCATATCTAGTCTCTGGCCTACAAGGTCAGACAGCTAAGTTTATTTTCCTCATTATTCAGCAGACTAGAATAGGCTAGAAAGCAAAGTCATTGTTTTAGAATAAGAGTCCATCTGAAAAAAAACAGCAGAGAATTCCAAACAGTAGTTTTACAAAATAGGGGTTAGCCTTCTCAAAAGGAGACAAAACATTTCTCATCTGAGCTGAGCCGTTGGCCAGGTATGAAGTCGGACTAATGACCTAACCCTGAGGTCGGCAAACTACAGCTCGCGAGCCACATGTGGCTCTTTGGCTCTTTGAGTGTAGCTTTTCCACAAAATACCACGGCCTGGGTGAGTCTATTTTGAAGAAATAGAGTTAGAAGAAGTTTAAGTTTTAAAAATTTGGCTCTCAAAAGAAATTTCAATAGTTGTACTGTTGATATTTGGCTCTGTTGACTAATGAGTTTGCTGACCACTGACCTAACCTCATTAAAGCTTAGTTTTTTATTTATAAAATAGAGAACAATGGCATTTTATCTATCACTGTTAAGGAACATTTAGCACATTCATTCTTATATAGAATATGCTAAATAGCAAATCAAATAATAATTTACTTATTTTCTTTTTTATTTCTTTATAAGAAAGTGACCTTAAGTTTCTTTTGCAATTCAAATGAAGCATAAACATATTTTATGCATACTGGTATAGTATTACATTTGTGAAGTTGGTTATAACAGAGCAGAGATTTAAGTCAGTGTAGAGTGTGTAATAGTCATTGTGAATGCAAAGCAACTAAAATTTAGAGGCCTAAATAAGAGAACTAAATAGGACTGTTAATATGCCATCAGGTTTAGGTTCATAATGTTTTAAGTATTAGTTGCTAAGGACCTGAGGACTGAGAAGTTAGTTTACACATACACACACACACACACACACACACATACACATCTGTCCTCTGTATAGTCTTTTTATGATTGTCTGTTTTCTCAATTTAAAGTTTTAAATGATGTAATATATACTTCTGACCAAAAAGTGTCCAGATGTACTAGACTTAAATGTATAAAAGCAAGTATCGAGGGCCAGTGAACAGCTGAAAAATGCTAAAATCACAAATACTGTTTTGTCTTTGAATCTTGTTTATATCACTTAATTCTTCTGCAACCAAATGAAACCCCTTTGTTCTTTTTCTTTCATTCATCTACAATGATTCTCCCATGAATTGTTTAATTGTGAAAGTATAGCTTTCATTCTTTATACTGAAGTATCTAGTCTTCAACTCCATCTTACATTTCAAATTAGAAAAACAAAGCTGTTCATGTTACTCTATTTACACATTAATGGCAAAAAATTGGATATGAAGAGCATTTCTGAGTTGTATCTGAATGGTTTATTTCATATAAATGCATTCTTAAGAATATATCTTTAAAAATAAATTCAAAGGTTCATATTCATTCTCAAATCATAAAGAAACTTAAGTCTTGCTAATTTACATTATAATTATGATAGGAAAATGAAAAGAAACCCTATTGTAATATTTCATTATTGACATTTTCAGCATGTTTGTGCTTACTTTTTTACTGGTAATTATATTATTAGATAGTTACTAACAAAATATTTGGTTTATTTTGATAATGCATTTGTGTTAACTAACAAAATATGTAAAAATCAAATGGATTGTATAAAATCTAGTTAAATACTTTACTATTTCATAAATATTCAATGCAAGAACTTATTGGTCCATTATTTGACATTAAAATAATAATTCTGAACATAATGTTTGAGGCATATGATATCAGTTTATAAAATAAAATAGAATAGTAAATTATTACAATCTTAATAAAATACTAAAAGGCTAATATGCAAATTGACTGAACAGTGGAACAACCAGTCGCTATGATGTGCACTGACCACCAGGGTGCAGATGCTCAACGCAGGAGCTTCCCCCTGGTGGTCAGTGCACTCCCACAGGAGGAGCGTTGCTCAGCCAGAAGCCGGGGTCACGGCTGGTGTGTGCAGCAGCAGTGGCAGGAGCCTCTCTCACTTCCACGGCAGCACTAAGGATGTCCGACATCCTTTGAGAGCTCCCAGATTGTGAAAAGGCACAGGCTGGGCTGAGGGACCCCCCACTGAGTGCACCAATTTTGTGCACCAGGCCTCTAGTAAATTTATAACTTCACGTTTATGGTCTCTACCTTCACTTTTCAAAGATTATTCACTGTTTAACACTGACAACTGGAGTTTGCTGCCAATACTCCACAATATTGTTGGCAATGAGAAACATGTTGTCTTTTTTAATAAATTTTGATTCACATCTTAATTGATCTGTCAGATGTTTATTTATTGAAAGTTTCCTTAATCATTCCAATCACTAAAATACCTGATACACATGACATGATAAAGGTGCTAATTATCACTACAGTGCCGAGCATAACACACTAGAGGCCTGGTGCATTGATTCTTGTACCAGTGGCGTCCCTTGGCCTGGCCTGTGGGGATCAGTGGACCTCTGTGCCACTGCAGCCTGGCCTTACACGCCAGCTTATTGGACTCCAGGCCACTGTCTGCATCGATCCTGCACAGCACAAAGTACTGTGCAAAGTGGCAGGTGGCTGGGGAGGAGCCCAAGCCCAGGTTGGGTGCCATGCCACTCTTGCTCATCCTGGCCCCACTGTGTCTACCACCACTGCTCAGGCACGTAGGGGGAGTGTTCGTGGGAGAGGCTCATGCCGCCAGAGTGGCACTTGCCAGCAGTGAGCCTAGCGTCTGGTGCCTGTCTGTCAGCTGAGCAGCACTCCCACTGTGAGAGTGCACTGGCCACCAGGAGGCAGCTCCTGCATTGAGAGTCTGTCCACTGATGGTCAGTGTGCATCATAGCCCATTGTCCAGTCATCCAGTTGCTTAGGCTTTTATATATATATATATATATATATATATATATATATAAACTATCAAAATTTTAACACATACTGTGAAATGAACACAATGTTATTTACCCCTTCACCTCTGTCCACCCAGCCACCACCCTGCCTTCCCTCAAGCCATCACCACACCGCTGCCTGTGTCCATACGTTATGCATATATATTATTTGGTTCATTCCTTCACCTTCTTTCACCCTGTCCACCTTACCACATGACAGCTGCCAGACTTTTTATTCCTTCCAGTCTCTGTTCCATGCTTCTATGTCATATATGGTATTCTTCATTTCTGACTGGTTCTTTTTCATAGCTTCTTTTTCTTTTTTATTCTGTTGTAGTTCAAAGTAAGTTCCTTGAGCATTCTTACAACCATTACTTTGAACTCTATATCTGATAAAGTGTTTGACTCCATTTCATTTAACTCTTTTTCTGGAGATTCCTCCTGTTCTTTCATTTGTGGCCGGCTTTTTGTCTCTCTATATTGGCTGTCTCTTTGTGTTTGTTTCAATATTTTAAATAGAAGAACTATGACTTGCAGATTTTGTGATGTGATCTTATGTAGGAGGTATTCTATGGGACCCAGTGGTGCAGTCTTGCAGTGTCCTTGATTTCCTGAGCTGCTCTAGGAATGTCCCTTGTGTGGATTATGTAGGCTGCTCTGTTGTGATGAGTCTTGATAGCTGTTGGCCCATTTGTGTGTGGAATCAACCCTCAGGCTGGGTGACTATGAGGCTGAACCCCAACCACCATGTGCAAGCTATTGAAAGATGCTGACAAAACAAAACAAACAAAAAATAAAAAAAGGAATAATAAAAGAAAAAAAAGTAGGATAAAAAAATAAGAAATAATTAAGAAAAAAGAGTAAGAAAAGAAAAGTAAAAACTATCTCTATACAGTATATATAAAAGGCTAAGTGACTGACCATCTATCCATCCAACCGTCCAACCATCCGACCAACCAACTGACCGGTACATATGACACACACTGGCAATTTAAAAATAAATGTTGACTCACACATGTGTGATACAAATAAAGCTCTCACTGGCACCAATCACACACATGTGTTCTGATCTGTCATTGTCTATTATGAATTTGGTTGTTTTAATTGACATTTCTATTGTAGAGAAAGGGTGAATAGTGATATTAAAATATTTCTTCTAATTAATTTCCTTTCAATGTACATGAATCCATTATTATATAAGAAGAAACCCTTATAAATATACTATTTGTGAAGTTGTTAGGTCCTGCTCCAATGTTGTCTGAAGCTGGCCACTTGGTATGTTGGTTCTGGGCTGCTTTGGAGGGTCTCTAGTATAATAATATGTCAGATGATGTCTATGCCTGGCCCTCAGCAACCTGTTTGAAGCTACAAGTGATCTACAGTTTTTGGCTGCCTCTGCTCATAGATACAGAAAACAGTTTGGTGATTGGACGGGTTGAAGGTGGGTTGGGGAACATGGGTGAACTATGTTTTTTGTTTGCTTTTAATCTAATTTATTAATGTATTTATATAATGTAGTATATATTATTTTATTTTTTTAATTCCACATACATAGCTTGTCAGCTCATAGGAAGTGCCAAGAAGAAATGCAAAGAAAAGGAAAGAAATTGAGTAAAGATTTTGGTCAGAGATGATCTAAGAAGATGGCATTTAAGCATGAGCTGAGTCTTGGGAGTACCTGGGGGGAAACTTTTGGGGAAAAAAATGTGAAAAAAGAGAAAATAAAATCTGGGGGGAAATAAAAAGAAAAATTTTTCTTCACTAAAGAAAATGGAAGTAACAAAAGAAGAAAAGTAATGTATTGCTGTGCTACCCCAGAGTATACCTCTGTTGGACACTAGAATATTTCATGATATTGCCAAACAATTGCTTCTGCAAAACTTGGAATAGGCTGTGGTGATACTTTCAGTGTAATGTTGATGAAGATAATATAGATAAAATAGAAGACAAAGTGTACAAATTTCCAGAATATTTGATTGCATCTTCTGTGTTCTATGTCAGGCTTTAATCCTTAGCATTACAGAAGTTAAAAAGTAGAAAAATTGAAATATCTTTTGTGCTTCATGCCTTGCCAAAAGGTGAGGGTTTGTAAATTCTTTCAAAAAAGAGGAATGTCTTACTGCATCACATATATTTTCTATGTATTTACATAATAATATCTATCTTAAATTCCAGTTATTTGTAGTAAGTTAATTGTATGGGTGTAGGCATATAAGCTTATATGCATATACCTACATACATATATAGATATAACTAGGCATATACTAGTAAATATTTAAGTATATGCAATATGCACATGTATATACTCACATTCTATACAGATATACCCTAGAAAAAGAAGAATTGAAAAAAAGTGAAATTAAGACTTAATGAGTCTCTACTAAAGCCAAGTGACATACTAGGCATTATATACTCTTTCAAATATTTTTCATAATATCTATAAGATAGGTTACCATTATTATCTCAATTGTACAGTAAGAAAACTGAGTCATAGTCTTTTTAAGCACTACTGGAAGTACAGGCAATAATGACATGTTATGATATACTGGGTTGGCAAAAACCAGAAGTTTTAGGATGTGATGACAACCCAGGTTCAAAACATCTACACTAATAAAAGAGAAAGAAACAAATTGACCATACCTTCATGACACCCACTAGCCAATCAGGAGTGAGTATGAAAATTAACCCAACAAAGATGGAGTGTTAATTTGCATACAGAGGCGCCAAGCAGCCAGGGGCAAGGGTGGGACGCTTGTTTCATTGCCATGGTGATGACACAGGCATTCCGCACCACCCTAGCAGCTCTGAGTCTCTGAACAGCTTGGAAAAGGAGAAAGGCAGCTCCAGCCAGAGTGAAGGTGGTGCCAGCAGCCAGAGGAAAGAGTGCCCATTCTTGCACGAATCTTTGTGCATCAGGTCTCTATTATCCTTATAACTTATTAATTACCTTTTTATATGTGCTTATATTTCTCAGTTGGTTTCCACAATTGAAAAATAACAATGTTTTGTAAGCGTTATACTACCTTTCTCAAAATATTATCATTGGAGGGACAAAAATAAAACTAACAACTAGTTTTATTAAAAATAATTTCAATAAAAGTTAAAAATTAAATGATACCAATTTTGATGTTTCTATATTATTTATGTAGATCTTCTGTTTGAAACTTATTTTGTCTACAGAAAAAAAAATGAAAGTTCATTTGAAGATATCCTATTATACTTATTTTATGAATATATGTATAGTTGGTCATTTCATTTTGTTTTATTCCAGATTAATTTGTAACAATGCAATATGTATGTTGTGAAGATGTTTCTTTTTGATCACAGGAATGATTCAAAAAGTAAAGAATAGAGTTTTGTGGATTAAACATAATGTGAGTTATTAATTACAAAAAAAGTTTACATCAAATAAGATATCTGATGATTTAAAACTACATGAAGATTCTTCCTTTTTTATGTTTTCAACTAAATGTAACCTTCATTTTAATTATGAAAACTTTACTTTTGAAATAATTCAATGTATCGCTCACAATCCTTGTATGAGCATACTTAATGTGATGTTCAAGAAAACAGTTTTTTTTTCAAGTGGATACAGATGCCAGCTGAGCCATCCACAATTTTAGCTATGATAATAAATTTACTTCCCATTGAGTAAAAGGATCAGAAAATTAAATGACATAAAGATTGTCTATGGAAGACTTCATTCAATTAAGATAATTATAGCCTATTCCTGACAGCAGGTCAAAATAAAGCAATCTGGAATATTAAAAAAAAAATTGTGTAATCTTTTATCATTTGTTGTATGGGCTTATGAGACATATGATGGGTGAAACCTAATTGTATTCTGTCTCTATATAAGTAATGACTAAATCAAAGAAGCAACTAAAATATTCTTATTTTCTGATAACTAATTATAAATCATCTTATATTCAATAACTTTGATTATTTTTCTTCAATTTGAAATAAAAGTATATTTGATCAGCCTTTGCTGATTTGGTTCAGTGGATAGAGCGTCAGCCTGTGGAAAGAAAGGTCCTGGGTTAGATTTTGGTCAAGGGCATATACTTCAGTTATAGGCTCCTCCCCAGCCTGGGCCCTGGTTGGGGCTCATGCAGGAGGCAACCCATCTGTGTTTCTCTCACATCAATATTTCTCTCTGTGTCCCTGTCTCTAAAAATTAAAAAAATATATATCCTTAGGTGAAGATTAAAAAAATTATATTTGACCAAATTATCATACATTTAATCATGTGGAAAAAAAACCCCACTTTAATCAATCTTGGGCCCAAAGCCAAAAAAGCAGTTCATTAGTTAGTTTCAACTTCTAAAGAAAACATACAGAAAGAAAATAATTTAAATAATCTATTCTTTTACAGAGCCAATAAAATTCTCATTTTATATAAAAGAAAAAAGCAAAATATATCTATTACTGTAATATTAATTTATACAATTAATTTGGTTCTAAATTATCTAGAAGCAGCTTAAGTACTCAATTAGTGAATACATGACTAAATGAAACAAAAAGTGCTAGATTAGAATATATTCAAAAAGTTATTTTGTAGATTCAATAAGATTTGAAAAATAACTGCATGTGAGCATTTGCTTGAGGTGGATTGTAAAATTGAGCACAATTTGGAGATTTCTAAGACCCATTCTAGGATGGTGATATAAATAAATCCCAATGGATATCAACTTTTAAGTTTTGCTCATTATTCATTCTCATGAATTCATAATTTTCTCATGTCTCCTTTGGCAATATTGAGCTAGTCTTTTTTTATTTTACTTTTCCTTCACTTTCATGCTTCGGTTCATCAAAATAGTAAATTTCAGCCATTTGTCAAACACTCTGATTCATACATATCATAAATATCTAGCATTAATATAGTTATTGATGTGGAATTTCTAGAAAATTCTCAAATGTTCACTTATTTTCTCTTATTCAAAATTGGTAGCAATCACTTTTTTCCTCTTTTTAAACAATGGATTTAAACATTTCATTATTAGAATAATTTAGAATACAGCTGAGAAATGAGAGAAAACAATGTCAACATAACTGTACCAAAAAAACTAAGAATGACATTTTTTCCTTAATTTATCTTCAATAAGAATAAACAATCACATGAAGATTTCAATGCTAAAACCAATGTGGCTGGAAAATACATGGAGAAATAAATGACTAGAAATACATGTTTAGATTAGAAAAATATTATATCAGGTAAGGAACACTGTATTATTTTGGTAAAATTACTTCATTCTAGTTTGTAGAATGAGTGAATTATTAAGATAATGATTGCTATTTCTTCCCCCAGTTAATCAATTACTAAAGAAAGAAAGAGTAATTCTCTCCCTCCCTTCATAGGTATTATATGCATGTAGGTAATCATGTTCTGACATTATGCGATCTTTGTCCCAGAATGGAATGTTAAGTTTTGTGTTCTATGAAGTGTGGTGGAAACAGGAAGTGAGATAAATTAAAGTGTGTTATCTCACAGACTAGACAAATTGAAGTGAAAGTAGATTTGAGGTTGCTTAGGGCCAGGAGTGGTTGTAGGGAAGAAATAGCTAAAGTATGTGTTGTAACTTTGGGAGAATGATCTTAAAGTTCTAAAATTGTGATGATGGTTGTACATGACCATCCTATCTAATAAAAGAGTAATATGCAAATTAACACTCTGCCACACCCACAAGCCGTGCCCGCCAGCCAATCAGGAGTGAGTATGCAAATTAACTTAACCAAGATGGCTGTGGCCATGGAGCGAGCAGGAGTCTTGGGCTTCCCCGGTAATGGAGGAAGCCAAGCTTTCTGCACACCCTGGTGGGCCCAGGCCTCCACTCAAGGCTACAAAGTTACAATTATAGAAGATAAATAAATCCCAACAAAAATGGCAGCAGCCATGGAGCTGGAGAGAGCAGGAGGCTTGGGTTGCCCCTGGTGATGGAGAAAGCTTGGCCTGTCTTGGCCGCTGCTACAAAGTTTCAATTATAGGAGATAAATAAATCCCAACAAAAATGGCTGCAGCCACAGAGCAAGCAGGACACTTGGCTCTGCTCAAGGCTACAAAGTTTCAATTAAAGAAGATAAATAAATCCCAGATACCAGGGCCTCTGCCTGGCCTGCAAACCACCACAAGCCCCTTGTTCAGGCCACCCCATGCCACAAGGGAACACCCACCCTGATCCGAGAAACCTTTCAGGGCAAACCAGCCGACCCCCACCTGTGTAACAGGCCTCTATCCTATCTAATAAACAAGTAATATGCAGATTGAACATCACTCCAACACACAAGATGGCTGCCCCCATGTGGTCAAAGATCCTGCCCCCTATGTGTCACAAGATGGCCTCCACAAGATGGCCATCAGGGGAGGGCAGTTGGAAGGAACCAGGCCTGCAAGGGAGGGCAGTTGTGGGTGATCAGTCCATCAGGGGAGGGAAATTATGGGAGACCAGGCTGGCAGAGGAGTGAAATTGTGGGCGACCAGGCCTGCAGGGAAGGACAGTTGGGGGGGCCCCAGGCCTGCAGGGGAGAGCACTTTGGGGGGACCAGGCCTGCAGGGGAGCAGCTAGGTATCAATTAGGCTGGCAAGGGAGTGGTTAGGGGGTGATCAGGCTGGCAGGCAGAAGCAGTTAGGGGCAATCAGGAAGGCAGGCAGGCAAGCAGTTGGGAGCCAGCAGTCCTGGATTGTGAGAGGGATGTCCGACTGCCCGGGATCGGGCCTAAACAGGCAGTCGGACATCCCTCGAGGCATTCCAGATTGGAGAGGGTGCAGGCTGGGCTGAGGGACATGCCCCCCCCCATGCACGAATTTCGTGCACCCGGCCTCTAGTGGTTATAATAAAAGCCACTGAGTTGTACACTCCAAATGAGCTGTATGCCATGTAAATGTTGTTATAATGAAGTTATTTAAATAAAAGGAATTGGAAGAAAAAAATATAAAAGGAGATTTGTGATAACTGAGCTATCCAGAAGTAAATGAATTAGTACATTTCATTGTGTAGACACAGATCATATATATTTTGCTTCTGATGGAATTTTCTGTTAAGATAATTTCATAAAAAACAAAGCACAATTTTAGTAACTAATGCTTATATAAATGATATTAACATAATTATCAAATATACTTACTTTCATTTATGTATGCTGGAGGATTACTATATATAGTACTAGATAATTGGTATCCAAATCTAGTTGTACATGAGAATAACTTGTAAAACTCAGATTTCTGGCCCTATATGAAATGCTTGAGTAAGGATGTCTAGGGTATTATTAAGAAGATAGCTGTAGTTTGATGAATATTCTATGTGATTCTCATTCTACAGTCATGGCTAGTCAGTCAACAATCCACAGAGTTGAATTTGATAATCACTAGGATAAATTTTTACCATGATTTACTTTAGGTTAACTTAAATTTGCAGACAACATAGTTAGAGGGAAAAAAATAATTCTAAGTCATGTTTTAAGAAAATGTCACAGCATTAAAAAATATAGCATGTCTTAGGAAGTATGAGGCAACTCAAAGGACTTATACCGGATTTATTTTGACAAAGAAGTAAGCGTTAGATGGCCAAGCCAATATCAAGCATATGTTTTCTCTGGACTTCTGGTAACCTCACTGCATACCTGAGAGAATTTTACAAAATTGGTGGAGGATCAAAATCAATTTGATAGGGACTTTCTTATGGATTTTAATAAACTTATTTATCTATCTTTGGAACTCTCACAATTTATAGTTGGACAACTCCCAATAAATTTCCTACAAGAATGCAAACTTATGTTTTAGTTATTTTTCCCCACACACTAATTTTTCTATGTTCAACAGGAAAAAAAAGTAAAATATAAGATTCTTAATAGCATATGGAGAGGGAAAGTTCACATTTCATATTCCTCACCATAGTGGATATATAAATTTAATGTTTTAGGAAGTTGAAGGATGGAACAAATTATAACCTTGAAGATTCAAGGGAACTATCCCAAGAACACCTGAGACATGGTGTGTGTGTGTATGTGCACGCGTGTGTGTGTGCCTGTGTGTGTCCAAAAGAAGTTAATGGATTTCAGTTCGCTTTTGCCAAACAGGACAGTGTTGTGGATATGTATCATTAAGATATTAATCATTGATGCTACCAAACACATGCACACTGGCTAAGTCATACAGATTCACTTTGGCTTGCATGTCTTTCCATACTCTGCTAAGAAAGCTCATGTAGATGAATGCTGACAGAGCTGTGATAAATCATTTAGCTACATTGCTGAGAGGAACAGTGATATGAATAGTCTTTACAAATACAGCAGAACATCAGGGTTTTCCTGCAATAAATAAGATTTAAGTAGTTTTATTATCACATAAAATTTTGATTTTTCACTCAAAATCATATTTTCTGTTTTTTTCCATTAGGAGACTTCTATGCAAACAAAATAAATTAGTCTTTCACATTACTTGGAACATTTTGCCTAAGATGTTGCTCTAAGCTAGTGACCAGTTATTACAGCAGCTACATGTCAATGTTGTAACAATTTATAACAAGGAGAAAATTAGTGCAGACACTACAGACTTTATTAATAACTTCTTACAGCCTAAAAGTGAGAACTTGAACCATTTATTGTAACACAATATGAAAATAAAATATACTTGGTGCAGAAAATTTCAGTGTTTTATTTATACCTTCATATTACATATCATAACTCTTGCTGGTAAATAATTACACTTTAGCCAGGAGCAATACACACTGTATTCAATTATTGGGACAGAGGAAGGGTCTGCAATTGTAGCAAAAAGAAAAAACGGTATTATTTTTCTAAACATATGAGTTATATTAATAATATTCCCTTTTGGAACACTGAAAATTGTTACAAATTAAAAATAAAACCTGAGGTTATAGTTGAGAAACACTAGATTCCCATTGGTAAAAATTCAAGTCCTCAATAACGAAAGTTCCCACAGGAGTTTACAAAATATATTTTTGATAGTTCTCAAGAAGAATAAAAGTGTTTACATGACAAAAATACATAGAATTGTTGTATTGTACAAGACAGAATATTGTTAATATGTTGAAAATCCCTCTTTGTATTGCAAACCATAGAAAAGCCATACACAAATACACACACGTGAGCACATGAGCATGGAGAATAGCCAAAGATAAAAACATTAAAAATAAAAATATTACTTTAAAATGTTACTTAAAAATGAATTACTTTAAAAAGCTTCCACAGAGACTGCAGATAGGAAAGTCGAAGTACAGAGCTGGCTGTAAGGCACAGACCCGAAGTCTGGGGCCTTGCTGCCTATGTCCATAGCTAAGGGGACCGTGCTGTGACGAGCACATCCAGAACAGCTCTGCCCACCCACCAGGGCCTCAGTCTGGAGAGAGCTGCTTGTCCACAGCGTGGAAGGGTGGCTCAATACTATTTCACATACACAGAATAGGGAGCCTACTCCCTAAAACAATAAAGTGAGCTTAGTAAGGAAAATCAACCCAAGGTGAGACTTGTGGAAACTTGTAAAATCAAGCAAAAAGAGATACCTTCTACATAAGATAACTATACAATTTAGTAGTTCAAAACATATGAAGGAAGTCAACATAATGGGAGGAAAACAGAACACTCAGCAAAAAAAAAAAAAAAATGTGTGGGATTAACTAGAGATAATAAGGCAGTATGAAAAGACTATAACATAGATAATTTTGTTATCTATAAATCAACAAGATTGTGGATTAAAACCATGAAACAAGTGTTTAAAAAATAAAACTAGAAGTACAAGCCAATAACTAAATTAAAATAATGACAGACTATACTTGGTGAAAAATAAATTAAGTGCATTAAGAAAAAGACCATCACAAAAACAACATTAACTTAAGAAGAATGAGAAATAAAAAAACTAAACTTTAGATATGTAAAATTTAGCAGAAGATACCAGAAAAAAGAAAAGAGAGGAAATAATTTGGAGGCACTAAATGAAAAACTAATTTATGAAGTACATGGGTTACCAAATTAAAAATAAAAATTGCCAACTAAAAGTATTTATATATAACATAATAAAACTTCTAAGTATCACAAATAAAAGCAATGAAGAGGAAGGAAACAAACCTAATAGAACAAAATCCATGTGTGTGTATTTTTATTTCTTAGGAGAAAATTTCCCTTTTATATGTTTATGTATGTGAACAGATCAATAAAGATAGAGATATACTGTATATCTCTGTAATGCTATTTTATAATGCACATTTATAGTAGATAGGAAAAGTTAAATGAAGGTAAATACTTTTCTGAAAGAAGAACTCATATAAAATTATTATATGACTTTTGCCTTTTAGAGTAATGATGGGGATCTTTTGGGATATTGATTATAAATTGTTCATAAAGAAATGGGAGACTAAGAGAAAACCTTAGAAAGCTGCTTCAGGAAGGCTGTTCACCTTAGCCTAGCTTGGGTTAAGTATGGTAAATAGGAGCTCTTCAGGCAGGAGCCTATGAGCCTAGCACCCTGTGTGCTATTGTTTCTGAGTAGCCTGGCAAGAATTTGACTACCATGTGTGTTCTGCTTTTCCTCAGCTACCTGTAAGTCACCTATTCTCACCTTGGAAATCTAAGATATCTTCCCACACCTTTTCTCCATTGTCCAAAATGTCATACATACCAATGCTGACTCACTCTTTTTGGAATTTTCCTGCATATGTGAATTCCCCATGAGCATGAATTAAATTTTTATTTTCTCATTTTTATCTGTCTCTGTTAACTTGATTATTAGGCCAACTAGAAGAACTTAGAAGATGGGAGGAAAAGCATTATTTTTCTTTAGTCCATACAATAATATATTTGTCTGATAGTGATTATCATATGACAGCTGGATTCTTTACTCATTATTTAACAACTAGAGGCATGGTGCATGAAAATTCATGACTGAAGGGGGTCCCTCAGCTCAGCCTGCCCCTTCTCAGAGTCTGGGAGCCCTCAGGGATGGGAGGCGACCTGGCGATCAGGGGAAGGTGACGCACCCATCACACCTCTGCTGCTGCCACTGCCAGCAGCTCAAGCCTCAGCTGGCCCTGTTTACCTGAGACTCAGGCAGCCCTAGGCGGCTGTGCAGCCACCATCCGAGGCTTGCCTGCACCTTGGGCATCAGCTGGGCAGCTTCCATCTGAGGCTTGCCTGTGCCGGCTGGGCTTAGGCTGAAAGGACAGTAGGATTCCAACGGCAGGCACAAGAAGCAGCTGGACCTGCCTAAGGGTGGGTCCAATCGCATCCCGTTCCTGCCACGCCCCCCCCAGTGGGGCTAAAAGAACTGGGGGGCTCTAGTGGGGCTGAGGGGACTGATTGCCGTCATCTTTGGCTACGGGCACAGCCATCTTTGTGATGGTGTGATGGTCAATTTTCATATTCCCTCTTTATTAGATAAGACTAGAGGCCCTGGTGCATGAAATTCGTGCACTCAAGGGGTCCCTCAGCCTGGCATGCACCCTCTTGCAGTCCAGGAGCCTTCGGGAGATGTTTGACTGCCATAGTGGCAGGAGAGGCTCCCACCACCACCCATGCACACATGAGCCCAGCTTCTGGTTGAGTGGCATGCCCTTGTGGGAGTGCACTGACCACCAGGGGGAAGCTTCTGCATTGAGTGTCTGCCCCCTGGTGGTCAGTGCGTGTCAAAGCAACCAGTCGTTCAGCCGTTGGGCCAAAGCCGGCTCTCCGACATCCCCCGAGGGTCCTGGATTGTGAGAGGGTGCAGGCCAGGCCGAGGGACCCCACTGGAGCACAATAGGGGCCGGGGAGGGACATGGAAGGTTGGCCAGACAGGATAGGAATGCTGAAAGGCTCCAGGGTGTGTTGGCCCATTTCACTCAGTCCCGATCGGCTGGACCCCAGCAGCAAGTAACTTACCCATTGGAGCATCTTCTCCCTGGTGGTCAGTGCAAGTCATAGCGAGTGGTTGAGCGGCCCTAGCATATCATTAGCATATTACACTTTGATTGGTTGAATGGCTGACTGGAAGACCGGATACTTAGCACATTAGGCTTTTATTATATAGGAGGATAGAGAAGACAACTCCCTGAAAAACTCTCTGCTGAATGACTTCTGGTGTCTTCTCTTTTCACTGTAAATTATTTGCCTTGACATTATTTTTAATTATCTGTATTTAATAATCATTTTAGAGCAACTGAGACCCTGCTGCACACAAATATCTATATGCTTGTATATTCTATCTTTTCTCTATTATTTTCTTACTTCTAGTTAAAATTCATCAAATGCTTGAATTTTTCTCAATGATGATTTGGGTTGATTTATTGATCAGGGTGATCTGTTTCCCCAGATTCTTGTCCTGATGGATTTGAAGAATGAAGCCACGGACAAAAAGGTGATAGGTGAAAAGTACAGAAACTTTATTGCAAGCAGAAACTACCTCTAAAACATAATTATAAATTCTAAGCCTAAGACTCTGTCCCTCCTGGATGAACAGAGGGACCCTGAGAAGGGTTACTGCTATTTCTTTGTCTTGCGGCATTAATTAGGCTGCAGTTCTTTGTGGGAACCTGACTCCTTCTTATTGGTTATTTTGCTACATAGAGTTAGTTTTCAAAGCTCAAAGCCCATGTGGTGTCCCCACCTTCTCTCTCCCTTAGCTTGTTGGTTGGAGTCACTGTTGATTTATCTTATAGCTCTCCCAGTGGTGCTGGCAGAGAAGGCCTTATCTTATAGCTCTCCCAGCAACTCAGGTCAGGACCAGTTTTGGCCGAACTTATGGTCACTTTAATTCCTCAGCCTAGAGATACCCCTGTTTGTCCTTGGTTTATGGCTGTCTTAATTGCACAGGCCTGTGGCATTTCTTTATTCTCTCTACAAGTAAGATAAACACCTGGTGTCTTTAAGTCTCCATTATGTATTCCTTCCCATGGGCCATTTTCATTCCTAAAATTTCCTAAACCCGACTAATTAAGCTAGCTAACCATTTTAATAAGACTAAAAGATATATGATCATTCATAATATAAAATACAATTTAAGGAGTTAAAAATAGCATCCTTATTTACTCCATTATTTTACTCATACATGTCTTTCAACGTTTCAATTTCCATTTTGATCATTTCCAAGGCAAAAGTTATCTTAATGTCATGTACATTTAAAAGTTCTGCTGGAAAGCCTCTGTTACTCAAAAGATCAAGGATCCTGGTTTCTTCCTTGTTCCACCTGCCATCTGGTATTATATTTTCAAAACAAAACAAAATCAACAAAGATTGCAGGCAAATCAGCATTCCAGATAAAACAAAGGAAGAAGAGGGCATAAAAGTTAATTGGCTTTTAAGCAAGTCAGGCAGGTACGAAACCCACCACTGCTGCAGCGACAGCAAACTGAGACACACATTAGTGATTGCAAAGACGCATGGAAAATGCCTGGCCTACCCGCGTGGTCCATGAGCCTCTGAGTCCACGGAACAATGATTAATCGTGCCACAGATCTCTATGAGATTAGGAAATTAATGTTAATCTCCCCAAAGTTCGGCCACTGCAGTGACAACGGTATTCCTTCCTCATAATGTAAACATTTAGAGATTTACATGATCATATTTCCAAAGATCTATTCTTCTTTGTAACGAAGATCAACTCCAGACAAACCTTATCATTTAATTAATATAAGGACTAACTAACTACAAAGCCTCTAAATCTATACTTGTTTGGGTTTTTTTTTCCTAATGCTGTTTGAATGTAAAGCAAAAAAGACACCTACAGCAGATAGTCTCCAAAATTCCAACTTCAACAGAAAAGAAAAAAAACCAAAACAAAACAAACAAAAAACACATCCGAATCCTCTTTCTTATGTAAGCTGCTTCTCATTCTTTCTTTTCCTGGCTTTAACCACGGAAGGCTGTTGAATGATGTTCTAGGATGTCTGAGTTCACAATGAGGAGTAGCAGCTTCCCCTTCCTGCCTCTGAGCTTCCCCTTTAAGAAACCCAGACCCTGTTAGAAAGAGAGAGACCACAGTGAAGAGCAGTAAGGCTGCAGACTTGGGAAGGGAGAAGCAATTTCAGTTTCAGTCCCAACCACAAAGTGACTGAATGTTGAATAACGATCCAGGTATGGCCCAGCCAACCTAGAGAATCAAGAAAAATAATACATTGATCTTGTTCTAAGCAACTCAGGTTTGCTTTGTTATGTGGCAATGTGCAGCAATAGATAACCAAAAGATAAATTGGCACATTGGTATAAAAGAAAAATTAGAAACAACTCAGTGGCTTTCAAATTCAGCTTATATCCTAAAGATATTGGATTGCTGAAATCATGATGACAGCACATTAGCACAGAGTTTGCGGTGTCTTCCTGTGCAAATAAACGTGCTGTAATTTGCCATTTCCCTGACACCGGTGTCTCATCACCAATAAAGGAAGTAATAGTCTTTCTCCACAATTCAGTTCAGATAATTGGTATATTCTTGTCAGGATCAGCTCATTACTGGAAAAAAGGAAGATTAAGTAGAAGAACTCAGAACGCCAACTTGGAGACAAGAATCACTGGCTGATAAAGTCAGAGTAGAAGAGCAAATTTCTTAAGTTGTTTTACAAAACTCTACATACCCGAGGTATAAGCTGAGCTTTTTAATAGGTTGGGTATAGAAAAAAAAAAAAAGATAATGAATTAAAGACAACTTAGAAATGTTGCTACCCACCCCAAAAACAGTGAGAATTACAATGGTTCTCCCTCATTGTCATTGCAAAAGAACAGCAAACAGGAGAATAAATTAGTATCCAAAAATAAATGACTATTCAATAAAGACAAATTGTTATCTACCATGCAGGAAGGTATCTAATGTAATCAATGATTATCCAGGTGACTTGGTGTCTCCCCTTAGGACAGTTGTATTGGAGAGTAAATGAAGTCTCTCTGTTTTAGATAAAATAGAAACTCATAACATTTTATTTTTAAAGTTAGACCCTTATTGCTTCTTCCAATTGATTAACAAATCCTCTTTACAGAATGTATACTTTGTTCCACAATCAATTCAATAATTTCTACTCTGGGAGTGCTCTCATCCCATAGAAAAACTTCAGTTTTTATTCTAAGTGTTATTTAGCATTTATTTGATATTTCTATTTATTACAAGGATTTTGAACAGTGTTTATATTGGTAGCATGTTATTTAACTTTAAAACAAAGCTATTCTGCTATTTGTCATGATTCTCAAGAACACTTTGAGATTGCAAGTAAGCTCTAAAACCTGTTGTCATTAGCATTTAGCTCCATATGTGAGGATTTTTGCCTTAAGTAATAATTATAATAAAATATGAAAATACATTTGAAACTGAGGTTCGCTAAAAATGCAGATTTCATCTCTGATTTACAGTCTCATGCTTATCATAGATTATTATTTTAATACAATACAAATATGACAATTTTGAATTTATAAAATAGGTATATAAAATAACATACATGTTGGGAGATGATTCTCCAGGAATATCATATATATATTTCAGATCCTCTGAACAATGACACTTATGGCCACGTTAAGATTGTTGTGTAAGCAGACACTCCGGTGTGCAGACATCACCCTCCTCAAAGACATTATTGGAAAAAAGATGAACAACTTGCTTTTTCTTTAAGAAAGATGTGCTTACATTGATAAGCACCATAAATATATGAAAATAAAGATGGGAAAAAAAGAAAGAAAAAAGAAAAGTCTTTCTCTTTCTCTCTGTTGTAGTAGGCATGACAGGTCATCACCAGCCCTAAATAAGATCTGGTTTGTATTATTGGGGGTTCCTCCCTGCGATGCACCCACTGCATGCACAGATTCCATCTGGCCCTCAGGAAATGCCCTGGGACATTGGTGTTCAGGAAACACAAAGTCATTCTGACACAACAACACTCTTTTTATATAAGTTGCGAGGGATTCCGTGTTAAGCGTTATTTTAAATCTCTATATTCCTGTCAGGAATGCTTTAAAAGCCATAGTACAATAGTATCTTCACTCATCTTTCACATAATCCTCTATGCTTCAAGCAAAGGAGTTAGTCAAATGATAGAGATGCTCTAAAACATCTCCAGTGAAACAAATGCTTAGACTTTTTCACATATGCCTTGGTGAGTGTTGTTTTAAATATTATTTCCTTAATAAGCATGTAAAATAATTCATTATTAAATTGAAGAGCATTCCCTTGCAACCTTTTTAGATATATACAGGCTATAATCCTGCAGAGCCTGCAATCTTCCTTTAGTCTTTTTCTTTAGTCAAAGAGCATGTATTTCTCTCATGTTTTCACTTGTTGTCTATTTAGTTCAGCTTTTAAAAAATATATCTTTTATTACTTTTTTTTTTTTTTTACAGAGAGGAAGGGAGAGGGAGAGAGAGTTAGAACATCAGATGAGAGAGAAACATTGATCAGCTGCCTCCTGCACACCCCCTTCTAGCCAGTTTCCCTGGCTTCAATATTCTGGGTCTACCGGCTAGAAAGTCTATGTGACTTTTCACCACACACCCTGTGACTCAATACACTAGGGCACAAGAATAGAAACTCCCTTCATACAATTCCCCTGCCATATGTCTGAATTCCCCATGAGAATCTATCTGCTTCTTTCATACTAGTGCTTTCCAGACACTGCTTCTTGTTATATATGCATTTATTTTATAGTATTTCTTTTTCTTTTATAGGACAGTCAGTCAGGTAGGAACTGATTTAATTATTACAAAAGCAGAGGTCCCTACTTCATCATATCTGTATCCCAACTGTTTCTTTTCTAGTTTATCTAAATCCACTTTAAATATGGTCACCAAAATTATATATGGCAGCCTTTTAAAATGGTCACCCAAGGACATATTTACTGATTTTAGAAAGAGGGGATGAGAGACAGAAGCATCGATGTGAGAGAGAAGCATCAATCAGTTGCCTCTTGTACTAGTCTGAACTGGGGATCAAACCCACATCCTAGGTATGTGAACTGACCAGAAATGGAGCCCTCCACCTTTCAGTGTACAGGAGGATGCCCTTACAAACTGAGCCACATTGGCCAAGGCCATGACAGCCTTTGAAGAATCCAATTATTTTCTAACTAGGAGCCCAGTGCATGAATTCATGCGCTTTGAAAGGAACTGTGGGTCACAAGGCTGCAGTGGGCACAGGTGCAGGTCTCAGCCCATATTCTGTGCCCCCACTGGGTCCCTTCTGCCAGCAGCCCCACTCCTGCCAACACCACTCCCATGTGCTGACAGCGCTAGCCCCACTCACACCCACTGACAGTGCAGAGCGATTGGGGCCAGTGTCATCAGCGGGTGCAAGCCGCAGCAGCTGCCCCGATTACCCCTCAGGAGCAAGGGGAGGTGGAGAAACCCTGAGGGGAAATTAGGGCCAGCAGCTGCCACTTGCACACACTGAAGGTGCCGAGTGATCAGGGCTGGTGCTGAGTGCTGGCAGCAGGTGTGAGCACCAATGGGGCCTCGATGCGTGGGAGCAAAGAATTTTCAGTAACCACCAGAGGCTTGCCCTGATGACAGTGACCAGTGCCCCACCTTGGTCTGACGCCCCCGCTCACATGCTTCACCACCCCGCCACAGCCTACCCCCGCCATGTCCCTCGCTCTGCTGCCTGCTGATGATGCCCGTCATGTTCTGCGCATGCCCCCTGGTGGTCAGTGCACGTCATAGTGATTGGTTGTTTGGTTGTTTGGTTGTTTCACCATTCAGTCTATTTGGATATTAGGGTTTTATATATATAGATTAGAGCAATCTTTTAGATATTTATTGATAAATTAACTTTTCATGTGTTTATGAGTGGCTCCTATAGTTCATGTGTAAAACTAAAGAAACTGACTAGTACATAATGATCATTTAAAAGATAGTTTTCTTATGTTTAACTCTCATTGAGATTAGTTAAACTAAGAATTAAGTTTACATTATCTAATACATATTCTTTTCAAATTATTACTTCATTTATAGGGATTATCTAAAATGATATCTTCTTAGTGCTAATTTTCCAGAATACAAATGAAGACAGCACTTGATAAATTACATGTGCTTTATATTAGTTCGGATCAGACAAACAATATGGGTTTTTTATAAAAATGAATGTAACATTTTACTTTCAATTGATTGTTCCAAATTGTTCTATTTCACTGTCTCAGAAAAGTCCAATATTTGTGACTAAGATGGTACAAAGTTACTTTCTATCTGCAGAAATTATAGCATATCCAAATCAATTTTTCTGGTGCTTTTTAAATCTCCTTAATCATCTTCATAGCTGGGATATTTTACACTGACAAGAATTACAGTGGTAATCTAAACTATGATGAAAACAAATATTAGTAAAGGAATTCATAAAAATAAGACATACAGTTTTCAAACTCACCAATGTCTGTCCTTTCTATAGTTATTATAACAGATTGCAAAAGATTGGAAGAGTATACATAACTTTATAATTAACATTTCCTTTAAGGTGCTATTGATTTATTCCAACTACCAGAATCACATTATGAATAACATGTGAGTAACTTTTAAATGGTATTTATTAAATGATCAGCTGTAAATGAAAAGTAAATAAATATTTTGTCCTTTAGTATACATTACTAGTAACTTTATGCTATATTATTTTTTTTTTTTTAGCTATGAACTATTTGAGGGCATATTTAAGCAGTAGGGTACACTAATACAGTCCAAGTTACTGCTATATCAACATTTTCTGGTGTCAATAAAACTATTAAAATGGTGCATTCTAAGCTGAGGATAGGTCTTTCTAATTTTGTTTTTTATTTTATTTTTTTGACAAGTTGATGCATGCAAAAATACCATCCTACTCATATCATAATAGGAACAATAAGGTCTCTAGGCTGAGCTGCAGCTCATAAATGCCCACTCCTATAGACATACCCACCAAGTGTCTTTGTCCTCCCAGCTGAAGAAAGTGACAGCCAAGCCCTGGCCAGTTTAGTTCAGTAGATAGAGCATTGGCCCATGGACTGAAGCATCCTGGGTTTGATTCTGGTCAAGAGTACCTAGCTCAGTTGTAAGCTCAATCCCCAGCCCCTGGTTGGGGCACATGCAGAAGGCAACCAATTAGTGTATCAATGTGTCTCTCACATAGATGTTTCTCTTCCTCTGACTTCCCCCTCCCTTCTATTCTCTCTAAAAACCAATGGAGAAATATCCTTGGGTAAGGAGTAACAAAAAGAAAAAAGGAAGTGATAGCCACAACTTGATTCCTCCCTTCTCCAGACTGAGCTCCACCATGAGCTCCCGGTTGCAGAGCTGTGTTGTGGATTGTCTCACTTCTCGCTCTCCGGTTTTCTCCTCCTTGCCCACCTTTAGATGTTCCAATGTGCAGATCTCTCAGGTGTGTTTGTATGTCGAGCAGGGAATCCTTTGTTCAATTATAGCTATTTAAAATTATTGAAATTTCAAGGGACAAGACCAAGGGGATCTCTCATGCTGCCATTCCTCTGATGTCTCTCCTACATTTTCTTTCCATACCGTATGCATCATCATACAACTATATTTGCTAATATTCTCTGTGCTCTTCCAGAAATAATCTTTTTTGTCAAATTAATATGCTTTTACCTCTCCCATGTATGTTCATATAGCATATTGTTACTTTTAATTTACTCATTTCCTTAAGGTGAATTTAATATGTTTTAAATGCATGAAATACTTTGTAGATAAAGTCTAATATAAAATATAAAACATATAGTTATACGTTTTATATTTAGGAATATTCTTTATAATTGAAGGCTTTTCCCTGAGGGTTAGAATATATTTCACTGGCTAACTTTTTTGTTTGTGTTTATAGTTTTTATTAATCTAAAACTACTAGACCACAAAAAGATATCAGAGAAAAACAAGGTACATATGAAAATAATTCTTCTGTCAGCAGATGAATGTCTATATATATAAAAGCCTAACCGATTGGATGACTGGACGGCCAGAGGACCGGACAACTGGCTGGTAGCTATGACCTGCACTGACCACTAGGGAGCAGATGCTCAACACAGGAGCTGCCACTGGTGGTCAGTGTGCTCCCACAGAGGGAACACTGCTCAGCTGACAGATGGGTGCTAGATGCTGGGCTGATGGCTGACGAGGTGCGAGCCTCTCCCTCGGACACTCCCCCTGCATGCCCGAGTGGTGGTGGCAGGCACAGGGGGGCCAGGATGAGAAGGAGAGGTGCAGCACCCAGCCTGGGCTTGGGCTCCTCCCTGGCTGCCTGCCACTTTGTGTACTACTTCGTGCTGTGCGGGATTGATGCAGACAGCAGGCTAGAACTGACGAGCTGGTGGGTAAGGCTGCTGCAGCGGTGGCGGAGGTCCACTGATCTCCACAGGCCAGGCCAAGGGACCTCACCCATGCATGAATCTGTGCACCGGGCCTCTAGTATTATATAACTAGAGGCCCGGTGCACAAAATTCTTGCATGGGTAGTGTCCCTAGGCCTGTCCAGTGATCAGGGCCAATCTGTGAGGTGACCAGCAGGGTGATCAGTGGGCCCCTGATGGCACCTGTCTTTGCTGGGCTGGCACTGCCTGCTCACCGGCCCCCTCCCTTTGCAGGGTGACCAGCAGGGCGATCAAGGAGGCCTTCACTGGCATCTGCCTTGGCCTGCCTGTGGGCTGGGAGCAGCTCCTACATTGAACATCTGCCCCCTGGTGGTCAGTGTGCATCATAGCAACCAGTCATTCCACTGGTCATTCTGCTGTTTGGTTGATTTGCATATTAGGCTTTTATTGTATAGGATTTTATATCTTTAGATAAATAAAACATTATATATGGTTTGGGAACATTGGTTTCTAAGTTTCTTGCATTGTATGTAGCACTAATACTTTTCCCTCTTTAATATCACTAGTGTGTCACTTTTTGCTGTCTTTTTTTTATAACAGGAAATTCATTTTTAGAAAAAAAAATGTAAGTCTTTCCTTTCGAACAATTTCTCCTGAGAATTGGCTTCTGATTTTAACTTATTTTCCTTTTATAACAATATATTTTTGCATAAATGAATAATTTTTCAACAAGAAATAGATTTAAAAGATAAATGTTACTCTGCTTGTGAAATTTGTCTACATACTTCAAGTGGTTAACAAAATGTGTGATAAAACTGAATGTAACAAAAGTTGATCAGACTGTCAGAAAGCTGAAGGTTATGATGGAAGATCAATCTATTCTTAGCAGAAAGCAGAGAGCTAGGGAAAATGAGAGAGTGAATGAGAGAAGATGTTACTTTTCAGTGAGAAAAAGAACAAAAACCAAAGAACACAAGAAATAGTACCATGAAAAGGAATATATCTATCTTTATATATCAGATGATTTTTTATAAAAAAAATCAATAGATTGCTTTTATTACTTTAGCAACATGTTGACTGTGGAGAAACTTTCTGCACTCTCACAAAAGTACTAATTCTAATATCCTGGAAACTCTCATCTTATATAAATTTAATGGAAAGAGTGACTTTTTAAAACAATTTTCTGTTATTATTCATTTTAAGATGTCTTTATTTTCTAGGAATATGAAACAATGATATTTGAATAAAAACTAAATACTTTTTGTTTAGAGGTTTGCCAACTTGAAAATACATTTCTAGAGAAAAAAAATTATTCCTTTCTAGTGATTTAAATGACTAGATTGTTTTATAGCTTTATTTTATTTTATTTTATTTTATTTTATTTTAGTTTAGTTTAGTTTAGTTTGTTTTTTAACTCCGGAGCCATCTTAAGTGGATTCATTAATTTATAGACCTTTGGCACCTATAGTTTTATGTTACCTATATTGCATAATGGGGTAAGAATTATGTTATTGATAACTGGTTCCGGAACTTCCCTTATGAAAGAAAGTACTTTTCTTTAGGAAAGTGTCTTGATGAGTACTGTAGAAGTGGGTAAGTTCCCTTATGATAATATCAGCAATAAAAAGCACATGTTAAGGAAAGCAAGGTACAGAGGTATAAATAAGAACCCACTAAGTGAAATAAGACTAGCGTATAGTGTAAAAAGCTAGTCAATCTCTTTACTGGGGTGGGCAAAGGATGCTTTAAGGGTGATGAGCCCTGCAATTTCATTTAAAAAAGATTACTTCAACTTAAAACATTTCTCAGTCTTTCCTAAAATGTCTACCACATTCGTAGATTATGCACATATTATATATTAACATATTTTTAGAACTAAAGAATTGCATTTACTGTATTGGCTGCTGCAGTATTCAACAATATTGCTGTTTAAAGTGTAGCCCACAGACCAGCTGCATCATGAAAGTTTGGCAGATGTGCATTTTGTGAAGTGCCACTCCAATTGCTGAATCAGGATTTATCATCTAAGATTTCCAGGTGACTTTTATGCATATTTAATTTTGAGAAGCCCCACACAGAAATTTACAACTTCACATATCCAAGCAGAAGCCCAGGAGCTTCTGTGGACATGAAGTGGTAAGCCTCCTTGGCATTCAGGCACATCTTTGGAATTTTATGGCTCACAAATGGTTGTAGCAGAATTGCAAGCCATCCAATTTTCTGAAAACTCAAAAAACAGGTGGTACAATGTTACCATTAATGACAGAGCTACAGTAATAATCATTGAAAACTGAAGATTTAATAAATATAACTGTTTTTGTAATGTTTCTGTGTACCTGGCACTTTGTTATGGCTAAAGGAGTAAAAATCCCTATAACCTGGTTCAGATAGCAAGGATAGAGAGGGAAAGTAGTTCTGGAAAGCAAAGTTTCATGGGGAAATCCACAGATACATACTGGGTTGCCAACACCAGTAAGTGGAAAGAATGGCACACAGTGAGCTTAGGAAGGAAGATTGAGGACAGCAGGAAAAAAAAAAAGTATATATATATATATATATATATATAACTATTCTGTAGAAAAAGAAAATAGGCAAGTTTTAAAAATTTTGGGCAAAGATGTTGGATGTTGCCATTTGAAGAATATTTCCCATAAACTGTGTCACAAATTTGCTTTCACATTTACAGAATTTATCTTCTTCCTAATTATTAAGTTAATGAGAATTGAGAATGTGGTGAATGAATGGAGACAACTATCATTCTAATATTGTGTCAGAATATTGAATATAGAAGGAAAATATTTTTTTTGTGTTTTAACTCTCCTATTTCATCATTAAAACCAGTGTTAAGAGGAGTGAAATAGAAAAATCATCCAATATAATGCAGTATATTTGAAGATATTTGGCCTATTATGCTATGACTTGAAGGTTACTGAATCAGTATTAGATGAAATGATAATGATGCTATCAAAAAAGCTAAGAAGAATTTGCATTTAAGAAATTTATGAACTTTTTTGTTTGTAAACAATTATATAAATAGCATTCCAATATGAGGTACAATTAATATTATTAAGCTTGATATTTGATTCATTAAACCCTTAAATGACAATGGTAAAGAACTGTAGAATTTTCTGTGAAGTCTGAGTGTTTGAGGAAATTTTCCAGTTCACATTAGATGATTGGATGTGAACCTAATATTAGCTAAAGGAGTTCACTGATAAATAAAAATATATATCAAACAACATACATAAGAATATTCATGAGATTTTTCCATACTAAAAATAATTTTAAACAACCAAAATATCAAGCAGTAGAAGTAAAAATAAGTGTTGGCCAATTAATACTGTTTAATTTATACAAAAAATAATTATTAATAAAAATATTTTAAAAACATTTAAATTATTCTATGGTAACAGAAATATTAATATTATTCAGCTTTGGAATATCATGTCTGGAAAAGTGCACTGTGCAGTTCTTGAGGTTCTGAAAAATTTCCAAATCAGGGTAAATTTGATTTCTTTTTATAAAATTAATCAATATGTAGACTTATGGTTTGTACACATTTCCATGTCGTTAGTATACTTCAATAAATATATAGCTTAATTTTTTTGCAAGAATGAGATATGAAGTGGTAAGAATGAGAATTGAAATTGTTCACCTAAATTAAAGGTCAGGTCCTGACCTGGCAGCTCGATTGGTTAGAGCATTGTCCTGATACTCCAAGGTTGCAGGTTGGATCCCAGGTCAGAGCACATTCAAGAATCAAACAATGAATGCATAAGTAAGTGGAAAAACAAATTGATGTTTCTCTCTCTCTTGCCCTCCCTCCCTCTTTCTTTCTCAAATCAATCAATTGAAATAAAATCCTATATAATAAAAGCCTAGGTGGCATCATGCCTTTGTACGACACAAGATGGCCACCACAAGATGGCCATCACAAGATGGCCGCCACAAGATGGTCAGCAGGGGAGGGCATTTGTGGGCAATCAGGCTGGCAGGGGAGGGTAGTTGGGGGTGACCAGGCCAGCAGGGGAGCAGTTAGGCGTCAATCAGGCTGGCAGGGGAGCAGTTAAGGGGCGATCAGACTGGCAGGCAGAAGTGGTTAGGGACAATCAGGCAGGCAGGCAAGTGGTTAAGAGCCAGCAGTCCCAGATTGTGAAAGGGATGTCCAACTGTCGGTTTAGACAACCGTCGGTTTAAACCAGCAGTCAGACTTCCCCTGAGGGGTCCCAGATTGGAGAGGGTGCAAGCTGGGCTGAGGGACACCCCTCCAGTGCACGAATTTCATGCACCGGGCCTCTAGAAATAAAATAAAATAAATAAATAAGTAAATAAAATAAAATGACAAAAGTGAGAAGCAACAAGTGTTTGACATCAAAAGAATATTCAGGAAGCACTGAATCACCCAGAAACCCAAATAGTGTTCTGCTTAGAAAGTGAAGGCAAGGAGTATTTATAGGAAAGGGAAGGGGAAAGATTACATGACAGAAGAAGAGAATCTCTGTGTTAATATACTAGGGAAGGAAGTTCTACACGTGCAGATAAGCTAACATCATGATGTTTATTCTACAGAAGGTCTTTAATTGTCAGCCCAAGAGTCATAGCAAATAGTATTTGGGAATACAGTGCTGCTTTAAGCACAGTCCAAAGGTTATTTTACTCAGTTTTAGGATTCCAAGGATTTGAGGAGTTAAGTCCTGCAAGGTAGATCCTCTGGGGTGGCCCCTCTAAGTCCATTGTAAAGTGGTCCTTTTATATTATTTTTTTACAAAATACAAAAATTAATACATTTAATGTTTGAAGAATGTTTGATTTTGTTCTGGAGGGAAGTGTGAAAACTGAAATGCTGCTGGAAGGAATATTGATCATTAAAATTTTTTGTGGATTTGATAGCACGTTTTCATGCGGATGGGCATGATCTAGCATACAGGAGGAAATTAATGATGCAGCAGATTGAGCAGCCAAGTAATAGATCAGTTATATTCTGTTCCATTATTCTTTCCAACAGGCCCATGAACAATACATAATGCAAATGTGATCATATCATTTCTGGTGCTTAAATCTACTATAATGACTCCCCACTAATTTCAGGATGCATTTTAGGTTTCTTGCAATGATCTATGTGCTAAATATACATAGTTGAACAAATAGTGATAGCCTTTGCTCTAGTGGAATTTGCAATCTCATTGGAAGAAAAAGAAAAGAAAAAAAAAACAACTAAGCAAACTGGAATACTTTCCAAAAGAAAATACTAAGTAATATTTGTATGCAATTGGGAACAATTTAGAAGAAAGGGTGTATAGATTCTACTACGCAATTAAGACCTGTAGTGGTTTACCAAAAAAAAAAAAAAAAAAAAAAAAAAAAAAAAAAAAAAAAAAAAATTCAAGCAATTTTCCAATATCTGCTGGATGTTCTGCAATTAAACTATATTCTGATATCATCCACCTGAGATAATATCAGACCCCACAGGCTAAGGGTTCAGTCTCACAACAATCCCCACTCATCCCCCCACCACCACTTCAGACACTAGTTGGAGGGAGGGATTATGTTCACAACACGTGTGAATGATGATTTTTGGTGGCAGGAACAACATTCTGTTATGACAGAAGGAAACTAATTTTCTCGTACTAACCCCAGCGTTCATGATTTGTATGAATTAAGCTTCTCTCTCTCTTTCACTTCTTACATGTGGGACTCTCAATCCTAACGTGTTTTCCCTGCTCTCAAAGTCCCTCTATGTAGGGGTGGGACAGAACTGGCTTGTAGTTTGAGGCCCCACACAAGTCTTTTATGACCCAACAAATCTCTTCCTTGTGTTTACAAAGGCCAGCAATACCAACTGTCATATTTCCCCCTATAATACTTGTCATATATTTTCCCAATATATATGACTTAAAAACCTAATATTCAAAACTCAGAAAGGAGATTTTCCCATAAGGTTCTTTTGTTTCATTTTGTTGTTTCCTCCCATGTAAATTACTGTAAATTCTAAATTTCCTTGGGCTCTAAATTTATTTCTGTACTCTTCATAATCAGCCAAAAGAATGAGCCTTGGACTGGAACAATTAGATCAGTATATTATCCTCTCTTTGTAGTGCATTGGGTGGCAAAGTCAAGAAGAACACATCGAACAGAGAAAACATTTTTTTTAAAGGGATACAAGTTTGTTTCACATACCAGTACATTTTTTATCAAAATGATAATTTTGATACAACTGTGCACAATGTTTCTAAAACACATTTTGTTTCTTACAGATCATGAAATGAATTCTTTATCTCTCTCTCCCCATATGTATAAGGAAATTCAAGTTAATAATTCACTTTTAAAATGCATAAGATGCTTCAAGACCTGCCAAAGATTCAACATCAATTCCTCTAACTTACTCATAGTCATATAATTATTTTGTCTATTTCCAGCCCATGGGCTTTACATATCCTGTTTCTTCTACCTGAAATGACCTTGTTTTGCATCTTCCCAAACAATATTCAACTTTCAATAATAGGTAAATGAACCCTAACAACATTTTTGAATTTAGCTATTAGGAGGAGTAATCAAAAACATGGAGATATAAGGATGGGTACCAGATTACTGCATATTGAAAAGTGAATGGAACATTTTACCACCTTTGAGCATTTGAATATACTCATACATGTAGTATATTTAGGCTCTCTTGAGTCTTTCTGTAGATCCAGTTTTCTGTAGTATCATTTTCCTTCTGCCTGAAGAACCTGATATAATATTTCTTATAGTGGAGATCATCTCTAACAATGTTTGCCAGAAAAAGTCGTTATTATACATGTATTATGGATATATATATATATATATATATAACATACAGTATATATATATATGTCGATTTGCATATTAAAGTTTTATTTTATGGGATATATATATGCATACATAACATACATTATATATATATATATAATGTATGTTATATATATACTGTATTTATATATGCATATATATATATCCCATATAATAAAACCTTAATATGCAAATCGACCAAATGGCAGAATGACTGGTGGAATGACTGGCCGCTATGACATGCACTGACCACCAGGGATCAGATGCTCAGCACAGGAGCTGCCCCTGACCAGGGGCATCTGTGTTGAGCATCTGCCCTCCAAGAGGGAGGTGACTGATGGCGGGTGGGGGGGGGCAGGGCCAACCAGTGGGTGGCACCAGTCCACCAGCCAGGGTGGGTGCCAGCGAGCCGCCCCCCCCCCCCCCCCAATCCCATTGCCCCTCCAGTCACTCCACAGATCGGTCCTGATCGCTGGCCAGGCCTGGACACCCTACCTTATATATTGGGAACGGTCTCTTAGATTTAAAAATTAAAACCGGGCAAGGCTTCTCTAACTCTGAAAAAACAGGATGATATGGCAATGACATTCATGGACTCTGGCTTGCACATTTTGTGGTCAGTCCTAACTCTAACACTTATAACTGTGTGACAAAGCCAATTACTTCTCTCTGCTTCAGGTTTTCCACCCATAAGATGGGGAAAATGGTACTACTGCCTCAGAAGGATGATGTTATGTACTCTTTTTTATAATCAGGGCAAAATATGTAGCTGCCCATACAACAGCAAGATGCCTTTCATCTGTATGAAAAGTATGGGCACTGGTGCATGCAACATCCCAGATTGCAAGAGAGATGTCCAACTGCCGATTTAGGCCCAATCCCCATGGATAAACTGGCAGTCAGACAAGGCACAGGCTGGGCTGAGGGACACACCCCACCCCAATGCACGAATTTCATACACCAGGCCTCTAGTATATATATAATAGGTATAGTATCTAATTAAGCAGTTTTTCCCTATTTTACTCTTTAAAGGTATTGATACATTATCTTCTACTTTACCTATGTCTGACCAGAAGTCTGTTGTCAGTCTTATCTTTTTTCTACTTTATGTAATTTGTCTTTTATCATTTATTGTTTTCAAGATTTTTTTCCTAAACACTGTCCTCCACCAATTTGATTGTAATGTACCATGACATGGTTTTCTTTGTATTTGTGGTGCTTGAAATGTTTTAGTTTCTGAAATCTCTAAGTTTATAGTTTTTACAAATTTGGAAAATGTTCAGAAGTTATTTATTTAAATACTTGTTCTGTTGCCCTACTTCTCCTTTTGGAACATATGTGAGTGTGTGTGTGTGTTTTGTGTGTCTAAATGTTAGATCATGTGATATGGCACCATGTGTTACACCTTATTTTTGTTTCTCATATATTCTTTTGAAAATGTCTTTTTGCTACACTTTTAAATTCACTGATTTCCTTTCTCCTGTGGTTTTTATCTTGTTTTATAGCCCTTCAATGTAAACGTTTTCAGATATTGTATTTTACATCTGTATTAGTTCCATTTTGGATCTTTTTTAATACGATTCCTTTCTTGCCACTTATATTCAACCCTCAGTATATGGTACATTCTTAGACTGCTCGTTTAATGTCATTTTCTGTGAATTCCATCTTCTTTGCCATTTTTAGGTCACTTTCAAATGAGTGATATATCTTCTAATTCTGGGTCCCATTTGTCTGTTTAATATGTCTCATAATATTTTATTGGATTCTGAGTGCTGTGATTTGCACATAGAAGAGCTGAATTTTGTGTTATTCATTTAAAAAGTGGTTGATATTTTCTGGAAAGCATATATTCCTGTGCAGTAGTTTTCTCCTTTGGTGGTAGCCTTTATTCTAGGACTAATTTAGCATCATTAGTAATGCAATTCCTTCTGAAGTGTACACCGCATGCTTCTTGTATTCAGTGAGAATTCTCCACTTCAGATAGAGGAAACTCCATTAAATTCTTGTACTGTGTGAGTAATGGGAATTGCTCATACCTAGAAACCTTCTGGTAATTGTTCCTTATTAGAATGTTGTTCTTTCCCATTTCGTCTGTTTTTACCCTACAAATATGTACAATGTTGTCTAGTCAAAGACTCAATTAGATCCCTATTGCAGTGTCGTGAGTTATTCTTTTGTGTAAGTTTCTACCATTATATTACCTGCTTTCATATTTTCTAGCCATTTTGCCTTTCCAAACTTCAATATCTGTCTGTTCAACTGAGCAATATTCCTGGACTCTGAAAGCAAGAATCTTGAAATTTAGTCTAGCCAAAACCCTAGGGAATAATAAATAGTACCTCTCACGTCATATTTTTCCTATTTCTCAGAAGCCATAGTTATTTTCTTTAAATATATTCTGTCATTTTTGTTGTTGTTTAGCACATAAGGGTAAAGGTAGAATATTTTATTCACTCCTAAACAGAAGAGGAAGCACCTTCAAAAATGATTGGTAAATGAATTGAAAGACAGTAAAAATTTTCAAGGGATTTGGCATTTAGAATGGATTCTCCACCCCCCCTTCAAAAAAAAATGGGAGAAATAAAATAGAGAATTTTTTCTTTCTATTAAACAGCTGTTAGTAATACATTAATAAAAAGTAGGTATTATAAGAGAAGCATTACCTAGAACCCACATGTATAGCTTCTGTGTTGAATTTACACATTTCCCATTCCTTAACTTATTCTTAGCCCAAAATACCACAGAAAATAGGGTAAATTTAATTTAGTACAATACATGTTATATTCCAATGAATTGCTCTAGTGTAAAAGTGTACATTGTATTTAATTTTTAAATTGCCTATAGAAATATTTTAATAGTAATAAAGCTATATTCAATAATTTTCTTAAAATTTATAATTTTGAAAATTATATTAATCTAAACTAACACTAAATTTAAATTTTATATGATAATCCTTTGTATCTATATTATTTTAAAAATTATATAACAAAGTATTTTTTCTCAGATAGTCCTTATAAAAAGGTAGTTCATGAAATTTCATAAAGAGTTATTAATCAATCCATATATCTTCAATTTGATTAATGACCATTATGGTTAATAAAATTATTTCAATTATATATAAATTATGTCCTAATAGTGCATATTTGGAGAACATATTTGTGCAATATAATTATAATAGCATGTTGTATTTTTTAAATTTTATTATTTTTACTTTTCCTTAGCTATGTGGACTTGATTCTCAATACAATCCCAGTGATTAAAAACTACATGTTTATTTTCTTTTTTTATGTGATATTATTGACTGAAATGCACTGAATTTTTAGATGGAAACCTATTTTAAAAAGTCTAAAGAGAAATTATGATGATAATACAATACAAAATCCTTTGTGCAAAACATAATAATAGCTGTGATGATTTAAGAAGTCATTAAATATGCTAAGAAATTAACGTACTCTAAGAACCATGTTATAGAATCTATATATTTCAAATAACTGCATTTAAAAATTCTCCTGAAATTCTATTTTCACATGAAGAGACATTTCTCAATTAAATCTATATATATATATATATAAAAGCCCAGTGACCATTATGGCAGACTGATCGGAATGACCAGAATGACAGGTTGACAGATTGCTATGATGAGCACTGACCACCAGGGGGCAGACGCTCAACACAGAAGTTGCCCCCTGATGGTCAGTAGCTCCCACAGGGGGAGTGGCGCTCAGCCGGAAGCAGGGTTCATGGCTGGCATGAGGCAGCTGCGGCAGCAGGAGCCTCTCTGGACTCTGCAGCAGCACTACCAAGTGGCAGCAGCAGGCGCAGTGGCCAGGATGAGCCTGAGCTGAGCAGCACCTGTCCCTGGTTTGGGCTCCTCCCTGGCCCCCTGCCACTTGGCGCACTGCTAAGTCCCTCAGTGGATGTCCCACTGCCAGTTTAGGCTTAAACTGGCAGTCGGACATCCCCTGAGTAGTCCTAGATTGCTGTTTAATAGTCGTGGTTTCCTGAAGGCTTTTGAAAAAACTCTTTCTGGGGAGGCTTTTTCTCTCCCGCCCCCGCCAGTGGCGTGCAATTCAAAGGTGCTGGCCGCGGAGCTGCCTCCCATGGAGCCACCCAATCTCTCCCTGCTGGATTGAGTCTGGCTCACAGCAAGGCGGCGGCTGGCTGGGGTGGAGCGTGGATGGAGGGGCCTCAGAGCTGGACCACCAGCCCCCAGTGTGCTCTCTGCCTGGAGGCATCCAGCTGCAGACCTCTGACCCCATTAACTGCATCAGTGGTGGGGTGGAAAGCAACCTGAGAGGGTGAGGAAATGAATACCAGGGTGCAGTCCCCGTGACCTTCCCCTCCCAGGATAACGCTGCGTTCCCTAACCTCCCATATGCCAAGAGATAAACGTGGATTCACAAAGAGGCAGGCCTCCGAGGAGCTTCAGCTGGGGGGACGAGAGGAGTTACTCATCTCTGACACCCCCGCCCTTTGCTTTAAGCTGCATTCTCCTTCCCTAATACATGTTGCTTGAAGTACACGATGGTTTATGTTTAGACATGCGATAAACGTGGGGAAAGCAAAGTTTTGTGTTTTAGAACAAAAGAATCTGGAGTCTTTGAGGTGGTCTCCCCCCGCCCCCTCCCCCCCCCCCCACACACACACACACACACTCACTCCTTCCTCCCCTTTTCCCTGGCCTGGCGAATCTTCATGCAGAAAGTTAACCCTAGTTCCTCAGAACCCACCCTCCCTGGAGTGGCCTCTGTTTTGTTTTGTTTTCTCTCACAAGATTTTTTCTTAACCTCTAAACAGGCAGTTGGACATCCCCTGAGGGGTCCCGGATTGCAAGTGACTATGCCATAGCTTATAAGCTGCTACATCCCACACACAGTGAAACAAGGACAGTGGCTTCTGCAGTATTTGAAAAAGAGAGCTATGGCTGCTTAATCCTAATTCATCAGAAGAATCTCCAAACTGTCCACATCCTGTTTATTCTACATGGGGGTGAACATGCATTCCTATATATTGGGAGCTGTCTCTTAGATTTAAAAATTAAAACCTGGCAAGACTATTCTAACTCTGAAAAAAAAAACAAAACACAAAAAACAAGATAATGCAGCGATGATATGCATGTACTCTGGCTTACACATGTTGTGGTCAGCCCTGATTCTAACACTTATAACTGTGTGACAAAGCCAATTACTTAACTTCTCCCTGCTTCAGTTTTTCCACCCATAAGATGGGGAAAATGGTACTACTGCCTCAGAAGGATCATGTTGTGTACTACTTTTTATAATCAGGGCAAAATATGTAGCTGCCCATACAACAGATGCCTTTCACCTGTATGAAAAGTATGGTCATTGGTGCATGCAGCATCAATGTGAGAGAGATGCATCCATTGGTTATCTCCCACACAAGGCCCAATCTGGGGATCGGGGATCAGCCTGCAACCAAGCTATGTGCCTTGACCAGGAATGGAACCCAAGATGTTTCTGTCCACAGGCCAATGCTCTAACCACTGATCAAAACCAGTCAGGACTGTTTTTCTCTTTGTTTGTTTGTTTTTTGTTTGTTTGTTTTTTAATGATAGTATATTGTTACTTAGAGAAGTATAGAAAACTGGGCCATCCCCTTTTTTCCCCAGAGCCTTTCAGTAGAAACTCTTTGTCTATTTCTCGTTTTTGCTTTAATTTTGAAAATAGTCCCAAGGTTGTCCCGGCTGTGTGGCTCGGTTAGCTGGGCTGTCATCCTGTGCACTGAAGGGCTGCAGGTTTGACTCCTGGTCAGGGCACATACCCAGGTTGCCCTGGCTGTGTGGCTCAGTTAGCTGGGCTGTCACCCTGTGCACTGAAGGGCTGCAGGTTTGACTCCTGGTCAGGGCACATACCCAGGTTGCCCTGGCTGTGTGGCTCGGTTAGCTGGGCTGCCACCCTGTGCACTGAAGGGCTGCAGGTTTGACTCCTGGTCAGGGCACATACCCAGGTTGCCCTGGCTGTGTGGCTCGGTTAGCTGGGCTGCCACCCTGTGCACTGAAGGGCTGCAGGTTTGACTCCTGGTCAGGGCACATACCCAGGTTGCCCTTTCCATCCCAGGTTGGGTTGTGTGTGGTAGACAACCTGCTGAGTTTCTCTCCCTCTCTTTCTTACTTTCCCTTCCTCTCTCTCTCTCTCTCTCAAAATAAAAATAACAAAGAACATATCCTCAGGTGAGGATTA
Source organism: Corynorhinus townsendii (assembly GCA_026230045.1). NCBI lineage: Eukaryota > Metazoa > Chordata > Mammalia > Chiroptera > Vespertilionidae > Corynorhinus > Corynorhinus townsendii. The sequence goes on along the minus strand of JAPDVU010000003.1, from coordinate 73,193,531 downwards.
AAGAATGTTCCAAGGTTTATGTAACTACAAATATGTTTAGTTTGACTTACTTGATTCTTATTCATGAATGTCTTCTAGAATAATGTATTAGAATTAAGAAAATAAATGAATCTAAATATAATTTGAAAACTAAACAGTTAAGAAAGAATTAAATTTGAACTCCTGAAACAAAATATTTAGGAATCTGAAGAATTAGATATTCTTCAAGTCCAATAATTATTTAATCCAAAAGAGATGTAAGAGAAATTAAAGGCATGCAAAATGTTATGAACATATATTCATTTAAGTAATTATTATGTTGTATTAAACATTTACACACTTAAGGGAAATAAAATAATGTAAAGAATTTATATATTTGAGCTATGGGAAAGCATAATGCTAACATTTTTCTAAAATGACAAAAGAAGTTTTCACTATTTCTACTATATGTTTTTATTTTTTATTTTAAAATGTCTCCATATCTTTACTAGTACCAAAAAGGGATAATTAAACACAACTCATAAAGGCACAAGGTAAATCTGTTAGCAGCAAAATGGCACCAGAATATTACCAGTATTTAGACCGTGGTTTAGTAACCTTAGTACTTGAGTTCTGGCCAAGACACAATTCAGAGTCAAGACTCAAATATAAGCACAGTTTATTTATAAAGTTACAGAGGTAGAAGAAGTGAACTGGGCTGTGTGGGCTCAAGAAACAAGCTATAGAGGCAAAAGAAGCTCAGGAAACAAGCTATGAAGGCAAAAGAAGGGTCTTTGGAGCTTAGGAGAAAGAAAGGCAACGACTCTGTGCCTGGGGAAAGGAAGGGATGAGGAAAGGCTGGGGTATGCTCAGGAGAGAGAAGGAGTGCCTACTGATGAATCTTTCATTTATAGGGGTTTATCTGGAGGTCTCAGGGGCAGATCTTAATAGAATATTCATCAATTTTCTAAGTGTGTCTCCTCAGGGTCCCAGTCTCCACTGATTGGCTGGTACCGGGGAGGGGTCCTTCGTCATCACAGCTATAGACCTGCTGGCCTTGCTGCTTTGTCTCTACACAACTGATGCTTAGATGTTAACTCTAGTTTGGCCAAAACTCTGCCTTTGTGATCAATAGACCTGAGGCTTTATTCCTAAGATGATTTCATGCAGGTCAGAACCTCATTGTCTTGAAGGCTTAATGCTTAAGGGAGTGGTCATGCAAAGGCTTGTATGGGGAATGTAGGAAGCTGTTCTCTGGCTCCCTTGGCCCTCCTCCAAGGGGCAGGCTATCACATGACTAGCAATACACCAGGGGGTGAAAGATGAGGAAAGGTCCGAACAACATGACTAGCAATATGCTAGGAGAGGAAAGGACACCCTGGGAGCAAGGTCCTTCTTTTCCCACTTTTGTCCATTGGCAGGTACCTGGGGCTTTTTGTCCCAATGACATCCCATACCTGGCCAATCGTTTCTACTCTTCTCAAGCTTGTCTAACTGATTACTACAAATTCCTTGCTCAAAAAAAAAAAAATTGCATCACAATGCTGGGCTATGTTTAATCAGGGGATGGAGTATCATTTTCTTTGTTCAAAGAGTTTACCAGATCACCAAGAGAATCATGTGTGAGTCTAAAAAGCTAGGAAACATTTTAATTGTACCTCTACCCTTGCTCTATGAGACAATAAAACAGAAATATTGATTTAAGGTAGCCAAATCTGAGGAAGATTTAGATAAATGCTTGTTTAACTCAGTTTTTTTTTCCTTTTACTAGTATTGTTTGACTCTTCCAAAGACTGTGTAAGATTGCTAGCAGGGTATCAGGAAGCAAAAGTCAAAGGGGCAACATTGATTGAGGTGAAAGAAATAGAGGAATTAATGACTTTGAAGAGGGGAGAGAAAGAAGATATTTAATATGGAAGACAAATAAATGGCTGAGAACAAGGAGCAAACTGCCCTTGCCCTTCAATTAGAACTCCACTTCCCATAGGAATCTTGAGATCCTTGTCAGTATTCCCTACAGAAAAGGTGGTAAATAGGCAAAAAGAAAAATAAAGACTCTTGACCAAGGAATAACTGATTCCATGTTAGACATGGGCAGAGCAAGGATTATGGGCCATGTACAGACACTCACCAGGGTGGAAAGCTGCAGATGCCTAGCAAGGGGCAAAACTGGGAAAACAAGAACCTCACCCTCAGGGTAACCTCGCCTCCCCTAGCATATCACTGGTCATTAATATCTTTCATATCACTGGTCAGGAGGTTTAGACTCCCTCACCCTTTTCTTTCCTAAAGATAACATCTAGGTCTCAGATGTATTTCAGCTCCAGGCCCCAAAAAGCAGCAAAATTAGACAAGTGATGCTATGGCTGCCTCAGAACCAGCTATATTGACTAATGACCCCCTGCCCTGGCACTAACGAATTAGTGGAGACCATGACCCTGGAAAGCCAATGAATATTCTATTAAGATTCTCCATGGACCTTTCCTGAAAGAGCACCCTGGAAAGCTGATGAATATTCTATTAAGATTCTCCCCTGAGACAACCCCTAAGATTTCTACCTACGAGAAAGAGATAAATACACTCAGGACAAAGGATCGAGTGTACACTCTCCCTCCAAGGAACATGTCTGTGCCATTGCCTTCCCTCTCCCCTTCCCCCACAGCACGCAACCCTTAATCTCTAAGGGACTCCGTGAGACTTGCAACCAGAGGAGCAATGGGCAGCGGCAGATCATCCAGGGCTAAGCCCCTGGACCTGTCTCCAAGGCCCCTTTCCTCTGACTTCCCAGTGAGCTAAAGCAGCCAGGCCATTGCGTCTCTGGACTGGCCTGCTCCTCGTTTGGAGTGTACCTTCAGTAAACCCAACTTCGCTTTACTTTCATTTTTGTTGACCTTGAAACCTGTTCTGCAGTGACGAGCAGAACTGAGGTCCCAGTTCAGTAACCCCAATCTGTAACATGAGTGATTCAGTGTGTGTGTATGCGTGTGTATGTGTTTCCTGTAACAGAAAAATGACAAACTCAACAGTGTTTCAGTAACATGGTAAAACAATTTCTCTTAATTATTCTCTAAGAAATAAAATAGTGTCTCCCTTCTTCATGTTTTGAATAACTGTGACTCAGTTTTAGAGGTGGTTAATATAGTTTTAAAATAGTAAAATTAAAGGGACAGGAAAAATGTCCCTTCATTTCTTTTAGACTCTTTGACTGCTTTAATAATTAAATTGATACAAAACAGAGTAACAGTAGAAAAATTAATTTTGTACATATGGGGACATACAGGAACCCATGAAGATATGAAGACTCAAAAAGCAGCTTAAGCGAAGAACATGAGTAGGGGTCTACAGATACAAAAGGGAGATATGTCACTCACAGGAAGGAAGACAGGATATTTGGAAAAAGAAGGTTACTGTTATGTAGCTAAATCTTTGAGGTAAAACCGTATTTCTGCTAATAGCTCTTTTCATTGTCAATTTAGGTGGTTGAGGGGAAAGAAAAAGCTCTCACTGAGTCTTCTGGGATTTAATTTCTTTGAGTTCAAGCTAAATCTCATGCCAAAGTGGCATATTTTAGGGTGACAAAATTTTGTTTTCTTTCTTTTGCATTCATGATACAAAAATAATAAAGTTAAAACACAAGCATTTTGATTAAAAGGCATATTGCTTCATGTTAAAAAGTTTAATGAAGAGAGTTGACTTTTAAATTATAAAACGCATCCATGAATCTGCTAAATAATAGGTCATCTGGCATAGAAGTTCCGTTCCAGTTTATAAAGCAGAAACAGCTAGCAAACATGCTTTTGATGGCTAGTGAAATACTTCACAGTATAGAAATAGAGCATTTTCTCATTCTAAAATGTCAGACTTTATTTACTTGAGGTCATAAGAGCCAGTGTCTTATATATGCATACTAATTGTCAAGTATAACAATAAATTTATTATATTTTTCCAGCAGCTCAGTATAAGTTCTTGCTCCCCTGGATATATTGTATTTTAAGGGATGGTTGGAAATAATGCCACTTTTGTTAAAATAACATTTCATATCTTGGTCTGAAATTTAAATTGCTGAAAAAATCTTTATAAATGAGCTATATTTTGACCTTTCAATGGAATAGTAATAGAAGATGTTATTATTGAGACCTATCTAGAAAGCATACCTTTTATATAAAATTTAGCTTTTGATTTGCTAAAAACCTTCATGTGCACTGATTAAATGCAAGTCATCAAATAAAAATGATGGCTTCTCATATATATGTGTGTGTATGTGTACATATATATATATATATATATATATAATTATTTTATGTGCCAATTTTACATATAGAGATTTTCACAAAACACAAAATCTCCTGTATACACAAAAGTTTCTGCAATTTCTTCCTAGAAGTATGAAATTATTATATACTTTCATTTCCATTCCACTCCATTAATTATGAATCTTAAAAGTACAAAATACTCCCAGCCAGTGTAGCTGCATAATTTAGTGACTATGCTTCAAATATTAGGCCTGGTTTAATAACATAAAGAATAGACAATGATCTTACTCATCTAGTTTTACACTCTTCAAAACAGGAACTTGTTATTAGTACCTAGCCTGCAGGCTTGCTGTTCCACTTTGCTGTGAAATCAGATGGTTAAAAATCTAACCACCCTAGCCTAATCAGTTATCTCTATCAATGTTGCCAGACTCCATTTAAAGAAAAGCACCCTAGCTAGGCCTCAGCTAGGAGTTCACTGAAGGGAGTATTAATGAGACTAACAGAAGGTAGGCAGTTATTTCTCCAGAGGGTGAAATGTTACAAAATAGTGACCATGAAAAAGTTAAAGGAAAAGACAAATGGGACTGTTCCTTTTCTGGCTGAATGCTTATCTTACTGAGAACAATTGCTTAGGAGAAGTCAGAGTTCTACTTTGATAAATACTAGCTAAGAAGACCTCACTTTGATCTCTGCCTTATATCAAGGGTAGACTTCAAAATATACTTATTGAGCTTTTGTCTCCCCGTCAGGTAAAAAGTGGATTTTGGGAATTAACAATTTCAAAGCTATATATTTCAATATCATTATTCTAACTTGCATTGCTATATAATATTTTATAGATGGCAAACGAAAGGCAAAAGTTACATAACTTGCTCAAATGACAACTAAATTTAGAAGCAGAGAAAGTCTGAAATTTATTCCAAGTTGCAATCCATAACTCTCTCTATTCTACTTGCTTTCAGTGTGGTTCTCATATTATCTGTATCAAATATTATGTCATATTGACAGAGATACAGACTTTTGCAAGACTGATTCAATGTGGAGGGCTTTGAACATTATCATAATACTGAGAATAAGTTTAATAGATTTTATTAAGCACAGGATGAGGCAAATAGTTGTTCATATGGAAAATAATACAATAATTAGTAAACAGCAATACTAGAATAAACACTGTGTTTTGCATACTGTCTACAATAAACCTACTTTTGCTGCACCCTGTGTATGCTGGAGACACTGAATACCTTCTTTAAAATTATTCTCACTTTCCCATTCTATAGATGAGTAAATTAGGAGGTAGAAATCATATCCTTCTTCCTCAGTCCAGAGACTATGATGTTAATTGCCCACGTTCAATTTGGCAAGTAAAAATAAATGCAAATATTCATCCGGGTTATATTATTAATTCTATTAACTTATTATAGTCATTTTTCTTTTCATAGTAAGTACATTGATTGACATTAAATCTTGTTTTTGTCTTTTTTATATCTGAAAGTATAAATAACACTCAGAGGACTATGTTTTATGTGTATTCGCATATAAATATAAACTAAATTAAAAATCTTATAGAATATAATACTATTATTGATCTAAATTGAGTGAAAGAGCACATTAATTAAAAATATATTGTTGGTTTATTTTTGTTAATCCTCACCCAAGGATATTTTTCCATTCATTTTTAGAGAGCTTGGGAGGGAAGGGGAGAGACAGAGAGAAAGAAACATCAATGTAAGAGAGACACATCGATTGGTTGCCTCCTGCACCCAATCAGGGTCTGAATGGAATCTGCAGCAAAGGTAAATGCTCCTTCCTGGGATTGAAGCTGGGACCCTTCAGATTGAGGGCCTATCCTCTATTCACTAAGCCAAACCAGCTAGCATTATGTTGTTGGTTTTAGCTGCTACAGATATATGGGACTTATTTTTTATTTCTTGTGATATATATTTATATAATAAAAAACCCACAGAGCAATAAATTATACTATAAATCTTGAAGTGTGTTCACTTTTTATATTTAAAGTAGATCATATATTAAATAACTAATCGAATTAAATATTGTTATCTTTGCTAGACTTTTTAAAAAAATGAAAACAAGTATACTGCAACATATTACATCAGAATATATTAAATGTTTAAGGTAATTTTATCAATATTAATACTTAAAACTTTGTTATATTTAATTTAGAGAGATCACCTTATATTTTAAGAATAAATATTTTCTTAAATATAACAAAGGGAAGGGGGCTGGGTAAAAAAGTGAAGGAATTAAATAATGACAAACAACAGTATGGTCATTACCAGAGGGAAATGGGGGTGGAGATAGGCAAGAGACTATAAAGAGGATTAAATGGTGATGAAAAGAGACATAACCTCTCTCTGAGAAGGAAGGAGGGGCTGGGTGGGTGGGTCATAAGAGATCAACCAAAGAACTTGTATGCATATATGTATAACCCATGGGCACAGGTAACAGTGTGGCAAAGGCCTGGGGTGGGATGGGGGGGAAGGGTGGGCTAGAAGGGATCAATGGGGGAAGGGAGACACATAGAATACTTTCAATAATAAAGGCTTTTTTAAAAAAAGAATCCTTATCTTTTAGAGATTTATATTGAGAAGTTTATAGATAAAATTAAATAATGTCTGGGGTTTGCTTCAAAATAACCCAGGGGAAGTAGGTAAAAGTAGAGATGAAATAAAATTGGCATGAGTTGATAGTTATGTAACTAGATAACAGAGACATGTGGCTTCACCACTGCAACATCTCTACGTCTGTATTTATTTGAAATTTTCTTTAGTCAAAAATATTTTTTGAAAGTAACAAAAAATAAATAAAAAAAGAAAGAAAGAGACATAACTTGAGGTGGTAAACACACAATATGCCATATAGATGATGTATTATAAAATTGTACACCTTAAACCTATATGATTTTATTAACCAATGTAAACAAATAAATTCAATTAAAAAAATAAATATGTGCCCAGCTAATGTTGCTCAGTGGTTGAGAGTCGACCCATGAACCAGGAGGTCACTGTCTGGTTCCAGATCAGGGTACATGCTCCAGGTTTCCGGTTCCATTCCCGGTGGGTGGCATGCAGGAGGCAGCCAATCAATAATTCTCGCTCGTCATTGATGTTTCTCTCCCTCTCCCTCTCCCTTCCTTTTTCTGAAATCAATAAAAACATATTAAAGAATAAAGAAATACAATAACTCTACATAAACATGCAAGGCATTAATAAAATAGAGATTGATAATAAAAGAAAATAAAACATAGTGTTCTCAGAATGAAAAGAAGGGGACTTTTTTTGAGAAGTATTAAATTGATTAATATAGCTTTGAAAGAAAACTAGAGAGATATTTCATAACACTCTAAAACTGATTTTTTCCAGAATGGACTATTTAGATCATGGTTGAAAAAGTTTATTTTTTTTTCTTTTATTAGGAAAAATAAATACAAATGTGCATTAAAATTGTAAAAAAGCATAGTTTTTAGGATCTTGTCAAATAAGAAACATTCAAACCTGTGAATAATTTTTATGAGTTTATTTGAGCCAAAACTGTTGACAATTGCTGGCAAGCAAAATCTCAACAGATTGAGATATTGCTCTGGACAGTGGCAATTTTGCACCTTATTTTACACATTACAACTAAAAGAGGAGACATAAGTGGTTACATGAAATCCATTGGTGATATATTAGGGAGGCAGGAGAAAGAAAAGTAGGGAAGCCTCTAGGATTGGATAAAAAGAAAATGATAGACACATCCTTCTTTTACTTAGGTGGGTACAGGATAGTTAACAGTCAACAATTAGCCCAATAATATTGGGGGATTTGTGGTCTCTGCGGAGCAGTGCCTGTGCTTTGAGGGTCTGGGAAAGGGAAAATTATTTTGACATTCCAAAGATATCTTATTATTGATGCAAAAAGACAGACAGAGTCAGTTAAGGTAAAGATTGACCTTTGTCAGGGAATATACTGGTCTAGGACATGACAAACCGCCATAAACTGCTTTTAATTAAAAAAGTTTTAATTTCAGACCATCCTTTGTGGTTACTTTAGGTCTCTGAGTTTGCAAGGCAGACATACAGGCCTTCCCTGAGTTAGTCAGGTTAACATGTGGCCCCTTTTCATCCACAACCTTAGTAAACCAGCATAATATGAAAGGTGTCAAAGATAATGTGAAGTCAAAATATAAATATGAGAAAGCTTTTCAAAATATCAGTTAGATAATCCTTCCCACTAATATTTACAGGGTAAACTAAGATTGTTGGTAGAGTATTAGATTTGACAGTAAAATAGTAATCAAGTTTTCAGATTAATTTAAATAGGCTAATTGAAATAAGTGAATATTCAAGTAAATTTAATTGTACTGGACAAAAAGCTGTTCTTACAGAAATAACTAAAATTTCTATTGGTAGTTCATTTCATGGTAAAATTCCTGAATATGCAATGAACCTAAAGCAGTCATATGTGTGGGCAAAAAAAAATAAATAAATAAATAAATTTAAAGTTATCTAGACTGCATTATAAAATTTACAAAAACCACCATTAATAAAAAAAAAAAGGGGGGGATAGTAGGGCAATATCATGTAAGGAAAAATATCCTATAAGTAAATTACATCTAGAAAATTTTTACTTTACAAAATTAATTTTCATTTGTAATGCTAACAGCAAGACACCCATGAAAAACACACATGGTGTCTAAATAAGCAAAGGAAAATCATTTGAACAAAAATAAAAAGGATCCCAAATCAATTATATAGAAAAGATTCCTTTATTAACTTGTGGTCGAGAATATATTCGTATATTTTCAGAAAACAACCCCAAGACCAGGTGGATTCCTGCAACAGAGAGGAATTGACAGGTGTGCTCCAACCACGAAGACAAGAGGAAAAAACAGCCCAGAGATGGAAGACGCTGACAACGCCTTGCCACGCGAGCAGTCAGCAGCTGTGCACCGCTGCAGGTTACCTAGGACCAAACCAGAGAGGGTCGGACCTGCATTGCCACCATGTGCCCACCATCCAGATATCATTGCTGACGTGTACACATAAGGAACTGTTAGACATTGAAATGGGGACTCAGAACTGTTGGACATTGAAATTGGGACTCAAACATTTTTTTGTTTTGTTTTGTTTTGTTATTATATGTTTATTTCTAGTCTGCAAAGGCAAAAGTTTTTAAAGGAAAGAAATGGTGGGAAAAAGATACAGAGGCAAAGAAGCATTGAACAGACTGTCAAACTACATTGGGAAGATAGAGGAGGTTGGGCGAGGGGGGCTGTAAGAGACCAACGGAAGGACTTGTACTCATGCATATAAGCACAACCAGTGGATATAAGACATTGGGGCGGGGGGGGGGAGGGCGGGCAGGTGAAGGCATGTACTGGGGGGTAGGGGAGGTCGGGGGAAGGTCAATGGGGGAAAAAAAGGAGACATATGTACTACTATTTGTAATACTTAAAACAATAAAGAAATAAATTAAAAAAATAAAAAAAATATATCAGTTAGCTTGGATATTTGGAGAAAAAACTTTTTATAATTAATGCCAATTTATAAATGTAGAATAAATGTTTGAGTTGAAAGTTGACTATTTAGAAAAATTGCATAAGAATCATCAGTGGATATATAAAGTGAGCAAAAGTTTAATGAGTAGTCACATATACATGTTCACCAAGTATCACTCCAAAGTAGTGACACTGAGGAAAACATTAATCTTAGAAAACTGGCATAAACTACATTAATCACATAATCAAAGTTAACATCCAATATTGAACAAACCATTATCAAGGGACTTCTAATATAATACACTAGAAAGAACACAACATCACTTCTGTGATGTTTTGCCAAAAATGCATCACTTTAATATAATCATGAAGAAATGGCAGATATTTTATAAAATAATGGACAGAAATATTTTTACAAAGCATGCTCAATACAGATGATGAAAGACTGTAGTTGTCCTGGGGTCAACCAATCAATGGAGACCAGGACCCTGATAGAGAACACAGGGAAAGCTGATGAATATTCTATTGAGACCCTCCCCTAAGACTTCCCCTACAACTTTCCACATGCAAGAGAGAAATACATACACTCAGGGTGAAGGACTCAGTGTGTACTCTCCCTCAGGGGAGCATGCCCATGCCATTCTCTTTCACCTTCTTCTGTCTAAGGGACATCATGAGACTTACAAACAGGGAAGCAATAGGCAATGGCAGCTGGTCCAAGCTAACCCACTGAACCTGTATCCAAGGACCCCTTTTCTCTGACTTCCCAGTGAGCCAAAGCAGCCCTGCCTAGGCTCTCCTGTTGCTTCTCTGTTGCCCTACCTTGTTTCACTGTCCTAAGTACATTTTTTCTGAAGCCAATAAATTCTTACTTTACTACACTTTGTCTCTTGATTGGAATCTTTCCCTCAAGAAATCAAGAACCGAGGTCTCATGGTCTCATAACACCATGAGGACATTAGAGACAACTGGGAAATGTTTTAAAAAATGTCTGTAGAATAGATCATCATTTTAGGTGAATGTTAATGTCCTTATTTTGGTAATTACTATATGATAATGTAAACAAATGTCTCTGTTCTTAAACATTATAAATGAAAATATCTAGAGGGATAAGGACCAGATGACTTCAAGTTACACTAAAGTAATACAAAAATAATGTAATTTTGGTTACATAATTATTGAGATTAATTTGTGGAAAATGTGGTATCTAATTTGGTGTTGGTTACCCCTAAGGAATATTGTATTTGCTTCTCCTGAAGATAATATCACTCCTGTTCTGTTCTCTTTTAATTTCTATGACATAATATGAAATAATTATTTTGAGTTTCTTTCATCTAGCTCTGGCAATACTAATTATGAAATTTCCATTAGGCTTCTCCTGCATTTTCCTAATGAAACTAAGCCCTTGGCATTAATTGAATTGCAGTTATCAATTTTGTTATTTTAATAGTCTATTTTGTATGTCCTGTTTAGAAACTTTTTTAAGGACATGAAGATACACTATGGTATTTCCTTACAGAATATGTTCAATATTTTATATTTGGTTATATTATACAAGAGGCCTGGTGCATGAAATTTGTGCACTCAGGGGTTCCCTTAGCCCAGCCTGTGACCTCTCACAGTTCTGGAGCCCTCGGGCAGATGTCTGACTGCAGTTGGGCATCCTTAGAGCTGCTATAGAGGCAGCAGAGGCTCCCACCACCACCAGCACCAGCCATGAGCCTGGCTTCTGGCTGAGCCGCACTACCCCTGTGGGAGCGCACTGACCAAAAGGGGGAAGCTCTTGCATTGAGCATCTGACCCCTGGTGGTCAGTGTGTGTTATAGCGACTGGTCAACTGGTCGACTGCCTGCCACCTGGTGGTCAGTGCACATCATAGAGAGCGGTTGAGTGGCCTTAGCATATCATGCTTTGATTGGTCGAATGGATGACTGGACACTTAGCATATTAGACTTTTATGATATAGGATATTTCAATTTAATATATTGTACATGTTGGTCAAGAATGAGAGAGGTCTAAGTTTTTATAATACTTTCTAGTTTACAAATTATCCTGCCACCAATTCATTGATCCTGTAGAAAACTTAAGATTTTTGGCTCAAGGACAAAGCAAGTCTGTTATTCACAGAAAAAGCAGTATCCATAGTACCAGAATTTGTGTAAATTCTACACGTAACAATTTCTACAATGTTACATGGAAAGGGACAGATGAAACCTGAACAAAAAGATGGTTTTATTACAAAAGAGAAACCTTGAACTTAGTGTTCCTAACTTTTTAATAATGTTCAGTGCATGCCATTTCCTGCAGAAAGAAGACACTATCTCTCTTTTCCAAGGCTGTAATCAAAACTATTCTGTGTTCTGGAAAGAGTTGCTCATGACCTCTATCTTCCAAAGTTGTTAGTGATACAAACATCTTTGAGAAGCTAACCTGGAGCAAAGACAATCAGTTACTCTTCTCATAAGTCAGGCAGAAACATGAAAGACTTACAACAAATTTTATACTATCAATATCCACCTCAAATTTCTTTCCTGGCTTCTGGTGATTTTTTCTGAGTGTGCCATTTTGTTAGTGCTTCTGATTAATCTGAGGAACACTGACTGTTACAAAAAATTCATTCAACTTGTCTCATTCAGAATTAATTTAAGTCTCTATCATTGGAATCAATGATGTCCACAAAAACACCATAACTAACTAGTGCCACAAATCCCATAAGTCATTAGAGTCTACCACAGAAATCCAAGTGGGTTTCTCTATAAGTGTCTAACTTGAGGCATTTATGTAAATATAGATGGTCCCTGACCTATAATTTTTTGAATTTACAATTGTGCAAAAGCAATATGCATTTAGTAGAAATCATACTTTGAACTTTGAAATGTGTCCTTTTCCTATGCTAACACTACGCTCTAAGACACTATCTCATGATGCTAGGCAGTAGCAGCAAGCCATAGCTCCCAGTCAGTTGCATAATCATGAGAGTAAATAACTGATAATACACAGTATGCTCATTGTGTCAGGTGATTTTGTCCCCCTTTAGGCTAATGTAAGTGTTCTAGGACACTTAAGGTAGAATAGGGTAGTCTTTATAAATGAATCTCGTGCCTGTGTTGTGTGTGTGTGTGTGTGTGTTTGTATTTTGGAGCAATTACCTGAGAACATTTAATCCAGTCTCAGTTTTTTGTCCACACTATCAACAGAGTTGCAATAATCTGTTCAATTGAATGATAGAGCAATTTTTATGAAAATAGGATGATTTCTAAGGGAAGTTAAAGAGCTCAGGGTATACTCTGCTGTTTCTGATAGACTCTCTGGTGAAGTTAAAGTTAAAGACAAATAGAACTGGTCAGAGATGTCTGGCAGTGAATCATAGAGTCAGCAAAAAGTTAAAAAAGTGAAGTTTAAATAATGTGTACTGACAGATGCTCTCTTTCTCCTAACACAAATAAGGTTATTCTACTCCAATAGTTACAATTTCACTTTTGTTACAACCACACCATACTTGTGTCCTGAAAAATAAGATGCAAGAAGAACAAATGTAATTTTATAAAATTTAAAAATACAGTACTACCCACTGTGATTCAGTTGGTTGAGCATCGACTTATGAACTAGGAAGTCATAGTTCAATTCCCGGTCAGGGTACATGTTGGGTTGTGGGCTTGATCCCCAGTGTGAGGTATGCAGGAGGCAGCCAGTCAATGATTCTTTCTCATCATTGATGTTTCTATCTCTCTCTCCCTCTTCCTTCCTCTCTGAAATAAGTAAAAAAAAAATATTTTTAAAGAAGAAAAGTGCTTTTTCAAGATGCTATGCAAAGTAGCATCTCAAATGAGTTTATAAATCACTGTATATAACTAGTTTCCAAATGCAAAACAGTAATCTTTTCTTATGTGTGAAAAATTTGTAAAAGAGCAATAAGTGCTAAATTTTCATCAATATAAATATACTTATTTTAAGACATAATGAAGTTATGCCTTTTATAGCTTTCAAAAAATAAAAGCACTCCTTTAAGGAAATAACGGTAATGATAGGTCATTTCATTAAATTTTCTAATGAGTATTTTTATAACTCACAAATAAACTATTTCTCTTTAATGTACACATCATGCCTCATCCCACTAAAGAATATGGGTAGAAGCTTGAGGATTGCATTTGCATTTGCCAATGCTTTTAACACATGGACATTTAACAAATCTAGGCATAACATTTGAAATATTTTAGCTCAGATAGCTATTCTTTCATTAACTACTCTCTTTCTGCCTTAATTCCCCTTTAACTGTATTTGCTCTACAGTCCCAGTTTGAAGATGATTCTCATTGTGTCACTGGTTTTAGCTCTTCCTTAGGACAGTTCTTAAAATGTGGAACATATAGGCATCTCATATGTACTTGTTTGATAAGAAAAAAAAAAAGAGACGGAAGCAGCCGATTTTCTTTGTCATTTACAAAAGGCAAAAGTATGCTGACATATTTTCTTTGAGTGTTTCCTGACATGCTGTGCTGTCATGCTAATGTGTTTGTTCTAAGAGTCTCTTATACTTCATTAGTTAAATGATCATCCGATTGTTCTGTGTGACATATTAATGAAATCAGTTGAATCCAGGACAAAAACAATACTGATTCAAATGCATTGCTCTGTTATCTTTACTGAGATTGGCATACTGGCCTCTTGTAATCAAACAATAATTAAATAATAATCCAAGTGTTGTCCAAACTGCCATTTGACCTATTTGTATTTTCTGGTTACTTATTCTTCCTTTCTCTTTGGCCATTGTTTATAAAGGTTTCATTTTGGTAGAGCCTCTTCAACCCCAGGAGTTTTAGTAATTTTCATTTTCAAAGTGGGAGACATAATTAATTGAAGAAATTTTCCGGATACCTATGAACATTTTTCCCTGGTTAAATCAATTGTTCTGAGTCTCACATTGATGAAGTGTGAAGAATGAATACATTTATTACTTAATGGGCTCTCAACTTTCAAATATTTTATTCAGGCCAGCAGTTTCAGACTTTTAATTTTTCTCATGTAGGTCAATCTCTTAATATTCATAATTCATTTATTTACAAATGGATTGTAATCCTTTCTCAAAGCATATATATTTGGGCCCCAGTTATAAAATTTTCCTTGCAAGATTTTGCTAGCAAAATTAAGCCAAGCTGAATGAAGATCAGCAAGGGCAAAAGCAATCTTCATAATGGACTAGAAGTTATAACCCATGGGAGATGAGATGGCCAGAAAATGAACTAAAAGTTGAAAGCTGATACAAAGGTACCCCATGTGAGCCCAAATGGCTTAGTGGATAATGTTCTCATTAAACATTGCTTCCAACTTTATGGTTGACTGGAAGAATCAGAAAAGGAAAAGAACATGTATTTCAATGTTTATCAAATAGTTTCAACAGAAATTTTCACTTGATAGCAAAGTGAAATAAAATAAATTTGAAATTATTTTATCTAATGTAAAACAACATATTGTTGGAGAAAAACTTTCTTCTATTGAAATAGTAGCATGATTTAGAAAAAAATTGGTTTTATAATTTTTTTTGAAAAGTAAATATTAGAAAAAGATTTCTGTGACACTTTAAATGAATTTTTATAGTAATGGGCAATGATATATTTTCTTTTTTAATTACATACCAGTGATTTAATCAATTTATTGATAGACAACTGTGATTTTGGTATCAGACTTTTTTATTCAGTAAATGGTGCTTCTTAATCCCTTAAAATATTCAGAATTATGGAGGCATTAGTAGTTTATTTCAATAATTACAACCTATTTTTAAATATAGAAAAATTCGAGAAGTAATTTCAAACTTTGATTCACACTTAATTCAAGTAAATGATCCATAATATCCTTTCTGATGGCCATGATAAATTACAGCCTGAGAGACAGACTCCTCGGTCAGCCTGCCAAATTCAACAATTTCTATAATAATGAGAAATAAGCTTTCATATTGTTTGGCCACTAATATTTTGGGATTGTTATTACTACAGCTAAGATTAACTTTATCTTAATATTACAGTGCCATGTTATATTGTCTCTCACCCATTGGAAATGGTGAAGCTCATATACTTATCAAATTTCCAATTTGATAAGCCTTCTGTCTCCAGTTTAGGCTTATCAAATCAATGGTTAACTACTCAAGGTAGTTAAAAAACTGCCCCTTAACAAAAAACAAAAACTGACAGAAAAGGTGGGGAGAAACTTCAGGTTTGGTACAAATCTACTACCAGTGAAAGGAGAGGGATAAAGAAGGAACACTGGGTGGGAGTCTACAGAGCAGTTCTAAGAAAATGTTTGGCCATGCTGATGGGTGTCCTGAAGTCAAAGTTGCCCATTGGAGAAGTCCCGCCTCCTACAGGAATGGGCCTGAACTAATACCTCACTCTGCCCAGGGGATCAGCTGTGGAAAACGGCCTCTCACAAACACTGTGGTGGATCCAGAAGGGAAAACAGCCAGAGCCATCAGTCCACTACATCCCCTCAGCAGGAAATCTGAGATTTCATCCTGCCACAGAATGTCAGGAAGACAAACATCTTATTCCCTCTGTTTCCATGGAGGAGAGAGGAGTTGAGCATCACTTCTGGCTTCACACTGCCATCTCCAGTCACTCTTCCCCAGGAGAGGAGGAATGAGTTAGCTGGCTGTTGAATTTGGAAGAAGGAGCTGAGGGTGCCAAACTCAATGCCATCAGGCTTTTGTCTACTTGCTGAAATAGCCAACTGTCTCTATAAGGAAAGCTGTGATTGTCCACATGTGCCATTGACTAGTTAAGCATTTCTTATTTAGGAAAGAAGTACTAGTCCATTTTGTTAGTAATAAAGATGATTTTTAAAATAAAATAAAAGTCTGCCCCACAAACTTTTCCTTTGTAAGCTGAAATTTATTTAAGTGATATTGGTTAAAAAATGTATGTAGTGTACAACTCTATGATTTATCATTTACATTTTGTATTGTGTGTTTACCACTCCAAGTCAGAAGCTCTTTTGTCTCCAATTATTTGACCACCTTCACACTGTTACCACACCCAAACCCCCTTGACTCTGATAACTACCATACTGTTTTCTGTGTCCATTAGATTTTGTTTGTTTTATTTGTCCTGTTTGTTCAATTGTTGCTTTCAGCTTTGAGTCCCACATATGAGTGAAATCATATGGTTCTTGACTTTTTGTGTGTAACTTATTTCACTTAACATGTTATTCTCAAATCCACCCATGTTGTTGCAAATGGCAGCATTTTATTTTATTTTGTGCGTGTGGCTGAGAAGTATTCCACTGTGTATATGCACAATATCTTTATCCAGTCATCTTTCAAAGGACACTGATTGTTTCCATATCTTGTCCATTGTTAATAATGCTGTAATGAACATAGGGGTGCATATATCTTTGTGAATAAATGTTTTCAAATTTTGGGGTGCTCAGAAGAGAGGTTGCTGGGTCCTGTGAGAACTCTTAGTTTTTTGAGGAACCTCCATACTGCTTTCCATATTGGCTATACTAGTTTACATTCTCACCAGCAGTAAATGAACATCCCTTTTTCTCCACAGCCTCTCCAACACTTATTATTAATTGTCAATCTAACATGTGTGAGGTGGTATCTCATTGTAGTTTTGCTTTGCATTTTCCTAATAGCTAGTGAAGTTGGGCATCTTTTCATATATCTGTTGGCCATTTTTATACCTATTTGGGAGAAATGGATGGTTTGTTTGCCTTTTTATTGTTGACTACAAGTCCTATGCACAAAATTTGTGCAAGGGGCTTGGCCCTCGCAGCCCCGGCTTCATCCAGATGGTTGCTCTGCTGTTTGGTATAATTAGCATATTAGATCTTTATTATATAGGATTTGTATGAATTTTATATATTTTAGATATTAACCCCTTGTGGGAGCTGTTTGCAAATATCTTCTCCCATTTGGTTGGTTGCCTTTTTATTTTGTTGATTTTATTTTTTCTGTGCAGAAGTAGTTTGGTTTGATATAGTCCAATTCACTTATTTTTGCTTTCATTTCCCTTGACTGTGAGGTCAAATTCATGAAATCCACTCAAATACCAAGGTCCATAAGTTTAGCGTCTATGCTTTTGTCTTCGTAATTTTTGTTTCAGATCTTATATTTAGGCCTTTGATCCAATTTTGAGTTAATTATTGCATGTGAGTACAAACAGCAGTCTAGTTTCATTCTTTGGCATGTGGCTTTTCAATTTTCCCAGCATCATTCATTTATTGAAGAGGCTTTCTTTTCCCTCCATTGCATGCTTTTGGCTCCTTCCCACACTTTTTAAAAGTTCCTTAGAGTATAAAGGAAGTAACTGAGAGAGAAATTAAAAGGCTACTTTTTCTTTTGCAGTAAATCTACTCATGCACTTATATTTGTGAACATGTCTTATCCATTCTACTATATTAAACAGTCTCTAGGGGAGTAAAGTCTTTAACAAAATTACACTAGCATTTCTCATGTCATTTTCAAATGGTACATTATTAAAATTTTGCAAGATGAAATAGAAAATTTGTTCTTATATGAGTTTCAACATTCCTCCCCATCTTATTGATTCTACTTTGGAAAACCAAAAGTTAAAAAGGTTAATCTTGAATTGTGTTTTAAAATGTTTTCTAGAACTGAATATACTATTTTAATAGAATATGATCAATTTAATATATATGTTATCATTGAGTTTTTTGTTCTAGCTGTGTATGTGTACTACATAATCAGATTACATTAGATCTGTCAATGTCTTGGTAATATCAAAGGGTCTTTACTTAATTTTAATCATCTAAGAGTCACCTCTTGTGGGGAAACCACTCAGTTATTTTAGAAGTAGTCAGGAAATTATCCTGAATATATTATTTACAGGGCATGTGAGGTATGTGCAAATCATCTGAAATTGAATCTTTGTTAGAAACTGTTTCTGGTGGTTCAACATTGAAGAACAAGAGTGTAATGCTACTAACAATAACCTATCAAAGAAAAAAAGATCACTGAAAAGTGACAAAGGAAATTTGTTCAATAATCTATGTAGATTCCAGTATGTCATTCCATGTGGAAGAGGGAATTCATTTAAAAAAAATGACTAAAATCGTTATACATACATTTGTCTAAACCCATGAAATATTTAACATCAAGAGTGAATCAGAAAGTAACCATGGACCTTGAATGATTATGACATGTCTATGTAGGCTCATCAGTGGTAAGAAATGCATATCATTCTGGTGAGTAATACTGATAATAGGGGAGGGTATGTATGTGGGGGCCAGGAAGTATATAGGAAATCTCTGTAATGCCCTCTTAATTTGGAAACCTAAAACTTTTCTCTAAGAAAATAAAGTCTTTAAAAAATGACTGAAAATCTTACAGATCAAACTCAAAATTTTAGCACAGTGGCTCTATAAAGGCTATTTTTGATACATAGATTTCCTAATGATACTATTTCTATAAATGTTAAGGAAATTATAATCAAAATATTTATCTGTACTTTACATCTTTTTATCATTAAGCAAATCATGACAGCCAAGGAGATAGAGATGTCTAAGAATGACCTGTGTTGGGGAAATTTAATTAAAAACAAAATCTTCCAACCCAGAAAACCTTTCCATAAAGGTAATAGACAAAGAAAACTGTTTGTTTGTTTTTATTGAAAAAGTATTAAACTAGAATGTGATGCACATCACAGTCAATCCACTCAGAGAATGCAAACACAGAAAGAAATCCCTCCTTTTTATTAAAATTCAGCAAAGAGATGGAACCCTTTGCACATATGTTCTCAAGATAAACAATAGCTAGTCCTCAGTAAGAGGACATGTCAGCACCATTTGTCACACATTCATCTTACTTTCACCTAGTAAAAGGGATTACCCTCTGTGTTAGCCAATTGGCTTTGTCCAGAAGAACACAAATGTCTTATGTTTTTAGGAGAGAGGATAGTTTTGTAATCTGGGGCAAGGTGCCCAGTGGAATTAAGGCCTATCCCCTTGAGAGACTAATAGGTAGGGGTGCTACCTTCTTTGATGTTTACATTGGAATGAGATGGTTACTGAGTCCTTGATAAAAATATTCCTGGGTCGCACAAATGAGAAAGGCCCATGTAGTTTTCAAAAGGATGTACAGCTATATCTTCTTTTTATTGCACTTTGCAGGTATTGTGATTTTTATAGATTGAAGGAAACATTCTCTACTAGCAGTAAGATTACAACTTGCTGAACGCTCAAATGGTGGTTAGCAATTTTTAGCAATTAAGTAGTTTTATTAAGGTCTGTATATATACTTTTAGACACAGTGATATTGTACCTATAATAGACTAAAGTAAATATAAACATAACTTTTATATGCACTAGAAAACAAAAAAATTGTGTGATTCACTTTATTGTGATATTGCTTTATTGTTGTGGTCTGGAGCCCAACTTTCAATATCTCTAAGGTGTACCTGTATGCATGTTTTAAAGAGAGGATAATGGTGGAAGTACATGCAATTACAAATTCTCTAATCTCTTCCCTTACTTTCAACAGGAAGAATTAAGTCTTTTATTTTTAATTTATATTTGTCCTTACACTTGAAATATAATATTTCATGAGATTATCTCAACTTTCACAGCTTCCATTTGCTCTATTTGGAATTCTGCTTAAAAATAATCCATTGATTTACTAATAAAATTGTTCCACATACCTTCATTCCTGCATAAATGAATATAATGAATTTATTTGTGTTCTGAACATTATTCAGGTTGTCTCCACTACATTTGCTTACCTTTCCCAAATCTATCTTCCTTCCTTCCTTCCTTCCTTCCTTCCTTCCTTCCTTCCTTCCTTCCTTCCTTCCTTCCTTCCTTTCTTTCTTCCTTCCTTCCTTCCTTCTTTCTTTCTCACATAAACTATTCTCTAGGATATAAAGACATTTTTCTCACTGAAATAAGAGAGAAAACCATGGGGTTTGTGTCATACAAACCTTAGAAGACATATAGAAGCAAAAAAAAAGGAAATAATGATAACTTATTGAAATGATAATATACTTTCAAATGATTATTTCAAGAGAAATTAATAATTATTCTAGTTAGATGATAACACTCAGGTATTTCAATGTGTCATAATACAGCATCAGTGGCTTTGTGCATGTTTTTTATTTCTGAAATTGTTCCCTACTACAGTGTACTGAGAACTTAGGTCAAAATGATTTTCTATATAAATTCTGCAAATGATTATTTTATTGGAAACTTAACTTTTTATAAAGCAACTCATAATAAAAGACTCTAAGAGCTTTAATCATCCTGAAGCATGCCTGTCAAATATAATGTTGTTCATTGAAATGCTTTGTTCTCTCTAAGTAAACTACAATCTCCAGTAAGGGATTTTCATCATGGTTAATATCTTTTCCAATCATGCTTTAGGTGTGTGATGAATTTAAACTGAAAACCATCTAACAAATCCTTTCTCCCTTGTTTCAAAAAAGTTGTTCCTAGAGCGACTCAGCATTTATAATTTGTTATCCATCTAAAGAAATATTAAATAATTAATAGAATAAATTCTATTATTTATGACCCATCACACTAATACAATTTTTACAATCTGAGAGATTTGGAGCATATGCAGTTCTCTTTATAGTAATTTCAAAACTTAGTACTGTAGAATGCATGGGTAATTTGAGGTTGAAATATTGCATATGCACCTCATCAGAAGCAATAAAAGAAAGGCAAGGGAAAGATTAACAAAATAAATGTAGCATCTTTACAGTTGCAGGGAGATTCTCTCTCACTAAGGAGATTCACAATGAGATTTTGGCTACTTGAATGATTTGTGTGAATAAACTCAAAACCACCTTTAGGCTTCTCTGTGGTTGGCATAAGTAAAAAGTAGGGATGTAATGAGCCCTTCAAGCTAGCTGAGAAGTTTATTCTATCAAGCAAGTTAGAAATTCAGTGTTTAAGTGAAAATTAACAATTAATTGATAGTTCATAACTTTTTAAAAAATATTAGAGAAAAAATAAATTTAAAAAATTAATTAAGCAATTATGTTCTCCCATGCAGTGGGCTTTCTTGTTGTTTTGTTGATGGTATCTTTAGCTGTACAGAAGAAGCATTTTATTTTGATGTAGTCAAATTTGTTTATTTTCTCTTTAGTTTCCATTGCCCTAGGAGCCATATCAGTGAATATATTGCTTTAGCATATGTCTGAGATTTTGCTGCCTGGGGATTTCTCTAATACTTTTCATGGTTTCCCATCTTATGGTTAAGTCCTTTATCTATTCTGAGTTTATTTTTGTGTATGGTGTAAGTTGGTGGTCTAGTTTCATTTTTTTGCATGTATCTTTCCAAATTTCCCAACACCATTAATTGAAGAGACTGTCTTGACTCCATTGTATGTTCTTGCCTCCTTTGTCAGATATTAATTGAGCACAGTGGTTTGGGTCGATTTCTGGGTTCTCTATTCTATTCCATTGGTCTATATGTCTGTTCTTCTGCCAATACCAGGCAGTTTTGAAAACAGTGGCTTTGTAATACAGCTTGAAATCTGGTATTAAAATCCCTCCTACATTGTTCTTTATCAGGATTGCTGCAGCTCTTCAGGGTCTTTTTTTATTCTAGATGAATTTTTGGAGAGTTCTTTCTAGGTCTGTGAAATATGTCATTGGTATTTTAATAGGGAGGGCATTGAATCTATAGATTGCTTTGGGTAGTATGGACATTTTAATGATGTTGATTCTATCCATGAACACGGTATGTTCTTCCATCTGTTTATATATTCTTCTATCTCTTTTTTCAGTGTCCTTTTCTGAGTACAGGTCTTTTACCTCTTTAGTTAAGTTTATTCCTATGTATCTTACTTTTGGTGCGATGGTAAATGGGATTGCTTTTTTAGTCTCTCTTTCTGTAAGTTCACTATTGGTGTATAGAAATGCCATAGATTTCTTGGTGTTAATTTAGTATCCTGCTACATTGCCTAA
Source organism: Corynorhinus townsendii (assembly GCA_026230045.1). Lineage (NCBI taxonomy): Eukaryota > Metazoa > Chordata > Mammalia > Chiroptera > Vespertilionidae > Corynorhinus > Corynorhinus townsendii. Next base: position 73,170,898 of record JAPDVU010000003.1, on the reverse strand, counting down.
TTCATTTATTAAGTCTAATAATTGTTTGATGGAGTCTTTAAGGTTTTCTATGTATAGTATCATGTTATCTGCGAATAATGACAGATTTATGTCTTCTTTTTCAATTTGGATACTTTTTATTTCTTCTTCTTGTTTAATTACTATGGCTAGCAGTTCCAGTACTATATCAACGATAAGGGTTTAACCTCCAACATTTACAGGGAACTCATACAACTTAACAAAAGGAAGGTAAACAACCCAATCAAAAAAAATGGGCAATGGGCCTAAATAGATACTTTTTGAAGGAGGACATAAGGAAGGCCAAGAGACATATGAAAACATGCTCAAAATCACTAATAATCTGAGAGATGCAAATCAAAATGACAATGTGGTACCATCTCACACCTGTCAGAATGGCAACCATCAACAAATCAACAAACGACAAGTGCTGGAGAGGATGCAGAGAGAAAGGAACTCTCTTGCACTGCTGGTGGGAATGCAGACTAGTGCAGCCACTGTGGAGAAAAGTATAGTTTCCTCAAAAAACTAAAAAGGGAACTCCCATTTGACCCAGTGATCCTACTTCTAGGAATATATCCCAAGAAACTAGAGAGACCAGTAAGAAAGGATATATGCACCCCTATATTCATAGCAGCACAATTTACCATAGCTAAGATTTGGAAACAGCCTAAGTGCCCAACAGCAGATGAGTGGATTAAAAAACTGTGGTACATCTACACAATGAAATACTATGCTGTGGTAAAAAAGTAGGAATTCTTACCATTTGCAACAGCATGGATGGAACTGGAAAGCATTATGTTAAGCGAAATAAGCCAGTCAGAGAAAGGTGAAAATCATATGATCTCACTCATTTGTGGAATATAATGAACAACATAAACTGATGAACAAAAGCAGATACAGAGATAGAGAAGCATTGATCAGACTGCCAAACCTCAGAGAGAAAGTAGGATAGGGTGGGGATAAGGTGGAGAGATCAGCCAAAGGACTTGTATGCATGCATATAAGCCTAACCAATGGACACAGATACCAGGGGGGTGATGGCATGAGTTTGGGGGTGGGGGAGCAATAGGGAGATAAGGATACATATGTAATTCCTTAATCAATAAAGAGAGAAAAATTAATTAAGCAATTAAATAGTACCAACTTCAAAATGGACTATAATGAAATTTAGTTCTTTTATATTGAGCTCAATTAATTTTTGGTATTTAGCACACCAGGGAGTCACTGTACTTTTATAATTCCCCTATTTTTTTTCTTCCTTTTCCTGGGTGAATCACTTCCCAAGAGAATATTGTTGTGTCTTTTTGCTGTTGCACTTTTTTTTAGAGGTGAATTAGAAGGATGTAAGGGGATATTTATCTTCTTTGTTTCATGTCAAACTGGTAGTTTTTGTTGCTTATGATTTGGTTTGTAGTGGTTTTTACATGACTAATGCTTATCATGATGCTATAATCTAAATCACTACTTCTCTACACTCTGAAGCCTATATGAGTTTACCTCAACTCATACTTCAGAAATACTCACTCATGGTTTTTATGAGCTCTTAATTTAATTTTCTTCTTTTCTATGTATAAGTTTTAATGTCAATGGTTTCCCTAATATGCACTTTTGTCCATACTTATATGAATGAAAACAAATCATTTACATATCATGTAAGTAGAAATGAAGATTGGCAGAACATAATAGAGCTGAATAATATAACACCTGATAGGTTCCAGAGCTAACAAAAATCATTTGGAGAACTATAGAAAGAGAGAAATTGAGAGAGAGAGAGATTTTTATATGTTATAAAATTGTTAAGTAGTATTATAGTATAATAAAAATAAAATTTATTTTTCCAATTCATAATAACCTTTCTCAAAATCCCATATTGTAAATTTGAATTTACAGTAACACTTATATAAAACTGCATTGCACTGGCTCATCTGCTGCCCATAAAACTGCAATAGCTTTTTTCTCCCACATGTTCCTCTCCACTAAGTCATAAATGTCCAGCAGTTCTGGCTACAATTCCTTTTTTTTTCTTTTTCTTTTCTTATTTATTCAGAGTTTGCTTTATTTCATAATCCTTTGTATTTGGCCATTCCATATTAAATATGCCAGGTACCCTAATGGACAAATAATAACAATAATAAAATGACAACATAGAAATGGCCCTTGATTGCAGGGATTCTGCATTCTAGTGGATGAGATAGATCACATCCAAGCAGGAGGTGGTGAAAACTTTTATTTGAGATAGTTAACTTTTTATGGTGTGAGGTTAATTCAGCTTGACTATATGATTCTATGACACAATTCCAACTTGATGCAGAAGGAAAATGCTCTACTCTCCCATTTTTTGGGAACTTGCCTCAGTAAAGCAAAGTAGCGGCCCAACTGAAGGCACTAACCATCTTCTTTGATAGGTCACTTTTCAAAGGGATAGCTCCCATGGCCTGGAGAAAGAAATTGCTGGGTTGTAAAAGGATTTATATTTCAAAAGGACGGAAAAAAAACTTAAAATTTTACCAAAATATATGCTCTATGAAGAGGGAGGTTAGAGGTTTCCAGTCAGGTAGAAGAGTATACAAACTTTAGCAACATTGAGGGAAGCATTGTCATCTTTGTCAATAGATATGAACCACTTGTGAAAATCCATCTAGAGCTTGTGATAGTCATAGCAGTTTGCATGCAAATAAAAAGGATACCAAAAACAATATTTAAATTCTCATTACTTCAACTATCTAGTTCTTATAAAGTGCATTTTTATTTCTATTAAACTCAAATAATTTGAAATTATACCTCCCAATATGACACAAATGACATCACTAATGTGGAATTGATTGTAGTTTATATTGTGAACAATTTAAATCTAAAATTTAAATTGTATTTAATGTAGAACCTAATTCTGGTATGACTGAAGTTAATAAAAAATTTGACTTTTATCTAATGAACTGTGAAAAATGTTTCATTAAAATACCTAATTTGTTTAGGTACATGCCTTACCTAGTTATTTAATTATTCTGACAAAAATCTCAAATTAATAAAAGTTAAATATATTAAATTAAGAAGGTCATTGAAGTGATTAAGACTGGTAGAGCATATTACTAATACTTTACCGGAAAAGTTAGTAATGTAAAATATACCTGTTTCCTTATGTTCAGGCTAATGTTTCCATTGACACTTCACTATCTAAGACTTACTGATTGGAATTACTGGCTGGAAGACAAGGAGAAGAGGAGATGAGGAGACCTCTGTTCCTGTCTTTTTAAAAAATACTTTTATTGATTTCAGAGAGGAAGGGGGAGGGAGAGATAGAAACATCAATGATGAGAGAGAATCAACGCTTGGCTGCCTCTGGCATGCCCCCTACTGGGGATTGAGCCAGAAACTCAGGCATGTGTCCTGAGCAGGAATGGAACTGTTATCTCCAAGTTCACAGGTCAATGTTCAACCACTGAGCCACACCAAGTTGTTCTTATCTTTTTGAGGGAAAGATTTCAATCAAGAGACAAAGTGTAGAAAAGCAAGCAAGAATTTCTTGACCTTCATTTTTACAGGGTTTTTAGAGGTTAGGAGTTTAGGGGAGGTCTTAGGGGCAGATCAATAGAATATTCATCAGCTTTATGCTGATGTACCAAAATGAGATTTACTCTCTCAGTCTATGGGTGTAGTTGGCAACTGGCACTTAATTGGATTTCTGTTATCTGTCTCTTTGAGTAGGGAGATTTAAGCTATTTACCCTCTGGTTGCTGCAGGGGGTGGTCAGGGCAGGGGGAGAAGTGAAAACCATTTACTCTTAAGTATCCTTGGTTTGAGGAAGATAGGATTTACTAAGTGGACACAAACTGCTGGTTAATTATCTGTCTCAACTTCCCCATTCCACTTGTCCTGGAATTTTTCTAGATTCTTACTGTTCTATAACAAGACCTCAGAAAATAATTTGAAATATATAATGTAGGTCATTATTCAGAATCTACCCAAGATATGTTTTAATATGTAATACATAGTATATAATATAAAATAAATATATAATATATGTTTAATACTATATAGATATAATAATCTGATACTTGTCCCATTTTATGAAAAATAATTGTTTATTAATAAGCAGAAATTAGCACAAAATGAAGATATCAGTATGTAATAACTATTAGCTTAAAAACAAATGCTCAAGGGCATTCCATGATTAATTCTCTTAAAAATATGACCATTAATCATCCTAATTTTTTTTGTCGTTTAACTAATATGTTTGAGAGAAAGAGCTAAAAACCTATAAAGAATGTGCTAATATATTGTACAGATAGAAAAGAGCTAAAGAGTAGGAAATGGAGAGCAACACATGAGTATTTAAGTTCTGATCATAAAATTCACTTTAATTTTTTATCACAGGGATTTGAGTAAATATTTCTGGAGTATAAAGTCCAAACTACCACTAATCACCTAATATATAATAAAAATAATTTTAAAATGTTTATTTCTCAATTACTATATTTTGAAGAATATTTTTAGTTCAATTAAACTTGACCCTGAAACATTTACAAGCAAACAGTATTTTTTCCACTATATATACAAGTACATGTGTGAATTGTAGAAACTAAGGTCTAGTTTATGACATTGTTCCCCAAAGCAGATTACTGATGATGATAGAGTAGTGTCAGAGGAAGAGAAATCACTTTTCTGTTTCCCCAAGGTGTACTCTCAAATAACTCAATTTTCTATAGAGGCTTTGCATACTATAAAAATATTTGAAAGTGATTTTGCCTGTAAACACAACCACACAGGTGAAAATAAAATGAGCCCACCAAGCAAAGTCCCTGTTTATCTCAAACTTGAAGGTGAGTTTTTAATGAACTTAAACTTATTGGTTAAATTGTTTGTCTACCTGTATGGACTAACATGACCATTTTCTAATTCTATCTTTTAGGTATCTCAGGTAAGTAAATAGATCAGCTTTTCCTCTTTTCTTTTTCTTAAAGGAATTTCCTCTCCTTTCCAGATTTATACCCATTATTGACCTCTCATCCTGAGGTCAATAATATGATCTCTCCAACACAACTTTATTGACTCTGCTATATATATAAAGAGTAATAATTACTAAAGAAATAAATATGCATAGGACAAGATCCTGTTCTTGAAAATCTCAGATTAAAAGAGCAGATCAGTTTGAACCAAAGCAAGGAAAGAGTGTATATTCAGTTTTGAAGCTTATATAATTTGGGGCGGGGTGCTTTTTAAAAAAAGTTACAAAATACAAATAAAAAATCATGTACAGGCACTTCAAAGTGGCCTATGTAAGTGAGGGGTTCTGAGCCTTAAGTTTCATTTGCGTTATGATAAATGCACTACTCTTACTGAGTATTTAATGGTGATATATACAAAGTGCCTTGGGAATGCTAATGGTCAGATTACTTTCTCCTATACCGCTGCCATCTCATTAAACGTTAGAAAAAGAAGTCTGTTAATTCTGTCACTTATGCGATTCAATTGAGACTTCATTAAGTCTCAGCTAAGGTTGGCAAATGGAAGCTGTTCGCCAGTTAAAAACGGTGGGAGGGAAACCTTTTGGAGAGAGGGATGCACAAACAAAGACAAAGAGAGACGAAAGTGTGCCTTTTAAATAAATTGCAATTATATAGAGCATGGCTGCATCATGAACAAATAAGAAAAAACAGGAAAAACATGCAGGGTGAACATTCTGTTGTTACCAGTGACAGAACATCTTTGTTCTTGCTTGCTACGCTAAGTACACCTGCTCTATATTTTAAAGCAGCAAAATGTTTAACTAGGAAGTTGTAGCTTTGTTTTTAGCATCACCAATTAAAACTGTGCCATTCACCATAGGTTTGCATGAAATACTCTACTTTATTTTAACATGTTATGTAATATTTTTATTGTTAATATATTTGTGATGGAATATAGAGAAATAAAAACTATCATTTAACTTTCACATTAGTTTATATATAAACTATACAACACCAAAGAACATTAATTAAGAAACCAGATATTATTAAGTCACTATAAACATATTTATATTGGATCCAACTTTTCCTCGCTTATATATGTACTTTTGTTTGCTCTGGAGACAAGGGCCAGGGTAATGACATTTAGAATGATGACACAGTCATCTGTCAGCCTTCTCGGTAATTCTCTCCAGGCTCTGGCAGACAAATACGTTTTCACATGCTATAAAAAATTAAGTACCAAAACAATATAAAAATAACTTTAAGGGCCAGATAAAATAGGCTAAAGCAAGGACATTGAAAGTTAATGCTTCCCTTTGTGCCTAAACTGGCCTTATTCAATTTCACAGATTTTATAAAATGTAATAATTCTTAAAAACCTGGAGAGGGCAAAGAGAGACAAGCTCTTCTAAAAAAGATATAAAATGTGGTCTAAATGTAATTGTGAATTATCTACATGATTCCAAATGTATTTGTTTTATCATTTGGGATGGCTTTTGCTGAAGGAAAGCAAAACTCAACAAAAAGTGGCATAAATTATAAGGAGAATTGTGACAAGTAATGGTCAATTGTGTTTTTTGCTGTATTTGTGATCCCATGACTGTGCATAATGTTTGTTTGTTTCAATTCAATATTTCTAAACTGGAAAAAAGAAAACAAACAAAAAATAGTCACCCATTTCTCCCACCACCACCATCTATCTCTGGCAACCATCAATCTGTTCTCTGTGTCTATGAGCTTGGATAATTTAATATTTTTACAAATTTTATTTGTTATTTTAAAAAAATATTTATTATCTAAACAAAAATTTCCCCTTTGGGCTGTTAGGATAGAGCAAAAGGGAAATGAATCCTAGGTAGCCAATTAATTATGTTAACTGGCACTACACATAAAGAAATGCCATGGCTTTATCTCAAATACTCATAATTTATCTTCCAGCATTTTGTGATGACTTTTAATTGCTCTTCTTTTTAATTTATTTTGTCCACAGACTCCAAACCATAATTATAATGTGCTCTTTATAGCATAATTCTGATTTAACTTCTTAAAGTTTTTCAGAATACCTTAGAACCTCAGCAAAAAAGGTGTTAAGTACCATGGGATAAACATCCCAAGTTTTTCCTGTCTCTTGTTCCCTTACACTATACCCCAGAATTCATCTTCCAGAACTATGAACTGTGTGCGTTTTTATATTTCTTCTGTTTCAGTGCACTGGCATGACTTTGCTATAATGTCTGTGACCGTTATTTCACCTTGCCTTGAACTTTTAATTACCCCCTAATAATAACAATTAACTTATATGCTTCCTTGTTGAAGAAGACTTCCCAAATGTCAAAAACTAGGGTGCCCTTCAGACTTCCATGATGTCTAGTATCCATAAATCTTAGGACATTTTTCTAAAGGTCTACTTATGTGTTTTCATGTGAGGAGCTTCATGGAAGAACCTGTTTATTACTGTGAGCACAGTTGCTGACACATAGCTGCACTTAATAAATATTTGAAAAATGAAACTATATTATAATACTAATAGCCTCTTATTGTATCACATTGATCCTCATTTTACCTGCTTTATTTTATGTCTAAGACATATTATCCCCCTCCACCCCCGAAATTACCTTCTCTTTTGGCCTCCTTATCTCTAACTCACTCTTAAGGACTTGGTTTAAGAGTGTCACTGTTTGCCAGGCAGGTGTTTGTAAGTCACATGTCCATGTTAAGTCTGCCTGTTGTACATTCACAGAATATCCTGACCTTTCTCTCATAAATCTGAGATCAAATTTACAAGACCTATTTAGTGGTTTCCCTTCTTTATCCACTGTGAGATCTACGGGATTAGGGATCCTATGGATCCACCTACCCCTGCTTCTATAACATAATGCAGGGCTTGAAATATATTAGGCATTTAATAAGTGTTTATAAATGTAATGGTTTATGTTTCTAAATCTGGACTAATTCTTTCCTTGATTTATACATACACAATTCTCCTAATTGCTAAATATTTAATTTTAAAAATTCAAGATAACTTCACTATTTGCAGTTAATTGCTTCTATTTGTGATACATTTAGTGATTTTAGGAATTCTCTATCTGTTGAGAAAAACTCAGGTCCTGGAACCATTTTACTCCTGTTTCTGATTCTCTGTTCTGCTACAACTACTATCCAGATCATTTCTGCCTTGAAGAATCAGGTATTCTGCAAAGCTGACTGCTTCATTATTTGAAGAAAAGATGTAGGAAGAAGTATCATCTGCCATTGGATTCCTAAATCTATCCTAAATTTTTTATTGATCCTACTTCCACTTTCCAATATTGTGACAATCTTTGTTAGGTGCCATTAGTATGTTAATACTCCTCTATTTCAACCTTCACTTGCTGTGGAAACTGTCCCTAATTCACCACAAATCCTCTCACACGAAAAAGTCATGCTCTGAGCCCCTCAGATGTTTTGACTGTTGATATTCAAAGCCAATGTTGGACTCCAAACTATCTATAACATCATATTTTTATCAGTAATTTTTCTTTGCTATGGGTTTAACTAGCAATGAAAAAATCTCAATTGAATCTTTCTATGCTGTGTTGCCCAACCTTTTGATTAAAGTATACTTCAAAAAGTATTCTGGCTGCTTGAACAGTCAGGGAAAAATGAAAATAATTCCTCAGGTAATAACCCAAGAATATTACTTACTTCAAAATATATTTTTTTCACAATTCAGACCAGAAACAAAAACAAATAAAAATAATGTGATATAGATGCTATTCAAACAAGAGTCTTATTGCAGAAAGAAGGGCAGAAATTAAAATCCAGTTGAAGAAATTATTCTTAGATTGGAGGGAGGATATCCCTTCCATAGAAAATGAGGGCTATAGACAGCTTATATATCTACTTTTATGCTAATGGTTTTCAGACCTCTTCTTTGAGTTAAATACTCGCATATCCAACCCCCAAATGCTTCCTGGGCTTTTCCAGAATGTTTATCACAGATGTCTCAAGTCAACATTTTCAAAATGAAACAAATGGGCTTCCCTAGTCTTGAATTGATTATCCACTAGGGCTTCTATTCTCAATGAGTGGGGTCATTATCTGATCTATTTGGTTGTTCTAATCATTCTTGATCCAAAACTTTTCAAGCATTTCCAATCTTAAAAACACCACCATCAATCACTATAATCAGCCCTACATAAAACTTTATTTTTCTCTCTTACAACCAAATTTCTTGAATTTGTTTCATTTGCTTGCTGCCTCCAAATTTATTCATTCCTCAACTTCTATTCTTCAAATAAAATTTTACTTCTCTAATTTCTACCATGAAACTGCATTGTCACTGAACTGAATGTATATTTTTCACACCTATATATCTTGATCTCTTTATAGCATTCTATACCACTAAAGAACTCCATTTTTGGTTTTTGCTTTTCAATTGCACACGGGGAAAGAGGCTTTTTCCACACTCTGCTGGAAAGAGAAAGTTAGAATGCAAACATCCTACTTTCTCTCTACATATCCATTGTGGTTATTTAATGGGAAGAGATGTTATTTACTAGATTGGAAAGATTTATGATAATTTGGGGTTCACTGGACCCCATCCAAAAATCTCAGAATTTAACATTGGCCTTAAAAGAGGGAAATGAACTTAACATATTTTTTTTTCTCTCTTCAACTGTCAGTTCACAAATGAGGCAACAAGAGTTATTTAATTATTTATTATTTATTTTACAGCAGATATCTGGACTTTAATCATCTTGCATAACTGAAATTTTATACCCAATGAGTAGCAATTCCCCACTCCCCTTCCTCCAGTACTTTCAGCTTCAATGAGTATGCCCATTTTCTATTCCTCTGTGTGTGATACATGTAGTATTTGTCCTTCTGTGAGTAGCTAATTTCATTTAACATAATTTCCTCAATGTTTATCCAGGTTATCACCTATAACAAGATTTCCCTTTTTAGGGCTACATAATATTCCATTGTATGTATAAATCATGTTTTCTTTATTCTTCCATCTGTCAATGAACATTTAGATTGTTTCCATAACTTGGCTATTGTAAATAATGCTGAAGTGAACATGAGAGTTTAAATATCTCTTAAAAATACTGATTTAATTTCCTTTGGATGTATACCTAAGAGTGGGATTACTGAATCACATTGTAGTTTTATTTTTAAGTTTTAAGGAACCTTCATGCTATTTTTCATAGTAGTTAAACCAATTTATATTTATACCAACAGCATATACAAACCTTATATTTTCTCATAACCTTGCCAATACATACCTGTTTTTTTTTTCCCTTTTTGATAATAGACATTCTGACAAATGTGAGGTTATATCCAATTTTATTTTCATTTCTGTGATTATTAGTGATGCTGAACATATTTTCATATACATGTTGACCATTGTATATGGTCTAAGAAAACTGTATATTCAAGTCCTTTGTCCAGTTTTAATATTTTTTTGTTAAATTGTAGGAGTTCCTTATATATTTTAGAATTAACTCCTTTTCGGACATAATTGTTTACAAATATTTTCTGCCATTCAATGGCATTTTTTTTATATAGTTAGGAAAAAAGAAAAAGTCCTGAAATTTATATAAAACCAAAAATGACCCCAGGTAGCCAAACAAACTTGACAAAAAAGAATAAAACTGAAGGCATCACATTTACTGATTTCAAAATATGTCATAAATCTACAGTAATCACAACAGTATGGCACTCTCATAAAGACAAACATATAAACCAATGGAACAGAAATGAGAGTTCAGAAATAAATCCACATTTATAGTCAATGTTGACAAAGGTGACAAGAATACCCAATGAAGAAAGAATAGACTCTTCAAAAAATAGTGTTGAAAAAACAGGATATCCACATGCAAAGTATAAAATTTGACCCTTAATTTGCACCACACACAACAGTGCACAAATACACAAAATAACTTAAAGACAAACACAACATCTGAGACTGGAAAACTACTAGGGAAATCATAAGAGGAAAGCTTCATGACACTGGTTTTGGCAATGATTTCTTATACATAATACCAAAAGCATAGTGAACAAAAGCAAAGACGAGTATCTTATTATTTCACTGATATGTGCAATCTAATAAACAGAATAAACCAATGGTCGGCGAACTGCGGCTCGTGAGCCACATGCAGCTCGTGAGCCACATGTGGCTCGTGAGCCGCGGTTTGCCGCTCTGTTGACTAATGAGTTTGCCAACCACTGGAATAAACTAACAAACTAGAAACAGACTCATAGAGAAGACTGACAACTATCAGGGAAGAAGGTTTGTAGGGCTGGGTATAAAAGTTAAAGGGATTAAGCAAAAAATGCAAAACAAAACAGAATTTATAGACACAGATAATGCTATGGTGATTACCAGAGAAATAGGGGGATGAGGAGAAGAGAGAAAGGGAGAGAGAGAGAAAAAAGGTAAACAAAAAACAAACAAAAAAGACACATTGGACTACATCAAATTTTTGTTTTGTCTTGTTTTTATCGATGTTTAGAGCTTCCTTCTTTATTTCAGGCCTGAAGACTCATCCTTTATTGATAAAAGTCACAGCCCCATGAATGTCCCTAAGTAAATATATTTAAGAACACTTTCATAGGCTTGCCTTTCCCCACAGGTAGATCATAAGAGATAGGGAGAAGCAAATGATGAATGACTTTATTTGGCCTCACGCATCCAGGAAAGCCCTCTCTGATACAATGAAAATTTGGAAGAAGACAGAATGGAGTTTACAGGTGGTTGTAGGATTTATTTAGATACTAGTGGCCCAATGCACGAAATCCATGCACATTAAAAGGGAATTAATTAGAATAAATATTTTAATATTACTACTTGCCCTTTCTCTATAATAGAAGTGTCTGGCTGGCCCCACCCCCATTGGGAGACACCAAGACCCAACTGGCCCCATCCCCATCAAACCCCCTGAGCTGGGGACACAGCCTTACATCCTGGCATTGGGGTAGAGGGAGCGGCCTCAGGTCCCTGCTGATCAGTCGTTGCAGTGACGGAGTGATGACCATTTGCATATTAGCTCTTTATTATATAGGATTCTCTGGAATTTATATTCAAGAACTAGGGGCCCAGTGCACAAAATTCATGCACTGGGGAGGGGTCCCTCACCCCAGCCTTTCCCCTCTCACATACTGGGAGCCCTCAGGGGGTGTCCTACTGATGGCTTAGGCCCACTCCCTGTTGAGAGCAGACCTAAGCCGCAGTCTGGCCTCCCTTTGCGGGAGGCGACCTGGCTGATCAGGGGAAGGTGCCAGCCCCATCACTCCGCTGCTGCAGCCACTGCCAGTCACCACAGCCGCCAAGGAACATTCATCAGCACAGACTCCAGTCCCTTCACCATGAAAAAATGACAACTTTCTTTAAGCATTTTCAAAATGTGTCTTTCATAGGCTATGACATTTCTTTCTTTATTTTTCTTTTTATCCTCACCTGAGGATGTGTTTTCATTGACTTTTTTCCCCCATCTCCTACAATCGCAGGCTCAGCCCCTGCCCAAGCCTACAGCCTCCGCCCCAGGCCTTAAGCATGGGAAGGGGTTCCCCCTTCCTCCGGCACCTCTTATTGCAGGCTTGGTCTCTTCCCAAGCCTAAAGCCTCTGCCCCAGGCTTTAGGTTTGGGAAGGGGCTTCCCCCCCACCCCAGCACCTCCAATCGCAGGCTTGGCCCCTTCCCAAGCCTAAAGCCTCCGCCCCAGACTTTAGGCTTAGGAAGGGGCTCCCCCACCCGCCCGCCACCTCCAATTGCAGACTCGGCCTCTTCCCAAGTCTAAAGCCTCTGCCCGATGGCTGGGAGTGACCTGGGTGCTGAGGAGGTTTCTGAGACCCAGGTATGTATGCAAAATAACCGCCATCTATGTTGGGTTAATTGGCATACTCACTCTGATTGGCTGTGGGTGTAGTGGAGGTATGGTCAATTTATATGTTTCTCTATTATTAGGTAAGATTACAGATATCCACAGTAAGAGTGTCCTTGGTCAGTTCCTGTTTTCTTGGGTTAATATGTATAGATGTAAGAAGATGGTGAGCTGATAGAGTGGAAGAAAATTAAACTAAAAAATAAACATTTATAATGAGATCATAAAATGTGAAGAGTAAGAGTTAGGAAGACAAAAAGAAAAATGGGAATTCTCAGAATATTGTAAGTTATCATTTCAGAGATACAACTATGAAACTCCAACAACCAGTAGCCACAACATTGCAAGGATATATTATGCATAAAATGAAAACATTAGTAATACAGAGAAATCAAATCAAATAAAACATTTATCTTTTTACCAAAGCATTTCACTAATAATAAAAATGTCATTTATGTCATGTTTATATGAACAAGGTAGCTTTAAAGATGTTATTCCATAAGATAAAAAAATAAATATTAACTCGATATTTCTCAAAATGTATTACACCGAAAAGTTGGTTCTGTTAGCCGCTTGAAACAAATTTATTTTATGGTCAAAGGATTAGCAAGTACTAAACACTCTATCTCTCTCTTAGATATTCACAAAATTTAAGAATATTGGAGAATCTGATAAATCCTCTGGTAAGTAAATCTCTTTCATTTCAACATATTCATCAAAATGACCACAGAACTCCTTGTTTGCCGTAAGTTAACAACTTTTAATGTACTCTGAACTGCTGATTCTCAGAGCATTCTTTAAAATAATTGTTTTAAGGCTAACAATATATGTGTGTGTATATATTTAAATCTCAGATAACAAGTTTGAATTTCTTTCCTGGAAGCCATCTTTGAATATAAAATGCCCACTGTTAGGTGGAGCTACCCAGCAGAGAGATGGATAGTACTGTTTTTTTCAATTCCTGTGGGAAAGAGTGGGCTGTGGCTGCTCTGATGGCAGTTCACAGTGAGAAGTTTGCTCTTCCTTGCTGAGCCAGATGGCTGGCATCCTGGTGCTTGTGCAAGGCTAGCTGGCATGATTACCCTTGATTCATCCTAATCTATGAAATGTCAGTATATACACAGTCAGAAATAGGTCTGGCTGGAGGGGAGAGAAAAAGGCTTGCAATTTCAATTTGTCAGACATTGCTACAATTATAACACCAAGTCTCGTATGAAAAACCAGTGGTCTCTGTTGTGCACAGAAGAGCAGAATGTGATTATCCATCCCTTCAAAGAGTGGGTTGCTTTCCCAGAGCAGTGGAAACAGTGGCAAGGAGTACAACCTTGATCATCTTCATCGCATGGTCTGGCGCGAGAACACGGAGAATCCATGTCATTGCTGTTTTTATTTGGTGTGGCTCCTGCGTTCCGGAACTATTCCTTTGGAGAGCAAAATGGCCACTTTCACCACACTTCCGTGCTGTGGCACAGCTTGTGCAAGTGTTTCCTCTTTCCTTTGATTTCCCTTCTGCCCGTAGTTTGTCGCAGGCTTGCTACTTTTACAAAGACACTGGTATTCTTTGGCATTTGCATCAAGTGGCTCTTCTTCAAACATCTCTGTCCTGGTTGGAGGGATTGCTTGGAGAGCAGACACCGAGCCAGCTCCCGGCACTGTCATGACCATCCCTGCTGAACTGATTACATACACTGGTAGAGTTACAGTGACAGACCCTTTCCCACTGCTAGTTGTGTGGCTATTGGCTCCTGTCTGATCAGTTTGTGCTCCTGCCAAACTGGCTGCTGGCGGTGGCCATAGCTCACTACAGAGCGATGCCATCTGCATTAACTGACTGATAAGACAGTCAGTCCTTTAGCAGTCTGTGCTACTTGCTTCTCCTGGCCGGGGATCTTCTGCTGTGTTTGTGTCTAGCTGGCAGTGACCACTGGTAGCTCCTGGGTCTGCTGAGTGTGATCCTGTTGGCTCTGTACCTGCAGGGTGTGTCTTTTTCCCACCCAGATCTGGACCTACCCTTATGGGTCCGAATATATCTGCTACAATTTCCATGTCCCAGATACAGATAATTTGCCTGTTGATATGACCTTGTCACAGGGTCAGTTTGGACAATGATATGCTGGCCAGTCAATGTGATTAACAGGCCAGTGATTAACACTGACTTGTCCTGCTAATGGATGTCCCTGGATCTGCTAACAATATGTATCTTTCTGACAACCTGCTGAATGGTAATATTGCTCTTTGTTGCATTCTGCCCCATGATCCGATCCTTAGAATCCCATCCATAAAGAGCTCCACCCTGGAGATCCTAGAAGACTATGAAGCACACTCCGTAATGCAAGGGAATGTGTGGCAGGAAGACTAACTCTGGGCCTGGACCTGAAGGCATTCTGCAAAGGTCACGAACCCCGATGTGCCTGCTCCAATGGCAGCATCCCTGCATGGGCCTGGTTCTCTGAAGTCCTTGGATTGGAGTGCCTGGAGGCACACAGAGGCTCTGGGTCAGGGCCTCCAGCTGTTCTGCTCAGCTCAACTCTAACAATTTAATTTTTATTCAACATATCTTCATGGATATGCACAGTGAACTATATTACTTTCTGATGGAGATACAGGGAAATTTAGGCAAGAATTATCCATAAAACATCTATAATGCAGTAGGAAAAATGAGAAAAGTACAGAAAACTATGACAAGGACAAACTAGGGAATAAAAGAGATGTAGAAAGTTTTAGGGATATTAGCAGAGTAACAACCCTGTCTGACAACCAGAGAATAGAGCACAGAAAGAGTAATATTTGAGCAAGATCTTTAATGTAAAAAAGATTTTTATAAGAAAAATGGGGAATTTATGATAAACAGATAGGCTAAGTATTTTCAAATAGTGGAAAATAGTCCAATGTGATAATAGCATAAAATGCATATAAAGGAGTTGGAATCTCCTAAATGTTGTTACTGTATTCTGCCTCAAGTTTTTTTTTTTTCTCTTCTATCTCTCAACCTCTATGTATGCTATTTTTGTTTAGCATGGGCTTCTCATTGCAATCTTGTAAGTCAGCATTTTCCAGGTATCTGGCCTTGAACTTTTTACTCTGCCCACGCATTCTTAAAGCCGACGTCACAGCCTTCATGAAAAACATAAAGGCTGATGACTCACATCTGCAACCAGTCTCCTAAACTTCAAGTCATTTCACCAATTGCCTCCTAGGTTTCTCCCAAAAACCGCCCCATAATAATTGTCAAGGCATTATGTCCATCATTTCCTCATAGACCTATATTGCCCTAAGTGCCCCCAAATTAAGCGGTAGCAATAAAATGCTTGAGAAGAACAATAAGGAGGATCCCTGAGCAACAATAATAGTCATATGATGTCACATCTCTAGACAGTTTAGAGTATCCCTCAGAAATTTTCCACACAGAGGAAATAAGAGAGTGATATCAATTGATCCTAAAGACAGTTAGACTGGCAAAGAAACTTCACTGAGACGTGCCTCTGAGGAGAGGTGGGAGAATCGAGTGAAACAGATTTTCAACTTTAAAGGGAGGCATGCAGGACTAGCTACATAATTTGCAGTACCTAGTGAAAAATGAAAAGTTGGGCCTCTTGTTCAAAAAATTTTAAGAATTTCAAGTCAGCCACAATAGAGCATTGAACCAAGTGTGGAACCTTTGCAAGTGCCAGCCCTGGTGACTGCACAGCCCACCCAGCCCGAAGCCATCCCTATGCAAGCCTGACAACCTGTGGAGCTTGATTGTGATATAAAGTACTTGGGGGTTTCAACATTAAAAATAGAAAAGCATCGGTACAGAAGTTTATTTAGCTAATGAATGGATTAGATGCTTTCGGTGTTTTACATAGCTTGCATTATAATTCTTTGCTGTTTCTATTAATCCATGGTCATATTTTAATAAATGTTGTAATACAAACCTAAAAAATAAGAAAGAGAGAAAAGTAAACTCTAAATGAGAAAAAAAAATGTGACAAAGAATTTTTCACCAACCTTTGCATCATCTATGCAGCTCTACCATGTAATTACCACAGAGATTACAGGAAATATTTTGTAAATAATCATGCCAGTTAAGTGCTTGTGCTTTTATTTTTATTAAGTCACAGCCATTCAGCATCCATAACTTTTAATACCAATACACTAGACATTTATTAACATATTTTATGATCCTGAAGCTCTCACTGTGTCCACTGGCATTTGTCTTAACTGCATGTGTCTATTTTAAAGAAAATATTCATGTGGTTCTTATAAAGCCTTGTTTTCAATTCTGACATTTTATCTACAACTTCCTTCATGGTAACCTCAAAAAAACCTTATTATTTCTATTCATATTTCATGCTGTAATTATTTAATTCCTTCCATTATTCCTTAGTGGTAAAAGTCTTCTATTATTGAGCATGCTATCTTCCAAGAAATATTGAAAGAATCCTCTGTTGTTTTATTCACTTTCAGTGCAGCACATCTTCATATCACCAACTGTGCTTTCTGCAGTCAATGAATTTTACCTTTTCAGTTTTACTTCATCATTTACTCTTTCTGGTATATGCAACATTTCCCCAAAATCATGCAAATTAGGTGCCAAGGCAAAATATATGCCCAGTAAGACATATATAAAATAATTCTGTGGATATCTTTTGTGCATCAATTTTCACATATCTGCTCCTCTCTGGTAGAGTTTTGACCCCTCATCATTGGAACTTGGCAATCATTCTAAATCATATGTGGGTTTTATAATGTGAGGATATTTCCCAGAGTAACTAAAGTAACTGAAAGTCTTGGGTAAATTGAAAAACAAACTAATAAATAAATAAAGAAATTCAACAAAAGGCATATCAGAATCTACCATTCTGTATATTTTTTTAAGAATATTTTTTGTTGATTTTTTACAGAGAGGAAGGGAGGAGAGAGAGAGAGAGAGAGAGTCTTAGAAACATTAATGAGAGAGAAACACTGATTAAGCCACCTCCTGCACATTCCCTACTGGGGATGTGCTCACAACCAAGGTACATACCCTTAACTGGAATCGAACCTAGGACCCTTCAGTCCACAGGCCAACACTCTATCCACTGAGCCAAACCAGTTAGGGCATGTATATTCTTAATATTTGAATTTTCAATGCTCTGCCATACAGAAAAGGAAGAACAATTCTATTATTAAAATGCTTAGGGTAAAATGTTTTTTAAGTTCTTCTTGTTTTAGAAAATAAATATCTTGAATGATATCAGGAAGAGAAAGTGATCCGGTACCATACATTTTATATTTATGTGTTTAACAAATGGTGCATATAAATCTTTTGATACATAATTTTAAAGACATATATAGCATATGAGTATTCTTATAATTCTAACCTCTTTTGCCTTGTCCGATATTCTGGTTATATGCTACTTTCATTCCCAAAGTTGTTATACCCAGTGTCTCTTTTCTGTTTAATTTCTTAGTAATGGATGAGGAAATACTAATTAGAGAAGATGTTTTCAAAATTTAAAAGAGCATAAATTAGAAAATGTATCTTCATAATTTTTATTTTTTTAAAATTAATTGGTGTTAAGTGCTTGGTGTCTTTTTCCATATTGTACATTCCATAATGGGAGTAAAGTATTTCTAAATCATCTGCATACTACTCTGGTCATAATTTTTAATATTTTATCAGTTCATCACATGAGTTCCAAATTCATAAGTATTCTGAGGGATCTTCTATATATATAAAATCCGAAGCGACTGAACGACCAATAGAACAGTCACTATGATGTGCATTGACCACCAGGGAGCAGACGCTCAATGCAGGAGCTGCTCCCTGGTGATCAGTGTGTTCCCACAGCAGGAGCACTGCTCAGCTAACCGACGGGTGCCAGGCGCCAGGCTCACAGCTGGCTGAGTGCATATGTGGCAGTGTGAGTCACTCCCGTCTGTCTCTGCAGCAGCGCTACAGAGAGGCAGCCATGGTGGCAGGAGCAGCAGGGCCTGGGATAAGTGGGAGTGGCATGGCGCCTCGCCCAGGCTTTGGCTCTTATCTGGCCAACTGCTGCTTCGCGCACTACTACATCTGTTGGGGGATGTTGGACTGCTGGTTGCTGCCTGATCCCCATAGACCTGGCCTGAGGGGATCAGGCTGAAACCCACAGACAGACATCCCCTCAGGGGTCCTGGATTTTGAGAAGGCGCAGGCTAGGCTGAGGGACCCCACCAGTGCACAAATCTGTGCACCCGGGCCTCTAGTATAAAAATAACACTTTATGACTGAAAAGTAGATACACAACAGACTGGAAATATGTTGACTGATTATTCAGATAATCAAATTAAAAATAAATTATATTACTATGCATAGTTCAAAATAAAGAAACATGAAGGTTCAGCATATTTAGAATAGAAAAAGCACTGGAACATTATCTAAATATATTTGGGGATATTTATATTGTGGTGTGTTGAAAAGAAAAATAAGTTAATGAAATATCAAAAGCCCAAAGTTAAATTTAAATAAAAACATTCCACCTAAAATGACCAAATCATTTTGAACTAAATGTAACATTATCACAACTCTGCCTTTTACTGCAATTTATTGCTGTACAACTTTGGCATCAGAAAAAAGAAAATGAAAAGTTAGGGGAGGTGTTTGCAAACAGCTGGAATTTTATCAGTTTAGATTGGAAGTGCTGATTGGCATAACTCCCTAGATAGACACCTCTTATTATTATACACCAAAACCTCTTATTATGAAGCTAGAATTTTCCTCAGGTCATTGATCTCTGGGCTTCTATAAAAAAAGTTTCAATCAGCCTGATAAAAGGCATTATTTTCAGTGACACAGTGCTTCACTAGTAATTTAATATGTATATTTAATAAATGCACCTTATTTGTAAAGAAATGGAGACATTTTAGTGTGTTATCTAATAAATAGTTTGTAAGTAGATTCAAGCATGATGATTTTCACATCCTATATAATAAAAGGGTAATATGCAAATTGACCCTAATGGTGGGAAAACCAGAACGACCTCTCAACCAGTCACTATGAGGCACACTGACCACCTCTTGGTCCCTTTCCCTGGATGGCAGGCTCCCATCACTTGATGGCAAAAGGGGACCAGGGGTGGGTGGCAGGAGACACAGGTGGTGCCAGGCCAAGGTCCCCGCCCAGCTGGTTGCCTCACACACAGAGGGTGACCCATGGCAGGGGCAGGGCTGGCGAGCATTTGGGAACAGCCAACCTCTCAGTCCCTCCCCTGGGCCTTCAGGCTCTGATCACCTTATGGCAAATGGGGAATGGGGGGTTGGAGGTGGTGGGGGCGGGGCCAGCTGTGGGCAGCCAAGGAAGATGGCCCTGATGGCAGGCCAGGCCTAGGGACCATATCCATGCACGGATTTTGTGCATTGGGCCTCTAGTCTTCTATGAGAGTGACAACCCAGGTTCTAGGGTTTATTTGTATACAAGAAAGTATTCTCTTTCATATAAAATAGTCAATTTTTTTAAAAAGTAGAACTACTCACAACTTCAGTGCTAGATTCTTAGTAATAAAATCTTATGCTATATTTAATATACATACTCTTTTTTGGCTTGGGCAAATTAACATTGCTACAAATAATGATAATACTTATTCCTCTTAGACAAACATGAAATAGTGGGTTATTTTTTCCAAGCAGTTTTCATATATTAAAATCCAGATGAGCATATTAAAGCCAAAATGATCTTATATGGTATTGTGATTATAAAGTAAGATATAAGTTAAGCTCATAACATTTGTAAATATTGTGTTTTATTCTTGTACATTTTCTATACCACATTAGTTAAGAAATCTACATCAAGTCTTATTCAGAGTTTGTGGATTTCAAAGTATTCTTTAAAATTATTTAATTGCATTAACTTCTAAAGTTGCCTCTTCTAACTCTCACTTCCCTGAGAACGAATACCTATGATCTCATCTAAGTCTATCTTGGAAAATGGGATTTAGACGCAAACTAAAGAAACAAATTGCTGCTGAGAACTTTGTCTTTTATTTTGGAATGCCTCTTATTCAAACTCATGCAATCAACTCTTGGTGGTAGAAAAGCTTTCAATATAAATAAGCTTTGACAAATCTTAAACATTTCAGATTTGTTTTGGGGTAGGTGTAAGCATGATTGAAGTGAGCCAAGAATCTCAATCTCAAATCCCAATTTTCTAATTAAATACACACACACACATACACACACACACACGTAAAGCAAACATACATAAAGTAGTTGCAATAATTTTAGTTTCAATATTTTGACCTTTTAATTAGCATTACGGAAAAGACCACATCTTCAACAAATTCAGATAATGTGCTACGTTTCATCTTCTTATGTTCTTTTCCTTCAAGATATGTTAAAAATCTATTTTTAATTAGTCAGAAGTACAAATATTTTTCTGTTGAATGGTATACACTGGAATTAAAAAAATATCAATAATTACAGAAAGACATTTATGATTCTTAGTCACTGTTTTAATTGGTTATGGCACTGTGGACATCTAACAATCATAAATATGCTTCTTTCCCTTGGGTGTAGGAATAGTACTCAAATTAATGCAACCAACAGTTTGAATCTTTTTTTTTTTTTAATTTAAAAGTGATGGAGTTGTAAGGCTCCTAATTTGGCAACTAAAAAAAAAAAGAAAAGGAAGAAAGAAAGAAAGAAAGAAAGAAAGAAAGAAAGAAAGAAAGAAAGAAAGATTGATTCATGATATAGGAAATAATTAAGCACGTAAAATTGCATCAGAGAAGAGAGGATTTATCTAAGTTCTTTATAGTAAATATCTAAAGAATTTTCATTTGACTTGTAAAATTATTTGAGGCAATATTTTATTTTAAATAATACTGAAAATATTTAATTTTTGTCAGAATAACAAATGAAAGGAGGGAACGAACAAAATCAACATGCAAAGAATCTACATTTTTGTCTTAATTAATTAATTGACGCATCTTCTAATGAAAGAAAAATATGACCAAGTGTACAAATTATTTTCTTAACAGGATAAATAATCTACATTAAAAGTATTTCATCTCAAGTAATAGAAGACAAAAGGACAGAGGAAGATTCACACATTTTCCTAGGTGTTGAGAATTAAATTTATGAGCTCATTTTTGAGAAAACTACAATTCCTATCATGAGCACTATGGCAGTGTGTCTTTTAGTTGATTGGGTCATAATCTTGACAAGTTTTACAAGAGATATAGAAGGGAAAATATGTTAGACCAGATAGAATATTAGGATAGGAAAAACTAACTCTAAAAATATCCATCATCTTACAGTGTAATTAAAAATATGTGCATATCTCCCTAGGAATTATAGGATATTTGTACTCATTTTATGCCTAAATTTATTTCCTTTTCCAAAATGAAGAAAGAACTTGATATTGGCAAACATATCATGAGGATATGATCTTCCATATTTTGGTTAATATGATTTTTAATATAATAACAGAAAAATATGGAAAATTCAGAAAGTGCATTTAAAGAGAATTAATTTATTAGTATTATTTCCAATGTTATTCCAAAGTTGAAATCAATTTCTTAATATACTATTACAGACAATGAATTACTGTACTTGTTAATTAATGAGACTTCAGTTACTCTAACATTAAATTATTTCTTTTTTCTTCTTAAGTAGTTTATAAAGATAGATTTAATACCTATCTTTTAACCAAATAAAATTTAGTTTATTGAACTCAACTAATTATTTTGTCAGTGATTAAAGTACTAAATTATGAAGTCTAATTTAAATGCAAATCTTTCCTCTTATTCTATTTTTTTTGGAAAATATATTTAAAACACCTACCTAAGTACTATCGATGGAAGCTATTATTTTATTATTTTTAAACTAGAGGCCCATTGCATGAAGATTTGTGCAATAGGCCTTCCTTCCCCAGGCTGCAGGCACCGGGTTTCCTCTGGCACCTGGGACCCAGGCCTTCGCTCCGGCCACAGCAGAGCAGCCAAGCCTCTTCAGTCTTCAGTCTTTGTTCCGTCTATAGCCTTCAGTCTTTGCTCCATGCCTGCGTTTGCAAATTAACCCGCCATCTTTGTTGCATTAATTTGCATACTCACTCCTGATTGGCTAGTGGGTGTCATGAAGATATGGTCAATTTACATCTTTCTCTCTTATTAGTGTAGATTGTATTATGCAATATGTCATTCATAGAAAGAAGATAGGTGGGATACCGTTTATCATAAGAAAACATTCACATAGACACCATTCAAATTAAAAATGAAACTTGCACATGATATTATCTTGTGACCACACAGAAGAAACAACTATTCTGGATCTTATGTAGACCATTCTTTTACTTTATACACACGCTCATATAAACATACACATCATTGAATGCACATGAGTGACAACTATAGGAATTCTTAAAATTAAAAAAAAATACTGCTTAGTTTCAGTTGATTTTATAAAGTGACTATCATGTTACGTGTACTTTTATGGATTTACTTCTGTGACTGAGTATTATATTGCTAGACTGACCCACTTCTTTTGAATGCTGTTTAATCTTCAATTATAGAAGTATAGCAACCATGGAAGTAACACATAGGGTTGTTTTTTTTCCTTAAAAATTGCCATTTTTAGATATAATCTTACCTAATAAAAGAGAAACATGCAAATTAAACATCACTCCACTACGCCCACAGCCAATCAGAGTGAGTATGCAAATTAACCCAACAAAGATGGAGATTAATTTGCATATGCAGGCACAGAGCAGTGTGAAGCCTGCTATGAGGGGAAGGAGGGTGGCGGAGGGAGCTACTGGAGTGGTAATCCAGACAGAAGCGAGGACTTGCTGGCTCTGGAGCGGGGATGTGCCAGCTCCTGGGAGGCTGGGGAGCAGGGACTTGTTGGCTCCCAGGCAGCCGGGGAGTGGGGACTTGCCAGCTCCTGGGCAGCTGGGAGTGAAATTTGTACAAGGGGCCTATTCTTGTATGAATATCGTGCAATGGGCCTCTAGTTTACATATAACAATATTCACCATTTTTAGTGTATAATTCTACAAGTTTTTAAATGTACTCACAGTTATGTGCTCACCACCACAATCTATAATAATAAAAGTATAATATGTTAATTAGACAGAACAGCCGAACGACCTTCCAGATATCCTTCCGGATACCCTTTCAGACTGCTTTCCAGACAAAGTCAGGGCTGTGAGGGCCAAGGCAAGCCACCACGGCTGTGAGGGCAGAGCCCCTTGTACAAATTTCATGCTTCGGACCTCTAGTCAAGATATCAAACAGTTCAGGCACTCCAAAACTCCCATGCCATGCTGTTGCCAACTTGCTCCTCAACCTCCCCACCCCCCAGCCAATGACAACATGAATGTTTTCTATTCCTATAATTTTTCATTCTCCACAATGAGATATCAATGGAGTTATATTATATACTAGAGGCCTCGTGCACGAAATTCATGCACTGGGGGGTCTGTCCCTCATCCCAGTCTGTACCCTCTCTAATCTGGGACCCCTCGGGGGATGTCCCTGTGAGTCCAGGCCTAAACTGGCAGTTGGATATCCCTCTCACAATCTGGGACTCCTGGCTCCCAACCCCTCTCCTGCCTGCCAGCCTGATCACCTCCTAATCACTTCCCTGCCAGCCTGATCAATGCCTAACTGCTCCCCTGCCAGCCGGACTGGGACTCCTGGCCCCAACCCCTCTCCTGCCTGCCAGCCTGATCACCTCCTAATCACTTCCCTGCCAGCCTGATCAATGCCTAACTGCTCCCCTGTCAGCCGGACTGCCTCCAACTGCCCTCCCCTGCTGGCCTGATCACCCCCAACTGCCCTCCCCTGCAGGCCTGGTTGCCCCCAACTGCTCTCCCCGGCAAACCTGGTCCCCCACAAGTGCCCTCTCCTGTAGGCCTGCCACCCCCAACTTCCCTCCCTCCCCTGCTGGCCTGATCACCCCCAACTGCCCTCCCTGCTGGTCTGATCGCCCACAACTACCCTCCCCTTCTGGCCATCTTGTGGTGGCTATCTTTGACCACGTGGGATGGGCATCTTTGACCACATGGGGGTGGCCATCTTGTGGGAGGACATGAGGGTCAATTTGCATATTTCCTCTTTTTTATATAGGATACACTTTAGAGTCTGGAGATATTCAAATAGCATAATATATTTGTAAATTACCCATAGTTTGTATTTATAATAAGCTTATTTTATTTAATATACAGGGCTGGACAAAAGCAGGTTTACAGTTGTTCATATGGACAAATATGTAATACAAAAATAAATTGTGTTTTGTGTATTCATAACTGTAAGCCTACTTTTGCCATCCTCTGTATTTTTGTTTTGTTTATTGTCTAATATATAGACATTAAATCTTATTTATTGACTCACCAGTTGAATGACATTTGTATTGCTGACAGTTTTAGATGAGTACAAAAAATCCAATATGAACATTCATTACTGGGTTTCATGTAAACATGTTTTCATTTCACTGGGTAAAATCTAAAAACCGTGAAGTGAGATTACTGGAACATTATGTAAGCATATGCTTTTCAAAATGACTATACTATTTTTCATTGCCACCATCTATATAACAGAGCTTTTCATCCTAGCTAACACCTGATATTGTTGGGGTTGCTTTACCTCTTGGTGTTTCTGTTGGTTTATTTTCCCATTTCAGTGAATATGTATTGACATATCACTGTGTTTTTAATCTACATTTATTTTTTACTAATGAAATTGAGAATCTATTGTGCACGTTTCTATTTTCTAATTCATACCTGATGTATAACAGACACTAAAAATATTTTGAAAAAATTATTCTAACACTTTTTTAGAAATTTATTCTCAATTTCTTTCTATCATAAAAAGGTAGTTCAGTTTTACCCATAAAAAATAATTACCTTTTACAGGTTTGTAATAAAATTACTAACAAAAGGGAGCCAGTAATCTATTGTAGTGAAGGTTGTAATACCAAATGTCACCCAGGAATTATTCTAATGATACTCTACTAGACATATTATTAAACAATTTCAAGTTGAAAAATTATTTATGGAAGAAACAATTAATTCATAGACCAGAGTAAAATACTCCAAATAATTAAAAAATGAAAAAAAAATCTGAATATATACCAGAAACTTAGCAAACTTCCTCAAAATGAAGTTTATACCTGTTGAATTATGCTGGGGAGCATTGGTAAATATGAAATTTGTTTGTTTGAAACATGTTGCTATGGAAATGTCAGTATTTAGAATTAATCACTATTTTGCAACCATAGCTACAGCTGACAATTTCAAGTTTTTCAAGTAAAGCCTTATAGTTTAATTGCATTAGAATAATAGTTAAGTGCTAAAAGTTCTGCTAGTGTGAGTCTGACCGACATTTAGCCAAGCAATCTAATCAGTTACAGAAACTTAATCAGTGAATCTAATCAGCAAAGAACTAGGACTACGATTCCAGACACTAGACTATTTTTACCAGAAAAATGGAGTAATATTTTTTAAGTGGCAAAAGTTTTAAAAATATTTTAATCAATTTTTCATCTAGTACCTGTCCCATCCTCTAGACTCTAGAGCTCCACATTCACCATATCGGATTCTGCTTTTTTATACATTTAAAAAACAAATACTTTGTCTTTGCATTACTCATGTCACATAT
The DNA here is from genome assembly GCA_026230045.1 of Corynorhinus townsendii. Classification (NCBI taxonomy): domain Eukaryota; kingdom Metazoa; phylum Chordata; class Mammalia; order Chiroptera; family Vespertilionidae; genus Corynorhinus; species Corynorhinus townsendii. Next base: position 73,144,490 of record JAPDVU010000003.1, on the reverse strand, counting down.
ATAATTTCAACCTGGTAGGTTTGGAGAAAAAATTATAATTGTAGAAATAAAGTGGTATTGAGTTGATATTTCTTGAAATATGTACCTCCTCAACCACAGTGCATTGCATAAATTAATTGATGTAACTAAATCAAAAGAGTTTTGCTTCATTCCCCTCAATTTAATTCAGTTGTAGCAAAAAAAAATACCTCTCTTGATAATAAATGATGAATGCTTTGAAAGTATATAGATAGATTAGTATTTAACAATGTAGAAAACTGTCAGTTTTTAAATGAAAGTACACCAGCATTTCACTTTCTATATTGCCAGAAAAATTATGTTTGTGTAATCATGCTTAAATACAAAGATTAGCCATATTATCTTACATACAAGGTAATTACCTCTTTTTCCATATTTATCAGAGATACTAAAATTTACATGCAGCCACACTCTTGTTAACTCAGAAGACAATGAATCCTAGATAGTGAATGGGCTCAGTATAGAAAATAAAAAAAAATAGATAATAGAGTGATATATGTGGCAATCCCACAACCAAAACAGATTTTCTTAGAAATACATCATTTTATGTTGTCTACTGTTTAGTTCATTTTGCCTCTTTATCTTCTAAGGGCAGGTCCTGCATTACAAAATTGAGATTTAAAAGTGGGCTTTATTATCCACTGTGATTTGAAACATGAGTGATACAATAACTTGTATATTATTTATTGAAATCAGAGGTCACAACTATTGTACCCAAAATATATATATAAATGGAGCGAAGCTGTTAACAGCATATAAGGAGCAAATAGAAAGGGAAAACATGGTTTGCCTAGTTTCTATAAACTGACACTTAATAAAGTATTCTTGTGAATGTCAATATACAACAAAATCCTTCCTGCCAACTATAACTTTAAATAATAAATTTTCTGACACATCTTGCCATTTAATATTTAGTATGGTATCAACAAACACTAAATTCCTGGGAGAATAAAATCACATTAGAAATGATGTACAATTTAGATATAGGGCAGCTGCTGTCGGCCAAGTCTCTTGTCTGTTATCTGGTTCCCGATCTGAGCTGGGCCAAGTCTCTTTTCTGTTGCCTGGGTCCCAATCTGACCTGGGTGTGGGAAGTGCAAAGCAGCCATGGGGGCAGGAGACCTCCTTCAGAAGGGTGAGGGTTCAAGCCCCTGCAATGTTGGGGGGGGAGGGTCTGTGCCCCACTTCTGTTGCTCCCCAAGTTCTCTCCTGATGGCCCCTCCGCGACTGTGCCTGTCTTAGGTTGTTCCTTCCTTGAGGAATTTTACCCATCTCTGGCTAACCAGCCATCCTCCGGGGCCAAACAGGGTGATGTGAGGTTCAGTTCTGTCTCTTTGGTAGCTTATGCCCCCGTGGCCTCCACGCCCACCTCCTGCCTTGGGAACCCCTGGCCTACTGGTGGGGTCCCGGTGCTGATGACATATCTCGGGGAACTCAGGTTTCTTCTCCAGTGAGGGCCCAGCTCACACAATTGGGCGTGAGATAGATCCATGGTACCAGCCACCACGAGGCTTCAAGCTCAGCATGAACAGAAAGCTCAGGCAACAGCTGAGGACAATTGGATTGTGAGAAGAGGATTCCTCTTGGCACAAAAGGCAAGAGGGGCCAATATAGGATGCTCAAGTGCCTTCCCAGTGCCTTAATTCCTTCTGAAAGGGATTAAATCCTTTCATGTCCTTTTTTTTTTTTTAATTACTGCCAACCATTCAGAGAATTCGTTTGTAAGTTTGTTTTGGATAATTGTACAATATGTCCGACAGCAGCTGCCCTATATCTAAATTCAGCCTAGCATCAGGAATGCTCAGGGCCCACTCAAGAATGCAAATAATCCTTCCCACTAATATTTACAGGGTAAACTAAGATTGTTGGTAGAGTATTAAATTTGACAGTAAAATAGTAATCAAGTTTTCAGATTAATTTAAACAGGCTAATTGAAATAAGTGAATATTCAAGTAAATTTAATTGTACTGGACAAAAAGCTGTTCTTAAAGTAATAACTAAAATTTCTATTGGTAGTTCATCTCATGGTAAAATTCCTGAACATGCAATGAACCTAAAGCAGTCATATTTTTGGGCAAAAAAAAAATTAAAATTTAAAGTTATCTGGACTGCATTATAAAATTTACAAAAACCTCCATTAATAAAAAAAAAAGGGGGAAGGGGATAGTAGGGTAATATCATGTAAGGAAAAATATCCTATATGTAAATTACATCTAGAAAAATTTTACTTTACAAAATTAATTTTCATTTGTAATGCTAACAGCAAGACACCCATGAAAAACACACATGGTATCTAAATAAGACAAAGGAAAATCGTTTGGGCAAAAATAAAAAGGATCCCAAATCAATTATATAGAAAGGATTCCTTTATTAACTTTTGTTGAGAATATGTTTATATATCTTCAGAAAACAACTCCAAGACCATGTGGATTCCTGCAACAGAGAGGAATTGACAGGTCTGCTCCAACCACAAAGACAAGAGGAGAAACAGTCCAGAGATGGAAGATGCTGACAACACCTTGCCACACAAGCAGTCAGCAGCTGTGCACCGCTGCAGGTTACCTAGGACCAAACCAGAGAGGGTCAGACCTGCATTGCCACCATGTGCCCACCATCCAGATATCATTGCTGACATGTACACATAAGGAACTGTTAGACATTGAAACGGGGACTCAGAACTGTTGGACATTGAAATTGGGACTCAAACATTTTTTATTATTATCATTTTTTTTGTTACTTTATGTTCATTTCTAGTCTGCAGAGGCAAAATTTTTTAAAGGAAAGAAATGAGGGGGAAATAGATACAGAGGCAAAGATGTATTGAACAGACTGTCAAACTACATTGGGAAGGCAGGGGAGGTTGGGCGAGGGGGGCTGTAAGAGATCAACCAAAGGACTTGTACACATGCATATAAGCACAACCAATGGATACAAGACACTGGTGGGGGGGGGAAGGGAGGGAGAGGGTGGGCAGGTGAAGGCATGTACTGGGGTGTAGGGGAAGCTGGGGTGAGGTCAATGGGGGGAAAAAAAGACATATGTACTACTATTTGTAATACTTCAAACAATAAAAAAAAAGAAAAAAGAAAAAAAAAGTGGAGGATATGAAAGACAAGAAAAAACCGAGAAAGTGTCACAGCTCGGAGGAGACTAAGGATATGCGACAACTAAATGCCATGTAGTACCCTGAACTGGATCCTGAAACAGAAAAATCATCTTAGAGGACAAATTGGTGAAATTCAAGTGAATGCTTTAGTTTGTTAACAGTATTATACCAATGTTAACATCCTGCTTTTGATAACTGTATTATGGTTTTGGGGAAAGCTTGGTGGAGGGTATATAGGCACTTTGTACTATTTTAAAAACTTTTCTTTATCTGAAATTATTTCAAACTAAACAAAAATTTTAAATAGATCTAATTTGGTTCCACATACATATATATATAAATGTATATTTTAGAAATATCTGTCCCAGAAATCTTTAAAACAAAAACAGTTTAGTTCCTTATGAATTGGGTAAACTTCCTATTTAGTGAGTACAGAGTTGTCACACATATATTTATTGAAAAATGAATAAATATCTCATTCCCATTGAAAGCAGTATTATCTGATAACTTTTTAAAAAGAAACTTGTTTTTGGAACAGTTTTTGATTTACAGAATTATTGCAAAGACAGTACAGAGAATTCCCATAGGCCCCACTCCCATTGTCCCTTATTACTAATACCTTACATTAGTATGGGGTGTTTGTCATAATAACTAGCCCCAGCCTGGGTACTTCTATTCATACAGAGCTGATCCCACTGGCCCTTTGGGCAGCTCATTACGTGGATGACGATCAGGATCAAATTGACATATTTACTGAGCACTTACTATTGGCCCGGCATTGTACTCACAGTTTGCGTAAATTGTTGCATTTAATTCTCACAATAACAGAATTAGGTAGGTGCTTTTTATTACTCCCACTAACCAGAGAAGGAAACGGAAGCCCAGTGAAGTTAAGGGACATGCTCCAGATCACCCAGGAGGAAACAATGGAGCTGTATTCACACTTGGGACTGGTTTCTAAGTACACACTCCTAACCACAGCAGCTGTTATTCAACTGAAACCTCTACACAGCTATTTATCCATGTTTCCTATGTCCTATGTATTTTCACCTCGTGCTATGTAAAGTCATTAAAAGTGTTGTACTCCTTCCAGCTTAAAAAAAATGGTATACAAGTTTGTGTTTTAATAGAATCTCATGAGAAAATTATTTTTCTCATTTTGCAATTACATAATTGTAGTTGTCTACCTGTTCACACATAATGCTGACAAATGTAAGAGGTATTTTCAGGTATATCTGATTGCAAAACTCTATGACTTTTGCAATGTGCTGCAATGTCATTTTGGCCCTTCTTCAAGTATAATAATGGAAGAGGGACAATTTTTTGAAATTTGAAGCACGGGGTTGAATGGTATAATGACTAATATAAAAGTTATGAATCTACAGTGCCAGAGTACACTGGTTTTCCCCAACGAAACAGAACCAATAGATAATATAATAAATACATATATTTATTTTTAAAAATTGGGTCACATGACTGTGAAGGCTGAGAAGTACCACCACATACCATCTACAAGTTGGAAACTCAGGGAAGCTGATGGTGTAACTCCAATCTGAGTCCAAAAGCCTCAGAAATATTTATTCAATAAAATCTACTTCAATTTGATAGGAACAGAAAGAGTCCATGCTATTTGAATAGAGACCTGCCCACTCCTTCCTCCCCACTAAGTGAGACAGAAATACCAGAACACATCGGTGCACCCAAAAATATGAAGTTCTCTCTCTTCTCTCATTACTCAAAGGACTACCCCCTCTCCCCCCAAGACATGTAGAATGTCAGCAATTATCATGCTGGCAACACCTACCTGTTGCTGAGGCTTTATCTGTGAATAATAAAGAATATTATGGAAACACTTGAACTAGGTATTAGAAAGGTAGTAGATGATTTTTTAAAAAACTGGTTCTTTGAAAAAAATTTAAGAAATAAAAAGACTTTTAACTAGATTATTCAAGAAAAAAAGGAAATAAGATGTGAATTATTGGAAAGATTAATGAAAAAGGGGTCATTACTACTGACTTTGCAGAAATAAAAAAGTATAAAGCAATAGCATTAATAATTATATGTAAAAACTTAATTAACAGATGAAATGGAAACACTTCTAAAAAAATTCAAACAATTGAAATGAACTCAATTAGAAATAGACAATCTGGATAAGCCTATAACAATTATTATGTGACAGAATTAATAATAAAAAACAACCCACATAGGAAAGCCCAGTCCTGCTATCATCACCATTGAATTATACCAAACATTTAAACTACAATTAGTATCAGTTCTTAACCAACTCTTCAACAAATTATAATAGTGGGGAACATTTCCCAAGTCATTGTACGAGGCCGGTATCACCCTGATACAAAAACCCAATAAACACATCGCACACACCAAAAATGCATACAAATAACTCTCATGAATATGGATGCAAAAATACTATCAAATACAATCTAGCAATATATAAATAATTATACACTCTGATCAAGTAGAATTTCTACCAGGAAATCAAGTTTGGTCAACATACAAATCAAAGTCATTTGATATACCATATCAATAGAACAAAAACAAAAAACACATGATCTCAATAGATGCAGAAAAAGCATGACAAAATTTAATGCAACTTCAAATAAAAACATTCAGCAAACTGGGAATAAAAGAGAATTTCCTCAACTCCATAAAAGACATCTATAAAATACATATAACTAATATCACGTTATTAATGAAAAAGTATATGCTTTCCTGCTAATATTCGAAACAAGACTAGGATGTCTGCTCATATAGCTTCTAAGCATTTACTGAAAGCTCTACAAAGGGAAAAAAATCAAGGGGAAAAAATATATAAAAAGTAGGTTGAGAAAAATTAAAAAAGGTAAAGCTGTCTTTACTTGCAGATGACATAATCTTGTATGTAAAAGTTTAAACTATTAGAACTAATAAATTAGTTCAACAAGGTATATTAGAACTGCCAAAACCGGTTTGGCTCAGTGGATAGAGCGTCAGCCTGTGGACTGAAAGGTCCCAGGTTCGATTCTGGTCAGGGGCACGTACCTTGGTTGCGGGCACATCTCCAGTAGGAGGTGTGCAAGAGGCAGCTGATGGATGTTTCTCTCTCATTGATGTTTCTAACTCTCTATCCCTCTCCCTTCCTCTCTGTACAAAATTAATAAAATATATTTAAAAAAAAAAGATATATTAGAACTATGCTATATAATAAAAGCATAATATGCAAATTGACCAAATGGCCGAACAGCAGAATCACCATCTGGACGACCATACAGGACCACACTCTGACACCCACTGGTGCCAGGCCAGCAAAAGTGGGTGTGATGCGATTTGTTGGGGGCCGGGCCATTGTCCCATGATCGCCCTGTAGAGGAATGCCCAGGCTACTGGCCAGTGGGGCACTCAATCAGGGGGCTCCACAATCGCCCCAAAGAGAGAGTCCCAGGCCACCAACCGGTGGACTGTGGCAAGTGGGCGGGGCCTCCCTCTGTGAGGGAAGCCCTGGTCCCAGTGCTGGTGGTTGGAGAGAAGACCAGGTCCCAGGTGCCTGAGGCTGGACGGAAGCCAGTGATGGCAGCCAGGGGAAGGAAGGCCTACACATGCACACATTTTGTGCATCGGGCCTCTAGTATATTAGAACTAATATATAAGTTCAGTATAATGCAAATGTAAATAAATTGTATTTATAAACATTGCAATGAATGTCCTAAAAATAAAATTAAGAGAACAATTCCATTTATAATAACATCAAACATAAAGTACTTAGGAATATAAATGTAAAACACACTCTTAACATTACAAAACACTGTTGAACAAAATTGAAAATTTAAATTAGTGGAAAACATCATGATCATTTATCAGAAGAGTTAATGTTGTTAAGATGACTATACTTGGCAAACTGAGCCACAGATTCAAACTCTATCAGCATCCCAGCTGACTTCTTTATAGAGACTTAGAATTTAATTTTAAATTCATATAAAATTGTAAGTAACCCAGAATTACCAAAACAGTCTTGAAAAAGAAGACCAAATTAAAACCTCTGATTTGAGAACTTACTAAAAAACAAAAATAATTAAGGCAGTATGGTACTGCGTGCCTGCCTCATCACCCTAACCACCTCTGGCTCGGCCCCTGCCACTGTGGTTTTATCCGGAAGGACATCCGGAATGACATCCGAAGGTCATTTGACTGTCTGGTCTAATTAGCATATTATGCTTTTATCATTATAGATAAAGCTTTTGAAAAAAATAAAACTACTTGAATAGCACAAAGCAAATATACGGTAGCTATTGCTATTATCTTCTCTTTTTGAGACACAAGCTTGACATAAACCATTAAATCCTGTAATCAGTTTCCTTAGAATTAAAACCATATTCCAAGCATTTTTGTCATTTGATTTTAGTTATTTAGTAGAATTTACAAGAAAAATTTATTCAGCTCAAGATATAATAAGAAAACAAAATCATGGGAATTCAAGTTATGTAGATAGCAGTTGTTTAGTAAGAAAATATGTATCGACCTGGTATTTCAGTTATTTAAAATGTGTACTAAACCTTGAAAATCATGTTAGTTGATTTTCAAAAAATTTTTCTAATATTATGATCCATAAAACCATTTATAGGCTTTACGTTTATTTGAAAAGATAAGTTTCTTTTGGGAAGCACAGTGGATACTTCTTGAAACTACACAATGTTTTTGAAAACCATTTATTAAATTACCACTGAGTTGTAGCCAATCTATTTTGAAGCAAGTCACAGTAAGTTCCCTATTTACAGGGTCACTGCATATCAGCATTTTTTAACATGATTGTATTTTTGTATAAGTAGGGGAAAATAAAGAGAGAAAGAGAGAGAGAGAGAGAGAGAGAGAGAAATGCAAAGTAAAGTGGTTATCATCCCACCTTCTATGTCCAATGATCACCATCAAGGGTTTGCTAAAATGGATGTTATTGGGATGACTATAATTTGTCACCATTTTCCTGGTCTTCCTTCCATTTACTCTTTCATTTTCTAGTCGATATACCCACAATTTAGATTCTTTAAGAGATATCACTTAATTCTCTTATCAATATTTTTTTGTTTGTTTGCTGCATTCATTTACATTTTGACAATTTGCTTTTTAAAAAAATATATATATTTGTCACTTCCTACATGTCAAAGTATCTATTCTGCTCCCATTGCCTTTCCTACGTTATGAAGAGCTAGACAATGACTTTGCGGTCATTACAACCCATCCACAATGAAATTCCCATAATTACGTATGTCTATCTCTAATTTTTCACTGTCACCAAAATTACAAAAATTTTCTCACATGCTCAAGATTCCTCTCTTCTATTCATAATATAACAATTTCCTGAACTTACCACTTTTATTGTGTCTTAATGCACCTTCATTTTTATTTTTATTTATTATTTTTATCTCACTTAAAAATTCTTAATCCTCTTGGTCTTTCAATATTTGTAGAATACTATTTCATAACAACTGCATGACTATATTAAAATTTCTCGTCTTCAATACAAGTGATTTTGAGTTTTAATTAAAAAAACACACAAAATTGAGTGGACTGAAAGGTAAATTTGACACAACTATGTTGATGTTATCAGTTTAAATCCAAGTAAAAATGAATACCATTTTTTATTTATTTATTTATTTTGTTTAAAATGTTTATGTAGGTTAATCTCTAATTTTTTCAACTTTGAATAATTAAAAAAATTAAATTACAGTTGAGATACAATATTATATTAGTTTCAGGTGCACACCCCAGTGATTACACATTATATAACTTACTAAGTAATTGTCCCAATAAATCTTATACCCATCTGAAACCATTCTTAGTTATTAGAATGTTATTGACTATATTTCTAACGCTGTACTTTATATGCCTGTTACTATTCTGTAACTGCCTACTTGTACTTCTTAATCCCTTCAACTTTTTCACCTATGCCCCTTTCTGGCCTGAAATGTTTCTATTGAGAAATCAGCTACAGTCTTATGGGAGCTCCCTTGCAGGTAACTAACTGTCTTTTGCTGCTTTTAATATGAACTTTTTGCCTTTAACCTTTGGCATTTTATTATGATGTGTCCTTGGGTTCATTTATTTGGATCTTCCTGTACTTCTGGACTTGTATGTCTATTTCCTTCACCAGTTTAGGAAGGCTTTCCATCATTTTTTTTTTCAAATAGGTTTTAAATTCCTTGCCCTCTCTCTTCTCCTTTTGGCAACCCCAGGATGCAAATGTGGTATGCTGGAAGTTGTCCCAGAGGCTCCCTATAAAACTCCCTTTTGGGGGGATTCTTTTTGTGTGTGTATTTGTTGTTGTTGTTCTGATTGGGTGTTTTCTGGTTCCTTATCTTTCAAACCTCTGATTTGATCCTCTGCTTCTTCTACTTCACTGTTGACCCCATAGTGTATTCTTCATTTTAGTGAATGTATTTTTCATTTCTGACTGGCTTTGTAAATGTTTTTATGTCCATTTTTAAAAACTCATGTTTATTGTTGAAAGTATTACAGATGTGCCCCCCTTTTTTTTTCCCATTGACCTCCTCTACCTCACACCCGCCACCCCCCAGGCTCCATTTTTATATTTTTTATCTCTTTGTTGAAGTTCTCACTAAGTTCATGTACCCTTCCCCTAAGTTCATTGAGCATTCTTGTAGCCAGTACTTTGAACTCTGCATCTGATAGATTGCTTGTATCCATTTTGTTTAGTTCTTTTTCTGAACTTTTGTTCTAGTCTTTAATTGAGACATGTCTCTTTGTTTCCTCATTTTGGCTTCCTCCCTGTGTTTGTTTCTATGCATTAGGTAGAGATACGATGTCTCCCAGGCTTGGTAGAGTGTCCTTATGTAGCAAGTGTCTTATAAAGTTCAATGGCACAGCCTCCCAAAGCGGCTGACTGGGCATTCCAGGTGTGCCCACCTGGTGGGCTTTGTGCACCTTTCTAATGTTGATCTTGATTGCTGTTGACACATCAGTGGGAGGGATTTATTCCCATGCTGTTGGACTGCAAGATTTCCTGAAACCACCACAGAGGACCTGCTGTGCAGGAGCTGAGCCCACAGAGCAAGACTTACTTCAGTGGGCCCCTGGTGCCTGCTGAGTCTACCCCTTGTAGATGTTGTTTATGGAGGTGGCTAGATGATGCTTTGATGTGGTCTGAGGCTGTCCACCAAATGTGCAGTCTCTGGAGTCTCCAGGGATGTGTAAATCAAGGTTAGCTGCCACCTGTGCCATGCCTCGGGGCACCTAGCATGAGCTACAAAGTGATTTGCAGATCGCTTTTACTTGTATTGGGCTTGGAAGTTGTCATGCAAGGCCAAGCTGCAAACCAAGGCCAACCATTGCTAATGCCAGACTTAGGCCCATTTAGTTAGAGGTACAAGGCAGGCCAAGGCCAGATGCTGCTTGTTTGAGAGATTTTAGGAAAGCCCAGAGCATTAGCCAAGACAAGCCATTTGTGTGAAAAAGTCACTGGAAATGGGTTGGGTTTGCCAGGAAATCGAGTAGGACAGTATCACAGGGAATGACCAGGGCTGGGCAAACTGGTTTAGCTAAGTTGATGGAGACTCAAATATGCTGCCTGACTACCAGCTCCGTGCAGGGAGGATCCAGACAAAGAACAAAGGCCTCTGCCAGCACTTCTGTCTGAGGGAAAGCTGCTCCTCCAAGTGGCCCTGATGCTAAAAAATTCAGTTCCTCCTCATGTGTCCCTCGTGCCTTTTGAGCTGGTGCTCCAGGGCTCTAGTTTAGAGCAACTGAGTCAGAGTACACACATGTGTGGACCCTTTAAGAATGCCTGGGATGCCTGTAGCCTCCATCTCACTCAGCCATAATCCCCACTGGTCTTTACAGCCAGAAGTTATGGGACTTGTCCTACAGGCACCGGAACTGCAGGCTGGGTTTCTGTGTGGGGTTAGGACCCCTCATTACTTAGGGTTATCTACACATCCAACTCAATTTCATCTGCCACAGGTGGGTGTGGGGCCAGCATTTTCTGTGCCCCTTCCCTTTCTACCAGTCTCCATGTATCTTCTTTATATCCTTAGTTGTAGGAATTCTGGCCAGCTAGATTTCAGGCAGTTTTGGAATGATGGTTATTCTGTATTTTAGTTGTAATTTTGATTTGATTGTGGGACGATTCGAGTACTGCATTTACTTATACCACTAACTTGACTGAAACCTCCTTAAAAACACTTTTAAACCAAATTAATTATGTACACAATAAAACATCATGGCTATTATTCTATCCTTAACCACTACATTGATTAAAATGAATCAATACCTTTGTCATTTCTATAGTATTTGAATGAATTACAACTTTTGACTATATTTATATTATTAAAAAAGCATTTATTTTCTAAATTCAGCAAACAGACTTAGCATTAAATATATAACTTTTAAAACTGTTATCTACTCCTACCTCAACAAATGAGTATAGTTAGAATAAAAAAAACTCATAAATATCTCTCAGTTATGAGATAGTTGCTAAAAATTATTTAAGAAATTCCTATTTAATAAGAAGTACAGAATAAGACCTTACTATGTAGCCCACTTTTTCTCTCAATTAATGTAAAATATGCTTAAATAAACATATTTAAGAAAAAGTAGAGGTATTCAGGTTCTATGTTGAATTGATGTTCAAATGTGTAAAACTTATTTATTAAAATTTTATTTATTTACAAAATTCTTACTGTATGAGTTTTTGAGATTTCAGGGATAAAAATGAAAAATTTTTAATTACTAACCCAGTAGCAATAAGCATCCCTAGTGTCCAAATCTAACAGGAAAGATGTTATCAAATCTGTCAAACTCTATGGTTAATGAATTGAAGGACCTACATCTGAGCATCAGTGACTGCTAACACCATAAAAAAAGAAAGACAGCCATTATATATTGCCAGGTAAAAAAATAAAACACCACCAATGGTCTTGTCAAATGAATCAAATTTATGACTGCTCAAGATTCTGAATTTAGCTTCTAATTTTAATGAAAGATTGAGGCCAGAGGAACATGCAGAATTCTACAGTGAGTTTTTAGTCTGTAAATTTTAGAATGTGGGGTATACTACAAATTAAATGAGCTCTGTTTGTCAATATTAAATTATTTCCTGCATAGGTTAATTCTGTGACAGCCTTTGGTTCATATTACAAAAAGGCCCACTAATCTTCAAAGCCCAATGATTCTTCTTATATTGGTATACTCTACTTTGTAAGGGATATTTGAAAAATAACCTTCCAGAAGACAGCCATGGAGTTCTGTTGCAAAGGTGTCCCTGGGCCACACTGAATCCTCCCCTCGGTCTCAGGATTCCTTTGATGTCAGAGTGTTTGTGATGGAGGTTACTATAAGGTGAGGGGAAGAAGTATAATCATATATATGGCACCACATTAGTTAAAATGCCAGGGAATTCAGGATGAAGAGGCTCATGGTCAAAGGATATATATCCCTGTTTCTTTAGTGTTGTTTGCTAAAGCATTAGTCTAGAGATTGTGGATCAAAATAAAGGTTAACATGGTTTTGCAGACACAGAATTACTGAAAGCATCTTGCCTAGTTAGTATGCATTTTCATGGGGCTTTCTTGTGTTGTGTGTTTCTTTCCCCAAAAGAAATGAGGAAAAGCCATGCAACTGGAACCCTTCTGATATCTAAGGCAGGGAATGAGCACTTCACAAGCCAGAAGAATTTTTTCATATCATGTGCATTTGATTCTGACATTAATTCAGACTCATTTATACAATTTTCTCACAAGAAAAGCCTTTTTTTAAATAGAGCTTTCTGTTCTCTAAATCATGCAATAATATTGTCAATCTTTAAAACTTTGTATACATTTCACACCTTTTATCATAGATCTGTTCCAATTAGATAATGCTATAATTGCACAAAAGGAAAGATTTACAGGTCTAATTAATCTTCAAAAGCTTTTTAAAAAGCTATTAATAGCATAAAAAGGACTACAATTGGAAGCAAACTTTTGTAAAAGCTAAATATTTTCTTTTTTTGGAGATGAAAAAAACTTTAAACATTAGTTGTACACAAATTCACCACAAAGAAACATAGAGAACCAGTAGCCTTAATTTTTCAATTTTAGCCACTGGTCAAATAAAAACAAACAATAATGTGTTGTATTTCAAACATACTTCAACATTCAGCTGCATCAGTTTTGGTATGAATGATCAGGTAGAGATGAAAAATCTCCTTAAGGTCTTCCTTGAAGCAAGAACTGATTTCTATTCAAGTGATCTTTTTTGAAGTTAAGCCTTTTCCTTTTAGTGATGCAAATTCACAGAATGTACAAACAACACAAACCTTAAGATTTGTATCCAATAATCAGATAATACATAATTAATGATTTAATATGTAATATGAGCAGTTTGTCATCCTTGCATTAGAAGTCTGTTGTCTGTTTTCAAAATCATATTCTCATGATCTATTGTCAAAGAGAATGGTTTCTAAAAATCAGCAGATAACAGAATCCTCCACAGGGGGAACACAAGGGATAAACAGAAAGATACAACCAGTGTTGTCTGTCACCTGGAAGCGTCCATTTGGTCAGATAACATGAGCCAAGCCAGTCTCTCCCAATGTTGCCACTAAAAAGAAAAGAACATGACTTTCATTTACACAATGGAATCAGACTTGGCTGAGAAACAAAATAGTTAGAAACACTCAATAAGACAATAAACTAATAAATTATCTTCACTACCAGTTTAAATTTGTTACTGGAGCCAAGAAAAGTGAGTCTGGGTACAAGACACAAAAGAAGTACATTTTGGGGGAAACACAATTTAGTTATTATGGGTAGATCTGCCTGTGAATCTTAATAGCACTTCTATCAATTAAGAAAAACTTCATAGAGAAAATCTATTTTTATCTGCAAAGTTTTGCAGGGTAGTTACACTTCTAAAGAAATAGATCTTTAGAAGGAATGAAAAACAATGAAGTGAGCAAACATTTAAGGTATTCTTTAAATATCAAAAATCATTCAAATGATAGTTGATAGAGGAAAATAATAATACTGCAATGTGGAATTTATAATTTTATAAATAAATTATCTGATAGAATTTATACCAAAAAATGGGTAGGAGTCAAATAAGTTATACTGTGGCAAGCTTCTTACACGATATATGAAGTGATATTCTATTATGTAAAGGAAAACTGTGAGAAGTTAAGAATACATAAGTATTAATACTATCACTACTTATGACCTACCACTACTTATCACATGAAAATAATAGGATTCAAAATGGAATCTCAACAATATTATAATTTATCTTAAGGCAACTGGAAAAAGAGGAACAACAATAAAATAAAATAAAAACATGAACAGCAATATGGTGGGCGACATTTTTAAAGTTTATATCTGTATGTGAAACATTTTGAGTTATGCAATGTCTTAAGCCATGGTGATTGCAGTAATGTTCCAAATTGTGTTATTATTGTTCTTTTGTTAATCAGAAGAATGTGTGAATAATGGGGTATCTAAAAAATTATTTATCACTCTCTTATACCAGATTCACTTACACCAGATTTATATTTTAAAATATATTATATTATAATATATTTTATATTTCAGATATAAAACTTGAGGTCCAAAATATTTTTTTTGGAAATTTAAGAAGCTTAATTATCTTCTATTTTATAATAATACAAATATAAGTTTAATGGACATCTAATATTTGCTGTTTTGTAACCAAACCACTTTCTCTTGCTGGATGATTTTTCAATCTTCTTTTATGTTTCATATTGTGATATTTTAGAAAACATAGCCATATTACTATACTTTTAACTAGCTTGGCAATCTGTTGGCCTTTTCAAGTACCATATTTATGAGTATTATCTGATTAGAATTTTTTTCCATAATTTTTATTAATGTATCTCCTTCCATATTTTCTGTTCCATTCACCTGAAATTTTATTATAAAGATGTTTAAAAAGTGGACAACTTTTCTATGGCTCTTTAATTGAGATACTAAATTTTTGTGTACATTGTACTTTACATTGTTGAGGATTTCCTCACCCTTATGTGCTAAAACATTAAATAATTGTTTGCTGGTGAGAGATTTTGATTAGAAACACCAAGGAGAGATTTTGCATATAACTTTACTGTCAAAGCAATAAACCAAAGACCTGCTGCAATGGCAGCACACACTAGTGTCTTACTGTGTAAAGGAAGCCACGGTAAGAGACCTCTGTTACACTGTCACGTAATTACACGTTTTGATTGTGAGTAAGGAAGATGTATATTGAAAAATTATAGTGGATTGTTGTAAATTGAATTAGGCAGCAATTCCAATTGCAGCTGATGTTTCATATAAAGACTCTTGGATGGAACAAATCAACACAACCCTGGTATCTATTGAAAAACCAATAATTTTATAAATGATTTGTCTCTATGAATATAACTTGAGAAAAACAGAAGCAGTTTGTATTCCCATGGCAGGAATAGAGGAGTACCTTCATTCAAAATTATAAAAGCTTTGCTTGGGGCTTTATCAACACTCCCAATTCTGTACATAATTAATACTCAAAGATTTTCAAAATATTGACCCACATCACTAATGAAAATTTGAAGGTCTCCCCATGCTACTGAAATGTCTGTTTTGCAGGGTTAGGGGCATGTTAGTTTAGTCCCTGCAAAATGAATGAAGTAATAAAAAAGTAGTATAAGATGAATCGCTTTGGACTTTGGAGACAACATACAGCTCATTTCTCAGTGTGTTGCTCTTGTCCATTTATATACTGATGATTGACACTCTGCATAAAGAGGGATCCTCACCAATAAATGGTCCTCTAGCTGTTCCCAGATGGAGTGCAAACAGATTTTTTCTTTCGCCTGCATCCAATTATGCCAGAAGTATCTATTGCAGATAGGTATGCTCTATGTATCCTGTGGCAGGCAATAATAAGATAATTATAAAGTAGACTCTGATTGTTTTGGAGCAAAGCAAAATTTTCTTAGAAAATAACTATTTCCTTAAATCAGGTGGTGACTTCTAGTAACTCAAAATGTCTTCCCAGAAGTTAGGCCTAGAGCTCATATCTCTAGTCTTCTCATATTTATTCCACATTTTCAGTTATCCTTGACTATTTAAACAGCATGGAGGCACTGGAAAGCATCATGCTAAGTGAAATAAGCCAGTCAGAGAAAGACAAGTATCACATGATTTCACTCATATGTGGAATCTAATGAACAAAATAAACTGATGAACAAAATAGATCAAGAGACATAAAAGAGTGGAAAACACTATGGACTCCCAGAGGAAAGGCATGGGTGGGAACAGATCAACCAAAGAACTTGTATGCATATATTCATGACCCATGGACACAGACAATAGTGTGGTGAAGGCCTAGGGCAGAGGTGCCGGGTAGGCTAGAAGAGGTCAATGGGGAAGAAAGAGGGACATATGTAATACTTCCAACATTAAACATTATTTTAAATCAATTGAAACATGTCTAAGGGTGAGGACTTAAAGAAAGAAAGGAAGAAAGAAGATAGAATAAGCACTACCCCTAAAAATTTTTATATACTATAAAATGTGAACCAATGTATTATAGATTTAAAATTAAATCAGATTCCAGCTTCTGTACCAGGCCCACTTGAAATATCTCAGCTGGAAACATCTTCTCTTATAAGCTTTCCTATACCACTTAAATTGTTCTATGTGTTAGGATCTTATTTAGATGGTGAATTCTACTCTGAATGGGATTTTGTCAATAGTGAATATAATATTTTAATTCAATATGATACTTAATATAAAAACATCTAATTTCATTTATTTGAAGTTCAATTTAAGTAATTAATGTTAACACCAGGAATTAGATGATAAATTAGTTATCAAATAAACATACATTGTTTAGAAAGGGGAAGAAAGCAAAGTTCCAATGTTTTCTCCCAAATGCCCACTTTGTCAATAAAATTGAATATAATGAATCAATTTTCCATGTTAACTATTATATATAATTTTTAAAAAATAGTAAATATAAAGGAACACAGTGAACAATTAGACTATATATATTTTTTCCTTAAAAGGTCAGTTTATTGATGCTGACATGTTTTAATTGCATGGTATATATTTAAATACTAACATCCTTGGGTAACCATTTTTTGTTTTCTATAAGATATTTTTGCTAGTAAATATTAGAAGTAATAAAAGAGGATTTTGTGAGATAATCCTGAATTTTTGAAATAAAATTGTTTGTCTGCACATTTTGCACATTCATTCCAACTGTTTCTCTAGTTCACCCATAATAGTGTTCATTGGAGTGATGAGAGAGCGGGTATGACTACTGCACCAGTGTCTTGAGTGAGGAAGATAAAATGGAATATGGAAAGACAAAAGGCTGAGAAGGTTCTCAGTGTGCTCCTTCATATGCAGCTCATTCTGTTCAGGAATCCCAGATAGCTTTCGATATCCAGTGGATTACAAATAATTATTTAATACAAGATAATCCTGATCAAAATCCACCTAGCATATTTTTTCCCTGTTCTTGCTCCCTCTTCCACACCCTCTGTCGATTCTGAATTTTGAATGGGATGATCATTTTTCTATGGTCACTGGAATGGGCAATATTCAAAAAATATTTCTATTTATTTGTTTTTGTGAATAAGGTGCAAAATAAGAAAATATAACATTGAACAATTAATTTATTAACTTTAATTTGGAAGAATAATTTTCAAAGGTTCATGAAACATTGATGACATCTTCCTTTTAAATGGCTATTTCAAATATTGGGATTTTACTGTCTTCACTTTGCAACCCTAACTTTAAGATTCACCAAACCTACTTATTTACATTAAATTTGGGAGAAAAATACTAATTCAAAATGACAAAGTAAATTTTTATATTGTGAAAATTCAAGAGTATATCTTTTGAGCTAATAATTGGTAACATTGCATGCACCATTTTTTAAAATTATAAGGCACTCCTGTAAATTACTACTTTGATTGTTAAGATAAGCTAAACTAAAATAAGCAATGCACAGTTTATGAAAATGGATGAAGGAAAAATCCCTCTGGACTTAGTAACAGAAAAAAAATAGTATTTACCCCAATCATTAAAGTGATTTCTAGGAAGCATAAAATCTACCTCTAAAAAGTATATAAAAATTGATTGTATGCATTCTGTGGGCTAAACCTTCCTTACTTCATTTAATACTTGTTCTTACATTTAGCTTTTAATCATCTTTCACGTATTCACTATGAATCATTGATTTCACTTATCATTAAATTCTCTCATTAATCCTTCTTCATTCTTTAGAGTATGTTTAATTGATCCACATACTTATTTAGTCAACAAATAAATTGTTCTTAGAGGGTAAAGGTTGACAATATAAAGTTGGCCCGAAAATGTGTCATGTGTCACATGTATGTGCACCTTTATTCAGATGCATCATGTAGCTTTCATTTCGCACCCTGGCAGTTTTCTCTTGCTCCCATTTTTCTGATGCGTGCAGGAGCTAAGTCAGCCATCCTGACACATGTGTAAACCTAGAAGTGGGGGGATTTAACATCCCAGGTGGTTCACTTATTTTATTTTCTCACCTCTTTTAAGTTCTTATAAAAATGATAACTTATATTAAACTTATTTTAAATTGAAACTTGTATTCTTAATTTTTAACTCATTCTTAATTTATTACATGGGATTTCTAAGTTATATAGAAATAAACTCCAAGATGGCAAGAATATCAGTCTTCTTTGTTAACTGTTTTCCCCTCATTGTACAGCAAATCTGTATATACACATATCAATGAATATATCTATATGTGACCATCTGCATCTCTATTAAGCTAAATATGAATTTATGTTAAGGTCTCCAATTTTAATCTGTTACCATATGGATCATTCTAGACTTCTCTCCTAGCTTGTGTGTAATATCCCACTTCAACAGTGAAAAACTTAGCTCTCACCATCTGCTACTCATTTACTAAACTGTTCAGTTCTGGTATACATGCACAGTGGTTTCAGATTTGTTAACCAAATTCCCATGGGAAACAACTTTATCCATTAGAGTATAGTTCTTACGTACAATTCTATTTGACTTTATTTTTACAGACTCTACCCATTTCCAATGTCACAGGTTGCATCCTTTCCACATCCCAGGAAGTGAGTTTGTTTCATTTATTTTAATACAGCTAGATTGTTTTGTCATATGCTGCATCCTATTCTGCTATCCCTCAGTTTCCTAAACAATGTTTTCAGTTTGCATACTATAAGTTTCACTCTTTATGCAGAAAAGGTCTACGTACATAATGGCATGTATCCATCAATACGATAGCATCCAGAATATTTTGACCACTTTAAAAAAGCCTCTGCTCTTCACCTATTTAGCCTCTCTCATCCTAAAAACCTGTTAATCACTGATCTGATACCACTTCCATTGTCCTTATATTCTTTTTATAAAGTAATATTTTTATACTTTGCCTAGTTATTTTAATAATATAAACATATCCAAAATTGGCAGTGCTTGTGGCTAAAATATAATTTCTGAAATATATTTGACAGACTTTCCCTTGATGACATATGATGTTTTCTCTAAATGTAACAGAAATTTAAAATAAATCAAGAAATTTTGGAAATACAAATATCCTACTTACTAATGTATTCACAGACCTTTTAAGCACTGAACTGTGAATCACAAGTCATCAGGAATGCATTTTAAAACTGAGAAAACAGAGGGTTGAAAAATGTCTCTAGTATATCACTGTAAAAGTTGTAAAAAAATTAAGTTGGTTCTAAATAGTGTGTGAGATTCTGAACCAGGAAGAATTGGATTACATGCAAATGTTACAGAATATGATCCAAATACAAGCCATGAAACATTCAGAACCATGAAACATTCAGAAAAAACATAGATATAAATTACTATAAGCAAAGAAGAATTGATGGCACATTTTATCTGTGAGAGTCAGTAAACAATAATAATAATCACACTCCAAGAACATTATGTCAGATCAGATAATGAGGGTTTGTAAATATAGTATAGTCTTTGTTAATGAAGGCACTCATCCCTAAACAGGACAATTTTGGGGTTTGGCAGTAAAGAAAAGATGGAAGAATTAATAGAGCTTTGCAGGTTTTTACCACTGCTTTTATAGCATGCTAATTCTATTTTACTCTCTTTCCAGGGTTTAATTGCTTTAGGAAGAAATCTCAATATCTGTGAATTAATTGAAATTTCCATGATGGTAAAAATTCCTTGGTGAACATGGGGGGAAGAGGAGAGTTCCAATTATGCGTATACAAAATTTGTTTAGGACCAAAAAGGCACCATGCATTTTGCTAGGCACAATGAAGATTTAAAAGAGATAACTTTTTCTTTTAGCAAATCAGCACCATTTGTTAATGATAGAAAAGTAAATAAGCAACCAAAATAATATAATAAACTAGAGGCCTGGTGCATGAATTCATGCATGGGTGGGTTCCTTGACATGGACAGCTATCGGGGCTGATCGGGGCTGACTGGAGGGGAGTGAGGGGAGACTGGGAGGTTGGCTGTGGGAGCGCATGACCACGAGGGGGCAGCTCCTGCATTGAGCGTCTGCCCCCTGGTGGTCAGTGTGCATCACAGCAACTGCTAGACTGGTCGTTTGGTCGTTCAGTCTCTTAGGCTTTTATACATATAGATTCTATGCTAAAGTACTGTAAGATTGTTAATCTCTGTTGGAAGCTTTTTTAGGAAGGCTGTGTTCTTGGTGTGCTGCAGGGAAAATAATTTCCAGAAGCCCCCATGGAAAGATTGGGTGTCGTGGATAGCTTTATTGATGATTTAAAATTAAGGGGTCCCTCCAAGGTTCCATCTCTGTTCATCATGCCATGGACAAAGTCCAATCTTGTCTTCAGCAGGTCAGAATTAAGGCCATTGCCCATAGCTTCTTTATGCAGCTGCTTAAGGCCACATGGATATGAAGAGAGAATAGATGAGCACACAGGGCAAGTGCAGGTCACAAAGCAAGGGACCACAAAAGAGCAGGCTTCTTTATACACCTGGGATGCTGTATTCTCAGGTTTGGGAGGAACAAGAAGCTTATTCAAAATAACTAATTAGCTTCCAAAATTTTTGCAGGCTTACATGGGGTCCACCCTGCTAGCCAGTGATCATTTTCCCACATTAGACGTACAAGCAAACACCTTCCCTCTATCATCACAACTTTACTGTGCATGCACACATCCCCCTTTGCCCAATCCCTTCCCCATGTGCTCTACAGGAAATGGATGGTGGTTCCTTGGGGAGTGTGAGGCTGTAGCTTCCTGGTGAAGCTGCCCAGATGACTATGTTTATAATGTCTGACCTCCCCTTTGCTCTCTTACTATTATTAATATTAATAACTAGCTACTTATGACAATAACAGCTGGACACCTTTTTATCTGAATTTGATATATTTTATACTAGAAGCTAACCATGTTTCAAAAATGCATGATATACTGTGTTTCCCAGGAAGCACCAAAGCTACCACAGCCAAAATTTAAGTTTCCAAAATTAAGAGAGGGTATTGAGGTATTTTCTAAGTAACTGTATGAAACATGGGGTGCGGGGAGCAGATCTCTCTCTTGTGGGTTCTTGCCTCATGAAGTTTGAAGAATAAAATTCAAGAGCTAGAAGGTATTGTTAGTGAAAGGGTAGAAATTTTTTGGAAGCAAATACAAACTCCCACATAGGGAGGGGCCACCAAGCTCCTTTATTCTAAGGTTTATAAATGTTATAGTTCTTTGTCTCTTCATGCTCCCTTCTAATTGGACCCCTTCCCCATTTTATGACTCTGTACTTTTCTAATTTGTCAGTCTTTTGCAGACTATCAGTTTCAAAGCCCAAAACTCACGTGGTGCACCCCTCTTTCTCTCCCCTTTTTCTTGTAGCATTTCTCTCTCTCCTGTGAACATGTGTTTCCCTTTTCCCATCATTTGTCAACATTTCTCTGTGAAAGTATGTTTCCTTCTTCCCGATACTCTGACTTTTCTTTATCCTCTGTGAATGAATGTCTTCCCCTCCTCTTATCCAGTGGCACCTTTCTATTCTCTGTGAATGAATAGAAAGGTGCTACTGGCAGCTCCAAGCCCTCACCTACGTATCCGTCCACCATGGACCCTCTTTATTCCTAAGATTCCCTAAACCTGCCTATTTTATTCCTAAAATTCCTTTCATTATTATTATTGAATTAGGTGATAAAAATTGAAGATTAACCATATGAACCAAATCAAGTGGTTAAAGAGAGAATGAAAACATGTGAAATTAGCTCATAGTTATTCTGAGGGTAAAATGAAGCAATTTATCTGAAAGCAATTTGAAATTCAGTAAAATAAGTTTATATTAATTTCTACAATCTAACATTTTAAGGAGTTGAAGATGAATGCTAGTAATTTACTATTTTAAAGTTAATTATTGTAACTCTGGTATTCAGACTATTATCTTTTTCTGAATTTTACTTATTGCTTACAGAGGAAATAAAGTATAGTAAATTGTTCATGTATACTTCCACTACCTGCAAACATTCTGACCAAAATGAAAATGCCTTCTAGGGAACTTGCAGGGACATAAGAAATGTCTTATGATCCACACCACCTTGCTTATCTCTGTGCTGAATATCTGAATTCTATAATTTAACAACACTGGACTATTGGGACTCTAATGTTAGTAAGTGGCTAAATTACACCATTTTTACCAAATACATGCACAAATGGGTCATGTCATATTTCCATGTATACTCTGATTTGCTCCACATTCAGTTGGGTATTCTTTCATTGGCCCTTTCCATAAGCAGACCAAAAATAATATAATACCCCTGAGTGTAATGTATTAGTGAATTTGATAGTTACAAAATATATCTCTGTTCTCTTGTGTTAAGTGGAAAGCCAATGTTTTTCCAATTTTAATAATTTCAATAAAAATAGTGCTAGAGAAAAATAGCAGAGAAAATGTGTAGCAGACATTAATGATGTACTAGCAAGTAATAGCATTTTACTCATAGCAGATGGAGATACCAATCTAAGATTACCAGTAGGAAAAAATGTGACAAGAAAAAGTTTATTTCAAAATAAAATATGCGAATTTGAAATGCTTTCAATGACATATAAAGCTGGTAGTATAATTGTAGAATCCTTGGTTTTTTTTTTTTTTTTTTTAATTTGGTGTTTTCTTTTTTCCCTCAGGAGTTAGGAGATTCAGTAATTGAAGGAGCTGTGGTAAGCTTTAGGAATTTTGAAGAGTTGTTGATTTAGCAAAGAACCATAGTTTATGTAAATGTAATGCATGCAAATATTTAAAGATAAGAGGTAGGCAATTTTATAGACTTACTGAAAGAGATACTTGCTAGGAGAAATGAGAGTACCCTGAAACTAGATTCTATTTATTGACTCACAGTGGATATAAAGAATACAAATAAACTTCAATTGGAAATGAAGAAAATAAATAGAAACTGAAAGTTTTTCGATAGAAACTGAAAAATACATGCAGATTTAAGGGGAAATATTCTGACAGGAGTAGAAATAGGGAAAGAAGAATAAAAAAAAATAGATGTGTGATTCCAGGCCCTTTGCTGTCAGGGGAAAAAATAGAGTAAAGTAGTCATACAGAACTGAAACTATGCCACTCCCTCATCTTTGAATATTGCCGCTGCTATATCTTCTTCAATCTATTTCCTATAAAGGACATCCTCCAATTCAACAAACTTCATCTCCATCTCAACAACTGAATTTTGGATGCAATCTAGACATTACCGACCAAATATTTCTCAAATCCACCCCGCCTTAATCCTATATAATAAAAGGGTAGTATGCAAATTGACCAAACTGCAGAACGCAGTCATTATGACATGCAATGACCACCAGGGGTCAGACGCTCAATACAGGAGCTGCCCCCTGGTGGTCAGTGTGCTCCCACAGAGGTAGTGCCACTCAGCCAGAAACCGGGCTCTTGGCTGGCAAGTGCAGCGGTGGTGGCAGAAGCCTCTCTCGCCTCTGCGGCAGCATTAAGGACATCCCCTGAAGGGTCCCGGGCTGGGAGAGGTTGCAGGCCAGCTGAGGGATCCCTGAGTGCATGAATTTCATGCACTGGGCCTCTAGTCTTAATATATTATTTCACAGCAGTTTTTTAGCTAGGCTTTTTTGGTATTCAGCTACTAGAATTGTTATTTACTCTTTTACCTCTGCAATCATTTGTTCATAATGCTTTCAGTTGCCTGTTGACAAAGAAAAGCTTACCTGACTATCCCATATGATAAAATAGAAAACTCTTAGCCTGAGAAAAGCTTATGATATTTTGGTGAAATCTGGAAACTAGATTTCTATTCTAATTTCTATTCTAATTTTCTACACATTCAAGTATTTATGCACACACTTTAAAATCAAGTTGCCCATTTAATTGCTTATTGATTGCATATTTATTATTATTTACTGTTATTTATTTACTTACTTTTTACAGTGTATTTTTGCTTTAATTAAAGATAAAGAATCTCTACCCTTTTAAGTTTAGTCAAATATGTTCTCTTCTATGAAACATAATTTTTCTTCCTATATTTCTTATACTTACAATGCTATTTCCCTTATATTCACCAAAGAATTTGCTCCTGACAGTTATGTAGTACTTATCCTATTACATTTTACTTAAAATGTTAATGTCTATCACATTCACTCTGATGTCTACTACTTGAGCATATGGTCAATGTCTTCTGAATATTTTATTTTTCAGTAAATATTCTATTTTTTTATTTAATCAAATATGTAACACCATCATATTCATTTATTGATTTTTAAACTGAGAAGCATCATAAATTCAACCATATTCTGTTCACAGAATATAGAGCAACTAAAGTTTCTTTTAAAGTGTAATGTTTTTATTTTCTGGAAACTTGATGCCAGGATAGAGGAATAACCAAGTCCCTTGCAGGTTAGCATACAGATTGTGAATATACAATTTTTGTGAAAATGTATTTGTCCAAAATATTTAGATATTTAAACAGCTCCAGGGTATATTTATTCAGACGGAGCAATTATTTCTAAAATCCCACTCAGATGTATTTACAGATTCTGAGAAAATGCAGAAAAGTGTCAATGACAGCAGTGAGATTCACTGCCAGGTACATTTTGGAAATTCCTTACACGGGACTAAAGATTCTGAGTACAGGAAAAAATAAATGCTCTCCTATTTGCATTTCCTTAGAGTAAGTTCTCATGGGAAAAATAGTTCACACATAGCCAGAGAAATTTAAAAATCACTCTGGATAAGTGATAAATGGATTCTTTTATAGACATTAATGGAAGTTATAAATCAAAATTTTTACCAAATGTTTCAGAACCTTAAAAAAGCAGTTTATTATCATGTATTGCAAATAAGTTATACAAATTATGCTTATATTGAATTCACAAACCATTAATTTCTGTGCATATGTTATTTAGGTTCACTTTTAAATATCTTATAACTATTAGAAATAAGTAAACTGCAGAAATTAAAATAATATCCATTATTTACCCAAAGTTATATTGCTTCAATAACATTTTTGTTCTGACATACAGTGACTAATTGATAAGTCCATATATGCATGTCATAGTGAGTTAAAGTAAGAATCGTGGCATACTACTTTACCTTACTATGCCTGACCTGATGAATCTACTCTCAAACAATTGCTACTATAATAAAATCAAGGCCAAATCTCACAATGATCTTAATTCCTCTCAGTAATAAAAGGTGCTCTCATCATCATCAATCACAAAATCATCGCCATGCAATTAATACACATGGCAACACTGACCAAGCTTCAAGCTTCCAGTGCATGTAATGACCAGTTTCCAAGCTTCAAGTTACAGCCTCTTTGCCTTATCTAGCTCCAGCCCTGTGCAGAGCCTTTTGGAAGGAAGGTAACTGAGCCAATCTCTCTTCACCTGTCAAGGTCCTCTATTTCTCTTTCTTCATTAGGTTGACTGCTTCTTGTGATTCTAAAGTTGCATGGAGATGGCAAAGCAGGAGAGGTAAGGTGCAACAAAGTCCTCCTTTCCTAGCATCAACGTGCTTAGGTTTTCTTACTTCCGGTCTTCGTAGTCGCCAAGGTGACAGGCGCACTTTGAGCTTGACATATAATAAGAGCAAGCTGCTTTTTTGGAGCTTGTGAGTTCTTTAGAGACACCCAGTGGGGATATTTGACTAGACTTTCTTGACATGTGCGATTTATTTTCTTCCTGGTAATCACTTACATTTCTTCTTCAGCACTGAGAACTTTGGCATTTTGGCCACTTTATTTTTCAAGGGTGATGGAGAATCCCCTCTCCAAGTGCCCTCATGGGAATGACTTAAAATGCTTATAGTTTCTCATTCTCATTCTCATTATCTGCTATGTGATATGTGTATGGTAACAAAACTAAAACAAATCAAACATTGAGCAAACAAACTAGCCAATGAAACAGTGAGAATATAAAAAAGAAAACGAGTAAAACTCTTGTTTCCTTGCCTCTCTAGTCAGTGGAAATACAAGCCAGTTAGAATCCACCATGCTGCAGCATTCCAGTGTGGGACCTTTGCTCCAAAGAAGGAGAAAAGTGCTGCTGGAGGTACTGGCTGTATGAAACATCACGGCCTTGGCTGGGTAGCTCAGTTAGTCAGAGTGTCTTCCCCGTTCACCAAGGTCGCAGGTTCATCCCAGTCAGGGCACATGAAAGAATCAACCAATAAATGCATAAATAAATGGAACAACAAACCGATGTTTCTCTCTCACACACTCTAAATCAGTTTTAAAAGAGAGAGAGAGAACACCCTTTCTTCCACAGTCTTTCTGTCTACCTGTAATGATATATTTTTTTATTGCTCTTTAATGTCAAACTCCCTGAGACACAGAGATACTCAGGGCTGCGTGCAGACCCTCACAAGCTCATGGGAACCTGCCCCACAACTCATCAGGCTGCCCACTGGCTGCTGGGTTCCCTCTCATGTGAGCTGCTACTCAGAGGCCCAGTGCTCTAGCTGGAGACAGGCCAATTACTTAGCCAAGGCCAACAAGCAACCAACTAGGTTTTAAAATCTCCACGCCAAGCTACTCTAACTGCCTGTTTCAGGAATCATTAAAGCTCACCCCTTCAGTTTCCAGCTGAATGTGCTAGCAGGCTAGAGAAGGATGTCATGCATGTCCACACCTTACTAGGATTTGTTTACTTCCAATATTTCAGCTTAAATCTCATATTATTTATTTATTTATTTATTTATTTTATTGTTGAGAGTATTACAGATGCCTCCCATCCCTGCTCCCCTCTTTGCACCTCTCCACCCATCTCTCACCCCATCCCAGGCCTTCATTTGTCTATTGTCTGTGTCCATGGGCTATGAACTCTTATTTTTAAAATAAAATCTCCAATGTTCTCTCATTCTGTTCACTGATTAATGATTAAGTGAATGATTTGAAGGGTTTTGACCTGGTGTATGTTGATAATATGGCCTAAAGTAAAGATAGAGATGTACTCAAACTTCTGACCTTCCTTTCAAAAAATGAAGCACAGTATATAAAAAAGTTATACACACACACACACACACACACACACACACACACACACACATATATATATATATATATATTCTTTTTTGGAGAAGGAATACTAAAAACATTTAATTACTTTTAAAGTTTTCTATTATTCATAAGACTCTTAAAAGCCAAAAATTTCAAGCAATGTTTAAGAATGTATTTTTTTATGTGTATTTGTTTAGGAAATCTTTCTTTAGGCATCACCCTTTCTGGCTTGGGAAAGGCACAGTGGCAGCACATTTCATACCCTGGAATAGATTAGAACTGCTAGAGCATTAAGTAAGAAGATAATTAAATAAGTCCTATGTATGGGATGGGAACTGTGACAAGAGTTCTCAATACAAAGGAAATTCCAATAGAAAATTTCCCAAGATATTTTGTATCAGGGAACATAGATAAAATAAACAAAGTAGATTCATGAAAAATAATAATATATTGAATTTATTAATGATAGAGAAGTTGTAAAGAATGTCTTTTTTTGTCTCTTAGTGCCTGTATAAATACATGTGTGAAGATTAAATAAATATATTCAAGATTTTGTAAAATTCCCTATAAGGTTGAGTAAGTGTTTTTATTGAGCAAATATATGCTTAACACATATTAGGTGTTCAATAAATATATGCTGATTACCTAGGTCAAAGTTTCCCCAGATAATAAGATATTGAATGAATTAATAAAATTAAATAATAGTTTAGGTCATATTTAGAATTTATTTAATGTAATATGTAATTTTTCTTATGCATAATTGAACTCTAAAATAAAAAACAAAAATCTACATTATATGTGTGGTTGCCTGCAGAGACCTCATGAATCAAAGAACATGCACTTTTAACCCTCACATCAGGAAAGCTTGAAATGTTTGAACAACTGTTTCTAGTTACTTCACATTGAAGAGAATTTTCCTTATCGGGAGATTATTTTCCAATTTTATACAAGTTGAACTATTTTTCCTCTATATCTTAAGACAGAACAAACTATGAAAACTCTTCCTTTTTTGGGACATAAACGAAAAGTTTCTAAATGGAGTTCACATAGCCTCAGAGATGCAATATGGAAACTTCTGTACAGTTGCTATGGTTGCCAGAAAAAATGGCAACCATAGCAACTGTACAGAATACACTGAAGGGGAGCACATATCCTCAAAGATCAATGTTCTTCAAATTAAGCAGTATCTAAAAGGAATCGTGCTAGTTACGGTATAACTACAGAAATATAATTGAGAAAGTATGAGTATAAAAATGACATGGCTATAATTAGATTAAAAATACTGATACAAGAAAAAGTTATTTTAATGCATATTACTTTAATGTGTATACAATTGTTTAAAACTGTATTAGAAAAATCATAGACATATACAATTTACATGCATAAATTCAATTTAAGATGATATATAATTTAAGATGATAAAGGAAGACACATTTACATAAGATTTGAACCAAATATAGAGAAAGCAATTCAAAATGATGAGTATATTATATACTATTTGTAAATTTACATGCATACTTCTATCAAGACTCTAACAGGAAAAGAGTGGCACACTCAAAATTAGATGTGAGAGAGAGCTTATTATAATTTTTATATTTATGAAGGTGTAGTTTTAGAAG
The DNA here is from genome assembly GCA_026230045.1 of Corynorhinus townsendii. Lineage (NCBI taxonomy): Eukaryota > Metazoa > Chordata > Mammalia > Chiroptera > Vespertilionidae > Corynorhinus > Corynorhinus townsendii. Next base: position 73,115,273 of record JAPDVU010000003.1, on the reverse strand, counting down.
AACCACAGTGATACTACAGTAACTCAGGGCTGATAGTAGCATGCTATTACTATCCCTAGGTCCTGAGGAGAAGAAAAGGGAGCAAATCCTCCCAGAAGCCAGATATCATAGCTCATCAGAAATATGTCATACAAGCCAGGACAGAACATTGTATAGGGTCAGTAGTCTTGAGATTAATTTTAATTAGGTCAAGAATTGAAGTCAGAAGCCTAAAGCAATGTCATAAGAAGGTAGCCAAAGTTTTTTTTGAAATATATTTTTTGTTGATTTTAGAGAGGAAAGGAAAGAGAAAGAGATATAGAAACATCAATGATGAGAGAGAATTGTTGATCAGCTGCCTTTTGCATATCCCACACTGTGGATCAAGCCCATAACTGGGCACATGCCCTGACTGGGAATTGAACTGTGACCTCCTGGTTCATAGGTCAATGCTCAAGCACTGAGTTATGCAGGCTGGGCTGGGGCCAAAAGTTTTGATTATTCAGTTAGGGAAGATTCTTGCAGTAGAATCACTTTGTCAAAGGGAATATATATATATATATATATATATATATATATATATATATATATATATATATATAGCTGGTGCTTGCTTTCCAGCTGAAAGTTTAATATCATGCCTAGCAGTATGTAAGACTCATTCTTCCACTGCAGCTTTCCTGCACTAAATATCGGTTTGTTTGTTTGTTCGTTTCAAGTTTGCCAATTCTGCATATATGGAAAAACAATATGTTACAATGTAAATATGCATCTGTCTTTTACTGCTTAAACATTTGAACATATTTTTATCATCCATTGGTATTTCTTCATTTAAGTTCTTTAATTACTATATTTATTTTTCTTTTTTAATCATCATCCCTTATATAATGACAATTATATATTAAGCCTATGCCAGTCATTTTATTACCTGTATATTTCTACAAATATTCTATACTGTGACACTTTACAAATTTTGCCACTAATAGAAAAGTTTTTGTCATTAGCCAAAATATATAAAACATCTATTAATATTCTTTTGAATGACAATGATTAGCTGTGGCCTCTAGCAGTTCAGCAGTCACATATAATTCATATTCACTTGAACTCTGAATATTTTGTATGTTTTGGATCCAAAGTTACCAGGGTCACTTCAGGATATTGTGCCAGACCCACTTAATTTCACTGCACATGGATCTACCTACTTTTTTCTTTGAAAAGCCTGAAGGATAGTCAGGGTCAGGCCAATTAAAAAAATTTTTTTTTTCATCATGGAACAAGAGGTTAGAAAGTTTGTTTGGTTTGTGGATGACAAAATAGATTGTTTCTTTCTTTAGTGAACACAATTAATAGCAACTACTTTAATGAGTCCATATCCTACCAGGAAAAGCCAAGAAAGTCGCCTTCAGGAGATCAATTATTTTTTATGTCTTTTTAGTGTTCATTTTATGGCTTTGTATGGCCGGATTAATTAACACAAGGACTATGTAGGGAAATGGTATGAAAACAATCTGTTTTATCGAATGTAAGTAAGCATGCCATAAAATAATTAGGATAGTCATTTATTGAATGTTTTTTAACGTTATTGTTTCAATTTTGAGAGAAAATATAGCAGCAAAGTACAAGATATCATTACCACACATTCCTGAACCTTTGTATGTCATATTTATTTTTCAAAGTTCAGAATTAAGTATATTTTGTCCTTCTGCTTCTTTCTGTGTTTGTATGAGGATCTAGTGCTCTCTTTATCTTGCATATAGATTATATATTTAAAAGCTCCCAATTCTGGCATTATTAGATTAGAATCTAAGAAAAAAATATATATACACACACACACACACACACTAGAGGCCTGGTGCACGAAATTGGTGTACAGGGGTGGGGGGGTTGTCCCTCAGCCCAGCCTGCACCCTCTCCAATCTGGGACCCCTTGAGGGATGTCTGACTGCCCATTTAGGCCAGGATTGGGCCTAAATGGGCAGTCGGGCATCCCTCTCACAATCCAGGACTTCTGGCTCCCAACTGCTCACCTGCTTGCAATCACTTCTGCCTGCCAGCCTGATCACCCCCTAACCACTCCCCTGCCAGCCTGATCGATGCCTAACTGCTCCCCTGCCAGCATGTTTGCCCCTAACTGCCTTCCCCTGCAGGCCGGTCACCCTTAACTGCCCTCCCTTGAAGGCCTGGTCACCCCTACCTGCCCTCCCGTGCTGGTCATCTTATGGTGGTCATCTTGTGTCCACATGGGGACAGGGTCTTTGACCACATGGGGGCAGCCATCTTGTGTGTTGGAGTGATGGTCAATCTGCATATTACTCTTTTATTAGATAGGATAGAGGCCTGGTGCATGGGTGGGGGCTAGCTGGTTTGCCATGAAGGGTGTCCCGGAACAGGGTGGGGGTTCCCTTGGGGTGTGGAGTGGCCTGGGCGAGGAGCCTGTGGTGGTTTACAGGCCGGCCACGCCCCCTGGTGACCCAAGCAGAGGCCCTGGGATCTGGGATTTATTTATCTTCTATAATTGAAACTTTGTAGCATTGAGTGGAGGTCTGGGCAGGCAAGGGCAGGCAGAAAGTTTGGCTTCCTCCATTGCCAGAGAAACCCAAGCCTCCCTCCTGCTCTCTGTGGCTGCAGCTATCTTGGTTGGGTTTATTTGCATATTCTCTCCTGATTGGCTGGTTGGTGTGGCTGGTGGGCATGGCTTGTGGGTGTAGCGGAGGTATGCTCAATTTGCATATTACTCTTTTATTAGATAGGATATATATATATCCTATATATATATATATCTCCTATCTAAGAGTATATATATATGTATATATATACACATATATGTATATATACATATATGTATATATGTATTATGTGTGTGTGTGTGTATATATATATATACACACACACATATATATACTCTTGTATGCTAACAGCAACATTCCAAATAAATCCATTAGGCCTATTTATATAATAAAGAGCCAGGGTGGTAACATCCAAAATGACAGAAGGTTCCACGGAAAGCCAGGCTAGGGAGCTGAGGGAGCGGGAGCTGATCAATCAGTGGCAGCGGTGACTGGAGAGTGGTGACTGGCAAGAGGCTGAAAGGCAGACCTCTTGGTCCCTCCTCCCAGCCCTCAGACTCCAATCAATCAGCGGGGGATGCGGGTGGAACTGGGGACTGGCTTCCTTAGTAGTCCTCTAGGTTCAATCTCAACAGGACAGGACAGGCACCCACGGACCAGCGCTGCTGGCCTGATCCCGACAGCGCTGCTGGCCTCCTGGAACGTGGCTTAGGGCACTGAAGCTGCTTCCCCTCCCTAGACGCTCCACAAGGTCACTTGAGCCCGCCAGCTCCAGGTAAAGTGTGATCACTGCACAGGGAAGAAATGTAGTAAAAAAAATAAAATAAAAACGGATGACCAAGGGCCGCCTCCTCAAGCTCACAGGAGCCTCTGAGCACTGGGCACCCAACTATTTTAAGGGCTTCAAGTGAGCGGGGGACGAAGAGGGGTCAGGAAACCTCCCTGGAGGTCGGGCTGAAGGTCTGATCCGGATCCATCTATACTGCCTCTGCCAACAGCCCCTGAGAATGGGAGAACAAAAGGAGGGGGCGGTTCTGCAAACCCCAGAGGGAATCCAGGGTCCCGGGTACTCTGCCCCGCCTGCTGACACTGCGGCTTGAGGGCACTGCGGCAGCCAACCAGCCTGATCTGCTTCCCGCCCCCTCCCTTGCTGGTGGCAGACACAGGGAGCACCCCTTCTGAGGGGAGACGCCCACCAGGTTTACAGAAGGTACACAGAAGGCGCTCAGCCAGGAGTCCCCACGGCTTGTGTTTGCACCTTCATGCTGTCTCCCCGCCCACGGCAATGCCGAAGGAAGCCTGATTCAGGAACACCCCTGTGCTGACCACCCACACGGAAAACAGCGTGTGATAAACATCATGTCCCCCAGACGCCTGAATCCGCCTCAAAAGGAAGACGCTACAGACCCGGAGCGGGAAGACTGGGACTGAGACAAGGTCTGGGAAGAGCAGGGCTGCCCCACCCTGCTCCCCGTCCCCCTCCGTGTGTGAAGCACCTGCATCGCTGCCCTTGGACGGAGGCCTGTGAAGGAGTGAAGAACTGTGGCTGTGCCTGTGGCTGCGCTCGGCCTCCTGCCCTCGTGGGTAAGCAGGAAACATATTTACGTGCCAGAATCTAAAACCCTCTGTATCGGTAATAGAGCAAATCATGCAAGACCCACACGTGTTTCTAAACAGGACTCTGTCTGGCTGCGTGGGAACCCAGATCCAAGGCCTGCTCTCCACCCAGGAGGCTGCAAAGGCTGCTCCTCTCTCGAACTAACGCAACCTGGAGAGGTTTAAAAGGAAAAGGAGATAAAAATAAAACAGAATAGCAACAAGCCCTGAAGCCGCTGCAGACACCATCAAATCCTCCGCGCGGTGACATCAGAGCCTGTCTCCCCGCTCCTGAGCCTCAGACCGCCGGCCGGCCGAGCCGCTGACACCTGCCAGGTCTCCTGGCACCGGCCTCATCGACCCGCGGCCACCTTCAACCTCCCGCCAGCTCCTGGAGGCGTGTGGGCCTGGGATGGAGGCTTCCGTGTTAAAGCGACCCTGTGGGTGTAGCACAGACACGTGTGGGCTTTTTGATGAGAACCCATAACATCCCTTCACGAACGTGTTTTTAACTGTTCTGAGATCAGGCTCCCAGCCTTGGCGACTCTCAAATAGGCCTCAGCGATTCCACTCACCCGATGCAAAGACTGACCCCGGTTTCACCGAGACCAAACCCTCCTCCTGGAGCAGGCCGGGAGAGAAAAGCGGTCTGATCGCAGCCCCAGTGGCAGTCAGTGCTGAGTGGGTGTGGAGGAAGTCAGTCCTGCAGTGAGTGAACATAGGGTTAATTAATATTAAGTGAGCATAGGGCCAATTAATATCTCTTTGAGAGGAATTGAGAATATAAAGTACAGGATAGAGCAACTACTTATATTGTTTCACATAAAACTCTTTTCAACTAAGATATTATCCTTTATTTAAAATGTATCTTTATTGTTGAAAGTATTACAGATGTACCTTTGTTTTAGTTTTAGTTTTTTTTCCTGTTTTTTTTTTTTTTTTTTTCCCTTTGATCCTCTCCACCCTACACCTGCCCCTTCTAGGCCTTTGCCAGATGATTGTCTGTGTATCATGGGCTATTCCTATCTAATACATAAAAATCTGGAAAGATTTAGAGAAAATAAAATAAAAGATATGTCAGGTAAATATTGAACAAAGAGCTGAAGTTGCTGCATGAATACTGGATACAGGCTTGAAGACAAAACACAACTCATGAGATAAAGGTAGTCATTGTAACATAACAAAAGGTTCCTTTCACTAAAGGGATAAGATGGTTCCCAATACTTATACACATAATAGAGCAGTGTGGGGGTTCAAAATGAGCCTCACCAGGATGTGTCTCAGTGGTACTCAGATTTTGAGCTAAGGGCAATTTTAGCTTCAGGCTCAAGTGAAAATTCTGCCCCTCCCTTTAACTACCTAAAAAAAATTGAATTAGAGGCCTTGCCCATAATAACACATTATCAATACAATAAAAAGCTAATATACAAATTGACTGAAAAGCAGAATGACCAGTCACTATGACACACACTGATGCTCAATGCAGGAGCTGTCCCCTGGTGGTCAGTGTGCTTCTACAGAGGGAGTGCCACTCAGCCAGAAGCAAGTCTCATGGCTGGCTAACGCAGCAGTGGTGGTGGGAGCCTCTCCTGCCTTCGTGGCAGTGCTAAGGATGTCCGACTGATGGCTTAGGCCCACTCCTAATGGGGCTCCCAGACTGCGAGAGGGTGCAGTTTGGGCTGAGGGACACCCCTCCAAGTGCACGAATTTCATGCACCAGGCCTCTAGTGTCATATGACAGAATCACAAGAATTTCTTTAGATGTTAAGTTAAGGTCATCTAGTGCAGCCCACTCCTTTACAAATGAAATATTTTGCATGTCTATTGAATAAATCCTGTGAACTACTTGCTCCACTTTATAAGAAAATAGTAATTAACATTCAGTGACCACTTTCTACAGCAGAGGATGCTGGTATTTGTAAGCATTTCAGGCAGGTCTTACTGGATAAAGCAGAAAGGGGGTTTATTAAGAGGATAGTGGGCATTTCACAGAATCACTAGAAAAGCTGGGAACTAGGTCAGATGCTAAGCAGTAAGAAAAGTCCCCCAAACCTTATTTTAATGACCAGTACAAACATAGTGCCTAACACCAGACTTTCCCATGATAATAACTGAAAATTATTTTGGCAATGGGTCTGACCTTTGTTCCAGTTCTTTCTATTAACTAACAAAACTGCAGTTCTTGTTTCTGACCTTTATCTGTTCATGCTCCTGACCCCTCGTTGGCATGATGTCTCTGATTGCAGGGGCCTGGGTCACTTGCCTGTGTCCTGTTTGACACAGAGACTTGAGAAGTAAACAAATAACACTGTCAACCCCTGTGTTAGAGGAGGCATTTGCTGCCAGTTAACAATCATAACAGAGAAAATGCCCAAAACAGAAAATGCAGGCTTAGTTGCTCAGAAAGTAAAAAATCAAACATCCATTAAAAAAAGTAAATGTCCATGTTCCAGGTACTGTGCTCAGAGCTTTGTGACTGTTTTGTAACTGAAAAAAAAAAAAAAAGAGGAGGAAGAGAGAAGATAAATAATTTGTCAGATCACAAGGCTAATAAATAATACCATCAATATTCAAACCAAGATTTCCTAAAACATGGGTTGTAAATTCTCTCTATAGTGATGTTTTAAAAAACAAAGACATCATTAAGTGGCATGGAATTTTTCTTAGTGACAATATTCATTTGACAAAATTACTCAGATTGTATTGATCTTCCAACCATTTCTACATTCATTTTGATCATTTGAATATGTACATAGAGATTTTGAGGATAATATCCATTTAATTCAAAGTTATTAAGTTCATGTTAAGATGGAATTTTTGCTTTTCTCTCAACGAGTCACATCAATCGACATGATAACTTAAAAAATGAGATATTTATTTTACTACAAATACAAAAACTTTATACTTGTAATACTATGTTCTTATATTAGAAATGCTCTAAGTTAAACATGTTAAATAATTATTTTACTATTACTGTTCTCCTCTAAAAGAAAGTTCATCAAATATTCATACATATTGGCTCCTCTCCTATAATTGTAATACACTCATAAAATACCTCAGAAACTTCAGAACAGTATAATTAAGAGCCATTTTTATTTTAATAATAATATATTAGATTTGCAAATATAAAATAAGTTAAACGATGAAATATTAACTTTCAATAAAATGCAGTGATTATAATGATAAACAAGTCATTGGTCTGTATTATATTGAAACCATTCTTTGTAACTACCTAATCTCCTCTCCCCTTATTATGAGGAGCATTACAAGCGAGTAGGCAGGAGATGAAAAGTGAAAATCTATGGTAAAGGTAATGATCTTTGAAAATTTTCTCTAATGACTAATTTGTGGCTCAGTGGATTTCAAGAGATTATTGGTTTTGGAAGTGGATTCTATCAACTAAGGAGATAATGAAAATCACTAGGGCTGAATAAAATAAAACAGCAAATTTATAAAGTGTACTAGCACTCTCCAAGTCTCTAGTTTGCACACAAGTTGAAAGCCTTGTTTAAAAACACAATTATGGAAGTTGTTCTATATAGGCCAATATACTTCTGTGTCATCCAGTATGTTTCCACATATAGCAAGATATAGTATTACTTTTGATGCAATTATTAAATACAATTTTTTTAAAATATTGCAATTAGGATGTTATTATATAATACAAAAAAGAAAGTTTTCCCCATCTATTTGATAGCAAATACTTAATTATATATAGCTTGAATTACAATAGTTTGACCCAGGGCATTTTTGTGTCATATACTCAATGACTACATAGCTCCCAGTGTCTGGAATTTTGCTTGATATTCTAGAGTAACAATTTTTTTAACATTGTATATTTCTTCATATACTCTTTTCTGTTTCGTTTCTTGTATCTTCACACCTTGAGCACAAGACAAACTCATTTAAAGTTATAAATATCTAAAGGAATAATCTATATTCACACTTAAAGATAAATTAAAGAAGCTTAAATTGCATGAGATATAAAATGGGGAGTCCAGAAACTTCTTGAAAGATGTAAAACTGTATTTGTATCAATGTATCAGATAATGAATGGATTATACTAAAATAAGTAATATTTTTAAAAGCTTAGAGTGGTCACCTTTAATAATTAAGTGGGAACCAGTTATTAATGAAACTGTTTATCAAACTTTATATAGTAGTTTTATAAATGTAAAATATATAAAAACATTATCTATTTGTTTAATAACAACAAATGAAACACCTGAATTATGTATTTTACCTAATGTCAATCATCCTTTTCTTTACTCTTTCTCATTAATGAACAGTTTTAAAATCCTTTCAAAAGAGTTCATTCATTTGTATTTTCTAAAGACAAATGATTATAAATGCTAACAGTATATGATATTGACTAATATACAGGCAAGCTGTGCATTTGGAATTGTGGGTAAAATGTATTCCTAGAGTTTTAATTATTTTAATATCAAAATTGAACTACTAGTATATGAAAAAATAGTAAGAGCTCACTAAAAGTAATTATGATATCACTTAAAATAGTACCTTATTTATCTAAAAGAACATATAAATGTATAGACTTGAGCATAGTCTTAGTTGTACTCATCTATTTATATAGTAAAATAATTCAAAAGAAACATCATTAAATTATTTAGGATGTTCTTATGCAGTGGATTATAAACAAAACAAAACAAACAAACAAACAAACAAAAAACCAACAAGTTCTAGGATCAAAGAAATGTTCCATGTCTTATTTATACAAACCTATTGTGTATTTTTATTCATATTGACCTACTTTTATTTCATGTAGACCTACTCCAGCAAAGAGGCATCTAATTGTACAGCTATTTATTTCTTTATTATACAGACATAAGTAAAAAAAAAGTTCATTCTTCAAAAGGCAAGAAGGGAATGAAAACGTTCTTGTTTAACCATGCAATGTAATGAAAAACAAACCATAGCGTCTGGGACTCCCAAAAGCTCCGCTGCCATCAATTCCCTTCTAGCAGAAATATTTTAGCTGGTTATGAAGGGGTGGGAAAGCTGCTGGAGAAAGTGGTATCTGGAAGGTGAGTAAGAGTTCTCAAGACAAACTTACAAAGGAACAAATGTTGGGAAATGAGGCTGAATCCCAAGTTCAAGAATGTTCTGTGCGAAGTCGTGGCCAGTAAAAAAGATGGGACTGTAACTAGTTCTCTAAAGTTGGGAGCCGAGAAGGAGCTCGGTGCTTGATGAGAGATGAGGCAGTAATGCAATCATAAATATTGTTAAATTAAAGTCAGAAATGTGGACTTTATCCTGAAGGAAAGTTTATATATAACTTTGGTCAGTTGTGTTTTAGAAAAATCAAGCAACAACATACAGACTTTGTCAGAGGGTAACACGTTACAGGCAGGAAGGCAAGTTAAGAAATTCTTTTCAGTGAAATGGATGAGACTTAATGATAGCTTGAACTAGTAACTAAGGAAGCATATTCTTTTGTACCTACTTGTATCTCTGTGTGTATTTTAAAAGTTTGTTTGAAATAGAATTTCTTATATAGAACATATACCAGTATATTTTTCTTTAGGTATAGTAATACAACACATTTTACAATATTTGAGTAGAGTATGAACAATTGTGATGTGTACTGATAATACAGCACATATCTGATATTATTACCCCAGTGCTATTAAAACTCTGAGAACCAGCATTCATTTAGCTTCACTTGGGAAATTTTTAAAAATTCAAATCCCTGAGACCTACCCAAACCACTGACTCAGAATTTCTGGAGGTGAGACCAAGATCTTCACACTACTCTGATGATCACTAGGATTTAAATTATATCACCAAGCTCATAATATAAATAAAACACACACACAACAAAACAGAATAAATCTTTAACAAAATAAATAATTCATGCCCTTAGGTTCCAGACCAGTAATTATAAAGTCACAGTACCCAGCCGGCTTGACTCAGTGGGTAGAGCGTCAACCTGCGAACTAAGGGGTCCCTGTTTCCTTTCCAGTGCTTTGGTTGTGGGCTTGATCCCCAGTGAGGGGCATGCAGGAGGCAGCAGATCAATTATTCTCATCATTGATATGGCTATCTCTTTCTCCCTCTCCCTTCCTCTCTGAAATCAATTTAAAAAAACATTTTAAAAAAAGTCACAGTAAATGTCAAACATTTCAGTTTTATGAAGATTGCATGCAACTTTATTGGAGTGTTTTTTGTTTCATTGTTTAAAAATATAGTATATTTAAAACTGCATAACATTTCTGTTAACACATCTGAAATTATGAGAATTTGTTTTGTGTGGTACATTGAGTCTCTTGTACATGGTGCCCTTATTAACTTATGAGATCAAAGAGTGAGAGGCAAAACCTTCAGATGTATGAATTTCATCATTTAAGTTTCTAGAAGAAAATGTTCTAGACGGAGGTTTAAAACTGCTGTAGGTAATAGTGTTAATATAACAGAAATAAAGCTTTACCTTTTAATTATGGAATTCTTAAAAACTGAAAGTTTAATGGAAGTTTTCCTGCATATTATTCTATTAATATAACTTTTGTCAGTGAGATATACCAGTGACAACTTTTGAAGATACAAAGTAGAGAAAAATATTAAGGGTGACATATTCATCAAAATTTTACATTCGCGGATATATATCCATTAACTCTCATTGTTAACAGAATTTGCACATGCAAATTCCCATAAAACACTTCAAAACTGTTATAGCCTTATAAAGTCTGCTTGCCAAATGAAAGTTAATGGGGATAAAAGTAAAAAAGAACAAAAATCACAATAGTATATTATTGTGATTGTCATATAAAAGAAAATAATGCTATAAGATCATTAAAAACAAACACCTAGCCATTCATAATGCCTGGTACTGGTACTAGTTTCAAATATATTATCAGGTTACGGGGTAACTATACATCTTTATACAAATATGTAATTATCATTATAGTACTTGTACAACCTTACATTAAATATATGTTAAAATTTTTGACTTAACATTTTTACTAGTTAAGAAGGATCTTTTGCCAGGAAAATAAATAAATGTTGAACCATATAAAAACAACCCATTAAAAATCAGAAATTTATTTACTGAATGATAGCTATCAAATAAATTATATAATTATATTACATAATTGTAAACTGTCATGCAACTCATAAGATGGAAAATATCTCAATACAATAAGCTTCTATGAAGAACGTTAAGCTAATATTGTACTTAATAGTGACATACTAAGTGTTTCCTTGTAAGATCTGAGAAAGGGAATATTCAATATCTCCCTTTCTTTTCAATGTTTTACAGGATGACCTAGAAACTGCAATAAAGCAAGGCAAATAGATAAAAGGAATTAAGATAAAGTTAAAAATTAAATATTGCAAAGTGAGATAGGCAAAGATGAACAGAATAACAAAAAATAGTTTACAAAATAAAATTAAAATCCTATAGATGGCCTGCAGGGGAGGGCAGTTATGCGTGACCAGGCCTGCAGAGGAGGGCAGTTGGGGGGGACCAGGCTTCAGGGGAAGGCAATTGGGGGTGACCAGGCCAGCAGGAGAGGGCATTTAAGGACAACCGGGCCAGAAGGGGAGGGCAGTTGGGGGTGACTGGTTTTGCAGGGGAAGGCAGTTGGGGCTTACCAGGCTGGCAGGGGAGCAAGTTAAGCATACATCAGGCTGACAGGAGAGTGGTTAGGGGGTGATCAGGCTGGCAGGCAGGCAAGCGTTTGGGAGCCAGCAGTCCTGGATTGTGAGAGGGATGTCGACTGCCACAAGGTTCAGGCCTAAACCAGCAGGTGGACATCCCCTGGGAGGTCCCAGATTAGAGAGGGCGTAGGTTGGGTTAAGGGATCCCCTACCCCCGCAGTGTATGAATTTCATGCACCAGGCCTCTAGTATTGAAATAAACAGATTTAACTATAAAAATTATATTTCATAAATTAAAAAATATTATAAAAGCTTAAATGACTTAACATATTCATTAAATAATTTATGGAATGCCCACATAATAAAGTCCCATGTATACAGTTTTATATTTAATTGGCCATGAAAATTTTGGGGGAGAAATGATAAGAAAAAATCCTAGAGGAGTCTTTAATGTAAATACCAAAAATCCAACAGGATTTTTAAGTAAATGGTATAAATCATTTTTAAGGATTCCCATTATTAAAAACCTAGTCAAATGTGTTTGCATGTAAAAAATCATTAAGAACATATTATTATGTTGTAATTCAGAATGCAATGAGATTATGCTTCTTTGGTATTGGTAATTTAAAAAGTATTCAATTTTGCTAAGCCTTTCTAAGGGAAACTATTTGTAATTTCCTTTACTTTTATTTTTTTGTACAGGAGCTTCTTTTAGTTCACAATTCTCACCTTTTTACTAGTGAGATGTCATGCCCTCCAAGATTCTCTCCATTTCTTAAGAGAAAATAGCATTTACGAACATTACATTAACCAAGAAGCACTGAAAATTTTTTGAGTGACCATAATATCCCAGCCACCATGGCTTTGTGGTTGAACACTGACCTATGAACCAGGAGGTCACAGTTCAATTCCTTGTCAGGACACATGCCCAGGTTGTGGATATGATCCCCAGTGTGGGGAGCACAGGAGGCAGCCAATCAATGATTCTCTCTCATCATTGATGTTTCTCTTTTCTCCCTTCCTCTCTGAAATCCATAAAAAATATTTTTTTAAATGACTGTAACATCCTAATTATAAAAATAAACCACAACATTTTAGTAGCTCTCCAATCAGATAATTAAATAATCGGTAGTATTCCCACAAAGTATTCACATATTACTTTTTGTTAAAATATTCTCACCTGTATACCTTCTATGTGACATTTTTATTATCTGTAAAACTTAAGTAAAGATTTGAATTTATTCATATTCACAAAAATTTAGACTCATTCCCTGTGTAATCTTAAATATCAGTAATTTATGTTTTAGGATTTTATAGTATATACAAACTCTCACCTTTTTATCATAATTCTTTGCCATTCTCATCTCTGCCACTGTAATATGGAATTATGTAAATAACTTTTCTTCCTGAGCCTTCCAAAAGAAGTAGAACTTGCTACATAATGATATAAAGCATTTGTTCAATAAAAGTAAAAATCTTACAGTTTGAGGCTTTTTAATGCTTGTCTTTTTAACAGACATTTCCCATTAGACAGAGACATTGTGTATACTTGCTCTTATTTTGGAAAATGGATGGAAGCCTCACAGTTTCGGCCATTCAGTAAATTCTTATTTCAACATGGCATAAACTGGCTATTTTTATAACCCAAATTAGTTCAAATTAATATTGTATTAGTATGTATATATTCACATTTTCACTTGATAAAGATATCTGTTCTCACCTTTTCCTCCTTGTGATCATAGCACTTTGCTACAAAAGATCCAAAGGTGTTCTGTGTGCAGTGACATTGACAGTTTCATAATGAATATATGCTAATAGTAAAATGGCAAGGCTTTCAGGGGTGTATATATTATGAAAAGGTTAATTAGCAGTGCCACCCAAGAGCACTGTCAAGCTGACTTTGAAATTTTATTGGTGAAAAATTTTTGATTTTCCTTCCTGGACAATATGTTGACTGATGATACTTATTAACTTCACAAAGGAAAGTACACATCTGTGCCTATTTGTTAATGGAAATGATTTTTAAGCTGTGGGAATATGAGCTACCTTATTCTAACTTATATTGCCTGTTAGATATACAAGTAGCCACAGAACTGATTCTTTCCCTATTAGGCTGCACTTCTTGCCTCTTCTTGAATATAGGCTGGAAAATAATTATTAATAAAAACAATGATAAGACAATAATAGTATGGGATGAGTTATTTTGTTTATAACAGAACAGAAATAGACTCAGGCTAGTTTAAACAAAAGTTTAATGTAGTGGATGTGTGCAGGTTGGAATCATTATATTGATTGCAGGATGGAGAATCTAGGTTAAGAAAATGTGCACAAATGAGACTCAGAGCACTTAGCAGCAGAAACATCTGGACAGAAATTTACTAGACTCTCTGTTACCACACTGAACACTGTCCCACTGCCAGCATAAGAACTTTTAAACTTTCCTTCTTTTGCATTAAAATATCTAGATTCATGTGAGAATCTGTTAGACTGAGCTTCACCACTATCAACTTTTGATTCAGGGACCAAGCTATTGCCTCAGATATGTGGGACTGGCCCCACGGAGGAAGGGGCTATTTGAAGCTGAACTGTAAAAATGACAAGTGGTTATCACTGTGGCTTTTCAAAATCTAAGATCTCTCTTCTGTCCATTTTTAGGTTGATAAGTAAAATCATAATGCACCTTTACTTTAAGAGATACCCACTCTCTTATCTAATGTGAGAGAACATCCCAATACTGTCCGTTAGTATATAGTTCACATTTAGGTTAATTATTTTTGTTGGCTTCACAGAGTCATTTTACCAAACATTCAAAGAAGAACTAAAACCTATCCTCCTCAGACTATTTCAAAAAATTCAAGAAGAAGGTGCACCTCCAAGCTCTTTCTATGAAGCCAGCATCACCCTAATTCCAAAACCAGATAATGACACCACAAAGAGAATCACAGGCCATTATCCCTGATGAACATAGATGCGAAAATCCTCAACAAAATTCTAGCAATTCTGATCCAGCATTACGTTGGAAAGATCATACACCATGACCAAGTGGGATTTATTGTACATTCTTTTTTTAAACTATATAGTTTTATTGATTTCAGAAAGGAAGGGAGAGGAAGAGAGAGAACCATCAACGATGAAGAGAACCATTGATCAACTACCGCTTGCATGCCCCCTACTGAGAATTGAGCCGCAAACCTGGGCTTGTGCCCTGGCCAGGAATCAAACCATGACCTCCTGGCTCACAGGTCCATGCTCCACCACTGATCCACACCAGCCAGGCAGAAACAAGACACACACACACACACACACACACACACTTTAAGATCCAGCATATGATCACGTGGCTAATGTTATTAGAAACAATTCTTGAGAAATCTATGGGACTTATTAGGTTAGTAAAATTGCTAGCAACTAAATTTAGATTTTACCTATAAGGCTTAGAACTGAAACTAATAAAAGTTTAAAATTATCATTTTAGATTTGATAGTCGGGCAGTATGTGAGTATATTGGGCAACTAAAATGTATCCCAAATTTAAGAAAGTTAAAATCATAAACAATCTCTGTTTTAGCAGTGCAATTTTGAAATTCTATTCCCAGATGGCCGCAGGGACATATGCTAAATACCTACAAAATGATGGCAAATGTCACAATCTCTAATATAACAAAATAGACAAATCTTTTTAAATTACACCAAGACAATATAAAACGCGTTAGTCAATATATCTTGATGTATGCCTAATGAGTTTTTTAAAACCTAAAAAAGAAACTAGAAAATAAAGAATCAGGATAGCTTGCCAGCTCAGAGATATTTACATCACAGACCGCAAAAGGCAGGGCCAATAAGGAGCAACCAAAATGTCAAAATAACAAGTTATTGAAAATTGTCATTGTGATAAGTTATTTACAAAATGTGTTTTATTTATTGTCCTCATCTGCTCAAGCCGCCATAATAAAAATACCATACATGGAGTTGCTTTGAACAACAGAAATTTATTTTCTTACAGCTCTGGAGCCTGGCAATCCAAGATCAAAGTGCCAGCAGATTCTGCTCCCGGTAAGGGCTGTTTTCCTGGCTTCAGTCCTCACCCAGCCTCTCCTAGGTGTATATATGTGGAGAGACTAAGCAAGCTCTGTGGAGCTTCTTATTATATCTATAAGCACATTAATCACATTTTGTTTCATCCTCAGGATTTTATCTAACTCCCAAAGGCCCCAACTCCAAATACCATTACTTTGAGGTTTTGGAGTTTGATAATTTATTTTGAGGGAACTTAAATATTTAGTCCATAACATATATTTAGCCCATTTGTCTCTAGTCAAACTGCAATAACATTTATTACACTTATTTACAGAATAACATTTATTTAAAAAAATTAAAAAAAGAGCTGTGGCCACATAGTTCAGTTGGATGGAGCATCGTCCCACACACGAGGTTGTGGGTTCCATTCCCGGTCAGGGTACATACCTAGGTTGAAAGCTTGATCCCTGGTCAAGTGCATACAGGCAGTAACCATTAGATATTTATCTTTCACATTGTTTTTTCTCTTTCTTTCTCTTTCTTCCCCTTTCCCTCTCTCTAAAATCAATAAATATATCCTCAGATGAGGGGGCGGGGGGAAGATTGTGGTAATTGCAGACCAGTGAAGACCAAGAATATAGTTCAAGGATTTGTATGAGGTTGTGTGATCTTAAAAATTTAGAGAGAGAGAGAAGATAAAGCCTTGGAAGATAACTGAATTTTAAGTAAAACAAAAAATAGTTTTCTTCCCCTGCCAAGCTTCAGTTTTTCATCACTATTATTAGGACATCTAAAAGATGAGATAATTAGGTTTCTGATTCATAAAGTAATTCAAATAAAGTCATGCGGATAGAAAAAGGCAAACCTAGAAATTTTTTAAAATTGATTTTAAAGAGAGAGAGGAAGAGAAAGGGAAAGAGAGACAGAAACTCAATGATGAGAGAATCATTGAACAGCTGCCTCCTGCACGCCCCTTACTGGGGATCAAGCCCAAAACTCGCACATGTGCCCTGATAGGCAATCAAACTGGCAACCTTTTGGTGCATGTGATGATGCTCAACCAATTGAATCACACCAGTTGGACACAAACATAGGAATTCTTATCCAGAACAGTTTGAAATTTAAAATGTATTTTCATAGCAATTTACACAGTTCAAGTAACCTACCCACAATTTTACATTTATGACAGGAGTAGGTCAAGCAATAAGTTAGAGAATGGTCAGCATCTAAATGATATATAAAACTATGGTGATCAATGTGTAGTTTCGAACACAAAATATGTCAAAAAACTCATCTAAATGTATCAAGATTTAGGTGAAGAGGTGAGTGAAATCAGCAAATTGATTAAGAAGGATTATTTGTAAGGTTGGAGGAGAACCAAATCTGATGAGTCAAGTGAAGATTCAAGAAGTAGGAAATGGATCTAAAGTGTCATATAGTGCTTACAGCTACAGTAGGATTAAACCTAAGAAATGGTAGTTCGTTTCTGGTGTTATGAAAATGGTTTTTCTCAACAATGCCCTGGCTCAGATACCACCAAACACCCAAATATTGGTTCATCCTAATGAAAAGCAGAAATTAAACTGGAACAGTGGTGTTCCCCTGGGCAGGATGCAAAGGTGGCTTCCCGGGTTCTTGTCCAGGTGGATTGGAAGAATGAAGCCACAGACAAAAGGTGGTATAGGAAAAGGTGGACGTTTATGGAGAAACAAGCACAGACTCCCACATTGGGAGGGGGAGAGAGTCCCACTAAGTCCCCCTTTCTTAAGGTTTATAAAGGCTGCAGTTCTTAGTGTCCTGATATGCCCTCTGATTGGTCACTGTAGTGGCTTCAGAGCTCAAACCCCACCTGTGGTTCCCCTCCTTTTCTCCCTTTTGTTTTTCTATTCCCTTTGGCCTTCTTCTTCCCTCTCTGAAGGAATGGATTCCTTTCCTTTATTCTGTGAACCTTCTGCAGCTCCCAGCTTTGTAGACCTGTGGTTCTCCCCTGTGGACCCCCTAATTCTTAAACCTGCCTATTTTACTCCTAAAAAACTCCTTTCAGTAAGAGACTAGCAATTCCACTGGCTTTGGTACTCACTCCACTTTGAATGTCCATAAATTTGACTTGATAATCTTGGTTTGTCATTAAGTAGATTAAACATCTTAAAGCAAAACTTTCCACCTGGCTTGTGTGGCTCAGGGGTAGAGCACTGACCTATGAACCAAGAGTTCATAATTTGATTCTGGTCAGGACATAAGCCCAGGTTAGGTGTTCGATCCCCATTTGGGGGCCTGCAGGAGGCAGCCGATAGATGATTCTCTCTCATCATTGATGCTTCTATCTCTCTTTCTCTCCCTCTCCTTTCCTCTCTCTGAAATCATTTTTTTAAAAATCCCCAAAGCTTTTTTAGTACTAAATTAAATCTAGAAAGTTATTTTGATCTCTATAATGATTGGTGTTAACACCAAGTGAATAGATACAATTCAATCAGTTAGATGGGCTTATTTTACATATTTATTTTATTGTTAATGGGCATTACCTTGTAGAAGGCACTGTACTACATACTGTGTTGTCATATGACTATCAATCCTCTCTTTTTGAGTGGCCTTCTGCAAACAGGACATGCAAGTATATGTGGGGAAAATCTCAATGCATACATTTGTGATTTTTTTGTTTGTTTTTATCAACCCTACCCTCCTACCTCCCTGAAAACATTACCTTTGCTATCTTAAAAATAAAGAAGGGTGGAAACAACATTTGGTTTTTAGCAGGCCTTAAGATTAAGAAGTATCTATAATACTATTTTGACTCCTCGAATACACAATCATCTCCCCTCTGTTCTGTATATTATTTTGTGTTTCATGGTGTATACAGGTCAGTCACCAATTCTGTGCCTGATTTTGAACTATGATTATACACCATAAGTTGTGTGTTTTTTTAATTTCTCAGTTATTTTAGTATTTTTGTGTTCATGACAACTACCACACATTTAATTTGCTCTCCACAATACTGAAAAATCATTTCAAAGACAGTTTTATTGGTGCCTTTTCTTCCCACAAAATCTGCAGAGGTCTTAAATTTTGGTTAAAGTTTCAAGTCACTTTCTCACAATCTGCACATGTTTAGCAAATAAATGCAGTGTCTATCCTTATTGGATACTTTGTTTATGTCCCTCATGAGAAACTTAACCATTAAAATTGATTTTTTTAGTCATAAACTCAGAAACAATTTTCCTGGCAACTGCTGTAATTTGAAAAACCCCTTATCATTCTGAAAAACTCCAATAGAACAAAATTACTTTTCTTTGCCTTTCTCATTTACCTAACTTTCCTATTGATTCCTATTTTGATATCTTCCCTCTGTATTATGAATCCTCTTAGAAAATGAGCAAGCAAAGTTTGCATATTTGTCTATATTCACCATAGGACACAATGCAGTGTTTTCCACAGGTATAACTCATTAAAAATAGGGTGTGTAAATTAAGACAATCTAACAAATTATAATTCATTTATTCATTATATAAAATATAATTTATATATTTGTTCTTTATGTGTACTTATGTGTAACTTAACATATGTGTTTCTCCTTTTCTCGGCTTTATAGTAGTCAAAGAGCTAGAGGGATGATGTTTTATACAACTTTAAATTTCTGGTTCTTGTTAGACTGTCTAGTGCAGATTAAATACTAAGTAGATGTTAGTTGAACTCAATTGAATTGACATACAATTGGACTGAAATTTAAATTATTGCCATATCCTTTTAAATTTAAATTATTGAATTGACATACAATTGGACTGAAATTTAAATTATTGCCAATCCAAATAAATTAATGGAAGAAGTGATTTTCACAAGTATCTCATATAAATATATAAAAAGTGCTAATAAAGTTCTCAAAAGCTTCTGTTCTCTTAAGTAGAAAAAGTTAAAAGAATGGTTCATATTTCTTATAGCAACTGTTATAAACATCTTGAGAAGTCACTAATAATTTGGAGAATACAAACAAAGATTTTAAAAGTCCTCTCCCTTGAATCATCCACATATATACATGTAAAGTTTGATTCCAGAAGCTTCACAAACCTTAACTTCCAGTATCCAAGGGCCATGGATAAGAACACAGATCTACAAGAGTCCATATGAAAAATTCAGACATATCATATCAACGCATGACTGATAAAACCATATTTCAGACATACATCACTAATAATCTCAAGGCGTAATAATAATTGCAGTCATTGTCATCATCTCTAGTATGCTGTTAAAAGGAACCGTAATGGATTCGGAATTAGGAACCGTATACTTAGTTGTATGACACTGTAAACATTTTTATTATTCTTTGACTGAGAACATTGGTCACATACTGAATGTTTCCTGAAAAATGGCACCTTGCACTTCACCCGGTAAATATGAGCTATCTGACTTTTAATTATTTTCCCATCTCCTCTGCCTATAAGTGACAGGTTATAACCCAAGAAACGTTGAGTAATTCAGTGTATTCTCTAGTAACATTTTCTGACAGTCCAACATGTGAAATTCAACTTTAAACTAACTTTAAATTTTGTTTTTAACCTTCTTTTTATTAATATTTTAATATTTAATTTTACATTCACTATTTCATTAGTGAGATTATAATTGGGGTTTATAACAAATTAAATGTATGTGTTCAAGAATAATTCTATGTGATTTTGCTTTTCCCCCTTCCCTTCAAGAGTACTTGATTCTAACTTGAAGCTGATCCTAACAAAAACATGAAAGTGGCATAATTTGAGGCACACAGAACTTATTTGACAGTTTAATTTCATTGATATTTAGGATTATTTCATTTATTTATTTATTTTTTTGCTGATGCTAGGTAATCATTTGCATGGTGCATGAATTCAGATATATTCTAAAGTTTTTATTTATTTTTTCTTTTTGTTTAAATTTGAAAATTCAAGCAGTATTCAAATTTCAAAATACATCAATATGTCTTTACACTTCTTTAATAAAATAATTTTAAAAACTTTCTTTGAAAATACCAAAGGTGTAATCCTATTTTTTAATTAATACTAATGACACTTAGAATAAAGTTTTGACAATAGGCAAATTTGGAGCTTAACAGAGAATTTTATGTATACTATATTTTTTAAAATTGTTTTTAGCTGAATAATATAAACTTTGACATTTTTAACCAATAAAATTATATTCATGAGTGATTATGAGTCAACAACTTGTAGTTGCACAGATTTCAAAATATAATTAGAATGGGGAAAATCCATTATATCAACATTGAAAATTATGCTAAATTTATATTTACATATATGAAACGTGAGAAATAACCTACAAAAAGGATAACAAAATATACAGAATATTTGTTTTATGGTTGTCAGCAATATTAGTAATATTGTCAAATTTAGCTTGGATGAGTACACAGATGTTTATTGTATTATTCTTTATAATCCATACTAGAGGCCCAGTGCAGGAAATCCATACACTGGGCGGAGGGAGGGGGGTGTCCCTCAGCCCAGCCTGCACCCTCTTGAGTCTGGGAGCCCTCAGGGGATGTCTGACTGATGGCTTAGGCATTTGGACATCCTTAGCACTGCTGCGCTCACCAGCCATGAACCCGGCTTCTGGCTGAGTGATGGTCTCCCTGTGGGAGCGCACTGACCACCAGGGGACAGCTCCTGCATTGAGCATCTGCCCCCTGGTGGTCAGTGTGCATTATAGCGAGCAGTCATTCCTCCATTCAGTCAATTTGCACATTAGCCTTTTATTATATAGGATGTATATTAAGTATATTTTCAGTATGCATGAAACATAGCATTAAAAGTGAAATAAAAATCTACAATAGACTGAGCTCCAAACTGAGAAAAAATTATACCACACTTGTGAAAATTCTTCTATGTATAAAGTGATATATGTAGAACTTAATTGCATTTTGTTCATAAAAATATTTAAATTTTTTGTATATTCATATAATTAAATTTGTAATAATAACACTTTGGTATAATTTCAGAAATGTTTTTGAGCATGGCACCTTTTAATCAGTTAACAATTTGTCCTCTTAAATCTCTGAGATTCCTTTTTTAAAATATGTTTTTTTATTTTTTAATTACAGTTGATATATATTAATTTTAGGTGTACAACAGTAATGACACATTTATATAATATATGAAGTGATCATCCCAATAAGTCTAGTACCCATGTGATACCATTTATATATAATTATTACAATACTAGAGGCCCGGTGCAAAAATTCATGCATGGGTGGGGTCCCTCTGGGTGGCCTGCCAGGATCGGGCCGAAACCCACAGTCCAATGCCACCTGCAGCTCCTACCTGCCACTCCCACTCATTCCGGCCCCACTGCAGCAGTGCTTGCCAGCCATGAGCCCTGTGTCTGGTGCCCTCCCAGGGGAGTAGCCTGCAGGATCAGGCTTAAACCAGCTCTCCGACATCCCCCCAGGGGTCCCGGATTGCGAGAGGGCACAGGTCATGCTGAGGGACCCCACTGGTGCACGACTGGGCCAGGGAACAACCACGGGAGGGCTCCAGGGCATGTCTGGCACATCTCACTCAGTCCCAACTGTCCAGACTCCAACAGTAAGCTAACCTAGAGAGGGAGAGAGAGAGAGAGACAACACTCAGCCTCTTTGATTCCCTGGGATTATATATTCTCCCCCTGGTAGGAACCAGGAGTTTTTTTCAAAATAAGCAATCATCTTCTTGAGCTTTTGAGCTTTCCCAGGCTTGCATTGGACCCACGCCCTAGCCAATGATCTTTTTCCCAGGTTAGACTGATGGGCCTCTATGGCTAAGTACCTACACTGTGCCATTCTGACTTTCATTGCCCATGTGCCTACCTCCCCCTTCATTGCTCTATCCCTTCTCACAATGATCTGCAGGGAATGGACCTGTGATTCCCTGGGGGTTGTGGGAGGGGGCAGTATGAAGCTGCAAACAGGTTCAGTGTCCCCAGCTAACCATGATTAATAATGTCTGACTTCCCTTGCGCTCTTTCTTCATATTAATATTTAACTAATTATGGCAACACCCTCTCATCTAAGATTTCTACTTCTTATCTTTGACCAAGAAACTTCCTCTACTCTGGAAATGGATGTTTTCTCATTATATCATCTTAGTTCATTGTCCACCTGCTTATTATTGTAATTAAAAATCCATTTTGATGCTCCATTTCTTTGAGCACAGTTTCAAGAAACATTGTTCTCAAATTCCAGAAAAAGGGACATTATATTTTTAAACATTATATTGTGTAGATAATTTTTATCATTTAAAATATTGTTTAAAATAGTTTGGAGACTCTTTAGTGCTCTATTAATTATATTGTTTATAATTAATAAATATCCTTTTCATTTATGTTAGTATGCAGAGATGGCAGGTCAGTTCTTTGACAAGAAAACTGAAGAATATTTTAACATATTTTTTAAAAGGGGTACTTTGCTTTTTATCCCCTTTTAAAAAATCTCTGTGTAGAGATTTTTCTATTTTAATTGAAAATATTATTTGAGAGAATTACTAATCTTTATAAATATATGCCTTTGTTTGAAGAGTACTTAGAGCTCTGTTAATTTTAAATTTTCTACAACTCAAAAAAAATCCTTTTTATCTATTCAAGTGCACAGTTGGCAAATCTATGTAAATTACAAGATTGTGAGCAATATTTAACAATGTACTGTATTGCCAACAAAAAAGCAGTTTTTTTATTCATGTAGTCATTAAGATCGAATTAGAAAATTAAAAGTCTCAGCATGTTGATAATTCAGTATGCATGTCATTCAGGAAGATGTGCCAGGTTTATTAAAATAATCTCTCAAAAACTAAATATTCAACATAAATTTAAGTAGATTTACGTAACCCAGTGCTATTTGTGAGTCATTTTATTTATTTATTTATTTATTTATTTATTTATTTATTTATTTATTTACTTTGACTGCAAAGTTCCCACACTGGTACTTAATTCAAACCTTTTATCACCATCCTTACACCACTCTAAGCTTTTCACTTTAGTTCAATAATTTATTCCTGATTTCCTTATGGGCTCAAAACAATTGGATTTGTATTTACTAAACTTCCCTTTCCTCTGACCCATTATTTTTCAGGTTATTACATCCACCTCATAATTTTCTAACACTTTAAATCCCCTTACCTCCTTGTCTCCTTTCTTCCTAGCTTTTTTTTTTTTAAAGCTAAACTGTCTACCATTGTTTTTGATAAGTTCTTCTATCATTTTACCTCAGTATATTCTTTGTTAAACAACTAGAGGCCTGGTGCACAAAACTCATGAAAGAGTAGGTCTTCATAGCTGCAGCAGCTACCTTGATCCGGGGCTGCTGCCGCAGTTTTATCCAGAAGGTCACCCGGAAGGACATCTGGTCTAATTAGCATATTACCCTTTTATTATTATAGATTCTCTTTCTCATGCATTTTACTCTCTCTCCATTTACTTTCTCATTCTACACTAAAACACATTTAGGACTCTCATGTCAATAGTATCTTGATATTCCTGAATGTTCAAAGTACCATTACAACCACATCTTTTATCACTTCCAACCATTAACAGCTATTTTTTGTTCTTACCCTAGTTCTAAAGTCCTAAAGTTTCTGTCTCAGAATATTAGCTCTGGCTTACATATATGAAATAAAGAAAAAGCAGGCTATATAGATCGTTCAATGGAGAATCATAGGAAATAAAGTATCTGACTGTTTATTATGTCAAAACTAGAGGCACAGCACATGAAATTGTGTGAGAGCCAGACCTGCCGTGTGGGCCACACCATACAAGCTGCGAGTCCCATCGTGCCACATGAGCTGTGAGCCCTGCCCCACTGCTGCAAGCAGCTTGTGGGCTGGGGGAGGGACCGAGAGGTGCTCCATGCGTGTCCTGGTGACTGGTCATTTGGTCGTTCTGGGGTTCCGGAGTTCTGGCCACTGGCTTTTTGTAATATAGATGTGATAAAACATGGATTCAGAACGTGATGCCTATAATTTATAGTTGAGTCAAATTATATGAATAGTAAAATTAAAAAGTCACAGTTTCTTTTTCTAAAATAAGTTAATTAATTTTAGCATTTTTGTTGCATTGTAATTAAAATGATGTATGTAAAATCTTATACAATTGCCTGTCAAATAATAAACACAAGCTAAATATGTATGTGTGTGTTAAATATAACTAATAGAGTGTGTGGTTAAAAAATATCTTGTCTTACTTAAATAAAAAATATTTTGATATTACCTAACTAAAGATAAAATTAATTTAAGTTTAAATAAAAACAATATTCAGTGTATATGGAATGAATAATAAGTGCATTTCTATCTATTGATACTGATATTAAATCCACATATATGTGTTATTGCTCATTATTGGCAGAAAACCAACATATCTCTTTATATGACCACCTACTACACTTACATTTTACCACATATTTTAATATCCATGAATAGAAATATTGGGCATAGTTTAAAAATAGTTTAATCTTAAAACTAAATATTATGCTATTATATTTTAGCAATACTGTGACTATCAATGAAAGAAGTTCCTGTCAGAAAAACAGAAAGAAATAAATGACAATTTTCATTAAACAAATATGTAGGTGTTGGTTAATTTTCTGATTTTAAAAATATAAAGATCACATATTTTCACTTTTTTTTATCATTAAGAATAATCTGTATGACTAGACATTTGCCCTCACATATGTTCAAACGAGAAAAGATAACTTTCTTATATAGACCAATGGACTAAAATTTACAGCCAAATATTACTAAGGTCACATTATGACATTTCTAACACAGAACTCAGCTCATACAATCTCAATCAGTCCATTTTCACTAGACATGTATTATATATTCCCAGTTATTATTATATGCATGTATGTGCTAACTTCCACAAATACTTCATAAGTTAGGGATCTAATTTCTAATATGACAATGTAGGAGAATACGTAAATCAAATTCTATAAATTAATATGAGTAAATTATGTAATCTGAGTCTTCCATATAGCCTGTGATTTATGTCTTGGAACCATGCCTCTTAGCATTAATTTAAAAGAATTAACTATACTAATAGAAACAAAGAAATTAGGTGGTCAGATGCTCCTTGCTTCTTTAGTATTCTGGGGATCATGAAACTGTGTCCCTCATAAAATCTATTTATAATATTTGAATAAAATATAGGCATTTACAAAGAAAAACAAATTCTACACAAGCCCTCGACCTCCATAAGCAGAATTTGAACCCCCCCAACACACACACAAACACCATATCAGACCACAGCACACCACACCAATGTGATTAGCCTTAAAGATTTCCAGATCTAGGCACTTCCTGCCCTTATTTGTGGTTATATCAGCACAAAAACCCAAGTCCCTGTTCATGAGAATCCATCTCTATATGCCTTTGATAATTCTTCTTCACTATCTTTACCCTCCCAGAAATGTCTTAATCTCCTCCCCCCGCCCCATCCAGGAAACACAATATAAATAAGCCATGATTCCTGTCCCTGAGGAGGCTGTTTGTTGCTGTTTGCATAACACAACAGTCAGCATTCTCAGTAACTCTTTTTGGCAGTAACAGTTTTTCAAAACTTTTTAAAGGTTGACTGCTTATTTTGTTCATTGATTGACCTCATTGGTTATACATCTGAGTGAACTCATTCTGAGAATTTTGCTTTACTGAAATTGGATGCTGTTAAGCCAAAGGTTAGTCTTTTAATTTTTTACATTGAGGATTTCCAGTTTTCTAAATATTTCCAAATATTCCACCCCCAGAGGTCTTGCAGGATTACTAAAATTAGTTTTTCATTTCCATGATCCTCATTTTGCTGAGCTGATGCCCCTCACTAAACAGAGAAATGCAATCTCACATTTGGGGAAGATTTTATGGATGATGGTGGAGGCTCTTTTATTTCAAAAGGATGCAATATAAGGGAAGCTACATTTATTTAAATTACAAATTTGAATTTCATTTTGTACTGCAGCAGAAACCAATCAATCATCATGGGAAACAAAGAGTGTGAAGCATATATGATGGAATCAGCATTTAAATGTGATGCAGTTTTATAGACGCACTTGTTTTAAGAACACCAAAAGACTGATTAACTGAAAGTTCTTTAAGTTAATGCATTTCAGCTTCAGTAATTTTTACATGGCTTCTAATCTAACTATTATATTTGCTTAAGAAAGTAAATTTGCCAAAACCGGTTTGGCTCAGTGGATAGAGCGTCAGCCTGCAGACTGAAAGGTCTCAGGTTTGATTCCAGTCAAGGGCATGTACCTGGGTGTGGGCACATCCCCAGTAGGGGGTGTGCAGGAGGCAGCTGATCAATGTTTCTAACTCTCTATCTCTCTCCCTTCCTTTCTGTAAAAAATCAATAAAATATATATTTTAAAAAAGCAAATTTGATAGAGGTATGAAAAAAGATATATTGTAGAATGCATATTTCTTTGCAATCAAATCCAATGTGGAACAACAGAAATTACCATTTAGAATCAGGAATCTAAAGATTGCTTCTTTATTTCTGACTACATAAATGGCTTTGGGCTAATTAACATTAATCTGAACCTCAACCTCCTCACAACTACAATGGGATAAAATAATAACAATAACAATACTATTTTTTTAATTTACCAGAACATTTGTCAAACTCCTCCTCGATTTGAGAAATTCTCCTGTGAGTTCTATAGGAAGAGAGGGACGGATCTTTTTCCAAAGTCAAAGTGACCTGTTAGTTTCTCCTGTAATCTAGATCACCAATTGTCAACCATTTTCATCTCCTGGCACACATAAACTATTTACTAAAATTATGCGGCACATCACAAAGTATATATTTTTGCTGATCTGACAAAAAATTGGCATAAATTGGATTCATTCACACAAGGATGGCAATTGTTGTGTTGGCTGTTGTCATTTTTTAAATTATTATTTTACAATCTAAGGGAAAAGAGGTCAGTGCCACTGACTAGTCAGGTATTGCATGTTATAAAAATTCTTGCAGCACACATGTACCTCTTGCAACATTCCTGTTGAAATCGCTAATCTAGACTGTGTATGCACATTAGGTTTGGCCCTCCAGAAGTTTACACTAGGACTTTGAATATTGAACAATATTCAAAGACAAAGGAGCAAGTGAAAGACTTCTCATAGTGGCAGGAGCAGTGACACATGCCAAAGAGGAGAAGCGGAAGGGTGACCTTGGCAGTCCATCCATGGCAGTAGACAGCATCCAAACCTGAATGTCTTACGTGTGATTTCCCATAATTAATTCCTGTATAGTTTCTGTGAATGAAAACACATTTTATCTGTTTGAGTTGCCTGATATCTTTCAAAAGCTACTTCTGCCAAAGGTATCCATGTCCATTTCTCTTTGCACCTAAGAACTGTAACTAACACTATTTGGTATTCATAGTGTGAAAGGAAAGCTGAAAAACATGAAATATATAACACCTCAGGTTAATGATCTCAGGGCCTTTTACATGTAAACACTTTGTAACTTAACATCTTACTATGTTCAGCAGAGTCCCTCCTCTGTTAATGAGGAGCAGTGTATTCGTTTTCTATCACTGCTGTAACAAATTGTCTCTAGTTTAGTGGCTTAAAACAACGTAAACCATTGTCTTACATTTCTGAAGATCAGAAGTCCAAAGCCGGTCTCTTTAGACCAGTGGTTGGCAAATTGCGGCTTTGTTGACTAATGAGTTTGCCGATCACTGCACTAGACAATATCAAAATGTCAGCAAGGCTTCATTCCTTTCCGGAAGCTATAGGAATAAATGGCTATAGGGTAAAGCCATTTCCTTGCCCCTTTAAATTCTGGAATTCCTTATCTGTTAACCTGTTCACCCATCTTCAAACCAATTATAGCAATTCAAGTGTTATTCTTATATCACCCTAACTTCTTCTTCTGCTTCCTTCTTCCATATTTACATTCAGCCATCCAGATAATTCAGGATAATATTTTTATTTTAAAGTCATTCCTAGCAACTTTTATGCACTCTGCCATCTTAACACCCCTTTACTATACAAAGTAATCTAGTCTCTGGTTTCAGAGGTTAGGCTATTAATATCTCTGGGGACCATTATTCTGCCCACTATGAAGAGCATTCTAATTAAAGAATTGTCTGTGTACTAGTGTGTTAAAAACTACTTGAACAGATATGGAAATAATACCTGTATTATTATTAAAATATTAAAGATCTACTTAATCCGTATCAAATAATTTTATCTAATTCCAAATAGTTTATTAACGGAAGGAATCATTTTACATATATACTATTCCTTAAGTGAACATTTTATTTTATTTTTTCCAGCTTTATTGAGCTATAATGACATAATGCACAAGTTTAAGGCATAGGATGCATTGACTTGATACATTTATATATTAAAAGAATGATTACCACATAGCATTTCTCCATCAAGCCGCCCTGCCTCTGCTTTTCCAGGTTTTCCACCCCATAGCCTGCCAATAAATGTATTTGTTTCTCATGGTATGCAGAGTTGAATGATTCTCAACAGTGAGGTAGAAATCCCCATAGGGAGACGGCTGACTTGTGTTTTAAAACTTATTTTTTATTTTGAGGATTTGTAAAGCATTTCTTACAGTGGCTGAAAAGGCAACAAGTCCCTTTATAGCTATTGTGACCAAAGTAATCAAAATAGGTGTTACAGAAAAGATTCAATCTTAAGAATTATGTGCCTATGGATAGTTCTTCCTTTTCCTTAATAACAATGACAATAGAAACAGAGAAATCCAGAAAGATAAGAAGGCTTTTTTTTTTTTAAAGCAGGTTTAGAGTCAAAGAAGTTGACATCCACTGAAATAAATGTACAAGATGTCCTCCAAAATATGTATACACTTTGAGTAATTATTAATTCCAATTAAATCTGAAAAGAAAGAAACATCAATTGAGCTATTAGCTAAGTGTAAATACATGGTTTTTGGACATCCTATATATGTGGTTAAGAAAGATTATAACTATAAGATCTGTTTTCCGTTACAAGTAGGAAGCATGCTATGAAATATAGATGCAAACACAAATTAAAACTAAAGTAGGTTTGGGGCTATCAAATGAAAGACTGAATATAACTGTTCAGGGGGGAAAAAAAAAACTACTGTATAATATAGGATCACTGAATGAATTGTTTTATTTTTAACAATTCATTGTAAATATTTCTAAATCACATTTTATGTTTTTTCTCCTGTTTTTAAAGTCTTGCCTAGGTTTTATAAGAAATATTCCTGGGCTTTTATTTTATTTTATTATTATTTTATTTTTGCTTTTCTGGCCTGAACTATATTTTAGAGTTACCAAATACAATTGATATGGGAAAGTTATGCTTTCTTAAAAAAAACAAAAACAGGTTAATAAGTGCAGAGAAATGGAGAGTCAAATAATGTATCTGATTCACAGGATTGACAGTGGTAGATTAACAACACCTGAAACCACTGACAATTTTTTTTTTAAATAAATCTTTATTGTTCAGATTATTACAGGTGTTCCTTTTTTTCCCCCCATAGCTCCCCTCCACCTGATTCCCCACCCCACCCCATGCCCTTACCCCCCGCCACTGTCTTCATCCATAGGAGTAAGATTTTTGTCCAATCTCTTCCCGCACCCCTCACACTTGCTTCCCCTGAGAATCGTCAGTCCACTCCCTTTCTATGTCCCTGATTCTATTATATTCACCAGTCCATTCTGTTCTTCAGATTTTTTATTCACTTTATTTTTAGATTCACTTGTTGGTAGGTATGTATTTGATGTCATTTTGTTGTTCATAATTTTTATCTTTACCTTTTTCTTCTTCTTCTTCTTCTTCTTCTTCTTCTTCTTCTTCTTCTTCTTCTTCTTCTTCTTCTTCTTCTTCAAGAATACCCTTCAGCATTTCATGGAATCCTGGTTTGGTGGTGATGAACTCCTTTAGCTTTTTCTTGTCTGTGAAGCTCTTTATCTGACCTTCAACTCTGAATGATAGCTTTGCTGGGTAGAGTAATCTTGGTTGTAGGTTCTTGCTGTTCATCACTTTGAATATTTCTTGCCACTCCCTTCTGGCCTGCATAGTTTCTGTTGAGAAATCAGCTGACAGTCGTATGGGTGCTCCCTTGTAGGTAATTAACTTTTT
The DNA here is from genome assembly GCA_026230045.1 of Corynorhinus townsendii. Taxonomy (NCBI): domain Eukaryota; kingdom Metazoa; phylum Chordata; class Mammalia; order Chiroptera; family Vespertilionidae; genus Corynorhinus; species Corynorhinus townsendii. The sequence continues at coordinate 73,084,406 of JAPDVU010000003.1, read as the reverse complement.
TCTCTTGCTGCTTTTAATATTCTCTCTTTGTCTTTTGCCCTTGGCATTTTAATTATGATGTGTCTTGGTGTGGTCCTCTTTGGATTCCTCTTGTATGGGGTTCTGTGCGCTTCCTGGACTTGTAAGTCTATTTCTTTCACCAGGTAGGGAAAGTTTTCTGTCATTATTTCTTCTAATAGGTTTTCAATATTTTGCTCTCTCCCTTCTTCTGGCACCCCAAAAAGTCGGATGTTGGCTCGCTTGAAGTTGTCCCAGAGGTTCCTTACACTATCTTCATATTTTTGGATTCTTTTTTCTTTTTGTTTTTCTGGTTGGATGTTTTTTGTTTCCACATATTTCAGATCTTTGGTTTGATTCTTGGGGTATGTTGATCTACAGTTGAGTTTCTGTATATTCTTTATTTCAGACAGTGTATGCTTCATTTCTGACTGATCCTTTTCCATTTTTTTGGCATTCTCATTAAGCTCCTTGAAGGTCTCATCAAGTTTCTCAGCGGTTTTAAGAAGATTCTTGAGTAACCTTATACATGTGGTTCTGAACTCTATGTTGTCCAGTAGTTTGCTTTCCTCCGTTTCTTTCATTCGTGACATGTTTCTTTGTTTCTGCATTTTGGCTGCTTCCCTGTGTTGATGGAGTGGCTTTGTGTGGTAGGTGACCTATAGGGGGCAGTAGCTCAGCCTCCCCAATCACCTGATGTGGACGCTCTTGGTACACCCCCTTGTGGGCTGAGTGCAAAGTCTTGGTGTAGTTAAGCCTGAATTGCTGTTGGTATGCTGGGAGGAATTGACCTCCAGTCCAATTAGCTGTGAGCACTCCCTGTGTCTATAATGGAAGAACTGCTGCGCTGAAGACACGCTTATGGGGCAGGACTTGTTTCAGTGGGGCTTTGGTGCTCACTGAGTCTGCCTCTTGAATGTGTCACTTATGGATGTGAGGAGTTGAAATCTGATGTCTCACACTGACCACTAGGTACACTGGCTTCTGGATCTCCAATGGGGTGCAGGTCAGCTACTGTCTGAGGCCACTCAGCAGGAGCTACAGTGAGAGCTGCAGTTTTCTCCTCTTTGCTTGGGGTTTGGAGGTTTTGGAGCTGTCTGACCCAGGCTGCAAGTTTGCTAGGTTAAGCTGCGATAGGGCAGGCTTTTCTTATGCTAACTCGGCTGCTTGGAGCTTGGTTGGGTTTGTAGATTGTGCAGGGCGGGGCCTAAGGGTGTCACTAGGTTAGGGCGTGGCAAACAGCAATGGCTGCTAGTTAGCCGGCTCTATGTCCCCAAAGGCATCCGCGAGTCCCATGCCCCAGTGCAGTAAACAATTATTCCTGCGCGCAGCTCTGCAAGCAAGCCACCCTCACTGGCAGACAGTCCAGCTTCTCCCTGTAGGAGTTTGGGTCCCCCTCGTAATCGGGGGCTTGTCTCCGTTCGGGTTGAAAAAAGCAATGCACCCAGTCGCTCGCAGCCAGCCCGGATCACGCGCCTCCGTACCTCAGCTTTTCAGCACCCGTGCACGTCTCAATGCTCTTTTCTCTTTCCTTCTAGTTGTAGAACTTCCACTCAGCCAGCTTTCCCGTGGTTCTGGGTGATAGACGTTTTGTCTTTTAGTTGCAGTTTAAATTGTTGTGGGAGGCAGCAGTTTAGGTGTTTACCTACGCCGCCATCTTGGTGTGTGACCACTGACAATTTAACATCTCCACATCAGGGGCAATCTTCATTTTTACTACTGTGTCTGAGCCAGTTTTGGGTAATGTTTAAAAACTATACCATTATTGAAGAGAAGGAAAAGAAAGTGAGTTTGAAGAAAACTAAGCCTACTATTAATTAATAGTGGGAAGACAGACAGAAGCTAGGTAGATAGATAGGGAAAGGACCATGAAAGGAAGTGTGAACATGGAAGACCTGAGCTGTAAAATGTATGAATGTTGCTAAGACAGGCAGCTTGCAGATAACCAATCCCATGAATGTTATTAAGACAGAATTCTTTGAAAATACCTATTAGGAGCTACCAAGGCTGTCTCCACCCCCTAAGTTAAAAAGTGCACAAATCCTCTCATTCCCCTCTTCTCCCAGACATGCAAAGGGTTCCTGATATTCATTCCTGTGGTGGGGGAGCACCTCCCCTGTGCCCACCCGGCTTATGGCCATGTGGTCCTCCACACAGGGACTCATGGACTTTAATTCGCTTGGATAATAAACTACTTCCAGCTGTAACATGGAGAGGACGCGCCAGACACTGCCTGCTCCTGGGACCCCAGCTGCACCTTTTCCAGGACTGGCTTCTCTCAATAAACTTCAGTTCTGATAATTATTTTTGTCCATGACTTCATTCGTGAGACAACAAACTTGGTTTCAAACCCTGCATTTTGGTTTCAATAGTATCAACTCCTTTCATATACTCAGCAGTACAGAAAGGAAGACAGATAGTCTACATAATTTCTTAAACAACCTCCATCTCCCTGCTTTTAAAATGCCTTCAAGAAAACATACCACTTTTTTTTGTTTTATGCTTGAAATCTTCACAAATGTCATCCTATCTAATAAAGAGGTAATATGCAAATTGACCATCACTCCAACATACAAGATGGCCATCCCCATGTGGTCAAAGATGGCCAGCAGGGGAGGGCAGTTGTGGACAACAAGGCCTGCAGGAGAGGACAGTTGGGAAGGACCAGACCTGCAAGGGAGGGCAGTTGGGGGTGACCAGGCTGGCAAGAGAGGGCAGTTAGGAGCAATTGGGCCAGCAGGGAATGGTAGTTAGGGGTGACCGGGCTGGCAGGGGAATGGTTAGGGGGTGATCAGGCTGGCAGGCAGAAGCAATTATGGGCAAACAGGCAGGCAGGCAGGCAGGCAGGCGAGTGGTTGGGAGCCAGCAATCCTGGATTGTGAGAGGGATCCCAGAATGGAGAGGGTGCAGGCTGGGCTAAGGGACACCCCCCACCCTGTGCACAAATTTTGTGCACCAGGCCTCTAGTAGTCTAATATTATCATCAGTTATTAATATATTAGGACTACATTAGGATCTAAATAGCACAAGTTATTGGCTTAGGAAGCTCACATTCTAACATCTTAAAATAGCCCTTCTTAACATTGTTTTCTTGGGAAATTTTCTGTACATTGAAAGCAGCTATAATATTAACCACTAAAAACACCTAAATCATTACTTAGGAATGTTTATAATTACTATGGGGGTTTTTGGACCATTCCTATTTTAAACATCTTAATATTTATCTTATAATAATTTAGAAAATTTTCACAAAGGTAATTTTTCTTTATGTTTGAAAACAAAATCCTGCAGCAAAAATACATAAAGATAAAAATTACAGTGCAAATGAGATTAATCTCTTGGAAATTACAATGCAATGGAAGTGATGAGGTAAAATTATGTGGATTGCAGATTCCAGTTTATGAATTTGTATACAAATGTTCACTGGAGGGATTTTTTCTCTCCCAGAACTCTAGAGTCTACACACCAGGTTAAATGAACTGACCTCCTCATCGTAGTTCCCTCTAGGCTATTTCATTTTCTGTACTGTTCTATTTAACCCCTAATGTATTTTTCAGGAACTCTTTAACCTTCTCCAATAAATGCACAAGCCTTTAGGGCAGTATGGAGTTTATTATTATTTGTTGATAATTGATTGGAATTTTCTTGAAAACAAAATAAATTTTTAGGAGGTTTCTTTATACATTCAGTGCATTGAATGGCCAATTTTATAGTGTTCTGTACTAACCAAATTGTTTTAAAGTAAACTACTAATGAAATTTGTTTATAGATTTTAAGTGGAATAATAATAAACAATAAAGATGAAGAGGAATGTAGATTATTTATTTGCAATTTTAAATAGAGGAGATAGGATGTGTAAGATGAGAGCATATGTAAGTAGTTTGATAAATGGGAGAAATAAATTATTAGTTTGTCTTTGAAGTATAAATATCACAGCTCCTACTACCACCACTAATCTTCCCTTCTACTGTAGAGAAGAAAATAATCATATTGTTCAACTTCTTTTGAAGGAGTTATCATAATCTATGACATAGACTGAATTCACTTTAAAGAAGCCATATGTTTAGGTCTAAGTCATATATATATATACACACACACACACACACACACACACACACACACGGTATATATAATATGTATATGCATATATATATATATGTGTGTGTGTGTGATTTATATGTTTACTAGAGGCCTAGTGCATGAAATTCATGCACTCTGGGGAGAGGGGGGTCCCTCAGCCCAGATTGCAAGTGGGCGCAGGCCAGGCCAACAGACCCAACCAATACGTGGTCGAAGCTGGGGAGGAACGTGGGAGGTTAGCCAGCCAGGGAGAGACCACGGTAGGGCTCCAGGTGTGTCTGGCCCATCTCGCTCAGTTCTGATTGGCTGGACCCCAGCAGCAAGCTAACCTACTGGTTGGAACGTCTATCCCCTGGTGGTCACTACATGTCATAGAGAGTGGTTGAGTGGCCTTAACATTCATTAGCATATTACACTTTGGTTGAATGGACAACTAGATGACCGGATACTTAGGATATTAGGCTTTTATTATATAGGATATTTATAGTTCAGTATTCTATAAAGAAAAAGAGAGCAGACCACCATCTATTGATTATTACTAAGTGGGCAAATGAGTAATGGAATGCATTCCAAAAAGTAAATTTTATGAAGAGGAATCTACATTAATAAGTAAATAATCACAATAAAATGAACATCACCTGGTTGTATTTATTATACAATCCATATAAATATTGCAAAACCTTAACAAAATTTAACTTTGAAGGACTGTGATCAACATAAGTTCCTCAATCAAAGGAGCTGTGTCTTGGTGATTGGGGTTATGGACATAGTAGGCTAAATAAACGTTTGCTAAACCACTTCATTTCATAACTATTGTTGTCATAGCAGTGAAAAAGAATAGCTTAGAATAAGAGCATAATCTTCAGTGCGGTTTTTTTTTTGCTATAGTGTTTGCAAGAAGATAAAATATTTGTAAAATTCAAGCCCATTAAAAGATTACCATTTATGGAACTGTAACTAAAATCCATGTGTTGAAACATAATATTTATTGTTTAACACAAATTTCTTGAAAGATATACAAATATAATATATATTACTGTAATTTCCAAGATAGATATATATAATGCATTTGTGTAGATATATGCACATGCATATATATATATATATATATATATATATATATATACACACACACATATATATGTTTTTCAAATGAGATAAATCTCTTGAGATTTACATATCTATATCTAGTCTATATCTAATCTGTATCTAAATATCACATACTTAAAAAATAGTATTTTCCAAAAGGTAAAATATTTTTCAATATTATAATTTATGTCAATAAAATAATTCTTCAATTATGTATTAACTAGAAAATAGGTAATAAGTGTTTTGTCCTGATTCAAATATCATAATGCACTAAAAGTGTGTTTGGCAGTTAAAGCTGGCATACATAAACATAAAATAAAGAATATGTTTTGTTAAGTCAAGAGAATAATAATAAAAAAATTCTAAAATAGAAGGCCTAGAATTGTTCCAAACTTCTATAATATATTTCTAGGCAGAATAGTATGGCGGATTGCCATCATTCTCTCTCAGATCTAATATGTTATTTAAAATGTACATGATATAGAGGAGACAGAAGGAATCCAGGTAGACAGGAAGGGGACTATGGGTGGGAGAGGAAGTAGAATCAGGGACCTATCTAGGTGGAGTTCCTAAGACTACTCAGCTGGGCTGAGCAGGGAAAGAAGGACATGTGTGAGGACTTAGCCTTTAAAAATGTATGGATATTACTAAGACAGGCAGCTTACAGATAACCAATCACAAGGCAGTGAGGCGTACCAGGTATAACCAATTCCAAGACAGGTGCTAAGACAGAATTCTTTGAAAGATCCAATCAGAAGCAAGCAAGGCATGCATCTACCCCTAGATAAAAAAGCATGCACTTCCTCTCTCTCCCTCTCTCTCTCTGGTAAACAGTGGATTCCTGACGCTCCTGTGGGGGTGATGCACCCCCCTTGCGCCCCCTGGCATGTGGCCATCTGGGACTCCACACTTGGACTAATGGACTTTAATTACCTTGGATGTGAACTACACCCAGCTGCAACATGGAGCAGAAGCTCTGGACATTGGCTTGCTTTGGAACCCCAGCTGCACCTTTTCCAGGACTGGCTTCTCTTAATAGATTTGCTTCTGCTGTTTTTGTCTGCAAATCCGTCCTTTGGTTTTGAAAGACAATGAACTTGGACTCAACCACCACATTTTGGTTTTGATATTGCAAGTATTTTTTTAAATCAATGTATAACTTGATTAATGCTCATGCCCTGACAAATAACAGTGTATAATTTGACATAATCTCATTACTAATGCAAATTTTCTATGCATGTAATAATATGACTTATGCTATGACCTATATTTAGAACTTTAACAGAAATGTTTTTATGTTAGAAATCCTTGTGGAGGAAGAGGAAATGATGACTGATGGTAGTATGGGGTGTCTTCAATACTGATAATGTTCTACTTCTTATTCTGAGTGGTGGATGCATGGCTATATAATCTTTGCAAAAATTAATCAAAATGTACACTTACAAATTCTTATACATTCCTCTACTGATATTAACCTGGGAATTTCCTAGGACCAGCCAACCAGAATACAGTTGAGTGACACCAAAGGTCAACCCTCTGTATATTTGGAACCTATAATCAGCTTTTAGCCTGATTAGATTAATATGTATAAAAGATCTCCAAATAATCATAAAATTTTTAAAATATATTTAATTGATTTTTTACAGAGAGGAAGGGAGAGGGATAGAGAGTTAGAAACATCGATGAGAGAGAAACATGGATCAGCTGGCTCCTGCACACCCCCTACTAGGGATGTGCCCGCAACCAAGGTACATGTCCTTGACCGGAATTGAATCTGGGACCCTTGAGTACGCAGGCTGACGCTATATCCACTAAGCCAAACCTGTCAGGGCTCTTAAAAATGCTGTAACACAAAATGGAGAGAAGCAAACAAAACAAATGAATAGCAGGAAAAACAAAACAGCTTTGAAACAGAGGCCATAGAATAAATATTTCCAAAATAAATATTATTAATAAGCTTAGAAATATAAGAAAATATACTTAGAAACATAAGAAATATACTCTAATCAGCCAACAAAAACCAGGGTCCTGTGTAAAATAAGACCGCTCAGAGAACACAGACAAACAATTAGGAATGGAAAACTCTGTAGGAAGTTTGAAGATCAAGGTGAGAACATCTCCCCAAAAGGCAACAAAATACCACTAGGTGAAAACAGGGGAAAGAAGATAAGAAAATTAATGGAAATTAGTGGACCAGTCTTGGAGTTTCTTGAATTACATAACAAGAGTCTATAAAGAGAAAAATAATAAAAATAAAGTGAGGGACTCAATTTACAAATAATGCAAAACAATTTTACAAATTTGAAGAACATGTTTTTCACATATACTTTTAGGTGGCTGTCACTTGTAACTTGCTCCTAGTTACAATAAAAATGATCTGTAGGTTGAATAATTGTTTAGCTAGTTTAGATGACTTATGATGGATCCTTTTAATAAAGCTGCATTCATAGTATTGTCATTTTCCCAGGTCTTCCCTATGTAAATCATTCATAATTTTGTCCCACTTAAATGAAGAAATACAGCTTTCTTTTTTTAAATGAGAAGGACAAAAATAATTGTGTTCTTATCTTTATATTTATTCACTTTTGTATTATATTTTAGTATTCATAAAAATCCAGTCTATCATTCAGAAATGATATAAGCCTTTCATCCTTGGCTTTTATTAATCTCCTGAATGAAGTCTGTTTATTTTCAATCTAGGAATTAATTAATTGGATTATATGTTATGCTACCTACACTGTAGAGGTCCACTTTACAGAAAATGTTCTCACTGATAAACCAATAAGCTTTTGTAATTTTGTCCTTGGGAAAGATTTCTGGCTATAAACGTGTTGACTAGGGGAATGTTTGCATTTCAAACATAGAACCATATTCTATTTCTTTCCTGTAAACCAGTGGTTCTCAACCTTTCTAATGCCACGACCCTTTAATACAGTTCCTCATGTTGTGGTGACCCCCAACCATAAAATTATTTTCTGTGCTACTTCATAACTGTAATTCTGCTACTGTTAATGAATCGTAATATAAATATCTGTGTTTTCCCATGGTCTTAGGCTCTACAGCAGCAGTTTTCAACCTGTAGGTCGCGACTCACAGGTTGAGAACCGCTAGCAGGGTTGTCTAAGACCATCAGAAAACACAGATATTTACATTGATTCAAAAAAGTAGCAAAATTACAGTTATGAAGTAGCACCGAAAATAATTTTATGGTTGGGGGTCACCACAACATGAGGAACTGTATTAAAGGGTCGCGGCATTAGAAAGGCTGAGAACCACTGCATAAACCATAACACTCAATTTTCAGAACCTGCTGGTGAACAAAAAGTTTGTTACTGTTACATATATTTGTGAAGCTAATAGCAAGTGAAGTCCCTTTTCTTGAGAGTCACAAATATTAATACATTAACCAATTATAGCTCATAACAAAGATAACATTACACTCCTGCACCTTGAGACCAGATATCTTTATTAGCACTATGGTTCATTCAGGATGAGCTATAATAGGTTTCCCCTAATGAATTCTACAGGCTAATTTCCCCACCAATTAAAGCTTTTCGGGCACTCTGTTTCTTCTCATGTAAAAGCGCAGTTCTCAGTAGAATCACAGACCAGCAGGATACTGAACCCAGGTTCATTTCCTGCTTCTCAAAAGCCAATAATCAAGAAGTAGCAGCTGGTGGAGGAAAAACGTGGTTTATTCAAGAGTGGGTTAGTTTGAGAAGATGGCGGAGTCTTGTCACAAAACCATCTTAACAATTGGACATGGGAAGGAGTTTTTGGTAAGGTGGGAGGAGAAAGAAAGAAACAGAAAAAGGAAAAAACAGAACAGAGGAGTGGAAAGGAGGGGGTTGAGAGTTCTCCATCGAGGAGACTATATGCAAGGCAACACAGTCTGTTCAGATAACTGGTGAAAGTGGAATTTGTTCTACTTGAATCTCTTTTGATTTAAGTAAAGAAATCTGCTAACCCATCTTTTCAAAAATAAATATTAGGTAAGTAATTCACAGGGGAATATTACAGATCCTATTTTTTAGATAGAAGCTTTACTTAGTCACTGGACAAAGCAACCAGAGATCTTTATGTGCGTTGTGCTTCCTCTGTATATCAGCTTCATTCACTTTTCTTTCTATTTATGTATATTCTGAGCAAAAATTCACAAGGCAGAATGTAGATAGTTCAAATTTTAGAGTTCTTTTATGTTAAAGTTATAAAATTCCAAACACACCAAACAAAAACAAAATTAAAATAAAAACACCTAAATTTAATTCTGAGGATCTCCTCACAATTCCAGGAGGTAAATTTAATTGGCTTTAATCAAGTCAACTCTCTACCATTACCAAGTCAACTATAGTTGTAGGATAAGGTTATATGATGAAATGTGAGTCTTAGGGGTTCTTTCTGTTAGTAAAAATAATTTCCAGAAAAAAATGGTACATTATAAGTGAGGTATACATTCTAGTAGATTTGTAGTATTATATTGTTTTCCAAGATTTTGATGTTTTACAATTGTAAATTATATTATTTATTACAGTATATAAATTTAGAACAACATATATTTAATAGTTCTATATTACATTTGCCATTTGCAAAAATTTTGAATAGAGATGGGAAGTAATTTACAACTATTTGGTAAATTTTTTTGGAGGTGAAAATATAACTAGGCCACATGTATGTTTTATGAGTGTTGGGATACACAGAGAGACTGAATATGCATTTAGAAAGAAGTACAAAAGGTCTATGCTTCTTCTTATCCCAAATTCTAATCAGAGCTATATTTAGTAAAATATACCCAGGGTGTAAACTAACAGCACACAGATATTACATACAAAGTTTTATATTTGAATGACAGGTTCTGACCTGCCTGGTAAAATTATTTGGACATGTAAAACTGAAAAAAATTGTATGCATTTATACATACCAAAGACTAAGATGTGTCTGGATAAGCTATACTTACAGGCTTTATAAAATTTATATTTTTTAATAACTCGCCTGAGGATATTTTTCCATTGATTTTTAGGGAGATTGAAGAGAGAGGGAAAGACAGAGAGAAATATCAATGTGAGAGAAATGCATAGATTGGTTGCCTCCTGCACAAGCCCTGACCAGGCCCAGGCCAGGGAGGAGCCTGCCACCAAGGTATGTGCCCTTGACTGAATCAAACCCAGGACCCTTTAATCCACTTGCTGATGCCATATCTGCTGAGCCAAACTGGCTAGGCTAAAATTCATTTTTTCATATTGCATAATTTTGTCCATTTTGTTTGGATTTTGGATACTTTTGATTAAAAGCATAATCTTAATTACCAGATTATTATACCATTTTGGGTAGTCTACAGTAGAACTTAATCTGAGGCCCACACTAATAAGATGTGCACCAGTTTAGTTTCTTTATCCTAGACACACAGAAAGATGATCTTCCTCAGTCTTTCTTATAATTACGTTAGCGACATATAAGAAGATTCTATCCAAATGTAATGTGGTCAGAAACAGTGTGTGTGAATCCAAGCCTTGTTGTAAAACAATGTACAGGGTCTTCTGCGTCTCTGTCTGCACACTGACTGGAAGAATACAGAGGATCTAGAAGACAACTTTTAGGAGCTACTAGGAGAGAACAGTTCTTTCCTAATAGTGAGCTGGTACTCTTCCTCAATTGCCAATGAGGAGATCTGTCCAGTGGCATTATCCAACTATCATCCAATTGTGACTTGAGTAAATAATAAAGATTTATTGAATTAAGTTTCTAAGATTTTAAACAGTCTATAAACCAGCTATTACTTATGGTCCTGATTCATATGGTAGTATAATTGTCATCCTTATTTATCCTAAGAAAGCAACCATATGTTCTAATTCTCCAATATTTTAAAAGGTCATTGTTCACTCTTATACTTGTAATTTTAAGTCTGTTAGTGAGTCATCTCATGAAAGGAAATAAAAAAATAACACAAATTGTCCCTTCATTTTTAAGGCATCCTTTGAAAACAACTGTGAACTGACATGCTTCTACCTTTGTAGAATAAATGTTATGTGAAGGGAAAGAAGTTTACTGTCATGAGAATAGAACTTTTAGGAGGAATGCTTTCATTTATATAGTTCTATCATTTACTAGCTGGAGGGCCTAAGGCAAGTAATTTTAAGTATCTGCATTTCAATTTCCTAATATGTAACAAGAAAGAGCTGGAGCAGACCCCTAAGGTCCCATCCAATTCCAAGATTTAATGATCTCAGAATAGCCATGACTTGGATAGGATAGGGTAGGAGTTGTAGAAATAATGGAAATAAAAAGGATATAAATGTTATAGCTTGAAGAATATAAGTGTTCAAATAGAGGTGTGGCAGAGATTATAAAGAGAAAACAAAACTGTAGAATGATAGTATTTACTCTAGTGGAAATCCTATGTGCAGAATCTTGATTTGATGAGAACCATGTTTAAGAGTTTAGGCTGTGAAATCAAACAAAACTGATTTAAAACCTAGATCTGTAATATGTGCTTGGAAATGTATCTAAATTCTCTCTGCACTTGAATTCCACACTCTGTAAATGAAGATAACACTAACTTTTTCTTAAGTGAAAATTAATGTGAGAATTGAGTGAGTACATGTGTAACACATAGAATGACATTAAATGCATGAGATGTATCCCAAAAATAGGATGTACTTATTTAAATATTTATTATTTGAATCCTTTTTTCCCAAGTCAAATTACTTCCACATTTCTATATGAGTTATCAATTTTTCTTTAACTTACTGTGCGAATTTGTCAAATCACTTTCTGTCTGTGTCACTTTTCTAATCTGTTAAAAAGAGAGTCAAACTAAAATATCTTGAATTTAATTCAAACACTAAAATAATATTATACCAATTTCCTCTGTACTGGTAAAAAGCATCTAGAATTGACAAAATATGCAAATTAGAGAGACCCTAAAAAGTTACTACTATGTTTTTCCTTTATTGATATTGCAAGCACCTGAGAAGAAAGCATATATTAATCTTACAAGAAGTCAAACTTGTATTAATTTTCTAAATATTTTAAATTATTTAAAACCAGAGGCCCAGTACATGAAATTCATGCATGGAAGAGGGGGGCCTGCACCCTCTCTAATCTGGGACCCTTTGAGGGATGTCCGACTGCCCGTTTAGGCCAGGATCAGGCCTAAATGGGCAGTCGGACATCCCTCTCACAATCCAGGACTGCTGGCTCCCAAATGCTCACCTGCTTGCCTTCCTGATTAGCCCCTAACTGCTTCTGCCTGCCAACCTGATCACCCCTTAACCACTCCCCTGCCAGCCTGATTGTCCCTAAATGCCCTCCCCTGCAGGCCTGGTCACCCCTAACTTCCCTCCACTGCAGGCCTGGTACCCCCCCCAACTGCTCTCCCCTGCAGGCCTGGGCCCCCCCCAAATGCCCTTCCCTGCAGACTCAGTCACCCCCAACTTCCCTCCTCTGCCAGCCGGGTCACGCCTAACTGCCCTCTCCTGCAGGCCTGGTTCCTACCCTCCTGGCCATCTTGTGGTGGCCCTCTTTTGTCCACATGGGGTCAGCCATCTTTGACCACACGGGGGCAGCCATCTTCTGTGTTGGAGTGATGGTCAATCTGCATATTACTCTTTTATTAGATAGGATAGAGGCCTGGTGCATGGGTGGGGGCCAGCTGGTTTGCCCTGAAGGGTGTCCCAGATCAGGGTGGGGGTTCCTGTGGGGTGTGGGGCGGCCAGGGCGAGGGGCCAGTGGTGGTTTGCAGGCTGGCCATGCCCCCTGGTGACCCAAGCAGAGGTCCTGGTATCTGGGATTTATTTATCTTCCATAATTGAAACTTTGTAGCCTTGAGTGGAGGCCTGGGCTGGCAAGGGCAGGCAGAAAGTTTGGCTTCCTCCATTGCCAGGGAAACCCAAGCCTCCCTCCTGCTCTCTGTGGCTGCAGCCATCTTGGTTGGGTTTATTTGCATATTCTCTCCTGATTGGCTGGCGGGCATGGCTGGTGGGCATGGCTGGTGGGTGTAAGCAGAGGTATGGTCAATTTGAATATTATTCTTTTATTAGATAGGATGCTTAATTTAAAAATTAAATAAACAGTAATTGTCTTGACTAGTAAGTAAAATCAAGTATATTATATTAAATATTAATTGACATTTCACAAATTTGCTATCCTTTATACTATTAAAAAGTAGCACTAAGCTATAAAAACAACACATTCAAATATCTCTAAGTAAAACTCATAATATTAAAATTTAATTCACTTTATGTATTAGCTATTTAGCTAGCTAATTTGATTTTCATGTCCATAAAGAGAAAATGAATGAAATTACTCCTAAGTAATAGTATGGTTAATATAGCTAATTAAAAGAAAATGATGTGGGCTTCTTTTTTTTTTCCTTCTCTCTCTCTCTCTCTCTCTCTCTCTCTCTCTCTTTTTATTTTATTTATTTTTTTTTTGTGCTCACTCTTTAGCAGCCATTGTAATTGAATCACCATTTCTCCCATCTTTTAAATATAAGTCATGGGATTTGTAAAATTCTATTCTATCCTCTGTTTATTCTTGAGATATATCAAAAGAGGGAGACTATATAAGTATTAAAATGGCTAAGGCCATAAAACTCAACTTAGATATGCTTATCCAAAAGTAGTCTATTAATTTGTTTCCTCCATAATGGTGGAGACTTTCATTTGCAGAAAAACTTTCAGGTAGTGAAACTTGATTGCTTTGTATATCAGATGTCAAAGGCTGGATAAGATGTTGAATCAATAAGCAATGCTTAGAGGCCACTAATTCTAACCACAAAACTGGTATGAAAAATAAAGTGAATTATGTCAAGTAGCATAAATCTGCATCATCCAAGAAATTAAAAACTAGGATGAACCTTCCCATTTTGCACATTTGTATTATATGTCTATAGATGTGATAGCTTCCTGTTTTGACTTTTTTAGATCATTAGCCTAGGGGCATATAAGAATATGAAGTGACAATGTAATTTTCAATAAGAAAAAATTATCTAACAAATTTTAAATTATCTAAGTAAATGGAAAAAGGATGAATATTTATCATGATGAACAATTTCAATGGCAACCATTTTAACTAGTGATTTAGTATGTACCAAAAATATACATATATATGTTGTATACCTTCTTCTTATCTCTACTAGAGGCTCAGTGCATGCATTTGTGCACTGGTGGGGTCCCTTAGCCTGGCCTGTGCTCTCTTGCAATCCAGGACTTCTTGGGCTATGTCAGGTAGCCAGTTTCCACCTGATCTCTGCAGGCCCAATCCAAACAGGAGGGAGCTTGATCCCCACAGGCAGGCCTGATCCAGGCAGGAGGGACCCCGATCCAGTGCATTGAGCATCTGCCCCATGGTGGTCAGTGTACATCATAGAGACCAGTCAACCGGTCATTTGGTTGTTCAGTCACTTAGGCTATATATATATATATATATATATATATATATATATATATATATATATGTATTACTCACTAGTGCCTTATGCTACTTTCATAATTTTGTCAAAAGAAGATGAACAAAAGTATACTAGTATACCTTAGTTCAAATATCAATATATAGGATATGAAGTCCTATGAAGAAGTAGTATGTTAACAATTATCAGTTTTTTACTATTTTCAATATTCACCTTCTCAAATATATTTTGACATAAACATTTTTTCTTATGTCTGCATTTGAGTCATCTGACCCACAATGTGCTCCTAATTACAATTAGTCACTTTACCATGGAGTTCTACTCTCTACCTAACTGTAATTTAATGGTGGGTGGTCTCTTTGGACAGGAGCTGAATCCTTCTGAATTATTTGAGAGGTGCAGATATTCCTTCAGTACCTCACTATTGTATTTCCAAAGGCTCTTTGCTATCAGATAGAAGAACTGGAGTTACCAGAAGTAATTTGAATGTAGGAGACATTGAAACTGCTTCTCACATTACAATACCAATAATACAAAGAAAAGCTATCCTCACTATTTCATCATGGTTCCTAACTTCTCTGTTTTCAAACCTTGGAATTTCCTAGACCAGATCATTTGCAAACTGCCACATTGAAAATGTGTACCTGCCTGTCCAGCCGACGTGACTCAGTGGTTGAGCTTCTACCTATGAGCCAGGAGGTCATGGTTCTATTCTCAGTTGGGGCAGATGCCCAGGTTGAGGGGTCCATCCTCACTGTGGGATGTGCAGGAGGCAGGCAATTGATGATTCTCTCTCCTGATTGATGTTTCTATCTCTCTCTCTTCCTCTTTGAAATAAATATATATATTTATTTCTTTATATAAATATATATAAAGTATATATATTTATAACTTTAATTAAAAAATTCATACCTGTCTGTGGGCAATCCCATCATATATCCAGAGAGAATGCCCAGGTTTTAGAGCTTTAGAATGTATTACCTTCCCCTTCTCACAAGTACTTCCTCATAAGCAGAGAAGCCCTGTCCTCTCCCACAGTAGAATTCTCATAGTCTCAGTAATCAAGTTAAAATATCAAAGGTGGGAGAGTTAAGACAAGTAATATTTTTACAGAATAATCTGGGATCAGCCTTGGATTGGTTGTTACAGGTCCATAGAGTCATTCCAGAATGGGCTTGATGAGAACAAATTTGGCATCCTTTGAAGTTTCCTGGCTGTGATGTGAAGCAGATATGTTTCCCTCTTTTCAGTAGTTGAACCTTTAATCATGCACACTGAGATTAATTAATTCATCACATATTTACTAGGTTTTCAACTGAATTCCATATTTGAGTGTTTTCTTTATATTTTAGAATCTAAAGAACTGAATCTAATACAGAAGAAAACTGGTAAGTACCATACATACTTTTATGGAGCTTGCATAATTTGGGGTGAAAGAGAAACAAACAAATATGATAAATAAAATAAAAATAAAAACAATCTATATTAAGCACTAATAAATCAAAGAGGGCAGGAAGATAAGGAGTGTTGAGAAAGGGCTGCATTTTTATTTATTTATTTTAATTTATTTTTTTAATATATTTTATTGATTTTTTACAGAGAGGAAGGAAGAGGGATAGAGAGCCAGAAACATCGATCAGCTGCCTCCAGCACACCCCCTACTGGGGATGTGCCCACAACCAAGGTACATGCTCTTGACCAGAATCGAACCTGGGACCCTTCAGTCCACAGGCGACGCTCTATCCACTAAGCCAAACCGGTTTCAGCAAAAGGGCTGCATTTTTAAACAGTGGTCTGCCTGGCAAATCTCATTGACAACATGACATTGAGAACAGAAGGCAAAAGTTAAGAGAGTAAATTACTTACATAGGAGCTAATATATGAGCAAGAACTAAGGCCCATAGCATTTTTATCATGCTTGAGGCAAACAGAGGAAGCCAGTGTGGCTACAGCAGAATATGAAAACATGAGACTTTACTTCCGAACAGTGGCGAATCTGCAGGACAAGCTACATCCTTTGGCTTTTATTACCTGTGAAATGGAAGGCACTGGAGGATTTTCAACAAAGCAATAATGTGGCCTGACGTAAGGTTTAACAGGATCATGCTGACTGTAATGTACAAGAGAGATTAAAGAGGAGCAATGCTTGGGGAAAAAAGAAGAGCAGTTAGGAGGCTACTATAATAATGAGAAACTTCTACAATAACCAAAAGGCTACTACTTTGACACATTAATGAGGAGCTACTGCAATAATGTGGAAAGCTGCAATAATTAGGGACCACTGCAATAATCAAAAGACCACTGAAATAATCATGGGCTACTCCAACTAGCAAGAAGCTACTGCAGTAATGAGGGGCTGTTGCAATAATTAGGGGCCACTGCAATAACAAGGAGGGTTCTGCAATATTCCAGACCATTGGAATAATCAGAGCTAGTGCACTGATGAGGAGGCTACTTCGATAATCAAGCTCGCTGGAGATGATAGTGTCTAGACAGGCTGTCACACTGGAGAAGCTGAGCAATGATCACATTCAGGCTTCGTTTGAAAATAGGTCCTACAGGATTTTAGGACAAACACAAGCAGCGGGAAAGAGAGAGAAAAAAGAACAATACCAAGCAATTTGTCTGTTGGCTTTTTCTAAGAAATTAGAAGATGCAGTTGCTGCTGTCTGAGATGAAGATGACTGTGGATAAAGCAGGTTTGGGGAAGTTGGGTCAGAATTTTAATACTGGATGTGGAATACGTTTGAAGAACTTTCTTCCAAAGTATATTCTGAAAGTTTCTAGTTACATGCAACTCTTCAGAAAAAGTTATATTTTTTATTTCTTAGGAAGCTATTTTTAAAAATGTATCTTTATTGTTGGAAGTATTACAGATATCCCCCTTTCTCCCCCCCTTAACCCCTCCTCCCCCCTCCCCAGGTCTCCACCCCACTATTGTCTGTGTCCATGGATTATGCATATATGCATATAAATTATTTGATTAATCTCTTCCATCCCCCCAATTTCACTCCATCACTTAAAAATAAAGGGACCAGACAGTGTGGCTCACTGGATGAGTGTCTACCCATGAACCAGGAGGTCACAGTTTAATTCCTAGTCAGGGTATATTTCTGGATTGTGGAGTGTGCAGGAGGCAGCAGATCAATTATTCTCTCTCTCCCTCTCCCTTCCACTCTGAAATCAATAAAAATATATTTTTTAAAAGGTAAAAAATACACCAAGGCTTTTTAAATCCTACTGTTAACAAATATTTTATCTTTACTTCAATCTCTCAAATTTTTTGGAAGATATAAATGGCTATGCATTTTTGTTGGTTTGTTTTTGCTGTTGTTATTTTGAGATCCACAATTATTATGAGTACCCCATACAAATAGAATTCTGTGAAACAAAAAAAATGTAGTTTATGTATACAATGAAATAGTATTAGAAAAATCTTTATTGAGCAACTCTTAAAGGCTAGAAAATTATACCGGAGTTTCTCATAAATACCTTTTTCTCCCAATCCTTAAAAAACATGGCAAAAAGATAATTAGTATGCCCAAGTTTCATATTATGATAATTTGTTTGCATAAAGTAATTACCAGTGTTTCTTCATCACTCTTCCCTGTTTAGAGAGGAAGACAGTATTTATTTTTGATTATGTGTTCTACTCACCACAAGAATCCAAATACCTCATATTAAGGACTTTTTCCGTAAGCTGACCAAAATAGTTGAATTTTTAGGTCATGAATTCTCTTTTTAATCCTGTGTATCTAATGACATTTCTTAAATATTAAGGGGATTTCCAGTAGCAAAAACCACATCTATGCACAAGTACTAACGGAAGAATTTCTCTAAGTCATGGATATTAGAGGTGGACATACAATAAATAATTCTTTGCAACCGTTGGAAAGAAAGCAATTTTAAAAATTGAGAGCTAGTTTGTTAATATTAACACATATTTTAATAGACTTTACATTGCAACTAAACTACACTAAGCTTTGCTGAGAAAAATGCCATATAAATTATCAAAATTTTGTGATATGAATATCTGATCAAACTGTAGTAGGATACATGCACAACCAAGATTTTTAAAGGTCAACCATAATTTTCACATACAATGCAAATAAATGTGTGAAATATTGGTATTTTATATTGTCAGCATAAAAATCATCACATAATTATTTAAATTGAAAATTTTAATTTCAAAATATTTATTTTTTATTTTATACTGATTTATCCCAATATTGATTGATTTAAGGTCAATAACTTATGCATTAAAAGAAGAGTTGTTTGCTTTCCAGAGTTCCTGGGTGGTTGATTAAGTACACACAAACATTTTATTAATATTTTCAGAAATATAGTACAAAATGTTGAAAACAGTGTGCTTTCAACAATTCTATCATTTTTTTTTTTTGACAAAATAAGGTTCCCACTAAAGCAAATTCTATTTTAGTGAGTGCTACTAATGTTTATTCCATGGGTATGCTGCTTTTGTTGGTAATATAAAACAAATTATATGCTTACAAGAACACTGATAATAATGCAAGGTAAGATAAATTTCATGCATTTTTATTCTCAAAGGCATTAATAAATTATCAAATGTGGTTTTAAAATAGATCTGTTCAATTTTTCTTCCCCCTACTTTAGTGTTTCTCTTTATAAAGCTGTATATGTTTTTATTTTGCCTCTTAACATGTTTATGTGTAACATAAACAGTTACAGCAAATACTAGAGGCCCCGTGCACGAAATTGTGCAAGGCTCTCGGCCCTTGCAGCTGAGATGGCTTGCCTCTGGCTGAGCCTGGGCTTCGTCTGGAAGACCACCTGGAAGGACATTCAGAAGATTGTCTGGTCTAATTAGCATATTATTCTTTTATTATTATAAGAAGAAGATTATGAGTAAGTTTCATCCTTTTCTAGAATGTTTTACTCACTAAAAGATAAGCATTCACTTATTTTTTCTGGTGTATTTTATTAAATATTTCCATATTATTTATTATGACATTAAATTTTATTAACTGCTATTTTAGAGGCTCATGGAATTTATAATTGACATATAATGTTGTATAAATTTAAAGTGTACAATGTATTGATTTTATACATTTACATATTACAGTATAATTATCACCCTAGTATTAGCTAACTCTTCTATCATGTCACATAATATTCATTTTTTTTGGTGTGATGAGAACATTTAAGGTCTAGTCTCCTAACAATTTTGAAGTACTGTATATAATATAGTATTGTTGATTATAATCACTATGCTGTGCATTAGATCTCCAGGACTTATTCTTCTTCTTACTGAAGTTTATACCCTTTGATGAACATATCCACAGTTCTCTCACTCCCCATCCTCTGGCAACCATCATTCTACTCTTTATTTTTATGAGTTCACCTTTTTTTTTTTTAGTTCTACATATAAGTGATATCATACAGTATTTGTCTTTCTCTGTCTGATCCACCTCATTTAGTAATATCCTCAAGGCCCATTCATGTCATCAGAATAGCAGAAATCCCTTCTTTATCATGGCTACATAACATTCCATTATATATTTCCATTCATCTGTTGATGAACATATAAGCTATTTCCATATATTGGTTATTGTGAATAATGCTACAATAAACATGAGAGGCAGATACCTTTTTCAAACATGAAGGAAGATATTTTGTCTTCATTTCCTTTGTGTATATATCCAGAAGTGGGATTGCTGGATCATATGGTAGTGTTACTCACTCCTTTTTTCATTCTGTTAGGATCTTCAAAGAGTTTCAAAATGTCTCATGTAATAAGACCAGATAATTTTTTGACAGTTTAGTAGAGTGCTTCCTGATCTGTAACAAGACCATATTTTTGAAGAATCTCAACAAGTGACTATGTGACTGACTGATGTGAAGTTTGATAAAAAATGTTCAATAATATTCTACTCTCTAAGAAACTCACCAATCGACCTTTATAACATTCAGAGTGTCTTCCTTTCATTTTTAATAGAAGTGATTTAATTTAGTTTATATTAAATGTTGATTGGTTCAAAATATTCTTAAATAGGAAAGAGATAGCTACTGGATCTGAACTCCCTTGGTTTTCTATGACTTACTAGAGGCCCGGTGCACGAAATTGGTGCATGGAGGTGTGTGTCCCTCAGCCCAGCCTGCACCTTCTCTAATCTGGGACCCCTCGATGGATATCTGATGGCCTGTTTAAGCCTGATCCCAGTAAGATTGGGCCTAAACGGCCAGTCAGACATCCCTCTCACAATCCAGGACTGCTGGCTCCCAACTGCTCACCTGCCTGCCTTTCTGATTGTCCCTAACCACTTCTGCCTGCCAGCCTGATCACCCCCTAACCATTCCCCTGCCAGCTTGATTGATGCCTAACTGCTCCCCTGCCAGCCTGTTTGCCCCCAACTGCCCTCCCCTGCAGGCCTGGTCACCCCTAACTGCCCTCTCCTGCAGTCTTGATCGCCCCCAACTGCCCTTCCTTGCAGGCCTGGTCCCTGCGATTGCCCTCCCCTGCTGACCTGAATGCCCACAACTGCCCTCCTTTGCAGGCCTGGTCCCTCCCAACTGCCCTTCCCTGCTGGCCATCTTATGGTGGCCATCTTGTGTCCACATGGGAGCAACCATCTTTGACCACATGGGGACAGCCATCTTGTGTGTTGGAGTGATGGCCAATTTGCATATTACTCTTTTTTTAGATAGGATAGAGGTCTGGTGCATGGGTGGAGGCCACCTAGTTTGCCCTGAAGGGTGTCCCGGATCAGGGTGAGGATTCCCTTGGGGTATGGGGTGGCCTGGGTGAGGGGCCTGTGGTGGTTTGCAGGCCAGCCACGTCCCCTGGCAACCCAAGTGGAGGCCCTGGTATCTGGGTTTTATCTATCTTCTATAATTGAAACTTTGTAGCCTTGAGTGGAGGCCAAAGCAGTCCAGGGTTGCAGAAGCTTGGCTTCCTCCATTGCTGGGGGCTACCCTCGCCTCCTGCTCTCTCCAGCTCCATGTCTGCTGCCATTTTTGTTGGGATTTATTTATCTTCTATAATTGAAACTTTTTAGCCTTGTGTGGAGGCCTGGGCTGGCCAGGGTGTGCGGAAAGCTTGGCTTCCTCCATTGCCAGGGAAACCCAAGCCTCCTGCTGGCTCAATGGCTGCAGCCATCTTGGTTGGGTTAATTTGCATACTCACTCCTGATTGGCTGGTGGG
Organism: Corynorhinus townsendii; assembly: GCA_026230045.1. Taxonomy (NCBI): domain Eukaryota; kingdom Metazoa; phylum Chordata; class Mammalia; order Chiroptera; family Vespertilionidae; genus Corynorhinus; species Corynorhinus townsendii. The sequence continues at coordinate 73,062,654 of JAPDVU010000003.1, read as the reverse complement.
TGTGGCTTGTGGGTGTAACAGAGTGATGGCTAATTTGCATATTACTCTTGTATTAGATAGGATTATTCCATAAACATAAAGGCAGGCTTTGTAAAAATACCCAGCTATTTACTTAGAAAAAATCCTTTAGAGAAACAGATGTTAAACTAAAGAAATATCTTAGAACATAAATATGCAAAATTGTGTAAGTGTAAATGCACTTACCACATATAATTCATGAAGGCATGAATACTGCTACCCTATATTGCATTGTTGCATTTGACTGTTAATACTCAAAGAAAGGCTAGCCATGTCAAGGACCATTGAGGACTCAACACAATCAAGATTATTCTTTTACAAGCACATCTTAATACATCATACAAAGGCAAACTTACTTGTAGCACATTACATGTATGGGCTATTGTTATGATTTGAATTTTTTAATATTGTTACATTTGCTAAATAAGTTAAGGACTTTATCATTTAAGTTTGTTGCTGTGCAGAGTGGCGTAATGATGTTCAATTTAGAAAGATTAATTCTTTAATAAATATGAAATCAGATATGAACTTAATGAAGCTATATCTTTTATTTCGTGACTTGTATTACATATGGCAAATCCGATTCATTAAATGGATTTACAGAAAGTTAAACCTAACATTGTTCTTATGTTAGCAATAAGATTTTGCTGGCTAGAGTGTTCCACTTTTTTAAATTAGTTATTCAGTAGCACAGGCTACTTCCACAAAACCAACTCTTCACATGAGGTAACAAATGAAACAGCATAATCTTAACAAGATTATCATAATAAAAAGTCATCAGATAAATTAAAATTATCTTCTTTAATTACAAGATTATAACCCCATTAACTCCTCTGCATGAAAAGTGGTAATTAGGGAATAGGAAAGCAGAATCCATAGACAGCAATTAAAACTCCAGAGCAAATTAAAGGGAAGGTGAAAAACATCCTACAAGGATACAGGTATTTCAGGTAGTTCATTTAGCAGAGCATGTTTTTTGTAGATTGTAATTTCCAAACTAACCACAAGAAGCATTCTATTTTGGTTTTGAGTTTTGTTTTTTCAGATTGCCTAAACAAGCAGCACTGAAAACTAAACACTTAAAAAGAAGACCCTCATTTAAATATGCCTAGAGCTGTGAATTAATTATGGCCTAAATAAGTTATTAGAACAATATTGTCACTGATGCATTATTTATGGATAGTTGTTGAAAAGTTTGTAATCACGAAAGTACTGAACTGACATTTGCAAGACATTAACATGAAAATGAGGAGAATTTGAAGAGAAAGTATAATTCAATGTTCAATCTCTTACTAAGATAGTCTTCATGTATATAGCAACTACATTTTTTTACTTCTAATATACACATGTAATATTCATAGGCCTACTCTAAAGCTTTTTCAAATTAAGTTTGCATGTATAAGTGATAAAACAGACACTCAGTGATAGTAAAATTTATATGATAACAAAATTATATCCAAGCGTTATTACCACATACACAATAAATACACTAAGAACAAAATATCTTTCAAAATTGTTATAGACCATGCAAATGTTAAAATAAATACTTATCTGCTTTTTAGTGAGTTATAAATATTTTATATTTTAGATACTCCAATAAAATTATATTAAATTTTAGGTAATCTGTACCTTTTGAAGATTAAATAAAACAGAAAACAAGTGAAAACATTATATTCAGTGAAGCGTGTTATTAAATTTCAATATAATAGAAACCTCAGTTGTTTATATTTTGCAATATTATATATTGCAAAAAAAGAATAACATTACACTATTGTATGAAAAAGTTTAACTAAAATTAGCTTCTGACAAAAGATTGTACAGAAATAATACTAGAAATATTTCAGAAGAAACTACTGCTAATGCCATAACATCGAAAGACAGGCTATACAAAAGTAAAGATGGTTTCACAAGATATTTATTATGTATTAAATTTTAAATCTTCAATGGTCAGACCAGAAGCTTTGAATGATCCATTATGCATGCTGTATGTATTAAGAAGTAAAATCCAAGCAGGGTCACTCAAACAGCCATGATGAAAAATTGCAGTTTTTGTTAATATACCTGTTGGTATTGTTTACTTCAAAAGTTCGTGTCCTTTCCCCTAATAGCAAGAAATGGTATATTATAATCAAGAAATCATCAGTGTTTCATTTCTATTTCAACCATTCAGACTCTCAGAATTCATCAGTTGATTAACATTTCCAGAAAAACCAAGGCATGAAATTCTTTTAAGCTATTTGATTTCATAACTTTTGGAAATATGCCTGGGGAACTGGAAATGTTTCTTTCTTTCTGGATTTGTTTTGAGGTATATTTCTTAGATTATTTTTATCAGGCAATACTGTTTTGTTTCGATTAGTACAATAAATGCCCTAGCAACATTGCTTTTTCCCATTTAATATTTATTCCATCTTTCAATTTGGCTAAGAGAAATTCAATTGTATTCAGCCAAGTTTTGTGTTTGCTCAGTATTCAGAGGCAAAGTAATATACATCAGCAATGATCCCTGTTCATCAAAATCATGTGGTTGTATTCTTTTGACCAGTGATTGGTTTACTGGTTATTTTAGCCATGTGGATATGAATTTAGCTGTGGTGGCAGAGACCTAGGAAATATTTCCTTACTCTTAAGGTAATAGAGGTGATGGTATTGAAAGATAGACAACTTGAAGCAAAGTGAGTGCACTAAGGAACAGAAGAAATGAGTGGAAGACCCTCTGTTTTTGAGGGCACCTGTGTACCACTGATCTCTGCTTGTAACCCTTAAAATAGAAGAAATATAGTTACTCTTATTGAAAATTTGATTAGGATCATTCAGTGGGTCTATGCCCTTCTAAATATCGCAACTGTTAATAAAATAAAGCACTCCAATGATAACTGCCATGTATTAGAAGCTAGATAACTAATTATCTTTGAAATACATTATTTACCAAAAAAAAAATCACTTCTAAGAAGAAGAAATAAAATTTTAGTTTGGGTCCAAAGTGCCATCTTAAAAAAATTTTTTTGCTTCCCAGTACCTAGAATTCTACAGTATTGCTTACATTGTAATATTTTATACTAGGGGCCCAATGCATGAAATTCTTGCAAGAGTAGGCCTTCCTTCCCCTGCCTGCCAGCACCATCTTCACTCTGGCACCTGGAACCTGGGCTTCCCTCACAGAGGAAGGCCCTGCCCACCCGCCGCAGCCCACGGATCAGTGGCCTGGGCCTCCCTCTTTGGGGCAATCATGGAGCTCCCCGATTGATCACCCTGCCAGCCGGTGGCCTGGGCCTCCTTCTGTGGGGCAAACATGGGGCAATGGCCGGGTCCCCAACCAGTCACATTGCACTTTCCTTGGCTGGCCTGGTGCCAGTGGGTATCATAGCATGGTTGTTTGGAAGATCGTCTGGAACGTCATTCAGCCTAATAAGCATATTACACTTTTATTATTATAGATGACATTAACACCCTTTTGTGGTTTATATTTTCAAACTCTGTAACAATCTTGGGTTTTGTTGTGTTGTTTTTTTTGTTGTTGTCGTTTATCTTACTGAGCACACTTGCAAGGGCAAAGACTCTGAAATGAGCTCTACTCCTGTGTTCACCATTATGGCTAATTGTTCCAAGTGGCAACTTTTCAAATGGGTACACTAAAAAAATGGACCTATGAATCCATGAAGGTGCATATGGATAAGAAGAAGCAGAGCAAATGGAACTTGAATACACTTTATTTGAATTTCTAATTATGGAAGAGACTTATAAGCAATTAAACAGACTTATAAGCAATTAACTTTTGAAGCTAAGATTTGATCCCCAAATGTGAAAGGTCCCTTTGAGGAGAATACTTACAGGCTGTGTTTTAGTCCTGAATCATGCAGGATTGATAGTACATTTACAGTAATTTCCTCAGTAGCAACCCAGCAGGGAGGTTGACATCTTTAGTCTTTCTGCTCTTCCCTCTGTTACTAGCATTTTGAACTTAATAACTTCCATTATTTTTATTCCACAAGCATTTGTTGAATGCAGTTATGTGTGAGAAACTGGTTTAAAAACAAATACCAAGGATTAAAAGACCCAGACCTTCCCCCTCCAGTGGTTAGTGGAGGGGAATGTTACCACTCTGTGTGACATTGGAGCACTAAAAACCATTACAAAGGCAAGAGGAAGTGGCTTAAAGGAGGAAAGGCTTTATGGAGGTGGTAACTCTCAAGCTAGATACTTAATGATAAAAAAGAGGTGTAAAAGTGAAGAGAGGGAAGGACCAATGCAAGTCAAGAAAGTAGCACAGGATCATACAAAGTACAAATTCCATTAAGTCTTTTAGAGAACTATAAGCATGAAGCAAAATAAAGTCTTTAACAATGGACTGGTTATATTACTATTTAAAATATTTTTAATAAAACAGGTGAGTAGATTTAAAGCAATACTTTTAATATTTTCCAACATATCAGTAACCAAGGTCAGTTTTTACCATTTTTAAATGGACACAGTTTGTGGATCACAATTTTTTCTTTGGTTGTCTAACAATATACTATTTGAGGAAAAACATATACTAAGATTATGGAGTAGAGTTAGAACTACCACAAATTAGAAACTTACATATACTTTCTTTCTGAGCAAGCTAATAGGACAAAAAGGATATAAGACTAATTTAAGCTTCTTTGCTCATATCAATATTTTTTTTTGTTTATCCATTTTGCAGTTTGGTATAAATATTTTTAAACTGCATTATCATATCTACTAAATTGTGAGCTTCTTACACCAAAGGATTACTCATGTTTATGCCTTCTACAAGAAATTATTGTGCTACTTTATTTATAATTGGTGTTCAATAAATGTTTATTCAATTGAATTTTTTGCTTCTAATATATAGGCTTCTTTTGTCTATATAGAAAACGGTTAAATCAATACAGAAAGCTATTATACTATATTTTAATGCTCTAAAGTACAATATAATAGCATCTTCATAAAAGACCAAGTTAATAGGTTTATAATGTCTCTTGGGTGCATGGCTATGTGGTATATGTGTATCTGTATGTGTATACATATAATAGTTCTTTGAAGTAATAAAATAAAAGAGAATCTATTTCAAAATTTCAAATAAAACAGGTTTTCCCTGGCCAGTGTGGCTCAGTTGGTTGTATCATCATCCCATGCACTGAAGGGTCTCAGGTTCAATTACCAGTCAGGGCACTTGTCTGAGTTGGGGGTTCAATCCCCAGTTGGGGCACATAAGATTCACAACCAATTGATGTTTCTCGAGAGACAAACACCTCTCTCCCTCTCACTGTCTCTCTCTCTCAAGTCAATAAAAAAAACGTATCTTTGTGTGTGGATTAAAAAATATCCTATATAATAAAAGGCTAATATGCAAATAGAACGACTGGTCACTGTGACGTACACTGACCACTAGGGGACAGACACAAGGCAGGAGCTGCCCCCTGGTGATCAGTGCACTCCCACAGGGGGAGCACCACAGTCAGCCAGAAGCCGGGCTCATGCTGGTGAGCGCAGCAGTGGTGGCAGGAGCCTCTTCCACCTCTGCAGCAGCGCTAAGGATGTCCGACATCCCCTGAGGGCTCCCAGACTGTGAGAAGGCACAGGCTGGACTGAGGGACACCCCCCACCCCCATGAATGCACAAGTTTTATGCACTTGGCCTCTAGTATAAAATAAAATAGTTTTAGAAATCATTGCATTGTCAATTCTGTTTTCTCCTAGAGAGTTCAAAGTCATTTGGAAAAAAATGTTTTCTCTTTCTTTCTTACAAAAATATTTAAGTGCCAACATGCATTGGAATATACTTTCTTTCTTATACTCATTCTTCCATCTGCTTGGGTTTAGACCTATAGTCAGATTCACATAACTGTTTACACCTAAATTTACATTTCTACAGCTGAGTCAGGGTTATGTATACCTGAGCTGGTAAAAACTGTTCAACACCCCCAAAATGCAAAAAAATATAAGATCTATTAAATGCCCCGCCTTTTCAAGGTTCCAAGAAATCACCATAACACATACTAGTAAGTCTATTATAATATAACACTGTGGCAACACAACTAGAAAATAAACAATATTCATAAGTTAACAAAACTTCTGTTTACAATTTTATATGAAATATCATGCTCCCTCAAATGTTATAATTTTGACTCAGATTGTTGTTAAAACCCATACATGTTGTCTGAAACTTAGTGCTGCAAAAATGAGGAGTACATTAAGAAAACCATGGAGATTAAATTTATTGGAATTCAACTACTTCAGACTACTTGTGAAGACTTTACCATAAATAGACCTAGCCAGTTTGGCTCAGTGGATAGAGCATAGCTCTGTGGACCAAAGGGTCCCGGATTCGATTCTGATCAAGAGCACACACCTTGGTTGCAGGCTCCTCCCTTGCCCGGGCCCTGGTCAGGGCCCATGCAAGAGGCAACCAATCTATGTGTTTCTTTCACATCAATGTTTCTCTCTCTTTCTGTCTCTCTTACACTCTCCCTAAAAATCAATGGAAAGATATCCTTTGGTGAGGATTAATGGGAAAAAAAAAGACTTTATCATAAGTAAAATGAATTAATCAAAAGAACTATGCCATGAGGCCACAGTTTAATAACATATGCCCTTTGGGGCTAAAATACAAATTTACAACCTAATGTTCTTTATCTCTTCTCAGTATATGCATTTCAGAAATACTTATTTTTTTCACGTACAGATTAGATATTTGTGATGACTGCACTTCTGGTTCATTGGGTTTCCTAAGGAGTAACATAAATTTAAAACATTTGACTTATCACTATGTCTCTATGCCCTCTTTTATCCCTCTTTCTTTCTATAGGAACACTATTTTGAGCATAGGAGTAGTGGAGACCATGAGAAGCAGAAAAATATGGGCTTTCTTTATATATACAGGGGGGCACAAGTAGGTTACAATTATTCATGTGAAAAGTAATATAATAATTAATAAATAATAATACAAGAATAAACTCTGTTTCCTGTACTAACAACTGTAAAACTATTTTGCCACACTCCAAATATATATATATATATATATGTGTGTGTGTGTGTGTGTGTGTGTGTATACTAATGGCCCAATGCACGAAATTCGTGCAAGCGTAGGCCTTCCTTCCTCTAGCTGTCGACACTGGCTTCCCTCTGCCACCCAGCACCCGGGCTTCCCTCGCAGCCCTGGCTTCTTCCGGAAGAATGTCTGGTCTAATTAGCATATTATGCTTTTATTATTATAGATATGTGTGTGTGTGTGTGTGTGTGTGTGTGTGTGTATGTGTGTATAAAAACCAAATTAAATGTAAAACAAGAGCTATTATTCTCACTAGTAGAGGCCTGGTACATGGGATCTGTGCACTGGTGGGGAGTGTGACCTGGGGGGATTGGCCTGCCATGGGATCACCGATCATCCCGGTCAGTGCACATCACAGCGATTGGTCAACCAGTCATTCTGGTGTTTCCACCATTTGGTCGCTGGGCTTTTATTATATAGGATGTTATTCCCTCAACTCTGGTTGAAGAACTAAGTGAAAACAGGTTAATAAATCACAAATTACACACAAATGTAAAAGACTAACATGGAATTTTTAAATATTTAAGGCAATCATTTCTTTAACATTGAAGGAAGAAATCTAGGAAGCTAGGAAGCAAGAAAAGAGGAAAGGAAGAAAGGAAGGAAGGATTCCTAAACTTATAGAAAAAGTGAATATATTTCTGTGGAAGATGTACATATTTCAGTGAATTTAGAAAAATTCACTCAGTGCTTTGATATTAAACATCATATAAATATTTAGTGAACATAGTATGGATCTATGCTTAGAGAAAGCTAATAAGTTCCTGTTCATACAAAATAGCCACATGCTCTAGCCAGTTTAGCTCAGTGGATAGAGTATCACCTGCAGACTGAAGGGTCCTGGGTTTGATTCCAATCAAGAGCATATGCCCAGGTTGTGGGCTCAATCCCCAGAAGGGGGCATGCAGGAGGCAGTTGATCAATGATTCTCTCTTATCATTGATGTTTCTATCTATCTCTCTCCTTTCCTCTCTGAAATCAATAAAAATATATATTTTAAAAATGTAGCCACATGGAAGATGAAAGAATACCATTTAATTTGTCAGAAATTTTTATATAAAAACTAGAGTCCTGGTGCATGAAATTCGTGCACTCGTGCGAAGGGGGGTCTCTCATCCTGGCCTGTGCCCTCTCACAGTGCAGGAGCCCTGTGATAGATCACCCCAAAGAGGTAGGTCCCACCCATCCATCTGGGGCTCCTTGATGTATTGCCCCAAAGAGGTAGGCCAGAGCCGGGGGTCTTGACCCTGCCTTGCACACACAGGGCCGTGGGGAACCTCACCTTCATTGTGCGTGCAGCCATCTTATGAGGGCATCATGGCATGACAGCGTGAGGACCACTTAGGCTTTTATTATTAAGATAGTGATATAATGAACCAAAAATATTTATTCACATTCAGAAAAAATATTTTAATTCTCCCCAATTTCAATTCTGCATATGAATTTTCATTCAAAATTTACCACTGGAGTTAGGGGTGAAAATAAAAAAAAGAGAAAACTACGCGCGCGCACACACACACACACACACACACACACACACATATTCCCTAAGTATATAGATTTGGGATCAATTTAAAACATACATTTCTTAATGTGACTGGATATGGTTTGATTTATCTATTGTCTGTATTACAGTTTTTTATTTTCTTACTAGAGGCCTAATGCATAAAATTCATGCAAGGGGCTTGGCCCTCGCAGCCACGGTGGTAGCCCTGGCTTCGTCTGGAAGGTTGTCTGGAAGGTCAGTTGGCTGTCTGGCCTAATTAACATATTATACTTTTATTATTATAGATCCTTTTCTGGTTCTCCCATGATATCTATTTTCATGCTTCTTGCTCAAAATGAAAACAATATGCCATTGTTTTTGCTATATTTATCATACATTTACTGTTTTATTTTTCCTGTCCATATTTATTTTCTCTTCTTTCCTGAGAGTGCTTCTTACTAATTTACCTGTGCTATTATGTGTAAGTACACTCAATATTTTGCATCCCATCACCTTTTCTATTTTTTTTTCTGCTTTTATTCTCATTATTATAAACATCTTAATTTGGAAGAAATGAATTAAAATATTTTATTCCCACAAAGAAATTTTTAGTCTATGGTTCCTAACCTGGAAGCAGGTCTCTTCACAATGAAGAATCCTTAGCTACTACATGAAAAATGGGTTAAGTAGCCATATAAGAAAGATCATCAGAAAGATACCTTTAATAATTTGAGATTTATGAGAAGTTTTAAAAATGGTGAAACTCAAATTCTCTTTGAGTTTCCTAGGTTACAAGTATGTGGAAGGATTGCATTAACATATGTACAAGATGAATGTTTATTACAGTTTATTATTTGTTATTTAAGAAACTTTGGAAAATAGTTAACCCTAAAGACACTCTGAAAAATAATTCTGAAAAGAGGTGTTTTAAGGAACAATGAAAAACTTTCTAGTTTAATATTTCATCAAAATAATAATTTAAAAATAGAATAACTGCTAGCAGCCAGTCATATAAATAAATAGAAGACACTAGCACTATGTGCTATGTAAGAAATGTAACACAGTTGAGTAGGTTTTATGTTATTTTCTACTTTTAAATTGATGCATTATTTTATATATTTTAATAACATTTTTCAGAAGTATTTGGAATGTATTTATTCATTGTAAATTATCTCAGCACAAAGAGAAATTGTGCAGTGCTTATGTGTTGAGACCCTTTGTTCTGGCTTGAAAATTAAAAAAAAAACATGACAAAACACTAAAATAATAACTCCTGTTATCAAACGTTCACATGGCTAGAAATAACAGAAAAATGCTATCCCAAAACACAAACTGCCAAGTGTATTTAAATAGTATGTATTTAGCATGTTGCTTATTAGGTTATTTAATAACTTAGTAGTGAGAATGGAGGCTGGCAACAATGAATGAGACAAAATATATAAAAATAGGACTAAATGTGTTATTTTAGAACCCAAAGCAAGATCATGTTAATTCACTAACAATGAATAACAATGACTGAAAAATATACAATTTATTTCCCAAGTATGATTTATTTTCACTTTATGTCAAGATTATCATCATGTAAACGTTGCACAAACTAGACAGAAAATTCAATACAATTTACCATATTTGATAATTCTGAATTTAATGAAATGTCATGCATGACAGAAATAGGAATCAAATTAATTAAATAGTGACTCAAGAATAATGCATTATAATAACCTCAAAATAGTATATTTATTTAAGGGACATGGTATAGTTTTAAGTTTTATCTATTCCAAACTCAATTATTTTATAAAAAAGAAACAACAACATTTTACCTTAATATCGTGTGTACAATTTAACTCTTCCTAATTTCAAGTTCAAGTTAAATAAATATGAGATTTACACACAGTGTAATCTGCATTTTTCTCATATGTAAATTTGTGGTTATTCCATGCTAATTCAATAATAGCATGATTCTTTAGAAAGAAAAAAAAAGTAACAAATATCTCAGTACTGTTTATCACAATTATTGTTTCCTGACACTTTGCAGAGCACCTTACCCATCTCAGGAAAGATCAAAATCCAAAAACTGTCACATTCTTAGTGTCCCACTAAGTAAAAAACTTGTCCTACACAAAAAAAGAGCTTTCTGCTGCTTGTATCCACAAGCCTTGATAACAGCAGACAAGCCACAATTTAGAATAAAATGATAATGGCTATTGCACACTACTTCAACCTGTCAGTGCAACAACCACTTGAAGATTAAACAGATTTTTTATCTATAAAGAAATATTTCAGATACTGTGAACACTTTGATTGTTTTCAAAAAACCCACCTACCTAGAAAGGTTCAACAATTTTCTGCTTGCAAATTAAATCAATAAATATCATGATTTTTGGAATCCAGCCATGCATGCTCTTGCTGTGAGATGGTTAATAAAAAGAACAAAACAAAACAAAACAAAAAAAATAGCCATGTATTGAAATTCACTATATAGATAATATTGTTTAGCACGCCCTGTATGAATATGCACAGATGATACACAGAACAAAATTACTCCAAAAATAGTATCATAATCTGAACATATAATCTAATTTCAAAAGGGCCAGGCAATTTCATGGATAAGTGATCCATACCAACAACCAAAAGAAATGGAAAATGTCTTTCTTATGTGCATAGTCAGCCTCTTAAGGCAAATGTCATACAAAATATTAGTGCCAAACATAGAATCAGAGATTATTGAAATCTGTAAACCAGTATTTTTTCAGAGAATGACATTTGAAGTTAAGCTCCAAAGTGTGAATTCTGTGCCTGTATAACTATTGTCTGCATAGGCCTCTGAATATTTTCTTATATTGTCAAAACATTGCAGACATATAAGAAAGCAAATGTTTGCTATGATCAAACTAAGGGATGTATTAAACAAAAATATATGGTATGAGATAACTGTCTCTATTTTGCATTCTCTCTCTCTCTCTCTCTCTCTCTCTCTCTCTCTCTCTTCTCTCTCTCTCTCATGCATGGGTGCACTATGTATGTGTATTTAATCAGTTTACTAGCTGGAAAGATTAAAAGTTAGTGTGCCAAGGTCCAGCAAAATACCTCCCTACTTGTGATCTTCAAGGTGGATTTGTTACATCTAATCAATAGATGAAGTGAATTTTTGCATGCCCTTTGGTCTAAGTGGATCCATATGTCTACTTTGACAAATAGCATGAGGTGAAAATGTTAACTATGCCAGACCCAGACTTGCCTTTTGTGGTAACTTCCCATTCTGCCTCTCAGAACATTCACTCTTGTTATATTCCATCTTAGAAGGAGGGAGTGGAGAAGCACAAGTCACCTGGAGCAGTGAATGAAGATGCTCAGTCAATATCCTTAGATGAGCTCCCATCCAGCACCTGGCATTGACTGCTAAACTTTCAGGTCAACTACCTTGGCCATCCAGCATTGCTGAGCTTTCAGAATACTGAAGCCTCAGCAGACATCTGGTTATAGTACTTGATAGACTCAAAGGAAAAATGGCTCTGCTGAGTCACCCAGACATTTGTAAGAGATAATAACAATTATTTTAATCTATTAAATGTTGGTTTTAAGGCATACCAACAGTGGATTAGTAAGAAAGTAGTCAGTGCAGATAATTGAAACCAAATAGAGAATAGAAAGTGTAAAATATTAATAGAAGGACATTTGTATAAGTACCGAGCCCTAACCGATTGCGCAACTGGAGCTCCTACCATTTGCAGCAACGTGGATGGAGATGGAGAATATTATGTTGAGTGAAATAAACCAGGCAGAGAAAGATAAATATCACATAATCTCGCTCATTTGTGGAACATAATGAACAGCATAGACTGATGAACAAGAACAGATCCAGAGGCTGAGAAACGGCAATCAGAACATCATAACTCAAGTAAGGTAGGGGAGGGTGGGGGTAAGGTGGAGAGATCAACCAAGGGACTTGTGTGCATACATATGAACCTAATCAATGGACACAGACAACAAGAGGGCGGGGCATAAGTGGAGAGTGGGGGGTTATGGAGAAATAAGGACACATATGTAAAAAATAAATATTAAAAAAAATAATTAAAAAATTATAAAATAAAAATAAAATACTAAATCTAATCAATACTAGTGGTCACCATAACCTTTAGAGAAATTGTTTCATGTGACAAAAATTTTTAAATGAAACTCTTTGTAGCCTGAAGATTATTTTGGAAGGAAACAGAAACTTCCTTCAAAAGTCATAAGGATTGTAATTGAAAGTCAATATATGTGGCCTCTTGAACTAAAGTAAGTAATTTGTGTTTTTGCCTCCCTTACAAAGTTTATATAAAGCTACAAAAAGAAATTGACAGCCAGTTTGAAATGAAATTGCCAGGGCCTAGAGCAAAGAATATCCTTACATGATATTATTCTACAATGTCATTATAATTTCAGATATTTTACAACAGCATATTGTACAATTATCCCAAACAAACTTACAAACTAATTCTTAGAATGGTTGGCAACAATTAAAATAAAAAAAACAGAAAGGATTTAATCCCTTTCAAAAGGAATTAAGGCACTGGGAAGGCACTTGAGCATCCTATATTGGCCCCTCTTGCCTTTTGTGTCAAGAGGGACTCTCTTCTCACAATCCAATTGCCCTCAGCTGTTGCCTGAGCTTTCTGTTCATGCTGAGCTTGAAGCCTCGTGGGGGCTGGTACCATGGATCTGTCTCACACCCAATTGTGTGAGCTGGGCCCTCACTGGGGAAGAAACCTGAGTTCCCCGAGATATGTGATCAGCACCAGGACCCCGCCAGCAGCCCAGGGGTTCCCAAGGCAGGTGTTGGGTGTGGAGGCCAAAGGGCATAGGCTACCAAGGAGAAAGAACTGAACCTCACATCACCCTGCTTGGCCCCAGAGGATGGCTGGTTAGCCAGAGATGGGTAAGATTCCTCAAGGAAGGAACAACCTAAGACAGGCACAGTCCCAGAGGGGCCATCAGGAGAGAGCTTGGGGGGCAACAGAAGTGGGGCACAGACCCTCACCCCCCCCCAACATTGCAGGGGCTTGAACCCTCGCCCCTTCTGAAGGAGGTCCCCTGCCCCCATGGATGCTTCATGCTTACCACACCCAGCTCAGATCGGGACCCAGTCAACAGAAAGAGACTTGGCCCAGCTCACATCAAGATACAGGTGACAGACAGAGACGTGGCCCAGCTCAGATTGGGACCCAGGTAACAGATAAGAGACTTGGCCAACAGCAGCTGCCCTATATCTAAATTCAGCCTAGCATCAGGGATGCTCAGGGCCTACTCAAGAATGCAAATAATCCTTCCCACTAATATTTACAGGGTAAACTAAGATTGTTGGTAGAGTATTAAATTTGACATTAAAATAGTAATCAAGTTTTCAGATTAATTTAAATAGGCTCATTGAAATAAATGAATATTCAAGTAAATTTAATTGTACTGGACAAAAAGCTGTTCTTAAAGTAATAACTAAAATTTCTATTGGTAGTTCATCTCATGGTAAAATTCCTGAACATGCAATGAACCTAAAGCAGTCATATTTTTGGGCAAAAAAAAAAATTAAAATTTAAAGTTATCAAGACTGCCTTATAAAATTTACAAAAACCTCCATTAATCAAAAAAAATGGGGGGTATAGTAGGGTAATATCATGTAAGGAAAAATACCCTATAAGTAAATTATATCTAGAAAATTTTTACTTTACAAAATTAATTTTCATTTGTAATGCTAACAGCAAGACACCATGAAAAACACACATGGGGTCTAAATAAGACAAAGGAAAATCATTTGGGCAAAAATAAAAAGGATCCCAAATCAATTATATAGAAAAGATTCCTTTATTAATTTGTGGTTGAGAAGAATATGTTTGTATATTTTCAGAAAACAACCCCAATACCAGGTGGATTCCTGCAACAGAGAGGAATTGACAGGTGTGCTCCAACCACGAAGGCAAGAGGAAAAACAGTCCAGAGATGGAAGATTCTGACAACGCCTTGCCACCCGAGCAGTCAGCAGCTGTGCACCACTGTAGATTGCCTAGGACCAAACCAGAGAGGGTTTGACCTGCATTGCCACCATGTGACCACCATCCAGATATCATTGCTGACATGTACACATAAGGAACTGTTTGACATTGAAATGGGGACTCAGAACTGTTGGACATTGAAATTGGGACTCAAACATTTTTTGTTTTGTTATTATATGTTTATTTCTAGTCTGCAAAAGCAAAACTTTTTAAAGGAAAGAAATGGTGGGAAAAAGATACAGAGGCAAAGAAGCATTGAATAGACTGTCAAACTACATTGGGAAGGCAGGGGAGGTTGGGCGAGGGGGACTGTAAGAGATCAACCAAAGGACTTGTACGCATGCATATAAGCACAACCAATGGACACAAGACACTGGAGGGGGGGGCGGACAGGTGAAGGCATGTACTGGGGGGTAGGGGAAGCTGGAGGGAGGTCAATGGGGGGGAAAAAAGGAGACATATGTACTACTATTTGTAATACTTAAAACAATAAAAAAAAGTATATACCAAAAAAAAAAAAAGTAGGACATTTGTTTCTGGGATGTAAACAAATAGAAATGAAAATGATGGATGTATCTTAGAATCAAGAGAGAGTAAGAAAAGAATTCTGTGAAAGAATAAAACAAAGAACGCTGGAGGTGGGAGTGCGCAAGGGTTCACAGTTAGTCAATTTACTTTCTAAGAAAAAGAACACAAATCATATGACAACAACAGAACTCAGTTCACTGAGTCACGAACGTATGTTCTAGAAAGTCAGAAGAGTTCATGGTAGGGTATGCTACTTGAGAATGGAGAGTTAGTACTCTGGACAGAATGAATATATATGACTATATACAGTTTGTTAATCAAGTGCCCTCACTCACTGGCCAGGAGAGAGCTTCCAATATTAGCCCAGTAAAAGTCTGATATTCCACAATTGAGCAAAAATTTAGTCATTATTTAGCTTTTACTGATGGATTACACAAACTTCATGGTGTGTGTGTGTGTGTGTGTGTGTGTGTGTGTGTGTTTTTTATTATTTGTTGTTATTTTAATGGCTTGAGGTGTTAGTGCCAGTTGTGGGGTAACACAGTATTCATTTAAGATATCTTCAAGCAAGGTGAATGTTTTCCTTTATAATAAACAAATATCATCAGGTTTTATAATTGTTGCCATCCTATATTTTTTTCAGATATCCTCAAAATCTTTCAAAATTATAATCTGTTTTAAATTATCTTAAGAAGCATCAAAGTCTTGGAAAGTTTAAAAAATTAAATTCAACTTACTTTAACAAAATACATAGTCTATGTAATCTTCTAGAGATTTGTGATATCCAAGAATAAATTGTAATATCCAACATTTAGGAAACTAATTTTAAAAATCCTATTTCAAATCACACAATAAATTCCATTGAATCAAGACTATTCCCTAGAGAGAAAAAAATGGTGGCGGAATAGACAGACGTGTCCTGATCCTTGTCCCGGAGCGGATAGAAAGAACAACTGAAGGTCTCATGGGGAGTGTCTGTTCGTGAGTTAAGGGACAGCTATACTCCAGGAGAAGGTGGGGGACTGCTGGATGGGACTCCCCTGACCGTGCAGTCCCCACTGCTGCTGGGTTCCCTCCTGGAGCCACCGGCTCTGGCATGGAGACTGCGCCATCTTGAAAGGGAAAATGGATGTTATCAGAAGCCTGAAAATCTACAAATGTGACACCCACCGAACAGCTGCAAACACCAGAGCACCGGTCCCCGATTGGCGCAAACATGCAGATTCAGAGGAGCTCTACACTCTACCAAGGAAAGGTCAGATTTCGCCTGGGATAAGGTGAGATCTCTGGTCCTGGCATGACAGAGAAACGTGTGCTCTGTGGGAGCTGGAGGACTGGAGGAAATCTGCACATAGAAAAATCTGTGGCTGTTGGGCTGGTGTAATCCATGAATGTGGAAGGGGGTCTTCAGAGCTTCTAACAGAGGGTATCTATAAAAAGCAACCCATTTTGATCTGATGCTGAAGGACAGCCTAAAAATTTTAAAAGTGTGCCAGCTACTTGGACACAAGGGAAAAAAAAGGACTGCTCAGACTTTCGCACGGCCCCGGAGTTCACACACTTGCACTTTTTCCTCTTTAAATACTTGTTTCTGATTACTAAACTCAATACATAGGATCACCCAGTTGGGAACACTCTAGGAGACTGCAGGGGAAAGTTGTTTTTCTGAAACCTGGGGATCAGAGCAGGGAGTGACTGTCAGAGAACCAGCTCTGGGGCAGGCCACTCCCCAAAACCGGTATTGAGTGTCACAGGGAAAGCAGGATCTAAGCACAGGCTACAGAGGATCTATAGACCCGGTGGTCAATCCAGAAACACTGCCACGCAGGGGTTGAATCACAAATTGACTCTTGTGTAATCACAAATAAAGGAATACAAGAAATTAAGTCACACTGCCTGCTTAAAAATCAGGGCTGGCTTACAACACTGAGGAGCAGTGGAATGCAGAAAACTGCAATACTGTCCTGACTGGGAAACAGGGATGCCAAAGAGAACAATAGAGGAAGTGATTGACCTTCACTACTGCACATTTTATTTTATTTATTTATTTTTTACTTTTTTTTTCATCTTTTACTTAAGAAACTATTTTTTTTCTATTTCCCTCACTTGATTTTACCTTTTTAATTATTACATTTTTATTTTCAATTCATATTATTACTACAACTATTTTACCTTTTTTTTTTTAAAGTGTCATTTTATTTTCTCTTTATTTTACTTTGGGATTAGTGTTCTACATTCTATTTTCATCTTTCCTTTAGCAGCATTCTACTCTATCTCAACTCTACCTTTATGCCACCACTCTCTTCCTAATTTTTCCCCTTTTTTTGTCCTGATTCTCTTACCCTTTTCCTGCTTTAGATTTTCTCTATTCTTTCTTTTTACCCCCTGTTAAAATTTCACCATACTTATATACCTAATTCTCAATCCCCTGCTCCGAGTCCATACACACCTCTCTCTTCTCTGTCTTCACTATCCAAAAAATTGTTTTTCTCTCTATTCTTTTGTTGTTGTTTGCTTGAATGTTGATTATATTAATTTTTATGCTTGTTTGTGAGATTGTTTTGCTTATTCTATTTTTGTTATGGTTTCTTTTGTTTGCTTTGTTTTTGTTTATTTTTTGCTTCTGTTTTCCCTTGCCTCACTTGATATTAGTTGTTGTTTGTATATTGTATTCATCTCCAGGTACTTATTGCTGGCATTTCCTGGGATTAATGGTTGTTCTATTGGAGTTTTCTCCCCATATATATAGTTTGTTCTCCTTTTCTTTCTTATTCTAATTCTTTTGTCTCTTTTTTTTCCCTTTTCCCAATTTCATTTTGGCACTCCTTTCCTTTTTCTTTTTTTCTCTTCTGCTTTCTCTCCTAACCCTTAATTTGCCTCTCTCTGGTGGTCACCTTTATTTGGGGTTATTAATATCGTGAATACATCTGTGTTCAGTGCCATGTGTGTTGTACCTGGTTGTGTTGTATTTAGTGCCTTTAAATAAATGCAGGAGAGAGAGAACTATATAACCAGACACCCGGAGAAGACAGACCATGGGGAGTCAAAGAAACAACCCACATATGAAAGTAAAGCAGGCATCACCAGAAAAGGAAGTAAACGAAATGGAGGCAAGCAACCTGTCAGAGAAAGAATTCAGAGAAATGGTCATAAGGTGGCTGAAAAGAATGGAAGACAAATTCAACAATATGAGTAAGAACCAAGAGGAAATGAAGAAGAACCAAGAAGAAATGAAAAATGATATCGCTGCTGTACATAACTCAATATAAAGCACCAAGAGTAGATTAGAAGAAGCAGAGGACTGCATCAGTGAGCTGGAAGACAAGGTAAGAAAAAAATACCTAAGTAGAGCAGCTTCTAGAAAAATAAAAAAATAAAAAGCAGGAGGAGAGCCTAAGGGAACTTTGGGACAACACGAAACAAAATAACATCTGCATAATAAGGGTGCCAGAAAGAGAGGAAACTGAGTAAGGAATAGAAACCTGTTTGAAGAAATAATGACAGAAAACTTCCCTGATATAGGGAAGAAAACCCCCACACAAAACAAAGAAGCTTACAGAGCCCCAAACAAAATGAACCCCAAAAGACCGAAGCCAAGGTACATTATAATTAAATTGGCAAACACCAACGACTAAGTAAGAATCTTAAAAGTGGCCAGAGAGAGACAGAAAGTTAAATACAAAAGAACCCCATCACACTAGCAACTGATTTCTCATCAGAAACTCATCAGGCCAGAAGGGAATGGAATGAAATATACAAAGTCATGCAAAGGAAGGGTCTGAATCCAAGAATACTGTACCCAGCAAGGCTATCAATCAAAATTGAAGGTGAAATCAGGAGCTTCACAGACAAAAAAGGACTAAGGGAATTTATTACCACCAAACCAGCAATGCAAGAAATGCTTAAGGGTCTGCTGTAAAAAAAAGAAATAGGAAGCGAAGAAGGAACAAAGGGGTAAAGAATAAAAATGGTGACAAATAAGTACCTAGCAATAATAACTTTAAATGTAAATGGATTACATGCCCCAATCAAGAGACATAGGGTAATGGATTGGATAAGAAAACACAACCCATATATTTGTTGTCTACAAAAATCCCACCTCAGAAAAATGATGCACACAAACTGAGGGTGAAGGGATGGAAAAAGGTTTTTCAGGTGAATGGAAATGAAAAAAAGCTGGGGTAGCAATACTTACATCTGACAAATTAGATCTCAAATTGAAGGACATAAAACGAGATAAGGAAGGCCACTTCATAATACTTAAGGGAGCAATCCAACAAGAAGAAATAATGCTGGTAAAAATATATGCACCCAATACAGGAGCACCCAAATACATAAAAAACTCCTGGAGGATATCAAGGGAGAGATGGACAGCAACACAATCATAGTAGGAGACTTTAATACCCCATTATCACCATTGGACAAATCCTCTAAACACAAAAGTAGCAAAGAAACATCAATCATACGTGACTCATTAGACCAGATGGAATCAATTGACATATTCAGAACATTTCACCCCAAAGCCACAGAATATACATTCTTCTCAAGTGCACAAGGGCCATTTTCAAAGATAGACAATATGTTGGGTCATAGGCAAAGTCTCTTCAAATTCAAGAAGATAGAAATCATATCAAGCATCTTCTCAGACCACAGTGGCATAAAACTGGAAATCAACTACAATAAAAACAATTAAAAAAAAATCAAACACATGAAGACTAAACAGCATGCTATTAAACAATGAATGGGTTACCAGAGAGATCAAGGAAGAAATAAAAAGCATCATGGCAACAAATGACAATGAAAACACAACAATCCAAAAATCTATGAGACACAGTGAAAGCATTCTTGAGAGGGAAATTCATAGCTCTACAAGCCTACCACAAAAAAACAAGAAACAATGGTAATAAATTACCTAACCCTACAACTCAAATAGTTAGAAAGGGAGCAACAAGAAAATCCCAGTGTAAGCAGAAGAAAGGAAATAATAAAGATCAGAGCAGAGTTAAACGACATTGAGACCCCAAAAAACAATACAAAAGATCAACAAAACCAAGGCTGGTTCTTTGAAAGGATAAACAAGATTGATGAACCTCTAGCCAGGCTCACCAAGAAGCAAAGAGAGAGGACCCAAATAAACAAAATCAGAAATGAAAGAGGTGAAATAAGAAGAGACCCCACTGAAATATAAAGAATTGTTAAAAAATACTATGAACAACTCTATTCCAACAAACTGGACAACCTGAAGGAAATGGACATATTCCTAGAAAAATACAACCTTCCAAAACTCAATCAGGAAGAATCTAAACATCTCAATAAGCCAATAACTATGGAAGAAATTGAAGCAGTCATCAGAAAGATCATACACCATGACCAAGTAGGATGTATCCCAGGAATGCAAGGATGGTACAATATATGCAAATCAATAAATGTGATACAGCACATAAAAAAAATTGAGAGATAAAAATCACATAGTCATATCAATTGATGCAGAAAAAGCATTTAACTAAACCCAACACCCTTTCTTGATAAAAACTCTCAATAAGGTGGGAATAGAAGGATTATACCTCCACATGATAAAGCTATATATGATAAACCCACAGCTAACATCAGACTCAATGGGCAAAAACCAAAACCATTTCCCCTAAGAACAGGAACTAGACAGGGATGCCCAATCTCACCACTACTGTTCAACATAGTACTGGAAGTTAGCTTTTGCAATTAGACAAGAAGAAGAAATAAAAGGCATCCAAATTGGAAAAGAAGAAGTAAAGTTGTCCTTCTTTGCAGATGACATGATATTGTATATAAAAAACTGAAAGACTCCATCAAAAAGTAATAGACCTAATTAATGAATTCAGCAATGTAGCAAGATACAAAATTAATGCCAATAAATCTATGGCGTTTCTGTACACCAATAGTGAACTTACAGAAAGAGAGACTAAAAAGGCAATCCCATTTACCATCGCACCAAAAAAATTATGATACCTATGAATAAACTTAACTAAGGAGATAAAAAACCTATAAGTGGAAAACTACAGGGCACTGAAAAAAGAAATAGAGGAAGATGTAAACAGATGGAAGAACATACCATTTTCATGGATTGGGAGAATCAACATCATTAAAATGTCCATAATACCCAAAGCTACCTATAGATTCAATGCACTCCCCATTAAAATACCAATGGCATATTTCACAGACCTAGAAAGAACTCTCCAAAAATTCATCTGGAATAATAAAAGACCCCGAATAGCCACAGGAATCCTGAGAAAGAAGAACAAAGTAGGTGGTATCACAATACCTGATTTCCAGCTGTATTACAAAGTCACTGTTCTCAAAACAGCCTGGTACTGGCACAAGAACAGACATATAGACCAATGGAATAGAATAGAAAATCCAGATATCGACCCAAACCACTATGCTCAATTAATATTCGACAAAGGAAGCATGAACATACAATCGACTCAAGACAGTGTCTTCAATAAATGTTGGGAAAATTGGACAGATACATGCAAAAAAATGAAACTAGACCACCAACTTACACCATACACAAAAATAAACTCAAAATAGATACAGGACTTAAACATAAGATAGGAAACCATAAAAATGCTAGAGGAATCCACAGGCAAAGAAATCTCAGACATATGCAGAAGCAATTTCTTCACCGATACTGCTCCTAGGGCAATGGAAGCTAAAGAGAAAATAAACTAATGGGACTACTTCAAAATAAAAAGCTTTTCAACAGCAAAAGAAACCATCAACAAAACAATAAGAAAGCCCACTGCATGGGAAAACATATTTGCAAATGTTATCACTGATGAAGGCTTAATCTCCAACATTTACAGGCAACTTATACAACTTAATAAAAGGAAGATAAATGATGCAATAAAAAAATGGGCAACGGACCTAAATAGAATCTTTTTGAAAGAAGACAGAAGGAAGGCCAAGAGACACATGAAAACATGCTCAAAGTCACTAATTATCTGAGAGATGCATGCAAATCAAAATGATAATGCCATACCATCTCAACAGCAGCTTAAACTTTGCAGTACTATATGATTTGGCAATCATCAACAAATCAACAAAGGGCAAGTGCTGGTGAGGATGTGGAGAAAAAGGAACCCTCGTGCACTGCTGGTGGGAATGCAGACTGGTGAAGCCACTGTGGAGAATAGTATGGAGTTTCCTCAAAAAACTAAAAATGGAGCTCCCATTTGACCCAGTGATCCCACTTTTAGGAATATATCCCAAAAACTAGAAACACCAATTAGAAAGGATATATGCACCCCTATGTTCATAGCAGCACAATTCACCATAGCTAAGATTTGGAAACAGCCTAAATGCCCATCAGCAGATGAGTGGATTAGAAAACTATGGTACATCTACACAATGGAATACTACGCTGCTATAAAAAACAAAACAAAACAAACAATTCTTACCATTTGCACCATCATGGATGGACCTGGAGAGCATTACGTTAAGTGAAGTAAGCCAGGCAATGAAAGACAAATACCACATGATCTCACTCATTTATGGAAAATAAAGAACATTATAACCTGACAAATAAAAAGATAGATACAGAGGCAGTAAGGCACCGAACAGACTGTCAAATTACAATGGGAAGTCTGGGAAGTGTTGGGGAGGTAGGGAAATAGATCAACCAAAGATCTTGTACACATGCATATAAGCACATCAATGGACACAAGACACTGCGGGGGGGGAGGGGGATGAGGGCATGCGACAGGAGGTAGGGGAGGTTGGGGGAAGGTCAGTGGGGGAAAAAAGGAGATATATGTACTAATATATGTAATACTTTAAACAATAAAAAATAGAAAAAAAGACTATTCCCTAAATTAAGGCTGGAGTTGACACAGAGATGTAAAATAGCTAAAATGGGGAGAATATCCCTATCTTTTTCAAAGTTCAAGTTGCTATTGTGATAGTTTCTGTAACATCAACAAAATTTAGGCATTCATAATGTAAACATCTCTACAGTGATGCTCAGAGAATATTACTTAAACTCATGCTGGATTCACTGAAAAAGATTCTTCAAAGAAAACACAAAAATTATTCTAAAAGTAATGCATGGAATTCAATTGTTTTGAAGTTGTTAATAACCCCTGTTGTTACTTAATATATGCAACAAACGTATGCCATGAAATCACATTCAGCTGCTTTTCTCAATCATCATTTGTCTTTTGGTTACTCTGCCTCCCATAAAACAGAACGTCAGTGACTGGCCATGGACTTTCTCAGAGCAAGAGGACATTTTCATAATTTTCTAGTTTCCAGGTGTTTTTTTTTTACTATATTTTATTAATTTTTTTAGAGAGAAAAAGGGAGAGGGATAGAGAATTAGAAACATCGATGAGGGAGAAACATCCATTAGCTGCCTCCTGCACACTCCCTGCTGGGTATGTGTCCACAACCAAGGTACATGCTCTTGACCAGAATCGAACTTGGGACCTTTGAGTCCGCAGGCCAACGCTCTATCTACTGAGCCAAACCGGTTAGGGCTAGTTTCCAGTTTTAAGAAAAGTTTAAATTCATAGTTAACCATGAAAAAATAGTATTTTCAATTAAAAATAAAATTTGCTACTTTTTGAAGATCAAATGAGCTGACTGCTAAGTAAGAAAGGGGAGTGGTTATGAAAAGCTGATTTGACATAATTATCTTTTGATTTCACTATTTGTGAAAATGTGTGAAACTTTAAATAACTTTCTTGGATAGTATTATTTTTTTGATAGAAAAGAGGCAAATGATTTTTAACAAAATTTCCAATGTATATAGGTATACAGTATATGCTGTTTTGTCTTTATGGTTTATTTTCAGAAAGTAATGAGCAAATAAAAAGTGAAACAAATGGAGAAGTGTAGGGAAACTACTACAATTTCTGAAGTATTGTCTACTTTCCAGAATTTTAAACCATGTGACTGTTACTTTTAATGATAAACTCCCAAAGTGCTTACCATTATCCATAATGCTTTGTGGGCTCCAGGTTTATGACATTGCTAACAAACTAATAAATAGTCGTATACATTAGTTAAGCATATGTATTAAATATGTTCTATGTGAAGATACTTTGTGATGACAATAAAGAAAAACAATTAAAATGGTCACTTAGGCAATGTTAATAAGTTCTTTAATATTTATATTCAGAGCATAAGATATTTTATTTACTTTGCATTTTAGTTTTTAATAGACAAATCTTCCATACAGAAGAATTTCAAATAAGTTATATAGATACTCTCTTGCCCCCCCAAAAAGAAACATAATTCTTCTCTCCTTAAGTGTATTTTGTTCACAGTGACTCCTTTTCGATGAGGCAGTATGGGAAGGGAGAAAAGAATATCTTTACAGTGGAGAAACCTGACAAATATGACTTCCTCCAGGTGATGAAGGTCAACTCCAACAGTGAGAAGCCATGATTGTACATGTACTCTTAATCTGATATGATGAGAATGGCATTTCACAACTGTTGTTTTCCTCACACAAATACATAAGCCCAGTCTAATGAGAAAAACATCAGACACATTCCAATATAGGACACATGACCAGTACTCCTCAATATTGTCAACCTCATCCAAAACAGAGAAATTGTCACAGCACAGTGGAGCCATGACTATTGCAAGTGGTATCGAAGGTGGGATCCTTGGGTAGAAGAACAGTAGGTAAAAACAAAGAAAATATGAATCAAATATGGACTTTAGTTAATAATCATGTATCAGTATTATTCCATTAATTGTGACAGATGTACCATAACAATGTAAGATTTTAATAATGTGAAGTAAATGGGAACTTTCTTCACAACTTTGCTACAAGTTAAAACTATTCTAAAATAAAACTTGTATTTAAAAAAAATAAGGTTCCCAAGAGTAAATAAAATGGTTGCTTATAAAAACATCTATTCTTTATCTCAGTACATTATTCTGTAGGTTTGTCTAATATAAATGCCAGTGCATTCAGACCATTTGTTTATCTACTCTAAATTGTTAATCACTTGATGTACACATATTAATTAGTAATACTGAACAATAAAAGATGAATAAGATTTTGAAATTATTTATGCTAAGCCTGTATATGGATGACAGAGCTTAAATATTTTCTATTACAGTTGACCCTTGAACATCATGGGAATTATAGATTCCAACCCTTGTGCAGGGGAGGGCAGTTGGGAAGGACCGGGCATGCAGGAGAGGGCAGTAGGGGGTGACCGGGCCTGCAGGGAAGGGTAGTTGGAGGGGACCAGACCTGCAAGGAAGGGCAGTTGGGAGTGACCAGGCCTGCAGGGAAGGGTAGTTTAGGGGGGGGACTAGGACTGCAGGGGAGGGCAGTTGGGGGTGACCAGGCCAGCAGGGGAGGGCAGTTAGGGGTGACTGGGCTGGCAGAGGAGGGCAGTTGGGGGCAATAAGGCCACCAGGGAAGCAGTTAGGAGTCGATCAGGATGGCAGGGGAGTGGTTAGGGGGTGACCAGGCCGGCAGGCAGAAGTGGTTAGGGGCAATCAGGCAGGCAGGCAGGCGAAGGATTGGGAGCCAGCAGTCCTGGATTGTGAGAGGGATGTCTGACTGCCTAAACCAGCAGTGGGACATCCTCCAAGGGGTCCCAGATTGGAGAGGGTGCAGGCTGGGCTTTGAAACACTCCCCCCATAGTGCACAAATTTCATGCACTGGGCCTCTAGCTATTATATAAGTGTATACATACAAAATTTCACATTCACACTATTACATTTTATCAACTCTATGATGTAGTGATTTATTTCACATTTTAACATAGTATTTAACAACAAGATGTCTGACACCAATGTTTTTTAAAACTGTAGTTATGCAATTTAGTTGTGCACATGCAATCTGGGTCAGACTTATTTACATTTTCATCACCACAATTGATTACTCTTGGTAATGTGTGCTGTGATTTTAATTGCTAATTATAATGTATTTCTAACCATTACAAAACTATAAGCAATAAAACTGTTGCTGGGTCTGTAGGAAATCAGGGGAGCAGAAAAGTAAATTTTAATTATTGGAGAATTATTGTAATTCCATATTTTCTTGTAAAGCAATAACCATCTTCTTTACAGAACCTAAAATAAGGAAACTGCATCACATATAAAATGATGGCATTTTATTCTTGAGACTAGAAGCTTGATGCATGAAATTCGTGCCAGGGGCTTGGCCCTCACAGCCCCTCGCAGCCTTGGCTGGCCCTTGCAGCCCCAGCTTCATCTGGAAGATCATCGGGAAGGACTTCTGGAAGGTCGTTCGGCTGTTTGGTCTAATTAGCATATTAGCTCTTTGTTATATAGGATAGTTACTAAAGGAGTAACCTATAAAACAATAAGCTGAAGGCACAGGAAATTCCTAAATTCCACAGAGTAGAATAAATTTTTAAGCAACCAAAAAGCCAATGACTATTTTATGGATTGAGCACTAATTTAATTGAGAGCATTTTTCTTTCTTACTGCATGGAATATAGCTTAATCAGCCATTCTACAACCAGTAACCCTAAGAATCAATAAAATATAAAATGTACATCAAATAATCAACTCAAACAAAAAAAGGAATAAAGATTAATTAGTAGAATGACTCCAGTTAGAAATACTAGCGATATAGCAGTATGTGCTGTATTCTATATTAGATGTCACTAAGACTTTGATCCTGATATTCAAAATAAAAAAATTATGAAACATTACTTGGGATCACTCAGTCTCTTGGACATAATGGAGAAAATGTTTAGTTATAAGCTTATTGGGGGCGGGGAGGAGGAGAAATATTGCTGAATCACATTTTTAAGAAATTTTACATGAGTGCTGGGAGAAAAACTTCAGATTACTAAAGCAAAGAGTTCCAAGTTTTCCCATATTTATTTACTTATGTCTTTTTTTTCTCACTAAAAGAAATACTCCATGAGAGATGGTACTTTGCTTTGCTCTTGCACTGTTATGGGTGCTCAGGAAAGTAATTGACACAGAATAGACAATAAATACAAAGAATGAACAGAGCCCTGGGTGGTGTTGCCCAGTGGTTTAGAGCATCGGCCTGCACATCAAAGGGTGGCAAGTTCAATTCCCAGTCAAGGTCAGGTACCTCAGCTGCAGGTTCCATCCCCATCCTGACCATGGTGGGGACACAGGCAGGAGGCAACCAATTGATGTGTCTCTCTCACATTGATGTCTCTCTCTCTCTCTTTCTCTCTCTCTCTGTGTGTCTCTGTCTCTGTCTCCTTCTCTCTCCGTCCCTCTTCTGCTCTCCCTCCTTCCTTTCCACTCTCTAAAATTCGATAGAAAAAAAGATCCTTTAGTAAGGATTAAAAAAAAAAAAAGAATAAACAAATTTTGGGGGGGGAATTTTTGGTGGCAATTACTGTTTGAAAAGAGACCTCACATGTACAATGTGCTATCATAGTATCATATGTAAAATATATGACAAAAATATATTTTAAACAATTTTTATAACTGCTGCAATTTTAGGAAGAAATATTATCATGATCATTATCATCTTAACAGCAACAACTTCCATTCACAGACTTCAAATCTGCTGAACTTCCTCCTGTGTCCCACATAAGCCAGTTGGTTCCTGGATGTGAGATCAGCTCAAGAATCAAATTACTCTCAAGATTTCATTCAGGAATTTGAAAGGATTCTTCCAATGCTTGCTCTCAGCCAGTAAGTTATGATGGTATACCTTTGTCATTGTAGGGTGTTGATCAAAGCAGGCATAGCAATGATGGGGTCATCCTATATAATAAAAGGCTAATATGCAAATTGTCCACTTGGAAGTTCAACTGACCAGGAGTTCGACCACTCTCTCTGACATGCACTGACCAATAGGGGGCAGCGTGGAAGAAAGGAAGGCCCTGTCCAGCAGCCTGGAAGGCCCTGATCTGCCCTTATCACTGGCCAGGCCTAGGGACCTTACCCATGCATGCATTTCATGCCCCGAAATATACTAGTAAATATATTTTACTTTTAGAAAAAAATTCAGAGAAAGAAAGTGAAATCAACACTTCTGCAGTTCTAGAGTATTTGAAAAATAAACATTAGTAGATTCAAAATTAGTAGATTGAAAATCAGATGACCTGGTTTGATTCATAGATTTAAAAAAAATGTTTTTATTGATTTTAGAGAAAGAGGAAGGAAGAGGGTAAGGGGGGAGAGAGAGAGAGAGAGAGAGAGAGAGAGAGAGAGAGAGAGAGAGAGAGAGAGAGAGAGAGGTGAGAAACATCCATGGGATGCTTCCCACACACCCCCTAATGGGGTTCGAGCCAGCAACCCAGGAATTGAATAGTGTCTTTTGATGCACAGGATGACACCCAACCAAACAACTGAGCCATACCAGCCTGGGCTTGACTCATAAATTTTAAAAAAAATTAATTAAAACTTATGAGGTTCTAGGTAACCTGCAGCGGTGCACAGCTACTGACTGCTCGCGTGGCAAGGCATTGTCAGCGTCTTCCAACTCTGGACTGTTTTTTTCTCTTGTCTTCGTGGTTGGAGCACACCTGTCAATTCCTCCCTGTTGCAGGAATCCATCTGGTCTTGGAGTTGTTTTCTGAAAATATACAAATGTATTCTCGACCACAAGTTAATAAAGGAATCTTTTCTATATAATTGATTTGGGATCCTTTTTATTTTTGTTCAAACAATTTTCCTTTGTCTTATTTAGACACCATGTGTGTTTTTAATGGCCGTCTTGCTGTTAGCATTGCAAATGAAACTTAATTTGGTAAAGTAAAAATTTTCTAGATGTAATTTACTTATAGGATATTTTTCCTTACATGATATTGCCTTACTATCCCCCCCTTTTTTTTTTATTAATGGAGGTTTTTCTAAATTTTATAATGCAGTCTTGATAACTTTAAATTTATTTTTTTTTCCCCTACACATATGACTGCTTTAGGTTCATTGCATATTCAGGAATTTTACCATGAGATGAACTACCAGAGAGGGTTGGACCTGCATTGCCAACATGTGCCCACCATCCAGATATCATTGCTGACATGTACACATAAGGAACTGTTAGACATTGAAACGGGGTCTCAGAACTCTTGGACATTGAAATTGGGACTCAAACATTTTTTTTGTTTTATCTTGTTTTGTTATTATATGTTTATTTCTAGTCTGCAAAGGCAAAACTTTTTAAAGGAAAGAAATGGTGGGGAAAAGATACAGAGGCAAAGAAGCATTGAACAGACTGTCAAACTACATTGGAAAGACAGGGGAGGTTGGGCGAGGGGGGCTGTAAGAGACCAACCGAAGGACCTGTATGCATGCATATAAGCACAACCAATGGATATAAGACACTGGGGCCGGGGGGGAGGGCGGGCAGGTGAAGGCATGTCCTGGGGGGTAGGGGAGGTCGGGGGGAGATCAATGGGGGGAAAAAAGGAGACATATATACTACTATTTGTAATACTTAAAACAATAAAAAAAATGGTAAAAAAAAACTTATGAGGTTTATGACATTAACGATTTGGCTTTTATTTCTTTATCTGTAAAATAGATTTAGCAATAAGACTTTCCAGAGCTTTTGTGATAATAAAAACATAATGTATGTGAAAGCATCTTGTGATCTTTAAAGCACTATAAAAATGAAAGTTATTGTTTCAGTTATTCAAAACAAGAACCAGAAAGGTTTTTTCTGCCTGGCAGTCTGGCTTGATGATAAATGAGTAAACTCACACAGACATAAGTGGGACACAAATCCATTAACACATTCTGCAAAAGAAATGTACGGTTTCATCTTTAGGACCAAATCCAGGTGAATGGTGTATAAACTTTAAAGAGGAAGTAATAGAAGAAAGAGAAAACAATTTCATGTCAGACTTTTTAAGTAATTATAACCATTAACACCAATACCATAGATCCATAGCTTTAGGCAGAATTTAATCTTATTGTTAATATTCTCCTCATTTTCATTAAATATTTGAATTAAGAACATTTTAATTATGATCATTTATATATTTACTTATTAATTTTAAAAGTTATTAACAATGAGAAAATTAATATTTTAATGACATCTCTCTAATTGCAGACATGTCCTTATTTCTCACATAAAACTTTTTGCAAAGATTGTTAATAAAAATCTTTTAGGTAATATTGAATATAATTGATTAACTAAATGACAGGTTTCTAATATATGGTGACAGGAGAAGATTTTATTTTGAGTGGTGGGCACACAGTACAGTATTAAGATTTGTAACATAGAAATCCACACCTGAAACCTGTATGACCATATTAACCATTGTCTTCCCAATCTATTAAATGATCATAAAATAAAATATAATGCACTCCCAAAATAAATTAATAAATGATAAGTTTAACTATAGAATTTACTTGAAAATAAACTGTTTTATAGTTAATTGGTAAATTTTACAAAAATGTGAGATTATGCTATTTTCTGTAAATCAGTACCACCTATTTGTAACAGCATTGCTAATGGTGGCTTAAAAGAAAATTCAATTATTTTTAAATTTCATTAATATTTGTATCCTCACCTGAGTATATGTTTATTGATTTGAGAGAGAGAGAAAGAGAGAGAGAGAGAGATACCAAAACATTTCGGTGTATGGAATGATGCTTCAACCAATTGAGCCACCAAGCAAGGGCACAAATTCAATTATTTAATGAGGACATTTTACATTCAAATTCATTTTTCATAATATGTAAATTGTAATTTAATTTACCAGTAGTTTTGTTTCCACTTTTGTTTCCAAATGATGTAGAGAATTAGCCTTTACTAACCTGTTGTCTTAGAAAGAAGTGTAAAAATTCTGGCTAAATTTCAACAGTTATAATTACATTCTCTCAATTGTTATCCTTGATCCAATTTCAATAGACTTTTCATATCTTTGTAAAAATATGTTTTGTGATTATCATCTCTCCTGGAAGACAAATTATAAGAGCAATGGCTGAATTTAGTTGCTGATACATCATTCATTCCAGGAGCCAGGCATCAAGAAAATAAATCATCCTTAGAGTTAGATTGAATATTTTTTCCTTTTGTTTTTTTAGGATAGAACTTTATAAAGAAGAACTGTATCCTTAATTAGAATCTGATACATCTTCATCCAAAGAGATAAAAAAATGGTCCCTGACTTCATAGTAGATAAAAGGCAGGTAGTAAGATTCATTGCTAATGTGTTATCTGCTGAATAGCCCTGGATAGTTGCGAAGCAAATGCATTTTGAGAAGATAAAATTGAAAAAGAAATGTTGATTTTCGTAATAAACAGAGATCACAGTAAAAAATCATGAATGCAATATTTTCATGGGAAGAAAAAATGAAGAGTTAGAATTACAAAGTACTGGGATGCCACAACATTAGCTCAAGGAACTGAATTATTGAATTGATTTCCATACATAACAATCATAGTTTTTGGAGAGGGTGCATAAAAATACGTTAATTTTGCAAAATCCCATAGTGTCTGGATGATCTCTATCCTTAAGTTAGCAAAGAATATACTTTGAAATAATAGTAAGATATTTTATCCTCTTACATAGCTTTTCAAAATGAATATGTTCTTTCCAAGAACCACACAGAATATAGAAATAACTTCCTCTAGAAGGGTTCTCTTATGAATAGTTTTATTATTTGCATAGAGACAAAAAGTAAGTTATTTAATCATCATGATATCTGGGAGCTTCTCTAGAAATCGGAGAACCACTGATGCATTCCTCAAGACAGAGACTTCTTAACTAAATATTGTCAAGAATATTTGTATTAAGAATATCTCATTAAGAGAGGCAACTTTCCACAAACTATGTCTCTGAAAAGATGCTCTGTGACTTCTATTCCTAACATTTTTAATCCTAATTTTAAAGACAGATGTCCATAAGTATTGGTAATGTCAGCATATTTAAATCCTTCATATATATTGGGCATAAGGATTACATTAAGATCTTACATATAAGTTGGTTGAGAGGTGCATGCGGTATTCTTTCTTCTAAGACAATAATAGGTTAAAGGTATTGTTTTTTAAAGTAAAAGTTATTAAATAATTTCTCTGTGCCTTTATCAATTAGAAAATGAATAGAGTTAATACTATTTTAATGCATAAGTTATTGGAGAAGGGACACTAATATAAATTATCATGGAAATTTTAGTACATTTGTGATCAATGTAAAGAATTGAAGAAGTGTCCTTCAGAAAAATTTCTAAATATATTGTTCAGATATGATTTTTTAAGACAATGATTTTGTTTAAATGATAAGTTATTGGTGAGGCATTTTAAAATTATATTTTACAAGTATATTTTCGATCCTAATTATATATAGTTATGTCTAAATCTTAATTATGGACAAATATCAACACTGCACCTATTCATACAAAACTTGAGAATGATTTCTGCCACATAGCATACAGTCAATAGCTTAATAAGTATTGGTTGATGAGTAAATGAAAAAAGAATTTCACATTTCCAAAAATGAATTTAATCATGATATTAAAAGGATTTACCACATGATAGTATTGGGAGTTAAATGAAACTGGTAAGAGATCATTGTTTTAGGGAGAGGTGACTTTGTGATTTCAAAGTGAGAGATTTTATATCATATGTGCAGGATACGGTCTCCAGGTTTGTTAGTTTTGTTTTGTTTTGAATCCATTTATTGATTTATTAGCTCATTTAGCAAATCTTTATTTAATGCCCATAATGACACAATAGTTGTGCTAGGCATGACTATGGAAGGGTTAAAATTGTAAGCTTTACCCTGGCTCTCAGTATACCAAAATGTATTGGAGAATACAGTTATAAAGAGGAGTTATTGGATTTCAAGTAAGAAATCCACAAGAATTACTCTCATGATAGTGCTTTATAAGACAAAATGCTACTTTATGTATTTACAATATGCTGGTTGCCTGCACAAGTCATTTCCTCACAGTGGTTAGTTCTGATGTAAAGATCAAATTTGATGAGAAATTGGTGATCATATTAGTCAAGCAAATGGAACTGGATATTCTTAGGGGATGCTTTCATCAGGCCTTGAGTTTGGGAAATAAATTATCTGTTATACTGAAATGATAATTTGTCTAAGTAGTGCTTTGCATTAAGTAAATATTTATTATATACCTACTATTCATATAAAAATAATTTTTAGACCAGCAATGTCAAATTAGTGTACTCTATGCTTTAAACCAATCATGACAATAACCTAATTACTCCCAGGTAATATATATTTCTGACATTATAGTGTCTGGCCATGAACATAGCTGTTTAAAATATTCAACTACATATTTTATTTATTTTTTCAATATATTTTATTGATTTTTTACAGAGAGGATGGGAGAGGGATAGAGAGTTAGAAACATCAATGAGAGAGAAATATCGATTAGCTGCCTCCTGCACACCCCCTACTGGACATGTGCCCGCAACCCAGGTACATGTCCTTGACAGGAATCGAACCTGGAACTCTTCAGTCCTCAGGCTGATGTTTTATCCACTGAGCCAAACCGGTTAGGGCTCAACTACATGTTTTATCTAAACACTAATTAATTCTTAATAAGGGGGTAAAAAAGATTCCCCAATCTGCATGTTGCATATCAATTATAAAATAATAAGTAAAAAATAAATTGTACAAATATATACCCTTTCAGCAATATACAGAAATACTCTTTGGGTATTATTATTCTAAAAAAAACTCCTGCCAAATCTCTCACTTTTTTTAAAGATTCCATTAAAGTAAAGAATTTTTTAATGTATTTGAAATATAATTTGAGGTCAATGTGCTATATAGTCATTATGTATTGGTTGTGAGAATTTAATTCCTTAGTAAAAGAAACTTTGATAAGGATGTAAACACTTTCTCAAATAAATATACATTGAAATTATTGATATAACAAAATAATGACTTTATAGAGTCCATTCTATTCAAAGAATAAGGGTTTATACCTACGAATTTATGTAATTTTTTCTAAATATTGTTGTTATATGTAACTGCATCTCAAATCTAAAAAAAATTTATTATGCTACAAGCAACTAAGCACTTATGCTTACACTTTGATTTCTTTTTTTTTTTTCATGGTTGACCACTGAATATAATATTAAATACTTACAATTATTCAGTTAGTTTTGTTTATTGCTCAGGATTCTACAATAGATGCATAAGGTCTTAGGTAACTGAGCAAAATCACAGTCAAAAAGAAAAATTCTATGAAGGTATACAAAATTTGAATGCCGAAATCTGTAAATATTAATTCTATTAGATTTTACTTCTCTCATTAAAATCTTGGCCTATTATTTTACTTAGGGAAAATTTAAGGAATTTGGGTTTCTCCATGATAGACACAGCTTTTTCCTTAACACATACTTATATTTGCATGGCATTATTAGAGACTACGCATATATGCTTTGTTGACTAGGAAATATATGAATTTAGAAGCTTGTTTTTTTTGCCTCCTCCAGTCACTAGTTAAATTTAGCATTAAAATACAAGAAAAATCACAAATCAGCCATCATGGAATGGAAGGTTCAGCGTTTCAAAGATTAAATAAGAAATAGTTCACTGTGTCAGAAGATCACATAGAAAAAAAATTCTTTTAGAGACTCTAACATGTGGAAGATGCACTTTAATCACCTTAGCTTTTATAAGATCTCCTTGATTTTTATTTATATTTCTTGCCTTGACTTTTGATTTTGTGTTTTACTGTGATGGGCATGCTTTTTTCATCTCTTAGAAAAACATGGTAATTCATCAACTGACTAGAAAAAATATATATAATAATAGTCAGAAATTTCCTAAATAAGTCTCATTAAACTGAATTTTACACAATCCTGTAATTATATCACAAACATATATAAAATTATAAATTTTAATAATATGTAATCAATAATTTAAGGACAGTTATTCAGTAGAGGATTACTCATTTTCTGCAGGAAATAACTGAGGAAATTGTTTAAGCCTATTGTGTATAAATTCATACTCTGGACATGTATGTATACATATATACATATATGTATATACATATATATTCATATGTAAACTATACTTACAGTAACATGTAATTAGGAAGAGTGATCTATTACTTGTAAGTGACAAAAGTAGCTTTAAAGCAGAATCCTGTGTCCTTCCAGTAGCTAGTTCTGTGTCTCTGGACAAATTTCTTTATTTTTCTGAACTTTCTTTGGGGGAAATTGTATATGATGAAATTCAATCTTTTTCAGGGCTACTGTAAGGATTAAATAAGCTATTGAATCCACAGTAGCAGTTTCTTCGAACAGTAGACAATAAATACTGAACATCACTCCTTATTCCAATCCCTGATTAGTAGTATCATTTTTACAGAGAAAAATTTTTGTGCAATTGTAAAAGTAAGAGTCCAATTTAAAAGAGATTGTGAAAATCTCTATGCTTATAGAACAGAAAGATAGAATCATTCAGAAATAAATAATTGCTTTACTTTTAGGGGTTATTATCTCTGAATATAAGTGATTATTAACACTAGTTGCTTTTATTTTCCTCTTAATGTTTTAATTTTTTATGTAAAAATAAACTATAGGCATACTTATACGTGCTGCATACATGTGGTAAAACTGCAAAGAAAAGCATGGTGTGTGATTGATGAAATTCAGGATACTGTTTGTCTCTTAAAAAGGAGAAAGGAAACAAAGATTTTGGTTATGTGTTTTTTCTTAAGTTGTGTTGTATGTACACGCATGTTTACTTTATTACTCTTTAAATTGTATGTGTAAATTATACTTTCTTGTTTGTATGATATATTTTATTAAAGAAAAAGCAATTAATTAAAAAATTATTTTAGAGAGAGAGTGGGAGAGATAGAGAAACATCAGTGGAAGAGAGAAACATAGATCAGTTGCCCCTGCATGTGCCCTAACCAGGGAAGGAACCCACAATCTAGGTATGTGGTCTTACCGGGAATTGAACCCACAACCTTTTGGTGTATGAGACAATACTTTAATCAACTGAGCCACACTGGCCAGGGATTCCTCTTAGTGTTTAAAATTATCTTATGCTATGCTTTAAGGCATATTAAAATAATTTAATTTATCATCCTTTCAGTTTATTACTTAACAACTGCTTGGTTAATCTGTGTTTGTAAATATGCCAATTTGGCCAAGTTATGCTATAACCCACATCCCTTCAATGCTGGATATCTAATTGTATTCAAGAACCTCACTGTGAGGGATGCTCTCCAGGTACTGATATTAAGAAAAACTGCCCAGAAGTCAATGTAGGATACAGGGATTTATTTAAGAACTGATATTTACATGTTAACTTCTATATTAAAGTTAATGATAACTGAAAATTCCACACAGCTCTTGGCCTTTCCTCTTAGATGTTCTAATATCTGTGAACACTATATTGGGCATTGTGGTTTTTTATGGGACAAACTGTGAAAGAGACTAGTCTATCTCCTAGTGGGACAATGGTTCACCCTCCTGTTCTTAATAAAAACTGCCACACATTTCAGTTATTTGTTTTACTATTCCTCATAGTAGCTATTTAGGAAAAATAAACATGTTTTTCTAAAAATAATTGAAAACCATTGATCTAATCTTATTGTAATTTACTGATATTTGTATCAGTTTTGTACTCTTATGAATTATCAGTTTTCTAGATTATAGACTAAAATAATGTTGGTCTTGAGTCAATAATACTGTCAGTAAGTATATAAAAACTGGAACACACTACAATCATAAGCTATTGCTATAATCAAAGCAGTCAATTCATATGTACCATATGCACAATTAGTACACTATTTCATTTAGATCATTTTTCATATATTTTAAAACTTGGCTAAATAAAAACATCTACATTTCATGTATCTCTTTATCTATTTTCTTTCACATACATTGAGAAAAAGCTCAATAGACTTTTCATACAATAATGTCAATATTTTATTTTATTTTGTTTTGTTTTTTCCTTATCAGGGCATAAGCACTTAACCATAGCACAGTAAGTTATTATCTTTTTCTTTTAAATGAAGAAATTCAGTCATTTAGAGATCAATTAACTTTCTCAGGGACACATAGCCATAAAAATGTTCCTGGTTTCCTTCTGTAGATTTTAATATCCTCAGCAACACTTTCTGTACACTTAGCATGGTGCTTCATAAAAGAGTGTGGAGTGAGTAAATCTTCTTGACTGACTAATCTCTAATTGAAACTGATCATAACAACTCAAGCCAAGTAAGATTTGCATAACATGTCCCTAATTTTACTTTTCTGGTCATAATAAAATAGTGGAGAAAATATACCAATTAAATAAGTCCCACATGAATCTTCTAAAAATACTGAAAACTAAAAAAATAAAGGAGCAAAAAAGAAGTTCCTTTTTCAGATATACTAGAAAATACTTGTTACTGTGAATCTTATCAATGGAGAAATAGTGACACTTAGGATCTAAATTAGATTTTGTAGGCTATCTCATGTGTACACTGTGAAACACTATGTTGTACTTTCTAAAAGATAAAACAAATACTTCTTTTCTTTCTTTCTTTTTTATTTTTACTCTTTTCAGAGTATTCTACATGTGGTTAGACAAAACTCATCAGGGAAGGCAGAGCCAAAAACTAGTAATTGATACACTGTGTTTTTAAAGAGATTAATGCATAAAGCATAGGAAAAGTTAATCAACCACCACTGTTGACTTTATCTTTTGAAGGAAAATAAATTCGAAGTCACCACTAGACTATAAGCCATTCTTGCTGCTAGTCCAGAACTGAAATAGATGCAAATATTTAGGATGATTAATAATAAGTATTTTTAACCTACATCCCTAAATCCATAACTTTTAGTTTTGCAGCCATCAAGTTATTATCATTAAAATATAAGAGACAAAACTTGCAGTTCCCAAATAAATTTTAATTGATCCCCCCAAAAATTATAGTAGTAAGTAGAAAGAATACTATATTGAATTGATGTTAAATATGTGAAAAACTGCAAAAAAATAATAAAACTGAAATTCATATACATAATGGAATTATTTTTCCCTTGTACTTCATAAAATGAAGAAACATAAATATAATTTTAAATATAAGAAAATACAATATCATGAAAAAATAAACTGGTAGAGCTTAGAATAGATATGAAGAGAAAAATCAAACAATAATAGAATCTAGGCCATTAGCTACTCAATTAGATAATAGGCCCTGATGAAAATAAAGTTAAGAACCAATAGAATCAACCTGACATATTTAAGCAGAATAAAATACAGGAAAAAAAATAAAAAACATTCAATGTAATTAAGGAAATAGTGATAAAGTGATATATATTTAAATCAAATCAGAAAGCTATGAGTATTTAAAAATCAAAGTATATTTTTCTGAAATAAAGAAGTAATCATATTGATAGTTTGAATAGTATACTGTGTCCCAAAATAATAAGTATTGTATGATAGCAGAGATATAAAAGCACTAGAGGCCCTGTGCACGAAATTCGTGCATGGGGGTGGTGTGTCCCTCAACCCAGCCTAAACCTGCTCCAATCTGGAACTCCTTGAGGGATATCCAACTGCCCGTTTAGTCCCGATCCAGGTAGAATCGGGCCTAAACGGGCAGTCGGACATCCCTCTCACAATCTAGGACTGCTGGCTCCCAACTGCTTACCTGCCAGCCTGATTCATGCCTAACTGCTCCCCTGCCAGCCTGATTTCCCCTAACTGCCATCCCCTGCAGACCTGGTCACCCCTAATTGCTCTTCCCTGCAGGCCTAGTCACCCCCAACTTCCCTTCTCTGCCAGCCTGGTCACCCCTTACTGCCCTCCACTGCTGGCCTGATTGCCCACAACTGTCCTCCCTTGCAGGCCTGGTCCCTCCCAACTGCCTTCCCCTGCTGGCCATATTGTGGTGGCCATCTTGTGTCCACATGCGGGCAGTCATCTTTGACCACATGGGGGCGGCCATCTTGTTTGTTGGTGCGACAGTCAATTTGCATATTGTTCTTTTATTAGATAGGATAGAGGCCTGGTGCACAGGTGGGGGCCAGCTGGTTTGCCCTGAAGGGTGTCCCAGATCAGGGTAGGGGTTCCAGTGGGGCATGGGGCAGCCTGGGTGAGGGGCCTGTGGTGGTTTTCAGGCTGGCCATGTCCCCTGGTGACCCAAGCAGAAGCCCTGGTATCTGGGGTTTATTTATCTTCTATAATTGACACTTCATAGCCTTGAGCGGAGCCAAGCCTCCTGATCGCTCCATGGCTGCAGCCATTTTTGTTGGGATTTATTTATCTTCTATAATTGAAACTTTGTAGCCTTAAGCATAGGCCAAAGTAGGCCAGAGCAGGTAGAAAGATTGGCTTCCTCCATTGTTGGGGAAACCCAAGCCTCCTGCTCTCTCCGTGGCTGCAGTCATCTTAGTTGGGTTAATTTGCATACTTGCTCCTGATTGGCTGGTTGGTGTGGTTTATGGGTGTAGCAGAGGTACTGCCAATTTGCATATTATTCTTTTATTAGATAGGATTATTTTAAACAAAATATTAGCGAACAAAATTCCAAATCCAAAATTATTTTTAAAAAGAATGCTCCAAAATTAACATATTTATTCCAAAAATAAAAGCTAGATTAATGTTAGAAAATCTATAAATGCATCTCACTATGTTAACTGATAAAAGAAGAAGCAGTTGTCCACTTCATTAGGTATAGAAAAAGCATTTGTAATACTTAATATGCATTTATTTTAAAATATCTTCTCATCTTAGGGGAACTTTCTTAACTTGATAAAAAGCATCATAAAAGACCATAGAAAAATATCATCATAAATGGAAGCTTGCTGGAAATATTTTTCTTTAAATCTAGAAAGTTATGTGGTTGCTCACTACCATCATTTCCAGTAAATATTGTTTTGAAAATCATGGCCTGTTCAATAAGCAAAGAAAAAAATGAGCTCTTATAGATTAAAATATAGAAAAAATTATTTGCAGAAAACATGAAATATCTAAAGAATATATCAGTAATTTTATAGAACTAACAGATGAGCTTAGAAAGTATTTGGATGTATGTAAA
The DNA here is from genome assembly GCA_026230045.1 of Corynorhinus townsendii. Taxonomy (NCBI): domain Eukaryota; kingdom Metazoa; phylum Chordata; class Mammalia; order Chiroptera; family Vespertilionidae; genus Corynorhinus; species Corynorhinus townsendii. The sequence goes on along the minus strand of JAPDVU010000003.1, from coordinate 73,022,594 downwards.
TTAAATTTAAAAATCAGCTGTATTTCTACACACCAGACATAAACAACTAGAAAGAAAAAACTTAACAGAAGTCTATTTTGTGCCCTTTGAGCAATGAATTCTTATTCTACCACCTCACAGCCCCTGGTAACCACCATCCTATTTTGTTTGCTTCTATAGATTCAAGTTTTTTAGATTCCACATGTAAGCGAGATCATGTAGCTTTGTTTCTTTTATTGTGTATGGTAAATTCAATAATAATTTCTATACATAATACTAACTGTAATATCATATTGTCACTATGCCACAGATAAGCATTAGAGCAACTATAAGAACAAAAATTAAACATAAGACTCCTACAGAATCTCTCCTAGATCAATCAATAGTTCTTCTCTTAATATTTTTCATACTTTTCTTTAGAAAAATAAAGAATAAAATTTATCTTAATTCAGAAATAAAACAATAATATAAGATAAGGGGATTTCAGGGGAATTCAGAAGAGATTATTCTGTCTTAAATAAATCAGTGTGGAAATGAATTGTATTTAGTATGATAATCTCTTTGAGAGATCTCTGACATAATAAAATAAAATCTAAGGCTTCCCGAATAAATTATCAATGACAAACTTGAAAGTGTTATACTGTCGGTTCCAAACCTAAAAATTTGTCTCTATATATACCAGATTTTTTTACCAGAAAAAAATGGGTAGGATATTTGGTGTGCTATGTACTTTCTTTATATATCACAAGAATCACTTGATATGCATATTCATAAAGAAAGCATCAATTAAGCAGGCAAGTTAAATGAAGTGTGCAAATATGCAATGATTCTAAACTTCCACAGGGTGGTAGGAGATTCACTTTCCACAACATTTATCTAATTGGCAGAACTAACTGCTTTGATACACTTCTACCACATCCAAATCCCCTATTAGAAACTATACCATTGTTACTGCTTAATAAGTGTGAACGAAATCTCAGAGGCAAAATTATGTTTTAGGATATGCTATACTTAAGCAAATTCCAATTCAACTACAAAAGACAAGTGTGCATATATAAATTTGGATCCTTTAATTGTTTGTATGTTTTCTGTGTGTGTGTTTTTTCATAGGAGACCATTTATCTTTAATGATTAATGTAGGAGAAGTCCATAGGATACTTCTGACAAATTTATCATGTTATTTATATTGTTACACCAATTGACTGATTATTTTATCATAATACCTAGTTTCAATATGAAAATATACATGTATATGTTATTAAATCAGAAATTTGAAGTTAGAAAAAATTCATAAATATATGAGGCACAACTTCCTTGTTTTACAGATACATGAAATAAGGTGAGGATATGTTACAGAGATCACACATAGAAGAAATATGTTTAATACAAGTTATTTATTGTATTGATACAAGGCATATATATGTAGTCATCTAGAGATTTTATCATCATAATTAAAGACATACAGGGTAATTGGGTTGGTGACAAATAGGTATAGTGGAGAGAATTTTCATGATCACAATTGAAACCAAGGGACCTTATAAATGACTAAATTTAGTTTTAGAACCTAGTTCTACAAATTTTCTCTCTCTCTCTCTCTCCCTTCTCTTTACACACACACACACACACACACACACACACACACACACACATATCAGAGACCTAGGACACCCCTCCCCCATAAATGGCAGCCCCCAAGGCAGCAGAAGACAGTATCCAGAACCTAACTGTGATTACAAGGTCCACACCTCTGGCAGGCTAAAGGTAACATCTTGACCTAAGTCATGTTTCCTTTTCTGAACTCTAAGGTGGTTACTTTCCCATGAGACTTGATGGAGGGATTCCAGAAAAGACCTCAGAACTATCCTTAAGACCTGATGAAATTATCAGCCTTACCTCATCTCCAACCAATCAGTACTCAGCATGACCCCTGAACCCCTTAATCACGTATCTTGTGATTTTGCCCTATAAACTAGTAATCTGTAGCCTATATGCCAGGGACTTCTCACTTTCTCCTGGTGGCACCATTCATAATAAATTAACCAATATTTTCTGTGCTTAGTGTTTAGCTCTGCTAGTGCCAAGTCAACAAACTCTGTTTACTTTGTGTGTTCATCATGGATTGGTAAATCACTGACATACTTTAACAGTATTCAAGATTTGGGTAACATTTTTTTTTCTTTTGATAAAGTAAAAAGCTAACTTTTACATACTTCACTATCTACTTATATGACAAAAACTAGAGGCCTGGTGCATGAAGAAATGGGGTCCTCAGCCGAGCCTGCACCCTCTCGAAATCTGGAATTCCTCAGGGGATGTCCAACTGCCGCTTTATGCCCGATCCCTGTGGACAGTTGGACATCCCTTTCACAATCCTGGACTGCTGGACCCTATCTGCTCGCCTGCCCACCAGATCGTCCCTAACCACTTGCCTGCCTGCCTGATTGCCCCTAACTACTCGCCTTCCTGACTGATCTCCCCTAACTGCCTCTGCCTGCCTGGTTGCCCCTAAGCACTCTGCTGCCTGATCACCCTTAACCACTCTGCCTGCTTGCCTGATCACCCCTAACTGCTCCCCTGCCTGTCTGATCACCGCTAACCACCTCTGCCTGCCTGATCGCCCCTAATCACTCTGCCTGCCTGCCTGATCACCTCTAACTGCTCACTTCCCTGCTTGATCACCCTTAACTGCTCTCTGGGAGGCTGCTGGCCCGGTGAGGAGACATGGTCGTTCTGGTCTCTGGTCATTCTGGTCATCTTGCTGTTTCAGTCATTGGGCTTTTATTATATAGGATAGTAAAGAAAACCCAGACTATTATTTGAATTTGTTTTTTTCATCAAATATCAACATTTACTATTTATAATCTTTTAAAAGTATTTATACTTTCATTATATATACTAAGTTTAGAAGTATCTTAATCCTACCATGATATTTTAAAAGCTTTTTTCTTTTCTAAGTTTTGAGACAACTTACTTTTGTAAACTAGATTCATTGTGTTACTTCTCAACTGCTTAATAGCACATTTCATGGTCCACAATATTTAAATTTTTGAATGTAATATCCAGTACTTATATTTCCTGGTTTTTGTTTATATAAACATATATTAATATAAGTTCAAATTCACATAATTTCAAAGGTTTTACCTTCCTTAAATATGTTTTTAAAACATTAACAAATATACATTTTAACCTTTTCCAAGATTATTCTTTGTCTATATAATCTATAAGAAAATTATATTAGTGTTGGGTTTTAAAAAGACATTGTATATGGTTCATGTTTTACCTCAATTATTTTACCCACATACTGAAATATAATTACCACTAATACAAGAACTTTTTTCCCTGTCTCACTTTTCGGTAATATCCACCTTAATCTGTGAGGATTTTTAGGTGAAGTACTGCTGTGAAATGGTGTTAAAAATAATAATGCAAGGCTTTTATTAGGGGAGAACAATTTAAAAGACAAGAGAGCTATTTAAGATGCAAATGCAGTATTCCTTGATATGTGAGAGAGCCTTCAGAAATTTGTATGAGACATAGAAAAAGAAGGGAGAAGGTGAGAAATTTATTGAAAGAACTATGACTTTTTTTATTGGGAAGCACAGTGAAGGACAGGAGGCTGCCACAGGAACTGAAGGTGTTCAGCATGTAGCCATTAATAAAACTGTAAGAATTCAAAAGAAAATCTATCTGCTATCAGGACATAATAAGATTAGATGTATATATATTTAACTTGAGGGATTGGCATTACATTCAGGTAGAATTATTAGTTGTTAGATACTGAGAACTAGATCTCGCATAGGAGAGTTTAAGAACAATAATTTTGAAGCCATATGTAAGGAAAAGATATATGAATACACTGAAATGAATGAAATAAAAGTGTAAAAGATTGAAGAAAGAACTTTATAAAATATCAGAAGGTAGAAGTCAGTGAAAGAATCTAAATTACTAACTGAAACAATGAAACTTTTAGAAATTTGTTGTGGGTCACCCAATCAGATAGATGACCTTCCTTTTTGAGCTCCCTACTTAAGACTAGAAACTTTTTCCTCACCTTTTCCACAAACAATCCTAACACTTTATCATATTGAACAGAATAACTAATGTCTAAATAGATGAGTTCCATAAGACATTCATCAATATCAGAAAGTATTTTTAAAAGTTTTATTTGATGTTTTAGAAACCTATAGTAATGAGGAGGGATGAGGGAGTATAAATCATTCTGCAAATCAACAATTATGAAATAAATACACCCAATTTTGTAGAAAATACTTTTTTTTATCTTTAGAATCATGATCTTTGTTTGACTCATACATGGAAAAAGTAAGTAATATTCCCAAACTTAATTTTACCTGTTAATATGTATTTATATATTTCCCGATTATTTCAAAATATTTTAAACTCATTACTCCTACAACCAATAAAAATTTAAATATGGTTAATATGAACTCTTCTTATTATCCTGAAATTTTACGAGTAGTTAAGAGTCTACATTTTGATGTCTTCTATGATGGCTAATATGTATTAGAGAATAATAAATTAGAAGCTTTTTAAAAGCTTAAACAGAAAAATAAAGGATCTAAAATTTTTATCTGTATGTGAACTTAAAATATTTTAAAAATCTACAAACTTTTTATATGCACTTAATTACTCCATGACACAAAATTGACAATAGAGGCACTATTAAAATGACAAATTATAATTGATATGCAACACTCAAATATTTCCACAGCAATTTACTTTGTCTTTTTGTCTGAATTCCTTAGGCATAACTAAGTAATTACAAATGATTCCTAATAAAATAGATATCTGTAAAAATGTTTATGCAGGGACAGATTAACTGGAATATTAGTTTTAGTAATGCAAATTTTAATCAACTTAATAGTTTACATTGTTGTATGGTATATAAAAAAAGTTAAAATATTATGAAGCCATCAATATATTAAGTCAAATGGTACAAAAAAGGCAGATGCAATACTATGCACAGAAATAACGTCTATATTCATTTCTCAAGGTTGTCATAACAAATGATCACAAACGTAGTGATTGAAAATAACTAATATTTATTCTTTCACAGTTCTCAAGGCTAGCAGTCTGAAATCAAGTTTTTTTTGTATTTAAATTTTTTTTACCATTTTTTTTATTGTTTTAAGTATTACAAATAGTAGTACATATGTCTCCTTTTTTTCCCCCATTGATCTCCCCCCGACCTCCCCTACCCCCCAGGACATGCCTTCACCTGCCCGGCCCTCCCCCCCGCCCCAGTGTCTTATATCCATTGGTTGTGCTTATATGCATGCGTACAAGTCCTTCAGTTGGTCTCTTACAGCCCCCCTCGCCCAACCTCCCCTGTCTTCCCAATGTAGTTTGACAGTCTGTTCAATGCTTCTTTGCCTCTGTATCTTTTTCCCACCATTTCTTTCCTTTAAAAAGTTTTGCCTTTGCAGACTAGAAATAAACATATAATAACAAAACAAGATAAAACAAAAAAAATGTTTGAGTCCCAATTTCAATGTCCAACAGTTCTGAGTCCCCGTTTCAATGTCTGAGAAAGGTTGGTTCCTTTTGGAGGTACTCAGGGAGCATACATTTCAGCCTTTCTCCTAGCTTCTGGTAGCTACCAAAAATCACTGGCATTCATTTATCTATCACTGAATAACTCCAAATTAGCCTCCATTTTCACATGGCTTCCACTGTGTTTCTCTATGTTGGAAATATACCTCCAATTTCGTCTTATAAAGACGTTTCTCATTGGATTTAGAGCTCCTCTAAAGAGATCTTTAACTTAATTATATCTGCAAAACTTTTATTTAAGTAGTATCATATTTGCAGGTTCTGGTGGTTAGGATTTGAACATATCTTTTGTGGGACTCATTATGTAACTCTCTGTGATGCCAACCAAATTAGAAGAATATATATATAAAACACTTATTGCATACCTTAGCATGAATTAAGTGCTTTGAGATATATTAATTTACATAATTATTAGAAGGAACCTATGAGTTACCCTGCCTCTCAAAGCAAATGTCTTGGTTTCAAATGCTGCCTCCATCATTTCCTTGATGTTTGATCTTTGGCAGGTGATTTGGCTGTATCATGCCTTAATTTTCTCATCTGGAATGTGGGACTAAGGATATCTATGTAATAGGATTACTTTAAGTATTTAATAGGCTAATACTTTAAAATGTGTGTGTTATAAATAAATGATAAACTGATTAAACAAGAACACAAAAATTAATAGTAAAAATATGATAATATGACTTTTGTTTCTAATTATAATGGCATGTCTGATTAACATATATTCCTATTCTTCATAATTAATATATGAATATATGGGTGAAATATATGAAATAATTTTTAGATATTGGATAATAGGCAATGCAGGACAATGACCAATGATAGAAAGAAAAAAAGTACAGTGACTACCCAACCACCCATGCATTTTATCCAGATGCAGTTTTCTGATAGTACAGACAGGGACCCCAAGCAGAATAACAAGTTTTTACGGAGATGGGGACACAGCAATTGAATTCAGGTATTCTAAGGAGTCTGGGATTAATGGGGCAGAGTACCAGAGAAGAAGATCATCACAGATCACTTTGGAAAAGAAAAATACTACAAAGACATGCAAACTGAACAATTCATAGAACTCACATAATTTTTAAAATTCAGCATTATTGTCAATATTTTATACACTTTGATCTATAAATTTAATTCATAATAAATTGAAGTCATTATACCTTTTTAAGTATGAATTTACAGTCTTATTCATATGGAAATGCAAAAAAACTTAGATAAGCAAAATATTTTGAAAGGAAGCAAAAAATGGGCAGAAGTAATTGCTTAAGTTCAAGAGACCTTGAAAAACTAATTATTCTAGAGCACACAGAATGGTTCAGAGATACAAAGAGAGAGTAAAGAATCTAGAAATAAATCTATAACTATTTATGGTTAATATTTTGTTTTTAAAGGCAACTTTTTATTGATTTTAAGGGTAAGGACTGGAGAGAGAGAAAAAAACATCGAGTTCTTATTCCACTTATTTATATATTCATTGGTTGAATCTTTTTTAAACCAAAGCACTGATGTAACTATTTAGAAAGGAGAGTCTTTGAAAGAAATGGTGCTGAGATAACTAGATATTCATAATAAAAATAATGAACTAGGACATCTCTCATGCAATAAACTGTATTATGTCAAAATGATATAGCCAACCATAAAATACAAAAATATAAACTTTATGAAGAACATTTAGGAAAAATGTTTATGAACTTTTGATAGACAAAAACTTCTTATAGAGGACATAGAAATTAATAAGAATATTAAAAATTAACATTGAAAAAGATAATTTAGAACTTTATTAAATATTGTGCCCTCTCATTCTACATACTCAGAGTAAATATTATTAAATATTATGACATTTTTACATATACTTAATATAAATTATCAAATTATCACCTCACAAATAAGGCTACTACCCCAATTTTAAAATAAGGACAAATTTTTTTAGTAGACTTCAAAAGGAGATATACACATGACCAATTAGCACAAAAAATACTCATAATATCTCATTGGTGAAATGTGATAATCATACAAGGATGTGGACCACCTGGCGCTAACACACACATTGCTGGCACTGGTTTTGTCTTTGTTATTTTTAAGAGTGTGATTTCAGGGACTGGATATGATACCTCTTCTGTTATGTATTTAGAGAAGTGTTTGTAAACTCTTGTAGTATTGTAGTACTGATATTTATAACAGTGTAACCTGTTTGCTATGAAGAGAACAGTGTTTTTTAGGTGAAGCTAGCTAGGATTGTATTAACATGACCCTCTACATAGGCTAAACTAAAATGACAGAAAGCAGGTAAGAGGTAGCTTGAATTTGGTTTTGAATAGGGGCATTGTTTGAAAAAAGACACAATGGAACTTTTTGGTGGAGTAGAAGTGTTGTATATGTGGATTGTGAAGGTGATTACCTGGACATACACATATGTCAAAATTTATCAAATGGCACATTTAACTCAATAATATGTATTGAGTTAAATACACCTCTATCAAGTTAATTTAAAAAATAATAAGTAGTTAAAATGTCTAATTGTCAAACTTGTGAACTATTTTTAATATGTCCTTTATAGATTTGTTAATTTTCAAAAATATCTATATATTCCTTTTCACTTGAAACAAATAATTAACATGAACTATTAATTGAGTTAACAAAATAGCTTAACAAAGAGCAATATCTTAATAATATAGTCACTAGGAACACTGTAAACCCAGGATGCTATGAAGAAATACTTGAGTGATTATGTAATAGAGCGAGTGTTTGTGCTACATTTTAATTCACCAAAATATATACCACCAATATGTGAAGAAGAAAAATGCACATTATTAATCAGGTCATGCCGACCACACTCAGGTTTCATTTTATACTTCTCAGTCTAAAACATTAAGGTCTGACCTGCTATGTCTAACATTGATTTGTAACACCAAAAAAGTCAGCATAACCAAAGAGCAAAATCAGAAAAAAAAAGGCTCTTTGCAGAAGATGAAAGCTCTGTTATTGATAGCATTACTACATTAGTAGTGATAATTAAACTTAGAAAAAGAGAAAAGATTAATATGTTCTCATCAAATCTACTATCATGATTGTGTTTCTTTGGAAATTGAGACTGATAATTATTTAACATATTTGTGTATGTAAGATTACTTCTTCTATTTATTTTTTTCCATCCTACCTTCCTTTCAATTCAGTGTCTTTATAAAAGTAAATATCAAAGCTAAAAATTATATCTATCTTCTACTGCTAAACACCCAATGATGCTATAGCGTGTGCAAAATTGTAGATACAATTTTCTTCTTTACTTATAAATCATGTACATACACACATAAAAGTAGAACAGAGGAAAAAAAAGAGCATATGGATGTATTTTAGAAGCAAATTTACACATGTAACTAATTCATCTAGGGCACCGAAAGAGAACAGGACACATATGCCAATGTTATTTTCAAAACCCTTTGAAAAGTAAAAAATGATAAATTAATATAATAAATATTCATCGATATTATCTATTACCCAAAGTAGCACAAAGCCCTTGGTTTTCAAGATTTAGAATGTTTCCATTGTTCATTTTTGAGATATTATGGGGTTTGAATGAAAACATCTGTATTAACAAAGGGAAATTTATACTGGCTATTTTTAGTAGTCAAAATAATTTGAGAACTTTGTGCAGAAAACCTGAAATTCTTTTTCAAGTTAAAATTTGACATAAACACTGGATCACTATTTTGGGAAAGTACCCTCTTTCAAATGATAATTTCTATTACACGGCATTTAAAACTATTGTGACACGAATTCATATAGGACCTTCAAAAATATCACACACACTATTACAGGGGACAAAACTGCCATGTTAAGTACATGAATGATTCCATTTGATTTTTGTGTTTTTTTTTTAAGTTTTTTTATTTCCCACCTCCTTCCCCACCCTACCCTCCGTGAAACATTACTTGTACAATTTCATACTTCTAGGGTCTGAGAAGAAGTACACTCTACCTCTGCATATGTATCTTTTTCAACTCTGAAGGTCATTATGGTGTTCAAACTTGTATCCTCTAGGCTAGGGATGGGGAATCATTTTCCTGCCAAGGGCCATTTGGACATTTATAACATCACTAGTGGCCCAGTGCACGAAACTCGTGCACGGTGGCGGGGGGGAGGGGGTCTTTCAGCCCGGCCTGCACCCTCTCCAATCTGGGACCCCTCAGGGGATGTCCAACTGCTGGTTTAGGCCCCATCCCAGCCTGTTCGCCCCCAACTGCCCCCACCCTGCCAGCCTGATCACCCCCAACTGTCCCCACCCTGCCAGCCTGATCACCCCCAACTGCCCCCCCCACCCCGCCTGCCTGACCAACCTTGCCAGGACTCTGTGATCAATGCTGAGAAGAAGGAGGCCCTGCCCACCCTGCTGGGGCTCTGGGGTCAATGGCAGAGCAGAGACATGTGTTTCCCACCTGGCCTGGGCTCACCATTGATCCCCGCCCACAGGGAGGCCCTACCTGCCCTGCCCACCCTGCCAGAGCTCTGTGATCAATGCTACACAGAGGGAGGACCTGCCCACCCTGCTGGGGCTCTGCAATGGGCCCTCCCAGCCTTGGAGGCTTGCCTTGGCCCTCCCAGCCAGGGCTTTGTCTGGAAGGAAGTCCAGAAGGTTGTCTGTAAGGTCTCCCGGTCTAATTAGCATATTATCTTTTTATTAGTATAGATTTGAGGGCCATACACAATTATCAACTTAAAAATCAGCCTGCTATATTTGGTGAAACATTTAATTAGCTCACCCCTAATGCCTTGACAGGGCCAGACCAAATGATTTCTCGGGCCTTATGTAACCTTATACAGCCTGCAGGCCAGAAGTTCCCAACCCATGCTCTAGGCCAGTGGTTCTCAACCTTTCTAATGCCGTGACCCTTTAATACAATTCCTCATGTTGTGGTGACCCCCAACCATAAAATTATTTTCGATGCTACTTCATAACTGTAATTTTGCTACTGTTACGAATCGTAATGTCAATATCAGTGTTTGCAATGGTCTTAGGCGACCCTGCTAGTGGTTCTCAACCTGTGGATCATGGTCTTAGGCTCTACAGCAGAGGTTCTCAACCCGTGGGTCGTGATCCACAGGTTGAGAACCACTAGCAGGGTCGCCTAAGACCATTGCAAACACTGATATTGACATTACGATTCGTAACAGTAGCAAAATTACAGTTATGAAGTAGCATCGAAAATAATTTTATGGTTGGGGGTCACCACAACATGAGGAATTGTATTAAAGGGTCACGGCATTAGAAAGGTTGAGAACCACTGTTAGGCTGTCTAGAGTGAAATGTATGCCATAGCAATTTCCAACTGCATCTGACATGAAATAGTAATTATTCAAGAATTCTGGTAGTGTTTGACACCGGGTATCAGGTTGGTAGCTAAAAATGGATTGTGGCATAGTCCCTACACCATGATACTCAATAAATGCCACATATCAGGGCTTCCTTCTGCTGATCTCTAGCTGATTATAGACTCACACATGTGATGATATCCCATTTCAAAAGTTATTGTATGTGTTTTGTTTTGTTTTGTTTTGTTCTGGAAAAGAAAGAAAAGGAAAAAGAGAAAGGAAAAGGAAGGGGGTATGGAAAAGAGAAAGGCAGAATTGAAGGAAGGAAGGGAGAAAATATCCAAATCATTTAACCTAAATTCATACAATTCTTTAAAATAATCTTTTAACATATTTGGGAAAAACACATTAAAATGTAAGACTAAAAAAATAATTTGAAATGAATCTAGTTTTTCAGTAACATTTTGTTCATCTCCTAAGTGATTATAAATTTTCTTTAATACCACATAACCATTCCTTCTAAAGTTGAGAAAATTACATGTAGATGTATTTCAGAAAACAAAATGGAAGATTCCTTATCCATAACAATAAATATCTTCATCCTTAAGATGAGAATGGCATGAGCATTACATATTTTGAATAAAATCTCATTTAGAAAACTATAGTAACTTCCCCCCCCCCCCCCCCCAGTTTTTATTGATTTTAGTGAGAAAGGGAGAGGAACATGGATGTGAGAAACATGAATTGGCTGCCTCCTGAATGCCCCCTGCTGGTGATCAAGCCCACAACCTGGGCTAGAGCCTTGATCAGGACTCTAACCAGGTACATTTAGTGTTGCACAGGGCAATACTCCACCAACTGAGCTACCTGCCCAGGGTCCCTGTTATCTTTTTTATAATATTAATCTATTGGGTGTGAGATAATGTTTCATAATGATTTTAAAATGCATTTCCCTGATATTAGTGATGTTGGGCACTTGTTCCTATATTTTTTGGCCATTTGTATATCTTCTTTGAAAAAAATAATTCAGATACTTTGCCCATTTATATATACATACATATAAACTGAGTGGCCAGATTATTATGATTTCTGTACGCATAATAATCAGGCCACTCAGTGTATATCCTATGTAATAAAAGGCTAATATGCAAATTGTCCTCTTGACCAGGAGTTCAACCAGCAGGCAGGCCAGCCAACCGCCCATGTCCCTCCCCCAGGCCAGGCTGGCCAGACCCCACCCATTCACGAATTCATGCACTGGGCCTCTAATATATATCTATATTAGAGGCCCGGTGCATATATATGCTGAGTGGCCAGATTATTATGCATTCAGAAATCATAAATCATAATAATCTGGCCACTCAGTGTGTGCAGTGTGTGTGTGTGTGTGTGTGTGTGTGTGTATATATATATATATATATATATATATATGGTGTGTGTGTGTTTGTTTAATTTCTATCTTGGACTTTACTAGTATCTCTGGAGTGCAAACACAAGGTCATTTTTAAAATATAGATGTTTTTATTGATTTCAGAGAGGAAGGGATAGGAAGAGAAAGATTGAAACATCAATGATGAGAGATGGTCATAGATCAGCTGCCTCCTGCTTGACCCCTCCCACCCCCAGAGATTGAGCTTGCAACCCAGGTATGTGCCCTGACTGGGAATCAAACCGTGACCTTCCTCCTGATTCATAGGTATGACAGGGTCACAGGTCAGTGTTCACTTTCATTCTTAAGAATAGAATGCTTTCCACCACATTAGTGCCCAACAAATGTGTGCTAAATGGTGAAAAAAATAAGATTACAATTTTTAAAAAGGAGACTAAACTATATTGTTTCTACTTATTATCAGATTCTTTCTATGTGTAAATAAAATGTTAACACTTTGTAGAATAGATATATAATTTATTTATTAATTTTTACATAAAACATTGAAATGGCAACTTATAAAGTAGCTGTTTATCTAAGCATGTCCATTTTTAAGTTATTTCTACCAAAACACAGGTTATCTAAGCCAAAACTCATTGTCAGAAGCTCCTATCCCTACAGGAATAGTAAGTTCTAAGATTTCTTAAACTGCAATCATATGTCAGACACTGAAATAAATATCTCTCCCACATAACTTCATTTAAATAGTCTCTCCTATTATAATATGGGTTCTATTATCACATTGTGTTAGAGAAAAAATAAAGTGGAACCTAGATGCAGGGGACCTTGCTCACATCACACAGTAAGAAATGAATGGAACTGGAATATTTATCCATGACCATCAGACTTCAAGGTTTGAGAGATTAAATATTATGTAAAACCAAATCCTTAAAATTATAAATAAATCTGTATTGGGAAGAAAAAATGTAAGAATAGTTAGGAAGGAAACAGGATAAGATCTGGCAAATTCTAAGACAATGACTTTCCATTGATTTTTAATTTTCTCTATGTTACCCTGAATAAGGTAGGATAGGTTTCTATATCCTGAATATACAAATAGGAAGAAGGTTGATGGTTTCACATATTTTTCTGAATAATAAGGATTTAAAAAGTATTGAAGATCATTAAAATCTTACTACCTTAACATTTTTTAATATAATTTTTTTCAGTTAAATTTTTAGACATCTATTTATATACCTTCCATGAGCTCACCTTGAAAATAGGGAACATGTTAGAATAATCATTTATTTATAAACACTTTTAAAGAATTAACAGTTAATATAATCTTGCATTAGTCATTTTAGTGAAAAGCTTAGTAATCTCTGATCATTTTTTTCTTCTGTTCCCTTAACATCCACAATAGCAAAAACAAAACAAAAACTAAAAGCAACAACAAACTTTTAAGTAGAGAAAAAGAATATCTTCATGTTGTTGAGACATAACCCTCATATGGGACTCCATTATACATAGGATTAACCTTTAGACTCTAACAAGTCCTTCAATCAATTAATCTATCTTTCTTCTTGCCCTATGTCACCCTTTCTAGTTTGTGTTTCTACTATCCCCTGTATATATGCTACTTCACTAGTATACATCCATGTTTTTAGATATTCTATTCTCTCATCCTTAAATAAACATTTCCTACATCTCTGCCAGGATAATACACATTTATTGTTATGGAACAAATTAAAGTTTGTAAGGAATATACCTTCTGGATTAGGCAGAATTAACACTTCACCTTTTGTGAAATCAGTACTTTGCACACACATAAGATAGTCTTTACCACACTTTGTTTATAAAAGCAATTGTTTACAAATCTATGTTTATTCATTGAATGAAGTAGTCTGGATTGTATTTTTTCTCTATTTCTCCGTATACTGCCTTTAGTTATCAAAGATATTTGAACAAAATATACTTACTATGTTAACATTTTGTACATTCTATGACCTTTAACGTATTTGTGGATGGAGTAGGCATTTAATATATTTTAATTCTAATCTATATGTATAAAAGTCTAAGCGACCATCCTACCGTTCGACCATTCAACCAGTAGCTATGACATGCACTGACCACCAGGGGGCATATGCTCAGCACACTGGCATGGAAACATAGAACAGACTGATGAACCTCAGAGAGAAGGGGACAGGAGGGTGGGTGGAAGAAATTAACCAAAGATCTTATATGCATACTAGAGGCCCAGTGCATGGATTTCTGCACTGGTGGGGTCTCTCAGCCTGACTTATGGGGATTGGGCTGAATCTGTGCACCAGGCCTCCTACATCCCCCAAGGGGTCCCAGATTGCTAGAGGGTGAAGGCCAGGCCAAGGGAACCCACCGGTGCACGAATCCATACACCAGGCTTCTAGTATATCAATAAAATGCCAATGAATAGCTAATTATAAATTGTATTTGACTACCAATACAAAATTTCAAACTTGTTAGAGTTGAAAGTTTAGGAAACCTATTTAAATGGGGGGATTTGATTCTTTTAATAAACTATGTTGATACATCAAGCTCTTAAAATAGTCCCAAATCTAGGTAAGTTTTATTTACTTCTTATCATTAAAATAATTTTTCTAGCTGCCTTATCCTCTGATATAAAAAACAAACAAACATTGTGCCTCAGAGGGAATGTAGGGGAGAGTGGGAGTAAAGGGGAGAGATTAACCAAAGGACTTGTATGCATGCATATAAGCCTAACCAATTGGTATAGACATCATGGGGGTGAGGGCATGAGTGGGAGAGTGGGGAGGGGGGTCAATGAGGGGATAAGAACACATATGTAATACCTTAATCAATAAAGAAACAAAGCATAAAAATGTATAACATTTATATTCTAACAGTAGAAGTAAAATATAGCCAAGAATAACATTAGTGATACAAAATACATACATTTGAAATAAATTTTCTTTGAGGAAAAACCTCAGAAAGTTTGGACTGTAACACATTTAAATGAATGTTTAAGATCATGTATCCAGCCCTAGCCAGTTTGGCTCAGTGGATAGAGCATCAGCCTGCAGACCAAAGGGTATAGGTTTGATTCAGGTTGAGGGTACCTCAGTTGCATGCATGCAGAAGGCAACCAATTGATGTGTTTCTCTCACATGGATGGTTCTGCTTTCCTTCTCTCTTCCACTCTCTTTAAAATCAATTGAAAAATATCCTCAGGTGAGGATTTTAAAAAATAATAACTAAATAAATAAAAACAATAACTTCTTTAAAAAAAGAAAGGAACACGTGTCCAATAAAAATGTTTTAAAAACATCTCAGAGAAACTGCATTAGATAGTATAAAACAGAATAAACTATGTGATAAGCAAAAACAAAACATTGTATGACATGTTGTATGAATCAAATTTCTGATTCATTTTTAAACAAGAGTCATGTTTCTCCAGTGGTGAAATGTCAACTTCATACACTGTCAGATTTTCCATATTGCTTAAGAGAAGTTCTGAATACATAAAATATGTTCAAACTCTAACACCTGAAAATGTATTAGATATTGAAAAGTGTGTACCACTCACTAACAATATTTTGTCTTCATTCTGATATTCATAAAATGTCTTGATCAAGAATGTCATAAAATTCTGACATAACAGAAAAAAGAGATTTGTCTAGTGAAGACATCATAGAGGTATGAAAGTAAGAATATATAGTTATAGTTATATCACAAATTCATCACAACCTATGATTTACTTCATTTTACCATTTCATAAGGACTTAAGAATGAATTTCCAGAAAACACTTTAAAACTGTAATCATGAATATATTATAGCAATAGTTACAACACTTAGCTGTGACCCTTGTGTTGTTGGAGTCTTATAATATTTTCATTTTCCCCAGCACACTGTCAAATTATAATAATCCAACCCTAGCAGTGATTTGACTATATCCTTTCTTAACAAACTGTCTCGTATTGGTTCAGACCTTAGACTTCCATAGCAAACACTTCCCTGAATCCTTACTTTCTGTTTCATCCCACTATATCCATTTCATGTGTGCCACATTTACCTTACCTAAGAACAACTGAACAAATTGTTCACTCTAGTCCTCTATAACATAGAACTCTCAATGTTTACCAAGTCAATTTACATGAAACTAATGCATTTCAACATTTGCCCACTTTAATTATTCTGCTATGACATATTTAACTCTTTTATATATTTAAGGTCAGTTTTAGGCAGTAGAATATTTTCTTAAAGGAAAGGTGTGCACTGAATTCCAATTAAATTACTGGAGAGGTGTTGGGCAAACAGAAATGATGAAAAGGATTTCTGCTACTTGTCAAGACAGAGTAAAAGGAATAGGATTGTTCTCTCACGTGAAAGAACTGAAAAGCCGGAAAAAATATATGAAACCACAGTATTCAGAAAATGATTCTTGAAAGAGAGAAAACAAATAAATTGAACACTGTACTGATGGAACAGTGCCATGTCGAAACCCATGTCCACCTGGAATCTGTGACGATGACCTTATTTAGAAATCTGGAAAAATTGCAAGGTTTTATGGGGAAGTACTGGGGAAGTAAGTTGTTGGCTCCAGCGGAAGAAGGGATAAGAATAACCATGATGAAATACACTGTGGATGTTCTCTTTGGAAAAGTTTGCTCTGCAGAAAAAAAGACTTTGCCAGAATTTGATCCCAATTGGAAGAAGGGCACTTTTCCAAGTCCAGCCCCCCTGGAGCCTTTATGTCTCAGTTGGTAGAAGAAAATTTTTGAGAAGCACTAGTAATGATTAAACACCAGGGACACAGTCCCACAGAAACTGAGATTTAATCATACTTACAGAATATGTTCCCCCTTACACATACCTTGCCAGCATAGGAATAGGTCTCCACTTTACTGATAATATATTACAGTAGCAAAAGCTGCAACTCTCAGAGATGTACTTAGGGAAGCCCAGAATGAAGAGGAGAGATGAAAACTCTGGCACCTACAGATACACCAAACATTAAATACAACAAACTCCCAGGGAGATTAATATAAAATCTACCACTGAAGGACTATTTGTCTCAGTTTCTATCACCCAATGCATGATGTTTGGCTTTCAAAATATAATTGCAAGGCATAAAGCCAAAATAAAAAAGCAAATAAATCTGAAATAACACAACAAGCATAAGAAGCTGATTCACATTTGACAAAGGTGTTGGAAAACAAGGAATACAAAATTCAGTATCTAAAGTAGCTATTATTAGTACATTAAGGGCTGTAATGTAAAAATAATAGACAATGTAAAAGAACAGATGGGTGGTTTAAGGAGAGATGTGGACACAGACATCTATAAGTTAATATAGATGTTTAAACTCTAATAAGAAAGAATCAAAAACAAATGTTAGAAATAAAAATTAGTAAAACAGAAATGAAGAATGACTTTGATGGTCTCAACAGTAGACTACATATTGCTGAGTAAAGAAACAATGAACTTGAAGAAAGGTAATAAAAACCCCCATACTAAAATGTGAAGAAAAAAGGCATGGGAAAAAAAATAAAGTAAAACAGAACATCCCTGGCCAGCATGAATAAGTGATTAGAGCACTGGCCCAAGAGCAGAAGGGTTGTGGGTTTGATTCTGGTCTAGGACCCAAACCTGGGTTGTAGGTTCCCCAACCCAGTTGAGGCATGTGTGGGAGGCAACCAATTGATGTGGTTCACTCATATCAATGTTTCTCTCTATCTTCCCCTCACTCTCAATAAAAAAATCAATGGAAAAATATCCTCTAGTGAGGATTAACAAACAAAAAAGAAAAAAAAGGAACAGAATACATGTATTTTATACAAAAGTATAAAATACACATAATTGAAATAAAAAATAAGCAAAAAAAATATTGGAAGTAATAATAACCAAACATTTTGCAGAAGAAATGACACACACCTAACCACAGATCCAGAAATCTCAGAGAAAACCAAGTGTGATAAACAGCAAAATACCTACACCTAGAAATATAACCAAGTGCCAAACCAAAAAAGAAAGTCCTTGAAATAGACATAGAAAAATAAAAAATAATAAAAAACCTACCTGTAGATGAACAAGAATTATAATTATAGTGAGCTTATTGGTAACCATGCAAATGCACTGCTAAATGAAAGAAGCTATTCAGAAAAGGCTTAATATTATATATTATTAACTAAAAATGAAAAGCCAAAGGGTGAGGTAATAGGTGTTTATTTGAAATCTAAAAAATAGATATTTGAAAAGCAATGATTCATGCAGAAACCAAATAGTGTTTAGTTTATAAGGTGAATACAAGGGCTGTTTATGAGAAAGGTAAGGAAAATAGTTTCATGAATCAAAGGAAAGATTTTTTAAGGGTGTTAATAAACTAAGGAAGGGGTTTTTATAGGTGCAGATTAACTAACATAGTGATGCTACTTATAAAGAATGCTTTTAATGTTTACTCTAGTAGTTATAATGTTTGCTGACCTCTTATCATTGCAAACAGTTGTTTTGAATCCAGTGCTGCTTAAGTACAAGCCAAGAATTAGTTTGTTCAATTGAAATATTCCAAAGGATTCAGGTTTAAGACATACAAGGCAGTTCCTCTGGGGTGTCAGCTCTGTGTTCATTTTAAAGTGACTCCATTTACATTATTTTTTACACTAATTATACTAATGTGTCATTCCAGAAAAGGCAAAACTATAGCAATGATACAAAGGTCAGTCTTTTCCGGGTACACAACGTGGAGGAGATGTTGAGAGGGTAAAGCACAGGTCATTTTCCAGTGGTGATATCATTTGATTAAATATAATGGTGGCTACATGACACTACATATTTCTCAAAACCTATATAATTTTACAACATGGGTGAACATTATAGTATGCAAATTAAAAAAAAAATATTCAGGATCCTGGGATCCCAGGACGAAATGCAGGATGTGAACAAAATATTCTAATTTTAGTACAAATGGAAAAAGCTATCTGACTGAAGGAGAGAAAGGGTGAGAGTGGTGACTGAAGGAATCTTGGAATAAGTGGAATCTTTTATACTAAAGGCAAGAGCAACTGACAATAAATAACCAATATATTCTATTTTATAAAATTGCTCTTGGTCAGAGCCAGATATCTTAATTTTGGAGTGGGAATTTATTAATAAATAAGGAAAGTTAGCCAAAATAGTTCACATACTAGTGAATTAGCATTGGATCTATCATCTAAACTTGTGTTAGTCAGTTTATGCTGATATAACAAAGTACCATCCACTGGGTAACTTATAAATGTTAACAGAGGGGAGAGAAGCTCCTCTCTCCTGGTTGCTGATGGGGGTGAAATTCTTGTGATATTAAAAAAAAAGGAATATTCTGAGCCTCACACAAAAGAAGGAATTATTTTTATTTGCATGGAATTAAATCCCGGAGTTTCTAAAGTGGCATTTCCCTTTGTTCAGTCATAGAAGAAGTGTAGCTGGGCTTCAGTAGAGCTAAAATCTGAGTCAGTGTCCAGAGTTTCCTTTCCATGTAGGAGCTGGGTCTAGTCCAGCATCAGGCGAGCTTAGCTTGTGTTTCCCACTGAAGCCTATTAGTCCATTGCATGTGGGTCCACATGGCTATAGGCCACAGCAGAAATGCAAGGAAGCAGGAGAAGAATAGCCCCACAGCCAAGAGTCAAGCACAACAATAGTCATGAGCCAATCACACCAACTACAACAAGAGCAACAAAAGAGCAAACTCTTTCCATGGCTGCTCTGTGCATCAAAAGGTCACCTTTTCTTTCTGGTCAGGGCACATGCCTGGGTTGTGGGCTTAATCCCCAGTAGGGAGAGTGCAGGAGGCAGTTGATTGATGTTTCTCTTGCATGGATGTTTCCCTCCCTCTCCCTTCTTCTTTCTCTAAAATCAATAAACATATTTAGAAAAAGAGGGTGAGTGAACACTTTTGTTTAGGAGTTTATGTATTCCCAAATTTTTGTGGGCTTGTAGCGGCCACGCCCATTGTGGACAATGATTCCTGTTCCCAGGTGTGACTGACAGAGATGTGTTTTCCCTGTGTCCTCCCAGCTTTAATGGGCATGTTTCTATCTTCCATTTGTTGGATTCTTTCCCTCAGTGTTTTGCAGGGAATAAGCACGTGGTTTCCTGCAGAGTGCAAAGTTGCAGTTTCCTGGTGAAGCTGTTCAAATTATATGCCTGTAGTGTCTGGCCTTCCCTTTCACTTCTTTCTTATTATTAATAACTAGCTAATTACAGAGGTATCATAAACAACAGAAATTTCTCATAGTTCTGGAGGCTGAAAGTCCAAGATCAGGGCACCAGCATAGTTTGATTAAAGCCTTCTTCCAAGATAATGACTTCTTCTTGCAATTCCCTATGGTGGAAGGGTTACTCTGTGGGGTCACTGTTATAAAACCACTAATCCCAATCATGAAGGCTCCAGTCTCATGATTTAAGCACTTCAGCTCCTAATACCATCACATTGGTCATTAGGATTTCAATATATGAATTTTGGTGTGGTACAAACATTCAAACTATAGCAGAACTCATGTTTAACTTAACATAGATACAGATGATTGCATATAGAAACACCTATAAATGTGAGTATACATATGGATTAGTATGCATGCATGTATATCTTTATTCTATCACCTGAGAACACCTAGAAACTACTATATCCCAGTAGCATGAACACACTTAGCAACCATGATTTCTGATATCATAGTTTCTAAGGCAATTCTACATTAAGAGGAACCATTTGGATAAATGGCTATTTCTAGACCTGAGGTAGGAAATATACAAGATAACAATGAAGCATTTTGTAGTGCTAGAAATTAATCTTATATAATAAAAGCCTAATATGCTAAATGTCCAGTCGACTGGTCGGCCATTCAACCAATCAAAGCATAATATGCTAATGATATCCGAAGGCTGCTCAACCACTCACTATGACATATACTGACCATCTGGAGGCAGACAGTCGACCAGTTGACCAATCGCTATGATGTGCACTGACCACCAGAATACAGATGCTCTGACTGGTTGGTTAGCTTGCTGCTGGGATCCAGCCGATTGGGACTGAACGAGATGGGCCAGACATGCCCTGGAGCCCTCCTGCAGTCCCTCCCTGGCTGGCCAGCCTCCCATGTTTGTCCCTGCCCCTGATCATGCACCAGTGAGGTCCCTTGGCCTGGCCTGTGCCCTCCTGTAATCTGGGACCCCTTGAGGGATGTCAGAAAGCCAGTTTCAGCCCACCTCACAGGCCAGGCCAAGGCCCCACTTGTGCATGAATTTGTGCACTGAGCTTCTAGCCTATATAATAAAAGCCTAAGCAACCATTATGGTGGAACAACTGGAATGACCGGTCACTATGGTACGCACTGACCACCAGAGGGCAGACACTCAATGCAGGAGCTTCCCCCTGGTGGTCAGTGCGCTCCTACAGGGGGAGCGCCACTCAACCAGAAGCTGGGCTCACTGCTGGCTAGAGCAGCTGCCATGGCGGGAGCTTCTCTCATCTCCACGGCAGCAGGCGCAGTGGGCTGGGATGAGCACAAATGGTGCCTGGCCCTGATTCGGGCTCCTCCCTGGCCACTTGGCACACTGCTACATCCTCCCAGGGGTCCCTGTGAGGGGGATGTCTTACTGCCAGCTTAGTCTTGATCCCATGGAATGGCACAGGCCAGGCTTAGGGGAAACCCCCCCCCCCCCGTGCAAGAATTGTGTGCACCGGGCCTCTAGTATTCTAATAAAAACCACACAGTGACAGCGTTCTATCAAAAGGACATAAGAGCTAAATGAATAAAGCTCCCAATGGTCAAAGTTGAAATAATTTCAGCTTGTCCATGAGTTTAAATAAATATTCATAAATGCTCATGCATGAACAAATCTCTTGTGCAAAATAATTTCAAATAGCTCTCTGCTCTGTAAATGTATGCAGCATATAGTGATTCTCTTCCAAAAGGTACAGTGCAGAAAAGGAAAATTAAAAAAATACCTGTAGAATCAAAAAACCTGACAAGATTTTTCTCAGTCATGTCATTAAGGGCAACATCCATGGTGCTATGTCATTTTGATAGCATGCACCCTTGATATGATGTGATAAAAATAACATTTAAATATCTGTGGTCTTCTTTCAGAAATAGATAACCACAATGTAATCAGAAGAAAAATATCAGACAAAGCCTAACTGAGGAAGTTTTACAAAATATCTGAACAATGCACCTGAAACTGGCAAGGTTATGCAAAGCAGGGGATGTCTAGGAAGCCATCACAGATAAAAGGAGCCTAAGTAGACATGATTAATACATGTACTATAATATCCTATATGCAATACTCTAAGACGTAAGAGAAGATTTGGTAAAAAATAAGACAATATAAACTATGGATTTTAGTTAATAACATTGCATCAATTATTGTAACAAATGTGCCACATGATGTAAATTGTTGACTAAAGAAGAAATCTGATGCAGGTATCGGTGTAAGCAAACCCTCTGCATGATCATTGTAACTTTCAGGTAAATCTAAAAGTGTCTGAAAATAAAATTTTATTTTAAAAAATTAATGTTAACTGCATTCCATATATTCAGAATTAGATGAGTGAACATGTTAAATCGAGAAATGGAAGATATAAAAAAGCCCCAATACAAATACATAAAAATAAATACAATAAGATGGAAATGTATGAGACACACAGTACATTAGGAATTGCAGAAGCAAGAATTCGTGAATTTGTAGGCTTGGAAATATAAACTCTTCAAAATGAAAGATAGAGACAAATAAAAGAAAAACATTACCTGTCTTTTTCTATCTAATGAGGCAGAATTTTTAAGAAGTTCACTGCAAATGAAAAAATAGAAAAACTTTATCTCAGCACTTTATTTTCTTTTAGTGTCTCACCATTAATCTTGCCTTCTTAAATTTGCATTTTAAAACCCCACTCCTATGCCTGTTCTTTTGCAGAAACTCCAATTCTCTAATTACTTAATATTCTTCCAGGGAATCCTTTGCTATCTCTACCTATGTCCTTAGGTAAACACATATTTAGTTAGTAATGTGTGTAAATGATTATATCTCCTTTAGTACATTTATTATTTGTTGAGACTCAAATTTTGTCCTATTCAACTGTTCACAAAGGCACTTCCACAGTATTTGAACATGTCATAAATATATTTCTTTTCTTTAAACCAGTATTAGCATAGGTGGATGCATACTAAATGTTTTTAAACTCTGGCCAATTAAGAGTGAGTGGGACTTAAATCAACATCTTTTGGTGTCATAATTTTAATAATTTTATGCAAAATATGTAGAGTAAGTAAAATAAAGCAGGAGATTCTGATATAAAATCAAACTTCTAAACAATTTCTTCCTTTAGCCACAGGTGAGACTGGGGTAGGATTCTATTGTATTTTAGATTTACCAGTGCTTAAGCTTCATTAGATGGCCACATTTAATTTTTTGCATTGTCCTTTGAAGTGAGATATGATGGTCTTGTATCAATTTTCTTGGTATAATTGGTACACAGGATTAAAATCTTATTTGCATATCTTGATTCCATTAAAGTTCAGTCTTTAGAAACCTCATTACTGCTCTAGCTATTTGGCTCAGTGGATAGAGCATTGACCTGCAGCGTGAATGGTACCAGGTTCGATTCTAGTCAAGGGCATGTACCTCAATGTGTTTCTCTCACATCGATATTTCTCTTTGTCTTTCCCTAAATTTTCCACTCTATCTAAAAATCAATTAAAAGCATCCTTGGATTAGGATTAAAATTTTTTTAAAAGTTAAAAAAAAGGCTCTCTTTAAAAGAACACACAAAACACCTCATTACTAAGATACAATTTTTTCCTAATTATACACTGCAACATGCTGACTACTTGCTTTATTCATCAACAGAGGAATGATACCTATATTACTAACTGGTGCTACTGTATTTCACAATTGTACTTCTAGTCTTTGGAGAAAATTTTATATATGATAGACCTATTTTCCCCTTTCTGATTTGACACAGTGGGAAAAGTTTTATCCTCTCATTTTAGAGGCAGTAATAAAATTATTTTAGAGCTAACTTGGAAATGGTTTTTTGACTGTTAGGATAATTTTTAGAAAAGGGGAAAATATAGAATTATTCACAATGTTTAATCATTTGAGAATTTATAGTAGAGAATAAGTGTGAAGCATCAGAACAGTCAGTAACAATCTTTAATACAGGGAACAGGATATTTTTGGCTTGGAATACCATATGTATTATAATTAATTTGTGTAGAGATAGATCCAAAGAAAATATCTGTAATCTATACCATTGTCTTATGTTAAAAACGAACAACAACAAAAAACCAGGCCTTATCTGACTTGTATCAGATATTTTGCTGTTTGCTTACTAAGCTGTAGCAAGCCCCCTGAATTAAATGTATATATATTGTTATTGATTTCAGAGAAAGGAAGGAAGATGGAGAGAGAGGTAGAAAAATCAAGAGGGAGAAACATTGATTGGCTGCCTCCTACACACCCCACTAGGGACTGGGCCTGGAATCTGGGAATGTGCCCTGAACCAGCTACCTCCTGATGCATGTAATGATACTCAACCAACTGAGCCACACTGGCCAGGCTATAAATCCCTTGATCTGAAAGTTTGGAAAATATTATTTTTGCACAATCTGAAAAAAATCCCATTTTCAGTTTGCAATATTATAACTGATTTCTTCCTGAGCTTTGTGTAGTATCATGAACTAGATAAAAAAACAAAAAAAAAACAAACATAATATTTTTTCTTCAAATACATAGTTGAGAGAGGCTTTATTCATATAAAGTTTCATAATTATTTGATCATATATTATATAGCATATAAGTAATAATTTAATACTTTACTATAATTTATAGCAAATAGCAGGCTGGCTGGATTCTACCCATGCACAAATTTGTGCACTGGGCCTCTAGTAAATAATAATACTAACATAAAGCTTTTAAGTAAAACAGATAATCTATAATAATCTATACTAATAAAAGGGTAATGTGCTAATTAGACTGGACATCCTTCCGGACAAAGCAACGGTGGCGGGGGCTGAGGCAGAGGTGGTTAGGGATGATCAGGCCAGCAGTAGAGAGCAGTTAAGGGTGATTAGGCCAGCAGGCAGAGGCAGTTAGGGGCCATCAGGCCAGCAGGGGAGCAGAGAGGGACATCAGACCGGAGGCAGGTGAGTGGTTAGGGGCAATCAGGCAGGCAGGTAGGAGCGGATAGGAGCCAGCGGTCCTGGATTGCGAGAGGGATGTCTGACTGCCAGTTTAGGCCTGATTCCAGCAATCAGACAACCCTTGAGGGGTCCCGGATTGGAGAGGGTTCAGGCCAGGCTGAGGAACCCCATCCCCTATGCACGAATTTCATGCACCAGACCTCTAGTGAAGGCATAATATGCTAATTAGACCAGGCATCCTTCCAGACATCCTTCCAGGTGACCTTCCAGACAAAGCTGGGGCTTCGAGGGAAGCCCATCCTAACTGCCAGAGGAAAGGTGGTGCCAGAAGCCGGGGGAAGAAAGACCTACTCTTGCAGAATTTTGTGCATTGGACCTCTAGTATTATATATTTGTTTTTACAGCTGAGAAATGTTTTAAAACATATATAGAATTTTAAATGAAATAAAGGACATATCAAGGAAATTTTATCACAGTTAACATATCTAATAAAACAAATCTAAAGATTAAAATACTCCTTTGAGGAGGCTAGGTTTTTATCTGGCCTGCTGATCCTTTTAAATGAATCTTAATCTAGTCCTTTATTGTTGCTTGTATTCTTTTAACTTATTTGAAATTAGCAGCTGGGCCTAGATTAATAACCATATTTATCTTATATCTAAATATTTAATGCAATAGCCATGAAATGAGTAAGAATCTAGGGCAGAAAACATTTGGGGAACAACCTGAGATAGTCTCTACAAAAAAAAAAAAAACAAAAACATATCACAACTCTTGGTGGGCTTTTAAAAAATATCATGGACTTAGGTGTAGCAGTATAGTAATATATTTTTACATATTGTTCATTATTCTGACATAACCACCTTTGCAGAGGAAAATGTGCATTATGGTTTGAAATGTGTCCCAAAAAAGTTATATTGAAATCCTAATCCATAGTACTTCAAGATGAAATTATTTGGAAATAGTTGTTGCAAATATTAACTGGTTAAGATGAGGTAATTTGAAGAAGGGCAGACCCTTAATACAATATGACTGTTGTCCTCATAAGAAGACTATGTGAAGATCTTTAAGTGAAGATGAAGGCAGAAACTGATGAGGGTCCCCACTGGGGGGCTTTCCCAGCCTGAAAACAGCTCCCAGCCCCTCACCCAGGCTGGCCATGCCCCCATGGGGTAAGGGTCCCCACGGGGGGTCATGGCCAGCCTGCAAACAGCCATCAGCCCCTCACCCAAGCTGGTCAGGCACCCTAGTGGGAACCCCCACCCTGAAGGGGGTGTGGCCAGCTTGAAAAAGCCCTCAGCCCCTTGTGCAGGCTCCCCCTGCCCCAAGAGAACCCCCACCCTGATCCTGGACACCCTTCAGGGCAAACCAGCTGGCCCCCACCCATACACCAGACCTCTATCTATACTAATAAAAGAGTAATATGCCAATTAGGCTGGGAGACCTTCCAGAAGACCTTTCGGACATTTTTCTGGACAAAGCCATGGAAGCAGGGCCAAGGTAGAGGGGGTTAGAGGTCAAGAGGGAAGGGCAGTTGTGGGTGATCAGGCTGGTGGGGAGGGCCATTGGGGATTATCAGGCCAGCAGGGAGGGGCAGTTGGAGGTTAGAAGACCAGCAAGGGGGCCAGTTTGGGGTGACCAGGTCGTCTGTGGGGGTCAGGTAGGGGAGATCAGGCTGGCAGGCAGAGTGGTTAGGGACAATCAGGCAGGTAGGCAGGTGAGCAGTTAAGAGCCAGTAGTCCTGGATTGAGAGAGGGATGTCCAACTGCTGGTTTAGGCCTGGTCCCTGTAAATGAGCAGTAGGACATCCTTTAAGGGGTCCCAGATTGCAGAGGGTGCAGGCCGGGCTAAGGGACACACCCCTGTGCACAAATTTCATGCAATGGGCCACTAGTCTATATTATAAAAACCCAGTGGCCCTAACGCAGTCATGACCAAAGACTGGCACGGGTGGGCGGAGCTGTGAGCATGGTGAGGCGTGCGATTTTGTGCATTGGGCTATATAAAAAAGAGATAATATGCAAATTGACCATCACTCCAACACACAAGGTGGCCACTCCCATGTGGTCAAAGATGGCTGCCCCCATGAGGACACAAGATGGTCACCACAAGATGGCCGGCAGGGGAGGGCAGTTGTGGGAGATCAGGCCAGCAGGGGAGGGTAGCTGGGAGGGACCAGACCTGCAAGGGAAAGCAGTTGGAGGCAATCAGGCCTGCAGGGGAGAGCAGTTAGGGGTGACTGGGCCAGCAGAAGATGGCAGTTGGGGGGGACCAGGCCTACAGGGGAAATCAGTTAGGGGCAACCAGGCCTGCAAGGGAGGGCAGTTAGGGGCAAACAGGCCTGCAGGGGAGGGCAGTTAGGGTCGACCAGACTGGCAAGGGAGGGCAGTTATGGGTTACCAGGCCAGGAGGGGAGGACAGTTAGGGGAAATCAGGTTGGCAGGGGAGCAGTTAGGTGTCATTTAGGCTGGCAGGAGAGTGGTTAGGGAGTGATCAGGCTGGCAGGCAGAAGCGGTTAGGGGCAATCAGGAAGGTAGGCAGGTGAAGGGTTGGGAGCCAGCAGTCCTGGCTTGTGAGAGGGATGTCCGACTGCCCAGTGGGATTGGGCCTAAATGGGGAGTTGGACATCCCTCTCTGGGTCCCAGATTGGAGAGGGTTCAGGCTGGGCTGAGGGACAAATTTCATGCACTGGGCCTCTAGCGTTTGTGTGTGTGTGTGTGTGTGTGTGTGTGTGTGTGTATGTATATATATGTATATGTATGTATATGTGTATACAGACACATATATACATGTGTGTATTATATATTACATACATATATACACATGTAGTACTTATATATGTAAGATGATTCATGTGTGTGTCTATGTATAGGTAAGTATATATGTATGTACATATATGTATACTTACTAGTGAGTCTTACTGATTTAAAATCTCTGGAGTTGGGAGACCAAAAAAATTGTATTTTTAACCAAGAGTCTCAGATGATTCTAATGTACCAATGTTTGAAAAGAATTGTTTTATGTCATGCTGACCTACTACAAATATCAAAATACATATATTATTATTCTTACAGAAATATTTCTGAAGATACCCCTGTGAGTTGCTTAATTAGGTATTTTGTACTAAAGCTTTCAGTAATCAGAACTTTGTAGCCTCTCCTTGAATATTCAGACATATTAGAAATAATGTAGATATAATACAGTTATGTAAAATAATTACATTTTTTCTCATGCCTGCATTTTTTTAATATACCAGACCTCTAACCATTGACTTTGAAACCATTTCTACTGCAGAAATTATTGTGTTTCCTAGCTTGGAAAATGGGGAAAGTCACCTAAGAAATCCAAAGATCAAAGCAACTGGTTCAGTGTTTACAATTAAATGGACTGGGAAACAATGTTCTCTTAATTTGTAGGAGCTATTTCATTTTTCCTGAGTGGGGCGGGGGAAAAGGCAAAGCTTAGACCACTGTAAAATATAGAGCAGAATATATCAGTAAATGAAGTTCATAGATTAAAAAATGAAGTTAGAAAAATTGTGACTCTATAAGTGCCAATTTCCCATTTGTAATTGACCAGCCAGTGACTAAAACTAGGCAACCACTAGGATGATGAGAGAGAGAGAAAGAGAGCAAGAGAGAATAAGGGAGAGAATGAGAGGGGAATAACATATGGAGAAGATGTAGATATCTCATACATTGCTGTTAAACATGTACCATGGTACAGCCTCTCTGAAAAAATCATTTAAATTTTCAAATAAAAATAAACATATACTTACCTTATGGCCCAGTAATAACACTCTTGAGAATTTACCCTAGGAAATTTCAAACTATGTTTTCACAAATGTTCATAGCAGTTCTATTTGTCATAACAAAAATAGAAAAAAGAATAGCTGTCCCTCAACATGAAATGGTTAAACAAATGTGGTGTATCTAAGCCACTGAAAACTACTTATACTTAAAATTTGCTAAATATTAATTGATACACAGAAGCTCTTAATGTATTTCAAGGATAATATGCTGTATCAGTCAAACAATAAAAGAGCCAGTCTTTCTCTGGCTGGGTGACTTGCTTAGAGGGTCATACAGTAAACCAACAGGCTGCAGTTTTGACTTCTGGTCAGGACACATACCTAGGCTGCATGTCCCATCCCTAGTTGGGGCATGTAAAGGAGGCAACTGATCACTGTTTCCCTCTCACTCTAAAAATCAATGGATGCATATCCTTTGGTGAATATTAAAAAATAAAAGAGCTAATCTTCAAAGGTTTCATATGTATGATCCCAATCATATAACATATTTTAAATCGACATAATTAGAGAGATGAAAAATATATTAGCATTTTCTGGTGTTAATGTTGGGGAGAAAAGGGTCATTACTATTTTTTTTTTAATTTAATTTTATTTTTATTGTTTTAAGTAATACAAATAGTAGTACATATGTCTCCTTTTTTTTCCCCCTTTGATCTCCCCCCGACCTCCCCTACCCCCCAGGACATGCCTTCACCTGCCCACCTCCCCCCCCCCCCCCCCAGTGTCTTATATCCATTGGTTGTGCTTATATGAGGGTCACTACTATTAACAGTTAGCATAATGATGATTTTTTTTGTTTTGAATATTTATAATGGTGGTTACACAAATCTACACATTAGATACATTTCATAAAAATCACACATACATACACACACAAATGAATTTATGCATAAACTAGAGAAATCAGAATACGTTTTATAGATTACTTAATAATTAGAGGCCTGGTGCATGACATTTATACACTGGGGGTAAGGAGGGGGCCCTAGGCCCAGCCTGCACCCTCTCGCAGTCTGGGACCCCTCAGGGGATATTGGCCTGCTTGCTTAGACCGGCTCTTTATGCTTCCACCACCGCCGCTGCACTAGCCAGCCATGAAACCGGCTTCTGGTGAGCAGCACTCCCCCGTGGGAGCACACTGACCACCAGGGAGCAGCTCCTGCATCGAGCATCTTCCCCCTGGTGGCCACTGCGTATCATAGCAACCAGTAGTTCTGCTGTTCAGTCAATTTGCATATTAGGGTTTTATTATACAGGATATTTCACCAAATCAATGTTTTGGTTATGATATTTTACTATAGTTATGTAAGATGTTACCATTGGGGTAATCTGTGTGAAGAATATATAGTTTGTCTTTGCACTATTTTTGTAGCTTCCAGTGAGCCCATAATTATTTCAAAAGTAAGGTAAAATAAAAAAAATAGTGGCAGACCAATTTGGTCTGTGAGCCACTATTTGCTGGCCCATGACCCAAATCATAGATTATAAAACTAATAAAGAACTTAAATCAAGCTTACTAATTAATGAGAAATAGTTGAGACAAGAGACATGTAAAAGTAAATGTAATATATATACCTGAAAAGAGGTCCTCACTCAATCTCACTCTACCGTGTCCACATTCTAAGTGAGGAGGCATGATTAAAAACAAAATAAAAACCTTGGATAAATTTTGAAATAAGTTGAAAGCAGAAGGTGCCCAGGCCTTGCTACTCAAGGTATGCTCCCATGTCTAAGGTGGCAAGGAAGTTGCAGAGGAGTAATGTTTGCCTAGGTGGTCCATGTAAAAGGGTATGAGAGCAGCATCTCAAGTTCCAGGATATCAGAGAATTATGCATTTGAAAGCACCAAACCCTTTCCCTTTCCCAAAGATGTGTTGGGCATGGACAAAATAAATATAAATCCATTACAAAACAACTACAGATTTCCATAGTTGCCTAAATGTAGGGAAGGTCTAAGTGCATCATGTGGATTAGATTATAATGCAGTAAAGACATTCCCCCACATGAAAACAAAAACTTAGTGACTAACACAAAAATAAACTTATTCTTGGTGCACACTAGTTCCCTTGTGCAGGTTGGAACAGGGTTCTGGCCTCACTGTTCCTCAGAGCCCCACACTAACACAGGCTCCACTTTGAGATATATTTCTTTCTTGTCAGGAAGAAAATTCTATGACATCTTGAACAAGCAATTAAATAATTGGGCCACAAACAGACACACTTTGTTTCCATTAATTGTCACTCATTAGGACTAGATAACTTCAAACCCAACCCAAAAGGGCCAGAGATTTCTGTCTATGGTAAGCCTGGAAGGAGTGGAGAAATATATGAGTGAGAAGGCTGAAACAGTAACAAAATGCTGATCATCTAAAATTGATTGAAATGACATTAAAGTACATAGACAACTGAAGAATACAAAGGATAAAGTAGACTTTTATCCCTTCCTGGGCCACCTCACTAGCAAGATGTCCCCAGCAGTGCTGTTTTCACAGTCATGTTGCAGTATTCTTGAGCTATTTGCAAGAATAACGCTTCCTTCTTTACCAAACCCCAAGTTGGAGATTTCTGTTGGCATTGAATTAGCATCAGTGACCATCAGATGACAAAACTAACTTTAAACAAAAGGAAACATCAAATTGCCAAAATCTAGATTTTAAATAGAATTTCAAGTATAAAGCAATAATAATAAATATCTGTTAATAGATATATACATAGGAACTCTATAGTTGCTCTCTTTGAAATCTCTGCTCACAATTTATCCTATAAACTTTACTTTAATTATTGCTTATAAATTGATGATTCTCAAATGTATACCCTACCTCAAAACTCATACAACCTCCATACCCTTGTTGAAGATAATCTCATTGTGTTATTGTACAGAACTTAGAACAGTTATTTTATTAAACTGATTGGGGTAACACTGGTTAATAACATTATATAAATTTCAGGTGTGCAACTTCATTGAACTCCTTGTGTCTCCTACCTCTCCCTAACATGCTAACCTCCTCCCAAATTCACTATAAAATTATCCATGCTGATGTCTCTGTTAAAATATAGGACTTTCAGAGAGGAATCCAAGATGGTGGCGTAGGTAAACACCTAAACTGCTGCCCCGCACAACAATTTAAACTGCAACTAAAAGACAAAACGTCTATCACCCAGAACCCTGGGAAAGCTGGCTGAGTGGAAGTTCTACAACTAGAAGGAAAGAGAAAAGAGCATTGAGATGTGCACAAGCGCTGAAAAGCTGAGGTACGGAGGCGCGGGATCTGGGCTGGCAGCAGGCATTGCTTTTGTCAACCCAAAGGGGAGACAAGCCCCCAATTACTCTGAAATACAGTTTCTGGGGAGACGTGGGGGACCCAAACTCCTACGGGGAGAAGCTGGATTGTCTGCTACCGGGTCAGAAAGTGAGGGGGGCCTGCTTGTACAGCTGCGCACAGGAATAATTGTTTATCTGCGCTGGGGCACGGGACAGGAGGCAGTCGGAGACACAGAGCCAGCTAACTAGCAGCCATTGCTGTTTGCCACGCCCTAGCCTAGTGACACCCTGAGACCCCACCCCACACAACCTACAAACCCACCCAAACTCCAAGCAGCGTCTTTTGCATATGAATGGACTGCCCTATCTAACAAACTTGCAGACCGGATCAGACAGCTCCAAAACCTCCAAACCCCAAGCAAAGAGGAGAAAAATGTAGCTCTCGCTGTAGCTCCTCCTGGGTGGACTCAGACAATAGCTGACCTGCACCCCATTGGAGATCCAGAAGCCAGTATACCTAGTGGTCAGTGTGAGAAACCAGATTTCAACTCCTCAAATATATAAGTGACACATTTAAGAGGCAGACTCAGCGAGCACCAAAGCCCCATTGAAACAAGTCCTGCACCATAAGCGTGTCTCCAGCACAGCAGTTTTTGTAGACACAGCCAGTCCTCACAGCCAATTGACCTGGAGGTGAATTCCTCCCAGCATACCAACAGCAATTAAGGCTTAACTACACCAAGATTTGCACTCAGCCCACAAAGGGGTGTACCAAGAGCGTACACATCAGGTGATTGGAGAGGCTGAGCTACTGCCCCCTATAGGTCACCTACCACACAAAGCCACTCCATCAACACAGGGAAGCAGTCAAAATGCGGAAACAAAGAAACATGTCACGAATGAAAGAAACGGAAGAAAGCAAACTACTGGACGACATAGAGTTCAGAACCACTTTTATAAGGTTACTCAAGAATCTTCTAAAAACCGCCTAGAAACTTGATGACACTTCTGAGGAGCTTAGTGAGAGCTTCAAGGATCTTAATGAGAATGCCAAAAAAATGGAAAAGGACCAGTCAGAAATGAAGCATACACTGTGTAAAATAAAGAATATACAGAAACTCAACTGTAGATCAACGTACCCCAAGAATCAAACCAAAGATCTGAAATATGAAGAAACAAAAAACACCCAACCAGAAAAACAAAAAGAAAAAAGAATCCAAAAATATGAAGATAGTGTAAGGAGCCTCTGGGACAACTTCAAGCGTACCAACATCCGAATTTTTGGGGTGCCAGAAGAAGAGAGAGAGCAAAATACTGAAAACCTATTAGAAGAAATAATGACAGAAAACTTTCCCTACCTGGTGAAAGAAATAGACTTATAAGTCCAGGAAGCGCACAGAACTCCAAACAAAAGGAATCCAAAGAGGACCACACCAAGACACATCATAATTAAAATGCCAAGGACAAAAGACAAAGAGAGAATCTTGAAAGCAGCAAGAGAAAAACGGTTAGTTACCTACAAGGGAGTACCCATACGACTGTCAGCTGACTTCTCGGCAGAAACTATGCAGGCCAGAAGGGAGTGGCAAGAAATATTCAAAGTGATGAACAGCAAGAACCTACAACCAAGATTACTCTACCCAGCAAAGCTATCATTCAGAGTTGAAGGTCAGATAAAGAGCTTCACAGACAAGAAAAAGCTAAAGGAGTTCATCGCCACCAAACCAGGATTACATGAAATGCTGAAGGGTATTCTTTAAGAAGAGGAAGAAGAAGAAAAAGGTAAAGATAAAAATGATGAACAAAATGACATCAAATACATACCTACCAACAAGTGAATCTAAAAATCAAGTGAATAAAAATCTGAAGAACAGAATGGACTGGTGAATATAATAGAATCAGGGACATAGAAAGGGATTGGACTGACGACTCTCAGGGGAAGCAGGTGTGAGGGGTGCGGGAAGAGATTGGACAAAAATCTTACTCCTATGGATGAAGACAGTGGCGG
Organism: Corynorhinus townsendii; assembly: GCA_026230045.1. Classification (NCBI taxonomy): domain Eukaryota; kingdom Metazoa; phylum Chordata; class Mammalia; order Chiroptera; family Vespertilionidae; genus Corynorhinus; species Corynorhinus townsendii. The sequence continues at coordinate 72,988,113 of JAPDVU010000003.1, read as the reverse complement.
GGGTAAGGGCATGGGGTGGGGTGGGGAATCAGGTGGAGGGGAGCTATGGGGAAAAAAAAAGAGGAATACCTGTAATAATCTGAACAATAAAGAATTATTTTTAAAAAAATATATAGGACTTTCAATCTGTCTTATCACCCCTCCATTAATAGATATTTTTATTTTATTTTCACTACTTTATTTCTACTCCATTTTTTTTTTCATTTTCATTGTGTTCTTCCTACCATTTCTATAGCCAAGACTTAATTATCTTTGATAATTAAATTTGTAGGATAATTGTCTCATGAAGTCTTGTATTGCAATTCCCTTCTCCAGCCTCCATATTCTGCTTCCGTTAACTTTCTAAAGAATCTATAATGCTTATTTTATCACTGCACTATTTGAAACACTTAAATATCTCTTTCTTGTATGCTCTACATGAGTTAACTGCCTTCTGACAAGCCAAATAGTGCCACCCAAAATGTATCTGCTTGTCAGAAATATTTTTGAAGTTGTTTTAATTAGAATTTTTATGCCCTTTGACGTCCCCAGTGTGCCTGGGGCCACCACTCCTTTTTCTCCTATATACCAGATTCTCCTAGTTATGCCAGCTGTCTGATCCATCCATGGAAGCATTGACTTTGTGCACCCATAATTTGCATGATAACATATATATGCTTCAGGCTTTGACCTCTGTTTATTTTTCTAAACTTAACTACAGAATCCTTTTCTATTCAGGTCACTCTCCTTCTTATCACTCTCCTATGACACTGTTCTGTAGGGACACTGTAGAGCCACTCAACCTCTGGAGATCTCTTTATGCTATGTGTCTTCACACATGCTGTTCTTTCTGACTGGAATCTTATCCTTCTCTTACATTTCATCTGCTTAGTGAGATTCCCCTGACTAAGCACTTCCTTTGCTAAAAGCATCAGTTATCAAAAACATTTGCTTGGCTTATGTGCCTTCTGAAATATTCAAGGTGTAAAACTGTAATCATAAAATCTTTACTGATAGCTCTAATGATTGTTATAAAAATAAGACACTGTTTAAATGATTCCCCATTATAAATGATAGATAATAAACCAGATGTTACTTAAAGTATCTGATTTCTCTGCTGGGACAACACTGACCTTTCTTTGGTCATTGTAATATGTCTCCTGTCCAGACAAAACAAAATTCCATCTATATATTAATTTAAACAGTTTACTGCACATTATTAATTATATTCAAATTTTATAATATATCTTTCCCTCCCAGAATCTATTCTGTTTGCTTCAAATATAATGTTAAGAAAGAGATAGACAGACAACTACACATTGAAAAGCTTATTTGTATAATATCATGCCTTTTAGCTATATTGAAATGTCCAACCAATAATTTGAAGGGCAAAACAGTGTTATGATAACCAAAATGAAAGTTGTTTACAAATTATATAATAGAATAAGGAAATGTTATTTCTCAGAGCATGGAGGTTAATGAAAGTGACTATGGCTCAGTCAGGGTCTAGTTCATGAAAAATTCAAATTTAATAACCACTATTCTTCAAGGCATACGCAACAATTCTGGGAATACCTAATTTATATTAGACTGGGAAAATTCAAGAGAAACCATTCAAATTCAAGGACTCAGCATCATCAACTAGGTGTGGAAGATGTACAGGACATAGTCAAGATCAGAAGTTAAAATACTAGAAAACAAAAGCATTGATTGTTTTATTGCTATATTATTTTTTTATCAGCATAGTATTTAAAAGAAAACATATAGATTAAAGTTAGACTAAAGTGCGTTCAAATATTTATTTATATATGTCCTTGTCTAAATTACTTGGATCTCTCTAACAGTTTTCTGAATTTGATAATAGAACACTTACTTGTAAAGTTTTACAAAGAGAATGCATGGGACTTTTCTAAAATGTCACTTATCAAGCTCCAATAAACATAAAACATATTCTTAGATAGGTAACTTCACTAATTTAACCCATATTTATTAAGTGTCATCTGTGACCAGACAATGTTGCTGGCACTGGAGGCCATCAATGAAAGAATAGTGGGGCTGAGCCTACAGATTAGGCTACAATTGAGAGAGAAAGGTAAAACTGAAAATCCATGGAAGACAAGAATAAATGAGGTAATAAGAAGGTAGAATTCATAGGCATGGTTGACTTGTTGAACTTGGAGTTAATTCAGGAATAAAAATACTAAGGTTGACCAGAAACTTTGAAAAATGACTAGAAGTTCAGACTAAGAGATTTCAAGGAAAACATGTAGAAAATACTTTTTGTATATTTGTGAACATAAGAGGGACTAGATATGTTTATATTCTGAAATGAAAGAGCTAATGGAAAGGGAAATCCTAAAATTATTGGGCTTCTCCTGTGGTAATTTAAAAAGCAGCAATCATCTTTCCTTGACTCAAAAATTGATCCACTATTGGCCTATTATTTTGTCTCAAAATGCTCATCAAGGAAGGCAATTTTATGAAAAGGAATTTTTTTCTTCACAGTTCTATTAAAATAAACCTGTATTTCTTCCGTTATCTGGGAAGTCTTCAGGTTAGTGCAAGAATATCATCTAACTATGATTCAAAGGAAATAAGGCCCTAAACATAAAGAGGTAAAGAATAGTTCATTTGTTTGTTGTTTGTGTTATTTGACTTACTTCAGCAGAAATAGTGTGCATATATTGGAACATTATCAAAAGGTGTGTGAGGTTGGTTACCAGTGAGATACAGGCACAATGACCCAAAACTACAGAATAAAACCAAAATAATATTTTCTTCTGCTACAAAACTGAGATAATATAGGGTAAGTGTCTGTCTACTGGTTTCAGAGAAGATACTCAGATTAACCTGGGTCATGCAGAAGAAAATGCTGAGCTCTGACTTTGAATTCCTGAATAAATGGTAAAAGGGGACATTTTTCATAACTGAAGGATGATGCAATTCCTAATAAAATAAGACTGCTCTTTTTAAATAAATATGGATGAGATTAAAATATGATTACTAGGTCACAGAAAGCAATGTGCCAAACAATGATCTACTTTTTAAAGCATCCCCTATATGTGCTTGTGCTTGCAATTACTAAATTAGCTTCATAACAGGAAACCAGAAGAGCCCTTAAGTTCACACAGTATCTCAGTATGGGGGGATGTTAAGTTGCCAGCTGTTCATTTTTAATAAAACAATATAATGGTTATGAAGTCCAACAGAGTCCTAGAAAGCTGTATCATCGTGGCATTTCTGTTTTGCCCCGCTTCCCATGGCTACAGAAGAAACGCTTCTCGGGTGTGATGAATCCCTGCAATGTCCCAAAGTAACTCTAAAATTTTCAATAGTCTTCCTCTCTGAAAAATACCTCTTTCATTCTCTTGCTGCATATTTATGCTTTCTTTAAGTAAGTGAACACTGAAGGGGGAATTTGAAAGCTCTAACAGTTTTTTAGTGTTCTTATAATAGTAATTTTTTTTAGCATCACTATAGTTAAGGACTTGTCAGCACTTATAAACTCCTACTTTAGTGAAATTTCATTTGGCATATAAGCTTTCAGCCCAAGAGCAATTTTAAATTTAATCTTTAAAATCATCTCTTAGGATATTTGTGATGGTGTGGTTAAAACTTAAAACAAAAGCTTACTATTCTCAAATGATTTCCATCCCCTCCTAAATTGCTCTCTGCTGATTTCTTTTCTCTATAAAATCAATTAGTTCATAATAGCTAAAAAGAGTAGGAAAATTTTAACAGTTGTAATGATGGATGTTATACAGTGCTATATATCAAAATTATATATAATTTATTTTCCCTTTTTGTTAAATTTTTTAGCTAAAACTAAATTATACAGCTTTTAGGTGCACAATTATACAACACAACATCTGTACACTGTATTGTGTGGTCACCATCCCAAGTCAGATCTCCTTCCATCACCGTTTATCGCCCCTATATAAGGAGACATTTTCCTTTTCCCTTTATTTAAAATAAGTAATCTTCCTAATAGTGCTATCCCTGAAAAATTTCTCCACATTCATCTTAGGCCAGTCACTAAACCATGAAAATACAATAAATTATGTTTCCAGGTATTAGTAAATTTTGACCAATGAGTATTATGACAAAAATACCAGCTAGAATTGAAATTGAAATACATCCAGAAGGATTATAGGAGACACCCAGATGTTAAGATATAATTGAAATTTTGAAGTCAATATCCTAAGATCAATCTAATCACAACATGAAAATTTGGCTGCTTCCATGGTAAGGAAAATGTGGTTACAACCCACAAAAGTACTACTAACTATCACATTTACTTGGTTTTCATAAGGTCAATAAATAGTAGGATACCACAGAGAAAAAATGCCTGAGTCCTATCATTGTATTGTAAATGGCCAACCTCTATAGTATATGCCTACTAGAGGCCCAGGGCATGAAATTCATGCACTGCAGAGGGGGGGGGTCTCTCAGCACAGCCTACCCCTTCTCATAGTCTGTGAGCCCTCAGGGGATGTCCTACTGACAGCAGGGAGCAGGCCTAAGCCGCAGTCTGGCCTCCCTCTGGGGGCTGATCAGGGGAAGGCACTACCTCCATCACCCCACTGCTGCTGCCACTGACGGCCACCAAAGTGTTTTCATCAACATGGACCCCAGTCCCTTCACCACAAAAAAAATGACAACTTTCTTTAGACATTTTCAAGATGTCTCTTTCATAAGGTATGACCTTTCCTTCCTCACTTCCTCCCTTCCTTCTTTCCTTCCTCCCTTCCTCCCTCCCTTCCTTCCTTCCTTCCTTCCTTCCTTCCTTCCTTCCTTCCTTCCTTCCTTCCTTCCTTCCTTCCTTCCTTCCTTCCTTCCTTCCTTCCTTCTCACCTGAGGATATTTTTCCATTGATTTTTAGTGATCGTGGAAGAGAGAGGGAAAGATAGAGAGAAACATCAGTGTGAGAGGGACACTTTGATCGGTTGCCCCTGCATGAGCCCTGACCTGGGCCCCGGCCAGGGAGGAGCCTGCAACTTAGGCACATGCCCTTCATCAGAATCAAACCCGGACCCTGCAACCCACACGTCAAGGCTCTATCCACTGAGCAAAACTGGCTAGGGCAGGATATGACATTTCTTAGCCCCTCTAGTGGACCTTCACTTTTTCCTCCAGGCATGAGGTGGAAAAACCCTAGATCACCTTCTTGGATTCTTATTACCCAAGTTATCAAGAACAGTGCAAGTAGCGGTGTACAGGGAGCTTAGCCAATGAGCAATCAGAAAAGGTGTTTCCTCTGCAGCTCACACACAGAGGTGGGCCTGCTGGGGCTGGGCAGCAGTGGCTTGAGCACGCCCCTCTGCCTCCGCTCTAGGGCTGTGCCATCTGTGGCTTGCCTCACAGTGCATGCAGTCCCCTCCTGCCCATCTGCATGCACAACCTCCTCCTGAGCCAGTCATAACTGTTACTGACTGATTTGCATATTACCTCTTTACATATATAGATAGCTTTAAAAGGAAAGAAGTGAGATATGAGCTCAGAATGAAGACATGCAATGTACAGTTGAGTTGTGCTGAGTGCAGAAGTTTCTGCCGAAGCAGAGAGATCAATACAGCAGAGCATTACTTGATATAAATGTACTATACAAATAATGGTGGGAGACTTTGAAGGATCAATTTGAAAGTTCTGCAGTCAAATGTGAACACGTAGGCATCACAGCATAGTTTAAGAGATTATGCTTCTGCTACTGGCTTTGTGATTTCACAGAGAAAAACTATCAGGTAGCATGTCCATTATGTAACCAATCACTTTGGTTTGATGTGTGGGCATAATTAAATATGTAAAATACATATTTAAAATCCTGGCATACGTAGGTACTGGAATGTTTAATAACACTGTTAATATATCAGCTGGAGTTGGAGCATGGAGAGCAGGAGTATGGCTAGAATTCAGATAGGAGTCCCTAAGTACCAGATGCACTACCTCAGGCTCCAGAGCACCAGAGGGGTGGGACTCAAGCTTATTTTAGAATTGACCAATCCCTCTTCATGATAAAATATGTTCTAAGAAAAAAGGGGTAGGAAGTGTATGGGATAGTGGATAGTTATTTAGAATTATGAAGAAAGTAGTATTTTTGCAAAATCTCCTCTAATGTAAGGTGATTGGTGTTGAAATTGTTTTAAATCCACCCGGAAAGTTTTACTCATTATGTTTAAAGTATTTCTTCCCATATAATTCATTATAGCAAACAGCAATAGACACGAAAGAGTTCATTTTCTTAAGTGTATTTTCAATATTTTTGATAAATGACATTTATTAAAATGGATTTTTCTAAAATGAAACTTTAAAGCTAAAATTGATGCTTTGTGTCATTAAATGAGGATCAACAATTATTGCTGCATAGAAATATCGTATTTGACATATAAAGTGCCTATAAATAGTCTTCTAGTATTATGCAAATAGACACATTTCCTTTCTCTGAAACATTATAAAAATATTCTACTATAGTAGATAACTTGAAAATTAAATTTATGTTTTGTTTTTAATAGAATGAGATTTATAGGAAAGGAAAAGTAAATATTGACATTGTCCTATGGTTTTTATAATTAGTTTCTGTATAATTTAAATGACTGTGTTTGATAAATATAACAGCTTCTTTTCATCATATAAGTATATTAATATATAATTTACTTAATATGGTGGTGGCTTTTTAAAGATAAACTTTTTTTATTATTTCATGTGCAAATTCTTAGCTATATTATTGTTCCAAATTCAAATAAATTATTTTAAGGTTTATGAAAATAAACAAGATGGTTTTCTTTTAATAAATTTTGACAAATAATGAAAGACAACAGCAAAGGCTAAGAAGCCTTGAGAGTGCAAGCCCTTAACCAGCACAAGGATTAAAACAGATGAAATTTAGCCCTGACCAGTTTGGCTCAGTGGATAGAGCGTCGGCTTGCAGACTGAAGGATCCCAGGTTCAATTCCATTCAAGGGCATGTACCTTGTCTGCAGGCACATCCCCGGTAGGGGGTGCGCAGGAGGCAGCTGATCGATGTTTCTCTCTCATTGATGTTTCTAATTCTCTATACTTCTCCTTCTCCCTTCCTCTCTGTAAAAAAATCAATAAAATATATTCTTAAAAAAAACATATGAACTTTAATCTCATTTTCAGTTAGCTTGAACTTTGGAAAACTCATTTTGAAATCTAATGGGAGAGGTAATTTATGCATTAAATCACCATTTTGTCATAACTCTTTAATATTCCCTGTGAAAATATTAAAGGGTCCTTAAAATTGTGAAGCTTGAGAGTTCCTTGGAAAACAGTACTTAGGTTCTGGCCCTTGAGATAGAGTTAGGAGGGAAAACAGCGCCAAGACACTAAGAACAAAGTGCATATGTGGCAAACACACACACACACACACACACACACACACACACACACGCACACACCTGCACGCATGTACAACAGGAAGACATATATGCAAATTTTTAATGTGATGATAAAATTACTATACTTTAGAATTGAGAAAATTCAGAATTTATAGATTGTGTATACTGAACTTGCTTAAACACACTCAATAAATATGACCATTTTGAACAAATCTAGTGCTCTGTTTTGTAACTGCTAATAATTTGCTTACAATTATTTTAAAATTAGTTTTTCTTTGCTCATTTGGGGAAAAATGTAATTCATTATTTTAAAATATATATGTTTTTATCAGTCTTTTTTATCCCATAAAGTCTAGAAAGGTTCAATCTTTGGTTAGCACTCCAGTATCATTGCATATGATAATTGTCTCAAAAACAGCACTTGACTATGTAAAACCTGTCAAAGACATTATATCTTAGAAGACTGCAAAAAAAGACACAAAATGTATCTAAATGACTTTTAATTTAAAAATCTATTTGTGAAAGTTGTGCACATTTATAACTAAGTCCAATAAATAGTTCTGTAGAATTGCTACTAATGTAAATGTTTAGGATATTTGCATTTAGAAGAAAGTGATTAAGCTGAAGGTCACTTTCACTTGACACAAAGGAAGGCAGCAGAAAGAGGCACAATTTAATTTGTGATGAACCATGGACCATACTTTTTTCTCTCCTTGTTCACCCTCTCTACTCATTTCATTTCTCATTAACACTTCTATCAAGGAGTGGGATTGGAAGAGACAGGAAAGGAAATTCACATAATCAATTAAACCACTAATTTGCACACTTTTATAAGATTGGGTGGAGAAGAGACATTCTTGTTTCAGCTAAATACTTCCATTTTAACCATGCTTTTCATGTATTTGTGCTACTCACACTTGAAGGCCCTTTGGACTGAGAAATCGGTAAATGTACACATTGCTATAGATGTGTTTTTTTTTTTACTTTGTGGGATAAAATCAGTTTTTTTAAAAAAATTTATTGATTTTAGAGAGAAGAAGAGAGAGGGAGAGAGAAATAGAAACATCAATGATGAGAGAGAATCATTAATCCATTGTCTCCTACACACCCCCACTGGGGAGGAAGCCCCCTTGGCATTTGCCTGACCAGGAATGAAACCGTGACCTCCTGGTTCATGTGTCAGTGCTCAACCATGAACCCACACCAGCCAGGCTAAAAGCAGTTTTGTTTTTTTTTAAGTTATTTTTATTGTCTTAAGTATTACAAATAGTAGTACATATGTCTCCTTCCCCCCCCCCCATAGATCTCCCCCAATCTCCCCTACCACCCAGTACATGCCTTCACCTGCCTGCCCTCCCCCCCGTCACAGTGTCTTGTATCCATTGGTTGTGCTTATATGCATGCGTACAAGTCCTTCGGTTGGTCTCTTACAGCCCCCCTCGCCAAATCTAAATAAGACAAAGAAAAATTGTTTGAACAAAAATAAAAAGGATCCCAAATCAATTATATAGAAAAGATTCCTTTATTAACTTGTGGTTGAGAATACATTTGTATATTTTCAGAAAACAACCCCAATACCAGGTGGATTCCTGCAACAGAGAGGAATTGACAGGTGTGCTCCAACCACGAAGACAAGAGGAAAAAACAGTCCAGAGATGGAAGACGCTGACAACGCCTTGCCACGCGAGCAGTCAGCAGCTGTGCACCGCTGCAGGTTGCCTAGGACCAAACCAGAGAGGGTCGGACCTGCATTGCCAACATGTGCCCACCATCCAGATATCACTGCTGACATGTACACATAAGGAACTGTTAGACATTGAAATGGGGACTCAGAACTGTTGGACATTGAAATTGGGACTCAAACATTTTTTTGTTTTGTTTTGTTTTGTTATTATATGTTTATTTCTAGTCTGCAAAGGTAAAAGCAGTTTCTTGAATTTAAAAATGTTACGATATTATTTTATGTGACTGATTTACCACTAAGTTATAATTTCTTTTAAAAAATAAGGTACTTAATTTCATTTTATCATCACTGACAGTTATACTCCCCTATTTAGAAGTAATTTGTTGTTGTTTTTTCACTTAAAAGAAGTCCAGATTTTAAAATTCATTACATTAATGAATCTCAAAAGGAAATGTATAATAATTACACTTCCTTTTCTATTTGCTAATAAAATATTTATAAATGTCAAACTATTATAATTCTCAAGTGTGAAGGGCCCAAATATATAACCAAATATGGCAGAAATTTTGTAATGGATATTTAGTGCATATGATGATGTCTCACAGAAAGCAAATTCTTCTCCATAGATGTAATTCCCCACTGTAGACAATGGGAGGGCCCCCTTTAAAACTATATTTAGTTCTCAACATAAGCTTTTTCATTATTTTAATATGAATGTCAGAAAGATTTAACAATGGCAGTCACTTTGGAAAAGAGTAGGAAGAGTTTTAGTTTTACTTATTTTATTTTTTAAATAAAAAATTGCTATTTTGAAATTGTGTTAGTTCTTTATTAAATAAAAGTAAAATATAATAAATATTTCAATAGCTTGCACGTTAGTCATTTTCACTTTGAAATAACCTAAACTATAAATATACATGGTATATTTTATAACCAATAAAAATACTTTGTAAGTCCTTTAATAGCAAGTAAACATTTAAACATAGCACTGTTAAATCTAAAATTTTGTATTAAAGTATATATAAACAGGAGTGATATGCAAAGTAGTTAATTAGACTCTGAACATTAAGTCACCTGGTTCAACCCTGAATGTTCCACTGACTAGCCATGTAAACATGGACAAATTATTTTAACTCTCGGTGACTATATTATCTTTAGTTAAATGGAGTTAAATAATTATATCTCCTAAATTTCTGTGAAGATGAAAGACATTAATAAATATAACATTCATGGAATAAAGCCTGTTATATCAAGTTACATTAATATTAGCCATTATTATCATCAGTATTATAAATATTATGAAATGGTTAAATCAATTTTAATATAATTATCAGAGGTGTGAAGCTAGGAGTGAATATAATAAGTATTTCAAAAAATAAAATATAAAAGGGTACATTCCTTACCATTAAATTAAGTTTTAGAAAATAGTAAGTCTCTTATCTCTTTTTTCATTTGAAAGAGGTTGAAAATGTTAGAAGATATATTATAATCATTACTGTTTCTTTTTTTTCATAATCCATTTTATTTTCATTCTGTCATGTAGAAAAATGGAACCTAGAATTCCCAAACAAATGATTGCTTATAAATTGAAATAATATTTGATTGTGGGGTCTTATTCTTCCCCAAACTAAGGCACTTTGGCCTGATCAGTGAAGCTCATAAACTCAGAATGCCGGGGAACCATATAAATGTACTATTCTATTGCTGCTGCACCACTAACTGTGGTTTCATTGTATAGCGTACAGCCATGGAGAGAACATTATGCATTAACGCTTTCACATATTATGCAGTGACATAGTCCAGATTATTGTTTGCCTACTTACAAAGACTTCAGTTACTAATTTCATTGAAATCAATGCAAAATGTTCCCAGCTTTTTAGTATACTTGGGATAAATCTCTGGTTCACAAAACAAAGGAGTGTTGTTAGTTGGCTCACTATACAATATACAGTGTATCAAAACTTTTCCATGTTTATGGAATGGTATTTCATAGATTCATAATAAAATCAAGTTCTGTGAGAGTGCATCGATTGAAACACAGATTACTCTCATTTGAAAACGACTACATGTTTGATCTGCTCTATCTTGACCATCTTCTTTCTGTTATAGCATGCTCATTTTCAATTGCACTCTATGTTATAGAAACAACACTTTGAAGCCAAAAATTTTAAATTTTAAATGAAAATAAATAAAATATTTTACCTTTAGGATACATGTTCCTCTTAGAAAAAGAGATTACATTTGATAATTAAAATTTATCAAAATATAAAATTATGTATTTGGTAATAACTTAGAACAGTTTTTACTTTTGCCCAAATATGTAATTTCATATAAGAAATTCCTTAAAATAGATATGAAGAGTAAATGGTTATCAGAGTAGTAATAACTAGTCAATACAATACAATTTTTAAAAACCTAGCTCATGCCCTGGCCGGTTTTGCTCAGTGGATAGAGCATTGGCCTGTGGACCAAAGGGGCCCAGGTTTGATTCTGATCAAGGGCACATGCCTGGGTGGTGGGCTTGGTCCAACGTGCAGGAGGTAGCCGATTGATGATTTCTTCTCATCATTGATGTCTCTATCTTTCTATTCCTCTCTGAAATCAATAAAAATGTATTTAAAAAATAATAAATAAACAAATAAATAAATAAAATAACTCATGGTTATCATTTAGTGTTGTAAGGAGCAAACACCATTACATTTTTAAAAGTGATTGTAGATGACACAGTCTTTTAGGACAAAGGGTGCAATGGTGTCAGTGTATTATCAGTAGAAACTAAATTCTCATAATGTTAAATGTCAATTACAAAGATTGCTAAAGATACAGTAATAACAAAATTTTGAATTACCAAAGGTTAGTAAAGTATTTTACTGGAAATTAATCAGAATAGAAGGACTTGATTAACTAACACATTAATGTATACTTTCATTTGTAAAAGTGGGCCTTCAACCTAGTATAGAATAAAGAATGAAATTGCCTTAAATAATAAAATAGTACTATGTTTCCTCAAAATAGTCTAAGAGGGAAGGTTTTGGAAAACAGAGGAATAGGAAAAAATTACCAGAGATCCAAACATGTAGCTCATCTCTAAGGTCTAAGAGGCAGGGGGCTAAGAAGATTTAGGAACATGGATGTCAAATATTCAATACCCAGAGATTTTTGTTATTGTAAAGTAAAAATATATTCATCACTTTAAACCTTTTGTATTATTCATCACTTTAAACCTATTGTATTACCAATTGAATTTCTTGTGTAGATAGAAATCTCTTGGAGAAAATCAAAGAAAAGGCGTGAAGTTACACATATTTGATATCTACTTCTCTGCTGTTAGCGAGAATGATTTAAAGATGAATCACTTACCCAGCCACACATAAGCATACCTCTACAGAGAAAGAAACACAAAAACAACTGGGAAAGAGCAGAATAAGCATCCAGCACCTGGGAATCAACATTTTATGAAACATATGAAGAAAGTAAGCTTCCCATTAAATAAAAAAATGAGTTAATAGATGATAGATAAATTGGCAAGCAGGTGTTGTAGTGTAACCCCCATCTTACAAAGGACGCCTCAAAAAAGGTCGAATTATGGAGTCATTTATTAAAAGCCGGCGGCATACGAGGGAGCAAAAGCGCTCCAGACCTCGCAGCCCTGAACAGCTTGCCACTTCTGGCTTATATTGGCAGAATATCACAAAGGTATCGATTACATCTTTGGGTCTGGGATGAGGAACCTGTTTCGTGAAAAAGCATTTTTACAGAAGCAGAATTTGAGCAACGTAGTTATCTAAAATATCTACGAATCACTGTATCAACAGAAACACATTATCTGGGACCACCTGGACAATTTTAGAATAATTGTGCTGTCTAGATTCTGAGATCATTGAGTCAACCGAAACTCAGTTATCTGTAGCTGCTGAGACAATTTAGGCTCACTATATGTCCTGGGTCCCAGAGGAATGTGCTTCGATGACCAGTGAGATCACAATCAATGGGATATTCAAACCGCCATCAATGGATATTGGGATAGCATACATAAGTTCAGAAAATCAAAGATAACTTTTAAATGAGTACAGAACCAAAAACAGCAAGGTTAAAATACTAAACAGCAATTTTTACCCAAGTATGGTTGCTACCATACTTCACAGTTAATTCTTTAATTTTACACTAAAATTAATATTTATTTGTATTTAGTAAATACTGAGCAGTCTAATAAAAATGCATGCCATAAAACTAGCTTTGAAGAAAAGTAAATATATTGATAGGCTTTTGTGGTGACCCTGTTCAAAGTATGCTGGATGCTCAAGGCCAATTGGAGTGCAGAGGCCTTGTTCAGAGTACACAGGATTCTCAAGGCCACTCTGAACATGGGAATCTTAATCAGGGTGTCCAAGGACTATACACAGGTGCAAGAGCAAGGCCACAGTAATCTCCATGTACACTGTGCAAGTGTGCCCTTCTATAACCCAAAAGACTGAGGTCACTATTTGGCAAGAAACCTCTTTTGTCTAAGTAGTATAAAGTTGTTACTGACCAGCAGTACGGGGCTGTATTATGGGGGAGATGTATTACTGACCAGCCAGCAGTACACGTGAGACTGCTCATATAATGGCTGTGGGTACAGAGGCTGCTGCTGTTGTGTGGGAAAGATGTATTGTTACCTAGCTGGTGTGTAGCTACTGTGTGGGACTTTGCTTTGAAGAACTAACTGTTTTGTCTAGTGGCTCCTTGTTAGCAATGGCTATATGGCCACTGGCTCCTACATAAAGACTCTCTTATATACCCACAACTTCTCATGGCTCCTCCATCAAATAGCCATCTAAGAAAGTCTAGTCCCCGACAGTTAGCATTGTGGAGCAGGATGAAGGAACTGAGTTCTAACAGATATGCATATAAAAGGAAAAACAACAACAACAAGGCATACTTTATACACTAAGTATAGGCATTTTATTAATTTCTAGTGTATAGGGAGTCTAAAACAAAACAATTTAATTTCACCTAAAATTAATTGAAATTAGCTCTACAAAGTTATTAGGGTTGACCTAGGCTTTGGTTGGCAACATTTTGGTCAAGTAGGCTATAATTTCATTGCTTTTCTTCATTTATACGCTCTCCAATACATTAGTTTACCATGAGGAAGCATGGTTAATGATATGTAGATTGAGTTGAACTTAAAAGAATTGTCATTGCTCTAGCTAGTTTGGCTCAGTGGATAGAGCATCAGCCTGCAGACCAAAGGGTCCCGGGTTCAATTCTGGTCAAGGGCACGTAATTTGGTTGAAGGTTCCTCCCCAGCCTGGGCCCTGGTCGGGGCTAGTGCAGGAGGCAACTAACAGATGTGTTTCGCTTACATGGATTTTCCTCTCTGTCTTTCCCTCTCTCTTCCACTCTTTCTAAAGATCAAAGGAAAAATACCCTCGGGTGAGGATTAACAAGAAAAAAATTTAAAAATTGCCATAAAATGTTTGGTCCCTTAACAGATAGATTGTGTAAAGAGTACTCCTTCCTCAATAATACCAAAATAAAACATATTCTAGTTGTAGCACCTGAAATCTATGCTATTCTGACTTATGCTGTATCTATGTAGGAAATAAAGCACTGGGATAGTGTTACTGGTTGTCAGTTGATTACTGTGTGATTATGCTTTTTTTGTGACTCAATATTGTATTTTCCCTATGCTAATTCTTTCTGAAGTTGTGAGTTGTGTGTAATCATAAATGAATACATGAATATTTTTAGAAATGGAAGAATCACAGGCACTTCAAATACATTTTATGGTGAATGTAAGAATAATCAATTGGTTACAAATGTAGATGGTTGAGAAATTATATTTAGGCATCCTGTGGAACAGTTAAATGAGAATTACTTTCTTCTTATAAGGTGTTTTTAGCTGGTGAGCTAAAGTCCAGATTTGCTTATGTAAGCAGCATCTCCTACTATCCCGTTTCTCTCTGAGTACAGGAAACATTAGTGTGGAAGCTTTATTTTGTAACTGCTTGAGAAGGGAGGCTTTTTAAGATGGGGAGTGAAAGAGAAAGATGAATTAGATAATGCTATGGCATATATCCCACCTCCTACTTCAGTAATGGGTTTGTATCCCCATAGTGACAGTGATAAGTACATCAAGTGTACCCTAGGCATAAGCCTAGAGAAGGACATCTGACAGAGTGGGACAGCCCTGGAGAAGATGGCCTCCCCACAAGCCTCCAGGGAAGCCAGGTGCTGCTCAGATATACAGGGGCAATTTAGCACCTTTGGAAATGTCTGGCAAGCACAATTTGCTAGACCATCAGCATTACCTGGAAAAGTGAGAATGAAAACAAAAATTTCCCAAGTCATTCTGGTGTGAACATACAACAATGAGGAAAGAATAATTGCTGTTATTAATGCAACTATCTGGGGGATGACAAAATGACAGAACTGGAAGGGGCTCTGTAGTCTTGCTGTTACAAAGGAAGAATCCATTCAAACAGTGGCCATTTGGGTTCTATTCGTTAGATGATACTACTGCCGTTATAGGAAGAATATGTGTGTGTACAGTAAGAAAGAATGGGAAAAATAAAGAGAACTATATAGGCTATATATTTTCTCTGATTTTGCAATCTTTATGTCATAAAACCTAATTTTGTTCATGCTTCAGAGGAATTTGATATTTTAAACTTACCTCTAAAGTTAAAAGTAAAGAATAGATGTAGAATGGGTTAGGATTGACACCCATATTTTATTAATAATCTCTGCCTTGCTAGTCAGGCAAGCTTGCAGAAACAGTTCACTGTCAGCACTCTCCTCCTCTCTAAGGAGACTACGAATTAAGCATTTAGACAAATGAGAAAAAGAGAAAGGTCAGGATAGAGATACATATCATGCATATAAAGGTCCCTGGAAATTCTATGTTAAAAAAAAAATTACTCACCCCCTCCTAAGGACACTCATAAGTTAAAAGTTTCCATGTCTTTTAAGCTGTTATTGTTAATAAACTGAGTTTAGTTAGATGAAGAATATAACTATACTAGAGGCCCAGAGCATTAGATTTGTGCAGTGGCGGGCAGGCGGGGGGCTGGGGAGGAGAGGAAGCTGGGGCTCAACCTGGCCTGCGTCCTCTCAAAAGCAGTCTGGGACCTTTCCGGGGATGTCCTCTCGAGTGTATTGTTTGGCTAATTAGCTAGTAAAACTGTTAGAGAGTGGGAATTTTTGAGCACTACTGAGGCTGTGGACTAAGCCCCAGAACAAGTTGTCAGTGCTGACACCAGGCCAGGCCTTGAGATACGGTTTCAGGGCCCCTTCCCAGCACGTAGGCCTTCTTCTGTCAGCTTTCTGAAGAACAGGATGACCCTGTGGATAACATGATTGTCAATGGCATAATCCTGACGTTGCTTGGGAAAAACTGTTTTGTCTTGGGTTACTTGCTCTGCAAGAACAGGATGTGGTTAATGTGCTTAAAAGTGGTCCTGCACAAAGGGTGGCGGCTGCTCTCTGGACTCCCTGAGTGGAGAATGGCAGAGCAGTCACCTGGCTAGCTCGAATAAAGGCTCTTTGCTATTGCATCAGGCTCGGCTCCCTGGTGTTCTTTGGGGATCACGAAATCTGGACACAACATAACAAAATTCTTCCTGCAATTTTTAGAATAGGAGATGGGAAAAGAGGTTATTTTCTGTAGGGTGCTGAAGCTTAGAGTCAACTTACCATTGGCATAACCTCAGCAAGGAGGAGAAAGTTCATCTTTAACAGGACATAAAGAAGTCTACGTGCACAGAGAAAAGTAGAGAATGAAAGTGAGCTTCATGCCTAGCACTAATTCCCTTGGAGCCAGCATCTATTCTCTCATTCTCACAGTTAAGACACACAAATATGCTTTCTCTTTTTGCTTAGGTTGGATCAAGTTGGATGTCTGTCAACTGGAATAATCCAAACTGGCAGATAAAATAATGAGTTATTGTTTTTAATGCTACTTAATTAATAAAGAAATAAATGAGCCCATGCAGGAAAATACAGTATAATGGATAAACATGAAGAAAATTATGAATGCCTAATTCAGAAAACATTTAAAATCGTTATTTTAATTTAGCATATATATATATATGTGTGTATATATATATATATATATATATTTCTTAAAATTATCTCTGTGGCTTTTGACACCTTTACTATTTAATTCAAACTATATCCCCATATTTTAACTGTTGTAGTCAAGTGTTTTTATCTTTATCCTTTTATCCAACAAGCAATATTATTGATATATAAAAATAATTTATGCTTGATACTCACTGAAGAGTTAAAATAAAAGATTTTGTAAAGCAAAGGTATAATCAATGTAAGCACATCGATCTGGGAGTAAAAGAAAAATAATAAAATAAGCAGAATTTTAGGAAAATTAATACTTTGAAACTGAAAGATCAAATGGGGGCACTGTTACTCATTGATTTCCTACTACTTATGATGACATTCAAAACACCTAACTGCTAAGCTTTGCTGATTTCTTGCAAAAGTTTTCTGGTATTCTTGAGATCTAGCACTATGTTTTTTAATTCTATTGTAAATATACACTCTGCAATGGAAACATTGTGTCTTTTATAGTGCCTGTTAACTGTGTACTTGTCTTACAAATGGTATAAACATGCCAGTTATGACTGTACTCTTAGCAACGTTATTTAGATTAGTGGCATGAAAAAAAAGAGAAAAGATGTAATCTGTATAGAATTGAAATTAAATATGATTAAATTTTGCAAGAGTTTGTCATTTATTCAGTAAGTTAGTTATAATTTGTGATTTATCCTTGGCCACTTTCATTGCTATTTCAAGTAAGTAATTAACATAAACTCAAATAAGGCTGCTATAATATACCATTCGCTAAAGCAGTCTCAGTATTATGTTGCATACAGTTTTCATCTTTTCAATTATTTTCCTTTAATCTTAAAGCAAATAAAGTATTTCTTACAATTATGCCACTATGAAGATCACCATGCCAAATGCTAATAGATTTTTTGAGTCACCACGTCAGTTTTTTGTCAGTGGATAGACACTGTCACTGGATTCTAATCAATCAGCAGCCTCATGTCCTGCCACCTTTTTATCATGTGACATCATCGCAAAGGCTGTTACACTCTTCTTTTTATTTCCTTTTAGAGAAACTTTAGTAACTAAATCCAGTGAGAAGTAGAGATTTAATTATATGCATGTTACATCATTATTGTAGGTGTATCATCATCTCTGTAAATCATCCTATATAATAAAAAGGTAATATGCAAATTGACCCTAACTGTGGAATGACCAGAATGACTGCTTGACCAGTCACTATGAGGTGCACTGACCACCTCTTATTCCCTTTCCCTGGTCAGCAGGCTCCCATTGCCTGATGGCAAATGGGGAACCAGGGGTGGACGGCAAGGGATGTGAGCGGCACCAGGCCAAGGCCCCTACCCCGCTGGTTGCCCCACACACAGAGGGTGACCCACAGCAGTGGCAGGGCCAGCAAGTGGGCAGGAATGGAACAGTGACATCTTGGTCCTTCCCCCGTGCGGCAGGCTCTATTCGCCCAATGGTGAACGGGGAACTGGGGGTGGGGGGGGCTGGGCCTGCTGTGGGCAGGGGGAAGATGGCCCTGATCACAGGACAGGCCTAGTGATCATACCTGCACACGAATTTTGTGCACCAGGCCTCTAGTGTTGAATAAGGGAGGTGAAAGCAGACATCCCTGTCTTGTTCCTGTTCTTAGGGGAAATGGTTTCAGTTTATGTGCATTGAGTACGATGTTCACTGTAGGTTTGTCATATATGGCCTTTATTATGTTGAGATATGCTGCCTCTATGCTCACTTTTCTGAGAGTTTTTAATCAAAAACAGGTGTTGGATTTTGTCAAATGCTTTTTCTGCATCTATTGATATGATCATGTGATTTTTGTCTTTCAACTGTAATAAATAATATTCTTTGAAAAATTACAGTGGCATTTTGTTAATGGAGCACTGAAACTCCTTTGTTGGAGTTAGTAAGTACTTAGTCAATACTTAGTCAAAAAGCATAAGATTGGGTATGAGATCCACTCTGGTTTTAATATTGGCTCTACAGTGAAGAGTTTTATTTACATGAAATGTAGAAGAAGCATATCAAAGTTTAGCCTGCCCATGGAGTATTTTTTAATAGTAAATATTTACAAAATGCTTTTTACATTAATCCTTTTTTTCTAAATACAAAAAATCAAACAAATAAAAATAGTAGAAAGAAGATAAGAAATATTGTATGTATTTATGAAGGTGTTTTAATATAAAGCCATTTTAAAAAATATTAAGTATTTAAACCCAGTTAGGTTATTAAACTGACAAAAAAGCAGACACTGGATATACAAAAGAAATCAGAAAAATGCATAAGTTAAAAGATTATAAGTTTTTGTTTGTATTTAGTTTTCTGTTGTGTGATATACTCAAGTTTTTCTTGACATGAAAATCAAATGTGCCTGCAAATCATTTGCTTTTGGAGTATGTCATAAAGTTGGGATATTTATATGTCATCCAGTATTTCTTTTTCTCTTCTTTTTGACATTTGTCTGCAATTAATCTGTATGACGAATAAATTAATATTTTTATAATGCAATGTACTTAAATATTGATAATTATTTTTTACTGAAAAATTATATAATAATAACCCAAATAGTCACTAATATAGAAAACAGAGAATAATGAAGTAATAACATGGGAAAATAATTTAAACTGATTTTTATGATAAATTTGGTCACAATGATAATAAAGCTAATGAGATGATAATTGCCTTTTGAATCCCTTTTTATGGACAAGGCACTATGCTAAACATTTCACATTATTATTATTTTTTAAATCTCTTTAAATCTGTCTGTGTTATTTTAGTCTTACTAGGGGCCCATAGCATGAAAATTCATGAAAGAGTAGTCCTTCCTTCCCCTGGCTGCCAGCACGGACTTCCCTCGGGCACCTGGGACCTAGACTTCCCTTCTCCGGCCACCAGCAGGCACCCGGGACCCGGGCTGGCTTCTCTCCAGCCCCAGCTTTGTCAGGAAGAACGTCTAGAATGATGTCCAGAAGATGTCGTTCCTATTAGCATATTACCCTTTTATTATTATAGATTATTATTATAGATTCGCCTGTTTAATTAAGAAAACTTGCCTTAGAGCTTCAGTGCTCAATCGCATGGTTCCTAGCTAGTAAGTGGTAAACTCAAGAGTTAAACTCAGTTGTATGTGTGATTCCAAAACTCATGTCCTTAATGACCTCATTGTATTATTCTCAATACAATCTATGATTGTGAGGCTGATTATTATTGTGCTGCAGCTATGTTTGTAAGAAATCTCCTGCCTAATTATCAAGTCACTAATTAAAAGGTTAGTGATGATGGTAAGAAGAGTTTTCAAAGAGAACTTTAGTGGCTATTCAAATTTTCTGATTTAAAAAAAAGTATGATGTCATGTTTCCATAATAGCAAGCATTCATTCACCTTTCCTAATTTATTCAGTGTCTTTAATTCCCTTGACTTTGACATACTATTTTTATCAGCTCCCCAAATACAAAAATGAACAATTGAGAACTGACATTTCTCAATGTCTATGCTTGCATTATGACGTGCCATAGTCAGTTAAAAGTGCCTATTACATGATCTGGGTGAATCGTAAGCCAATAACACTATTGAGTACATGAGATCAATCTGCAAACTGAACTATATAGAGTTGTCACTGATGTTATACCTCTAAGGAATCTAATTGACATTCAAACTGACAGTCTAAAATCATCTAAACATCTATCCATTTGTCAGAATGAGCTTATGTGACAGTTTTCCTTTTGTCTGTCACCTAACTTTAACTTATTTCAGATAAGCTGATAAAACAGAAATTTTGTGTAGACCAGTTACTACTCTGCAGTAGTAATTATAGAAGGATACTTTCTTTATTTCCCAGCTATTTAATATGCCAATTGTTCCTTAAGTACTCAAAGTCCATAAAATGAAAGATATATAAAGCTATATATTTCCTCATAATTATGTAATGAAAAGTTTTCCTTGCAGAAAGGTCTTTAGATAGAAAAATACCCAGTGTGCAGAATTGAAAATTAATTCAAATTAGGAAAATATGACTTACTTTTTTCATCAATTTTTATCTCGTTATTTATGTATTTATAAGAATACCAATATTCTAATTTGACAATCTTTACATGAACAAGGTTATGAAATAACTGCAGATTACCAAATGAAATATTCACTGATTTTAGTTTGCTGCCACTTCTTATTATATTAAAAAAGCAATTTATAATCAATATTACTTCTACTCCATAGATAATTAATGTCAAATACCTTCATAAGAAAGTTTCCTTTCTGCTAGCTTGAATGTTCAACAACTTGGGCCTCTGAATCACTTGTCTGCACAATAGCCAAGAGAGAAAAGAGCCTTACTGTTAATAGGAAACTGTTACCATTAATTATTAATTTTAATATAGGAATAGAGTAAAGGGGAGGTCAGACATTGTAAGCAGGGTCATCTGGTCAGCTTTACCAGGGAGCAGAAACTTAACACTCCCTAGGGAACCACCAATCCATTCCCAGCAAATCACTTGGGAAAGGGAAAAATTGCTCCATGGGCAGTGAAGCCCACTGACTTAGGACAGGTGCTTGCCTGTTAGACTAACCTGGAAACAAAGACCATTGGCTAGAATAGTGGACCCCAAAGCAAGCCCATGAAAATTTGGGAATACACAATCCCCAGACGAAGAGGTTCCCTCTCTCTTATTCCTCTTGCTTTGTTCCTGCTTCCTTGCACTCACTCATGCTCCCTCCATAGCTATGTGGCTATAGAAGCCTCATAGCCCATGGACATGCCCACCCCATATGCAATGGACTACAGTTGTGAACACAAGCTAACCTAGCCATATGCTGGAATATGGAGCAGAAGCTCTAGGTAGGGGCTTTGGTTTTGTCTCTTGCTGAAGACAAAATAGCACTTTTTACATAGTGGAATGGAGGGAGATGGGATTTTGGAAACTGAGGGTTTAATTCCACAGAAATAAAGCTTTCCACAGTACATTATCCTCTCATGGGGCCTCAGGAAATTCTTATTCCCACAGTACCTCAAGAAGGCCACTTCCACCAGCAACAGCCGGGGACACAGAGAACAACCCAGATAACAGAAACACTCCACCACTGAGCAGTCAGAGATATCCCATTCTTCCCATTACCCTGGTAGCCTTTAAGGCTTCCATGCCACATACTCTCCCTAAGGTCTTTCTGACCAGCCATCTGAATTCCTGTCTTTCATCAATGACGGCTTGCCTACTGAGACCTCTCATTTACCATCAAACCACTGGGCAAATCTTTATGCAACCTCATTATTATTTTCATGTTCTTCTCCTAAGAACCCCACATATGTCTCATCTTGGTGTATGTTAGTCATTTGTAGAAGTCCATGCCCCCTTTGCCTTACTCCCAGTTTTTAATCTATTATTACTTAGTGCCTACCTTGATACTTCTTGATTCATGTCCTACTGGAACATATTTCTCTGTCTTTCTTCTTACTCCAAATTCTTTGTGCGAAGCTTGGATCTTACTACTGAGCTTGGATCCCATAATCTACAATCTGGAATTTCAACTCTAACACTCAAAATTCTCTCCCAAGAACAGTCCACCTGCTTCTTAACTTAATCCTTGCTTCATCTTGAGAATACCTTACTAACCTTGAAAGTATATACCCTCACACTTAAGGAACATTGCTTGTCTTCCTTTCTCCCCCATACCATGTTTACAGTCTTCCTCATCTTCAATCATGCTGCCTTGGAGTCAAATAGTCTTATTATATCACCTTTTCTCTTTTTATTGACTATCTAAAACTTCTTGTCAGATTTACTTAGACAATAATGCTTAACCCCTTGCTTCATTTTTTTTTGTCATTCCACCTCAATTCTTCTTACCATTTTATGGTTCATATAGAGGATATTTCCAACATAGTAGCTTTAGCATCTTATCTCTTCTTGAACTCCTCTCCAGAATCCCATGGCTGCTTCTTAGCTCTTATCTTTGCAAAAAACAAACTAGAAGAAAACTGGAAAATTTTTAAAAATCACACATTTAGACATTCCACTGATAAAATAAAAATTTCTATCACCACATCTAATAATGCAATTCTTTAATTTGGCCAAAACTATCTGAACTTTTCCTTTTCCAATTTCAATATACCCTTTAGTTTCTCTTCTTCCTTACTTCTTTGACTTGTATATTATGGTTCAGCATTATAATCATTCTTTTGCAATTATTATTAAGCATCTTACCTTTGGACTTAGCTGAGTAACCACTAAATTTGAAGTATACTGTCAATATGTACTCACTAGAGGCCCGGTGCATGAAATTCATGCATGGGGGTGTGTGTCCCTCAGCACAGCCTGCACCCTTTCCAATCTGGGACCCCTCAAGGGCTGTCTGACTGCCCGTTTAGGCCTGATCCTACATTGGACATCCTTCTCACAATCCAGGATTGCTGGCTCCCAAGTGCTCATCTGCCTGCCTTCCTGATTGCCCCTAACCACTTCTGCCTGCCAGCCTGATCACCCGCTAACCACTCCCCTGCCAGCCTAATTGACACTGAAGTGCTCCCCTGCCAGCTCGATTGCTCCTAACTGCCCCCTTGCAGGCCTGGTCACCCCTAACTGCTCTCCCCTGCAGGCCTGGTCATCCTTAACAGCCCTCCCCTGCAGGCCTGGTCCTCCCCCCAACTGCTCTCCCTTACAGGCCTGGGTCCCCCCCAACTTCCCTCCTCTGCTAGCCTGGTCACCCCTAACTGCCCTACCCTGCAGGTTTGATTGCCCCCAACTGCCCTCCCTTGCAGGCCTGTTTCCCCCCAACTGCCCTCCCCTGCTGGCTATCTTGTGGTGGCTATATTGTGTCCACATGGGGGCAGGATCTTTGACCACATGGGGGCATCTTGTGTGTTGAAGCGATGGTCAATCTGCATATTACTCTTTTATTAGATAGGATAGAGGCCTGGTGCATGGGTGGGGGTCAGCTGGTTTGCCCTGAAGGGTGTCCCAGATCAAGGTGGAGGTTCCCTTGGGGTGTGGGGAAGCCTGGGTGAGGGATCTGTGGTGGTTTACAGGCTGGCCATGCCCCCCCCCCATGACCCAAGCAGAGGCCCTGGGATCTGGGATTTATTTATCTTCTATAATTGAAACTTTGTAGCCTTGACCAGAGCCAAGCCTCCTGCTCACTCCATGGCTGCAGCCATTTTTGTTGGGATTTATTTATCTTCTATAATTGAAACTTTGTAGCCTTAAGCAAAGGCCAAGGCAGGCCAAGGCTGCCAAAACTTGGCTTCCTCCATCACTGGGGGCAACTCAAGCCTCCTGCTCTCTCCAGCTTTGTGGCTGCCACCATTTTTGTTGGGATTTATTTATCCTCTATAATTGAAACTTTGTAGCCTTGAGTGGAGGCCAAGGAGGCCAGGGCAGGCAGAAAGCTTGGCTTCCTCCATTTCCAGGAAAACCCAAGCCTCCTGCTCTCTCCATGGCCACAGACATCTTGGTTGGGTTAATTTGCATACTCACTCCTGATTGGCTGGTGGGCATGTCTTATGGGTGCAGCAGAGGAAGTCAATTTGCATATACTCTTATTAGATAGGATAGTGATATATTAGAGAATTACTGCTGAAAATTTACACAACATAGAAAGTCTTAAGAAGGATTAAAAAACTTCAATATATTCTAAATAATGTATGGTATATCTGCTATAATTCTCTTGTAACATTTACACAAAGATTTCTGAAATCTCTTCACGTCTTATTTTTATAACCTTTTTATGACCTGTCCTTGTTACACTTTCCTTACTTCTCCTACATCTAATTCATAATACATCTAAAAGATTCATATCCTGAAATAATTGTTTTTCTACTCCTAAAACATATTTAGGATAAACATTCAACAAGCATTTACTTAATAAACTGAATAAATTTAATCATTCCCCACTTATTTTTATTACAGTTTTCCCATTAATAGATATAATTCTTATAAGTCACGACCTACAGAACTCATTTCTGCAATATAATCTAAGATGAGAACAGTCTGAGAATTTTAAATAAATTTTCAAAAATTCAACATGTTGCTTGTCTTAAACTTACTTAGCAATATTAGCAATATTTATTAAAATTCTCTTTATATACATTCCTGAAATACTGCCCAGGTTACTACTGCCTCTATAACTTCTCCCAAATATCTCCACTTTGAAAAGTTGCAGTTACTACCCCCACCCTATGTACCTCTTTTTTTTTGCCATATTATGTTCATCTTTATCACATTACTGGAGGAATTCTGTGGCAAAAGAAGCTCACCCATATGAATTTTATAATCTATGATGTTCTCTAGGTATATATCTATATATCTTGCTATATACACAAATATAATTTTTGACATGTACTATCATTAAATTTCAGCAAAATATAACTTGTATGAGTTCCTTTTTATATGTTGTAGACTGATCAAAGGTGTGTTTGTGTATGCTCACGTGCCACAATCACACATTCATGTGAATAAATTATACCTGGTCAAATTTGTGATATAATTTTACTTTTGGTTTGCAAACAATTAGCCAATATGGTGTTGGATCAAGATTGAAAATGATGCTAAAAATATTACATAAAATATTTTGATTCTATATAATCTGATAATTTTTGATAAACATGTTTTGAAATCCTCTAGTGATAATTTGTCATTTTTGTCTACTTTTGTTCTTTATATTTTTCAAATATATATTATCAGGTGCATAATAATTTAAAATTGTATACCCTCTTATGGTTTTTATTATTACCAAAACAAAATATTCTTTTTATGTTTTTTATAGGTTGTTCTGTTTGTTTTATTATCAATATTACTAGATCTATTTTTGTTAGTTAATAAAATATTAAAACTTTTACATCCTTCTGTTAAAACTATTGTTATTTTATTTCAGTTAACTTCATTCTGAGATTCTTGCCTTTCAAATGTGGATTTTTACACATTTGCATGTACTAGAATAAGCAATATATTTGGTTTTCTTTCTAATTAAAGCTATAAATAATTAAATAGATTTATAACATAAATAGAATATTGAATTTATGATGGCTCTCTCATTTTTTAATTTTTCCCCATCACCATTTATTCCCCATATTCCATCTCTACCAACCCTCCTCCACCCCAGTATCCTCCCCATACCCACAATCATCACACTGTTGTCTGTGTCCATTCATTCTTTCTTTTTCTTTTTTGCTCAATACCTCACTCCTGCCACAAGATTTGTCTCCTTGCTCTCTATGAGCCTCTATCCACACCTGTTAGTTCAATTTGCTCATTAAATTCCACATATGAGTAAAATCATACGGTACTGGTCTTTCTCTGACTGGCTTATTTCATTTAGCATAATGTTCTCCAGTTCCAACTATTCTGACACAAAGAGTAAAATTTTCTTGCTTTATCTGGCTGAGTGGTATAAATGTACCATAGATATTTTATCCATTCATCTACTGATGAACATTTGGGCTGCTTCCAAATCTTGGCTATTGTAAATAATACTGCTATGAACATAGAGCTGCATAAATTCTTTTGAAATAGTGTTTCAGGTTTATTTTCATAAATTCCCGTAAGTGGAAATGCTGATCATAAGGCAGCTACATTTTCAATTTTTGAGGAAACCCCATACTGTTTTCCACAGAGGCTACACCAGTCAGGGTTCCCATCAACAGTGCACAAGGGTTCCCTTTTCTCCACATC
Organism: Corynorhinus townsendii; assembly: GCA_026230045.1. Classification (NCBI taxonomy): domain Eukaryota; kingdom Metazoa; phylum Chordata; class Mammalia; order Chiroptera; family Vespertilionidae; genus Corynorhinus; species Corynorhinus townsendii. Next base: position 72,961,366 of record JAPDVU010000003.1, on the reverse strand, counting down.
CTCACCAACACTATATTGTTTGTTGATTTATTGATGATAGTCATTCTGACAGGTGTGAAGTGATATCTCATTGTGGTTTTAATAGTCATTTATCTGATGATTAGTAACATTGTGCTTCTTTTCATATGTCTATTGGCCATCTATAGGCCCCTTGTGGAGAGAGTCTACTCGAGCGTTTTGCCCATCCTTTATTGGATTGATATTTTGGTGTTGACTTTTATAAGTTCTTAAAAATTCTGGATATTAACCCCTTATCAGATATATCTTTGGCAAATATGTTCTCCCATTCAGTGAGTTGTCTCTTTATTTTGACTATGGTTTCTATTGTTCTGCAAAAACCTTTTAGTTTGATGTAGTCCCATTTATTTTGTCTTACGTTTCTTTTACCTGAGGAGTTATATTGGATAAAATATTGCTACGAGAATGTCTGAGATTTTCCTGCTTATGTTTTCTTCTGGAATTTTTATGATTGTGAGACTAACATTTAAGTATTTAATCCATTTTTAGTTTATTCTTGTGTGTGTTGTAAGAAGGTAGTCTAGTTTCATTTTTTTTGCCTTTATTTGTCCGATTTTCCCAACACCATTTATTTAACAGACTATTGTTAGCCCATTATATGTTTTTTGCCTCCTTTTTTGAGTATTAATTGACTATAAAGGCACGGGTTTATTTATGGACTCTCTATTCTGGTTCTTTTTCTTTAATGTACTTTTCCTTTCTTGTTTTTTATTGAAACATTTGTTTCCTTTAGTACTATAGAACATATTTATACTTTTTATAGGCTATCTAATTATTAACCTTAAATTATCATTAAAATGTATAATTTTATATCATTATGGAAAATAGGAATAGCAAAGAAGCATTGAACAGACTGTCAAACTACATTGGGAAGACAGGGGTGGTTGGGCGAGGAGGGCTGTAAGAGACCAACCGAAGGACTTGTACGCATGCATATAAGCACAACCAATGGATACAAGACACTGGGGTGGGGGGGGAGGGTGGGCAGGTGAAGGCATGTCCTGGGGGGTAGGGGAGGTCGGGGGGAGATCAAAGGGGGAAAAAAAAAGGAGACATATGTACTACTATTTGTAATACTTAAAACAATAAAAATAAAATAAAATTTAAAAAAAAAGAAAAAAAAAAAGAAAATAATATGGCACCAACTACGCAAAGTTCTTTGCATACCTTAAGACTTTTATCATTGACTAGTGGCCTGGTGCGTGAAATTTGTGCATGGGGGGGGGGCAATGACCCTCAGCCCAACTTGCACCCTCTCCAATCTGGGACCACTGGCTCCTAACCACTGGCCTGCCTGTCATCCTGATCGCCCCCTAACTGCTCCCCTGCCGGCCTGATTGATGTCTCTCTGCTCCTCTGCCAACCTGATCGCCCCCAACTGACCTTCTCTGCTGGCCTGATCATCCCCAAGGCTTTTATTAGTATAGATATGACCCCTCACAGAAAATTTCATTAATCCTGCTTTACAATAAGGGCTTGATGACTGAATCATTGGGGCTTGACACCAAGATTTCCTTTCTTTGAATAGTGGAGGGAATAATTATCTTGTCTTTAAGTTGCCCTGAACATCAAATGAGATAATGACTTAGAAAAGTATAAAAGCACCATATAAAGACAAATGTGTCTTTCATGTACTGAAAAGACAATAAAGTGGTAAAATGAAAAACACTATTTTTATTCTCCCCCTTCCTTCCTTTCCAGCCTGTATTTAAACTTTGAAATTTATAAAAACTTCACTCCTATTTTCATTTCTTTACATTCAATGTTATTTTGTATTAGTTTCAGGTTCTATATTAGTTACAAAATAGTGGTTAGACAATCATATACTTTACAAAGTGTTCCCCGATATTTCCAGTATCCACCTGGCATCATACCATCATTACAACATTATTGACTATATTCCCTATTTAAGTGACAATGGGTTTACAGGTTCCTTCCTGTCCTTTTGTGTTTTTCATCTTTCCTTTTCTTTCTCACTTCTTTCCTCATTTTCTTTATATAGAATTTCAATTGACCCTAAAAGCTCAGCAAAGGCACTGGGACACACTTAATTCATTTTATAGACTAGAAAACTGAGGTCAATTCCACTTGGCTTCAGAACCTGACTCAGCACACAGGGGGCCCTCACAGCCAAGCTCTCCATCCTTACTAAGGGGCAGCCACGGGGCAAACAGAAGAAACTTCCCCATCAGGTTTCCAAGCCTCATTCTCAAACACCTCCTCATCATAGATGATCCACATTCTTTCCTCTCTCCCTGCCCCCGCCACCATTCTTTACTGTCCCCCCCTTCTTGGGAGCAGGTGGTAGGCTTTGCACTCAACATGCAGGCGCGTGCCGCCATGGGGCAGGGTGGGGCAGGAACTGGGGGCGCGGTGGGCTCGGGCTTGCTTTGGGGCTGAGGCGGGAGGAGGAGTCGCCACCTCTCAAGTGCACAGTTGCCTGGCGGTTACTGGTCTCACCATGGAGCGGAAAGGTGAGTGGGGAAGCAGCTTTTGCCATGAGAGCAACAGCTGCTGGGGTGAGGCCTGGTTAGTGCGGGGAGCTTCACCGAACTGCCTTGTCATGTGCCCAGCAGTGCGGTGCCCCTCAACCCCTGTCTCAGGGCTGCAGGTTTGTACCCTCCTCCTGGGCGTCCTTCCACACTGGCAGTCATTGCTCCTTGTTTCCCCCCCCCCCCTCTCCGCTGACCCGCGTTTTGGGGCCACTACAGAGCCTTGCTCTCCATGGGCAAGGAGATCACCGCCCGCTGCCCCCCTGCCCCAGCCCGAGCCTCCTCTGGTGCACGCCACCTCAGCGCCACTCTGTGCCCCTTGGGCCTACCCGCCTCCTGGCCAGACACTTCGCCAAAGCTGCAGTGCTGGCCTGGGAGCCACCCCTCAGGCGGAGGCCCCTCTGCAAGCCCACAGCCCCGCCCCTGCCCCGCCCCCTATACTGCAAGTCCCTGCCCACCCACGCCAGCTGCACATGCAGCCTGCTGATTGGCCGTTTCTTGATGGTGCCCCAATCAATTTACATATTACCCTATTATTAATATAGATGCGTTTTTTATTGATATGTTTGTTACAAATACCTTCACTACTTAACAACAATTACATCTTTCAAAAGTAAAATCATTTGAGTTTTCCATCCAGGATTTTTAAAAAGTATATGTAAGAAAATATTTACACAATCTATAATCATTACTGATTTGTCAACTATTTTGTCTTATTTTTCATACATTCCTCTTTCTTAGAATCATTTTTTTCTCCTTGACACAATATGGCCTTTGTAAATATTTTCCACAAGTTAATACTTTTAACAAGTGTTAACTAATTAAACTTTGAATCCATATGTGGATGAAAATATTTCCTATTCATATTATATTAATAAGTAGGTGGCTTGAAATACAAAAATAAAATTTTTGAGAGGAATCCAAGATGGCGGCATAGGTAAACACCTAAACTGCTGCCTCGCACAACAATTTCAAAACTACAACTAAAAGACAAAACAGCTATCACCCAGAACCACGGGAAAGCTGGCTGAGTGGAAGTTCTACAACTAGAAGGAAAGAGAAAAGAGCATTGAGACGTGCACCAGCGCTGAAAAGCTGAGGTACGGAGGCGTGTGATCCGGACTGGCAGTAGGCATTGCTTTTTTCCACCCGAAGGGAGACAAGCCCCCGATTACTCTGAAATCCAGTCTCTGGGGAGACATGGGGGACCCAAACTCCTATGGGGAGAAGCTGGACTGTCTGCCAGTGAAGGTGGCTTGCTTTCAGAGCTGCGCGCAGGAATAATTGTTTACTGCACTGGGGCACGGGACTCGCGGATGCCATCGGGGACGCAGAGCAGGCTAACTAGCAGCCATTGCTGTTTGCCACGCCCTAGCCTAGTGACACCCTGAGACCCCGCCCTGCACAAACTACAAACCCACCCAAGCTCCAAGCAGCGATTTTAGCATAAGAAAGGCCAGCCCTATTGCAGCTTAACCTAGCAAACTTGCAGCGCGGGTCAGACAGCTCCAAAACCTCCAAACCACAAGCAAAGAGGAGAAAACTGTAGCTCTCACTGTAGCTCTCCTGCTGGGTGGACTCAGACAATAGCTGACCTGCACCCCATTGGAGATCCAGAAGCCAGTGTACCTAGTGGTCAGTGTGAGACACCAGCTTTCAACTCCTCACATCCATAAGTGACACATTCAAGAGGCAGACTCAGTGAGCACCAAAGCCCCACGAAAACAAGTCCTGCCCCATAAGTGTGTCTTCAGTGCAGCAGTTCTTCCATTATAGACACAGCGAGTGCTCACAGCTAATTGGCCTGGAGGTCAATTCCTCCCATTGTACCAACGGCAATTAAGGCTTAACTACACCAAGACTTTGCACTCAGCCCACAAAGGGGTGTACCAAGAGCATCCACCTCATGTGATTGAGGAGGCTGAGCTACTGCCCCCTATAGATCACCTACCACACAAAGCTACTCCATCAACACAGGGAAGCAGCCAAAATGTGGAGACAAAGAAACATGTCATGAATGAAAGAAATGGAGGAAAGCAAACTACTGGATGACATAGAGTTCAGAACCACATGTATAAGGTTACTCAAGAATCTTCTTAAAACCGCTGAGAAACTTGATGAGACCTTCAAGGAGCTTAATGAGAATGCCAAAAAAATGGAAAAGGATCAGTCAGAAATGAAGCATACACTGCCTGAAATAAAGAATATACAGAAACTCAACTGTAGATCAACATACCCCAAGAATCAAAGCAAAGATCTGAAATATGTGGAAACAAAAAACATCCAACCAGAAAAACAAAAAGAAAAACGAATCCAAAAATATGAAGATAGTGTAAGGAGCCTCTGGGACAACTTTAAGTGGACCAACTTCTGAATTTTTGGGGTGCCAGAAGAAGGGAGAGAGCAAAGTATTGAAAACCTATTAGAAGAAATAATGACAGAAAACTTACCCTACCTGGTGAAAGAAATAGACTTACAAGTTCAGGAAGTGCACAGTACCCCATACAAGAGGAATCCAAAGAGGACCACACCAAGACACATCATAATTAAAATGCCAAGGGCAAAAGACAAAGAGAGAATATTAAAAGCAGCAAGAGAAAAACAGTTAATTACCTATAAGGGAGTACCCATACGACTGTCAGCTGATTTCTCAACAGAAACTATGAAGGCAGAAGGGAGTGGCAAGAAATATTCAAAGTGATGAACAGCAAGAATCTACAACCAAGATTACTCTACCCAGCAAAGCTATCATTCAGAGTTGAAGGTCAGATAAAGAGCTTCACAGACAAGAAAAAGCTAAAGGAGTTCATCGCCACCAAACCAGGATTACATGAAATGCTGAAAGGTATTCTTTAAGAAGAGGAAGAAGAAAAAAAAGGTAAAGATAAAAATGATGAACAAAATGACATCAAATACATACCTACCAACAAGTGAATCTAAAAATCAAGTGAATAAAAAATCTGAAGAACAGAATGGACTGGTGCGTATAATAGAATCAGGGACATAGAAAGGGAGTGGACTGACGATTCTCAGGGGAAGCAGGTGTGACGGTTGTGGGAAGAGATTGGACAAAAATCTTACTCCTATGGATGAAGACAGTGGCGGGGGGTAAGGGCATGGGGTGGGGTGGAGAATCAGGTGGAGGGGAGCTATGGGGGGAAAAAAAGAGGAACACCTGTAATAATCTGGACAATAAAGATTTATTTTAAAAAAAATAAAAATAAAATTTTCTTAGTACTTTGAATTTAGTCCTCCTTTTCCTTATATCATTCAATGCTAAAGAGAAGAAGTCACACATCAATCTGCTTCTCATTGTTTTTGCAGAGTGAGCTTTCACTTTTTATTTCTTTTTTTGTTCTTTAATGTTGTAATTTTAAACTGTATTCTTTGTTCTTCATTCTATATATTTGCATCCCAGATTATTACTTGAAATTCTAAATTACTAATCTCTTCTAAGAATTTTAAATGTTTCAGTAATATTTTTCATAGTCAACATGTTTTGAATTTATAGATCCAATGACCTCTCAAATTTATATGAAGTACAGTTTTTAAGACTTAGTTTTAAGTTTCTTAATTACCTGAATTATGCAGTTTCTATGTAATCATTTGTTTTATTTTTTAGTTTATATTTTTTCCTAGATGTATGGTGAGAAGTCTCCTCACATATGTAAATGAATTATCTTTTTTATATATAAATCTAACATGAGTTTCAAATCTTATGTGTCCTATTAAACTAATAAGCTTCTTCTAATTTAGCACTAATTTTCAGCCTTTTTTTCAAATATAAAGAAAATGGTATTTTCTTTAACAAGCTTCAGTTTTTCCTGCATGGATATGTAGGACCAGGTACCTTTAGCTATTTTCTGGCCTTTAATTTTTCCAGCTTTCTTTAATCATATCCAGGTTACTAATCATACATATTCCAGTTATTTTTTAAAGAAACGTTCTTTAAAAATAGTTCACCAATCATTTCTCCTCTGGCTCAGTGATTTTGCTTTTCTTAGAAAATGTTAATGTTTGCCCAGAGGAAACCATTATAATCACAGAAGACTTTAAAAATATGAAAATGAGCTTTAGTTACTCATAAACAAAAATCTAATAAGTTCAACAAGATACACTCTTGTTTCTCTTGGTTTCAGACCATTAAGTGTTTTCCTAAAATGTTACTTGTTGGCCTTTTGGATTATAGCCAATGAATAGTCTGGTGCATACCTTCTGGATTATAGTCATTGCCACAGTGATCAATACAGTATGACAAAATAAAATGCAAATCTTTGCTTACTCTGAAAATTACTATAATTAATGTTTTTCTCAGTCAGATTCACAGATTCTTACAGACTGAAAATTTCTGTGTCAGATATTGCCTACTGATACTTATCTCAATCCCAGCCTTTTTAAGTGCTTCCTTGATGCACTAGGGAAGCAAACATGAAAACTGCAATTTGCACATTAGCTTGCTATCAAACAGTCCAGAGATGGAAGATGCTGACAACGCCTTGCCATGCTAGCAGTCAGAAGCTGTGCACCGCTGAAGGTTACCTAGGACCAAACCAGAGAGGGTCGGACCTGCATTACCACCATGTGCCCGTCATCCAGATATCATTGCTGACATGTACACATAAGGAACTGTTAGACATTGAAACGGGGACTCAGAACTATTGGACATTGAAATTGGGACTCAAACATTTTGTTTTGTTTTGTTTTGTTATTATATGTTTATTTCTAGTCTGCAAAGGCAAAAGTTTTTAAAGGAAAGAAATGGTGGGAAAAAGATACAGAGGCAAAGAAGCATTGAATAGACTGTCAAACTACATTGGGAAGACAGGGAAGGTTGGGCGAGGGGGGCTGTAAGAGACCAACCGAAGTACTTGTACCCATGCATATGGGTACAACCAATGGATACAAGACACTGGGGCGGAGGGGAGGATGGGCAGGTGAAGGCATGTACTGGGGGGTAGGGGAGGTCGGGGGGAGGTCATTGGGGGGAAAAAAAGGAGACATATGTACTACTATTTGTAATACTTAAAACAATAAAAAATAAAAAAAATTTAAAAAAAAGAATCCTGGTTCTGATTTCTCCAAAGGGAGGCACTTACTGAAGATCACGAAGGCAGCAGAGAGGGAACCCATCATACCCCTGATGCTGTGGAGTAGATTCGGCTGAGGGCTAATGGAAGGCTTGCAGAAGCTTCAGGAGGAGCGTGGCAAACCACACTAGTGGTTTCAATGTCTCACGCAACAGAGAGGATCATTGGTGCCTTTCTGCAATTCCTGCAAATTCAGAAGTAGCTCACCCTGAGTTTAACTTCCCAACGTTTTTTAACTGTTTTTGTAAAACACAAATTTGTAAAGTTCTATCCTGGAAAATACCTGTTTCTGTTTCTGAAAAGCTGATGGACATAATCACTTAAAATTATCCTGAACTAATTATGTATTGGTTAATTAAGTGTGGCTATAATTTCCTTCCAACAGCCAAAAAGCAAGAATGAAGTGGGGGTAAATATACATTGGTTAGGTTTCTGGATAAAGAGAAGAAGAAAAAATGGAATTGATTTCTATAAATTGCAACATTGGGCTGCTAAATAAATGAACATAGAAAGATTCCCTGATATCTGCAGCAAGTGCATGGATCTTGGAGAGTAACTGTTTTATTAGCATCTAAATCAACTGATGACTCTGGTTGCTGTTCTAAATATTTTATATTTACTGGAAAATAACACTTCAGCCCGGGATCTGGTATGAGCCCCTTCATCTGGAATTTACTTTTATTACCTCTCTACACCAATTGTAAGCAATACTAAAAGCAGTTTGAGTTTTACCTTGCAGGGCTAAAAGTATAAATTTGCAGTATTATTTCAGGGTTACACAAACTTATCTGCTCCCTGCCAAGAGATATTTTCAGTGTGTTCCTCAAACACATTTCCAAAGTATCTCATAAAACTATAGTCCTGGGTGGGATTGAGAATAAACGAAGGCTTGGCAACAAGTCCAGACTGCTGGGAAAGCTGCTCTTCCACTTGGGACTCAAAACCCAGCATATCCAATAATACTTAAAGTTATTGTGGCAAACATAGATGATGTATTGAACCTCTGGTAAACAGTGTGAGAATAACAGCATAGATCCCTAGGGCTTGAGAGTAAGTCCATATAATCTTTAGAAAATAGCTATTTTCCTTTTGAGAAAAAGCTTCTAGCTTTTATTCAGCTCTGATAGAGACTGAAAGCATATCCAATGAAATTCAAAATTTCTGTTAAAAAATATAAATGTTGCATAAAGCCCCTGAATTCCCCAATAAGGGAATAACAGCACAAACTTCTAGTCTCTGATAACCACTGTCCTTTTGAGAAATAGCCCTGGGATTCCAGCCAACTCTGGTAGTCACTGTAAGCCTAACAATAGGAAATCAATAATCACATGAATTGAAATGCTCATCTTGAATTGGCTGTTATATTTTCCACCAAACCATAATCTTGTTCTTATGGAGAATCAATCTATCATCAGGTGAAAATAGTAGATAAGAAATTAAGGAAAGTTTGAAAGATGGATAGAACTTGCAAGAGCTGGTGGCTCATACTGCATCATATCAACCCTTGTGATACTGTCTATCTCCCTTAAGGGTCTTAGGGCCTTATAAATAGTATCTTATGGGCAGTTGACTGAGAAATAAAAGGCATGTTCCTGATATATAGTTGGCCTACATGTTATACTGGCTCCAACAGTAACTGAATAGATGCAGAAATACATCCCAATCCAGAGGTGGTCCTTAAAGGCAACGAGAGATACATCTTTCCAGTGAGTAGAAATTCAAGCAGTAAATTTGGTTTCATACTTAATCTGGTCTGAAAAATTGCTATAAGTAAAGACTGGCATGAATTTATAAGAACTTATTCAGAATCTGAATAGATGATCAAAAAGAACAGGATTTAAGGATTGATAGCAAGGAGGTCAGAAGAGAAAATATTGGAATAAAATGCCAAGAATGGTTAAGATTGTGAAGATATTTGAGTTCCATATGTATACTCTCCAAAGGAGGCTTTCAAAAATCATCACATGGGCAAGATGACTTATATTGTGGTATAATTCAGTTTCTCTCTTCAGCTACTCTGTGCTTAAACCAAGTTTTTTTTTAAAAAAAAATATCTAACCTATTATAGCAGAGAAAAAATTTGTTCTGCATGTGGAAACATTTCCTGGTGGTAGATTAATTACTTGTATAAATTATATCTTAGGGTCAGTTATCTGCTGTCAAAGAAATAGAAATATACTGTGGATATAGAATTGCATTTCCTGTCCATCTGTGGACTATCATCTATGAATTTGTCAACTGCCTCATTTGCCATCATGTATTTTGTACACAACTACTTCTGATAGAGGTACAGATTTCACCATGTAAGTAATATAGCAAATGTCCATAGAATCCATAGTTCTTATGTCATACCCCATTAGCTATGAGCACCTGGTATAAGGACATGCCTTTGACAACTCAACCCATTATTTGGCAGACAATATCCCGAGATGTGTTGCAGAATATATTGGTCTGGGAATAAAGTAGTAAAAATAAAAGTGGTTCCTCTCAGGATTACACTTAACATTTTCACCCTGTTTTCCCCTCAATTTCATTCAGACAGGTTTGAGCTCTGCTGGTGTGGAGATCATGGCTCCTAAGAGCAATATTTTAGAGAGGGCACAATATATTTCCATTAGATTAGAAATTGAATCTGGAACTAGGCTGTTAGCTTTTTGTTTGTTTGTTTGTTTTTGTTTTGGTTTGTTGTTGTTTTATGATCTTGAACTAGCAAAAAAGGAGGATTAGTCTACTCTGGTTGATTAATTATGATTTTAAGGGGAAATAGCATTGCTATTTCTCAATAGGGGGTCTGGGAGGATTATGTCTCTAATCTACAGGAGGCCTCTTAGTTCTTTAATGTCCAATAGTAAAAGTTAATACAAAATTACAACAAAGCAACATAGGAAGAACCATTAAGGATTCAGTATCTCTAGGAATGAAGAGTTTTGTCATTTCAGTGGTAAACAATTAGGCCTATTGAGCTTTTATCTAAAAGCAAAGAAAACATGGAGTGGATAGTAGCAAATCAACTACAAATTCATGACCAATTACAAGAACAAGAAGTGTACCAGCTGTACATATTTTTCCTTTGGTTATTATATATGTGTTTATATCTACATCTATGTTTTTATCGATAATCATATTTTTGCTTTTCTCTCCCCCCCCCAATTACTTTACACAAAGATCATTGCTAGTGGTTATTTTACAGTTTTGTCTGTAGGTACAGCATTATTCTGGTGGGACTGCGAATGAGAGGCAAACATAGCTAGAGTTGGATATTGGGATTGTTCTTAGATGTTGACCTATTGAATGGTTGTGGAGACTTTTTATAATCTGGGGAAGAGTAATTTTATTTGTAGAATATAAAAAAAATGGCCTCTTATTAAGAAAAAAATCATTGATAGTTTTTTGTTGTTAAACCATACTATGTGGATGCTATGCTAGATAATTACCTATTTGTTCTCACCTTCAAATCCACCCTTTTATGTTCCAGCTATGCTAGTGAGGAAACTCTGAGAATCACATTTCTATTGTATCCATTGTATCTCTGTTAAACACAGTCAATACAAACTTTTAGAGTGAGAAAGGAAAGTTAGAAGAGGAAAAATGTATATTAACAGGTGAAAACAGCTTCTTGTTCGACTTTGATACAGACATTATCCTAAGCACTGAAGGTATAATGAAAAAGGAAAGGCCCTATCCACAGATTGACAATAATTAAGGGGAGAAGACATTATAATGCAGTGTGTTATTCAGAAGCTATTTTTTGCAAAGCTCTGAAGTTAATATAAAACCAAATACATGCACTTTTCTCAATGTGACACTAGTTTCTCTGCCTAGCACATTTCATTCATTCATTTATTCACCAAATAATTATTCAGCACCCTGTATTCATCTGCAGGACTTCTGGGGATATATTGTTAGCCAAAATATAGGAAAACTAGCCCTGCTGTCATGAAGTTACCATCTAGAGATGATGACACATAGTAAAGAAGCAGAAAGACCTATAGTTACAAACAATGATATAATAAATGCTCTCAAGGAAAAGCATCTAGGGAAAAATAGGATAGGAAAGCTTCGTCCATTGTGCTGAGTCAGGTAAGTTTTCTCTGCTCAAGTGACACCAGAGCTGAAATTATAAATGTTAAGGGAAGATAATTATGAAAGAAATATAAAGAAAAACACAGCCCAAGCTTGGGAAACAGCTTGTACAAAGATCCTGAGTTGAAAAGGTATTATACAACAAATACTAAGAAGTGAAAGCAAGCCACCAGCAGTCTCTCTACACCTTCCTCCCTTCCTGCTATGACTTAAGCATCATCTATTAATAATTCTTAGAGCAATTTTGATGCCAATTTTCCTAGAAAATATTGCATAACAACTTAAACCTCCCTTCCACTACCCAACACCAGGTCTACTTACTTGTTTTGTGCTCATCTAACACTAGGATATGCTCGCCCCTTTCACTAAAATATGTCCATTCATTCCAATGCCATTTCATGATTATTACATCTAAATTTATTCCCTGTACCATTTTTTGGGATATTTTTCCATCATTTTGACTCATTTTATCTAAATGTTGACTTAAAATAAAACATTATATTACAACTGTTAAGTGTATACACTGATATAAGAAATAGGAGAATAATCATAAAAATAAACAGTAACATAATACAATGTTAACTACCAATTTTTTAATCAAACCTCAGTAATAAACTGACGTAATGTACCAGTATGTGAAGAGTTCCTCAATGAAAAGAATAAAAGAGCTTATAATCAGTGAAGAATAAATGGATTTTCACATAAATGGTACTTGCTTTATGATTTGGTTGTAGTAATCTCTATGTGAGGCTAATGACTATCTGGAAAGTGATAGCTACCAGGTTTTCTGACTCAGAGTTCTAATTCTTAATTTAAAAATAGCAACACATTATAAACGGTATTTTCAACGAAGGTCAATGTCTATCTGAGTGATGAGAAAATGGATGAAAGCTCAGGCTCTACTATTTTCATCAGATTTTATGTCCATCTTTATTCCAAGAAAAGGAATATGTAAGTGGAGGGACAGAATCAATGGAATATATGTGTACATGTTTTAAGCATCTTCTAGGTATGAGCTGTTTGAAATATATAGTTTGGAGCTGCATCCTATATTCTACTTGGTAATATTCAATTCACTATAACTGTGCTAGGGTAATGATTAAATTCAAAGAACCTATTGATATTCCAGATCCAGTCATTCTAAAATAGAAAGGATTCCCTTTCCTTATGAAAAAAAGAATCTCTAGCAATTCTATCTTTTTTGAGTCAAAAAGACATCATATTCTAGGAAACAAAAAAACATTCTTGTGTGATTTGGATAAAAATGGAAGATTAAAATAAGCTAAAATGAAGAAAAATATATATAATAGTGATATAATAATATAATAGATGTAATAGCACTAATAATAATAATGATAATAAATTAGAAAATTATATAGAAATTGTTACATGGCAGGCATTTTCCTAAGGCTTTACATATAATAATGCATAATGTCTGCAGCAGCACTCTAAAGCGGTACTGTTACTGTGCCATTATTCTGATAAAGAAACAGAAGCACAGGTAGGTTGTGGTAAATGCTCGGGCCATATAACCCATAAGCGGCCGCATTTGGATTGGAATAGATGTGCTGTAGTTATGAGGCATCTGAAACCACTTGATAAACCATGGTGCTTCTCAAGACAAAAATCAGAAAGCTGAGTGTTGTGCACTGGCGACATATAGATAAATGAGGATGCGAAACAAGACAAGAGCCAGAGAGAGAGAAAGAGAAAAAAAAGGAGGAGGGAGAAGGAGGGGAAAAGTAGGTTAATGGATATTTTCTAAAATACAGAAACAGGAAAGAAAAAATTAATTAAAAATTAAAGTGTGAAATTAAATAGTATAAACCTTCAATCACACAATTAGGAAGAACAATCAGAATAAGTCAAATTGGTAGCAGTGAGCAAGGGCCACAATTGGCAATAAATAGAAAGGTGATAAAGGCTTAAGACATTAGGGCAAGTTGGCCAATTAATGTGCATATGATCTTAATAAGACATATCAGGGTGTTCTGATGAAATAGTGGTTAAACATTTATTTTAATTCTTGTGTCTTAATTTAACTTCTTAGTCAATTGGTTAAGCTTTTTGAAATAATGCATGTTATACATTTGTCACGATAATTCCTTTGGTTATAAAATTCAATATTAAGAATAGTGTGTGTACGAAATGTTTAGATTAATTTAATGTATTGATCACTTACTTAACTATGCCAGGAAAGAACTAATTCTGTCATAGGTTCAAAAGAAGTACATGGTAATTTTTGTTATTATTAAAAAACTCAGTCTATAAGCCTCAGTATTATTTTTGCCATAGGAGATAATGAACAATTTTGCTCACATTTGGGGAAGGCAAATTTTATCACTTTTTATTTCATCTAAGCTATTTAAGTTAAGTGAAATAAATGTTAATTTTCTCAAAAAATAAAACCTATGAATATGAATGAAAATCTACCTCTAGAGTCCCTGTTTTGCCATATCAAAACTAATATTTATGATATGATCTAAACAGAAAAATTGTCAAGCTTCCAGATTGCAAATTTTTGAGAAAAAAAGTATATCTCATTTGCTCAGTGAACAGTCTATAAATTGGACATTCACAGAGGCACAAGATCATTAACTATCCTTTCAGAAGTCAATTTTATGCTTCCTAAATTAGATCTAGAGCTAGGCTATTTTGGGACAACGGGCTGGAAATAATATACAGATTTTGTTAAATCACATTTAACACATTTTTCAGCTAACTTACATTCAATTCAATAACAACCACTGAAAACAAAGGTGCATTGATAACATGAAGTTTCAGAAAGCTTCTCTGTAGATATCACTATTCAGTTTTTTTTTTAAATAAATCTTTATTGTTCAGATTATTACAGGTGTTCCTTTTTTTTTCCCCCCATAGCTCCCCTCCACCTGATTCCCCACCCCACCCCATGCCCTTACCCCCCGCCACTGTCTTCATCCATAGGAGTAAGATTTTTGTCCAATCTCTTCCCGCACCCCTCACACCTGCTTCCCCTGAGAGTCGTCAGTCCACTCCCTTTCTAAGTCCCTGATTCTATTATATTCACCAGTCCATTCTGTTCTTCAGATTTTTCATTCACTTGATTTTTAGATTCACTTGTTGGTAGGTATGTATTTGATGTCATTTTGTTGTTCATAATTTTTATCTTTACCTTTTTCTTCTTCTTCTTCTTCTTCTTAAAGAATAACCTTCAGAATTTCATGTAATCCTGGTTTGGTGGCGATGAACTCCTTTAGCTTTTTCTTGTCTGTGAAGCTCTTTATCTGACCTTCAACTCTGAATGATAGCTTTGCTGGGTAGAGTAATCTTGGTTGTAGGTTCTTGCTGTTCATCACTTTGAATATTTCTTGCCACTCCCTTCTGGCCTGCATAGTTTCTGCCGAGAAGTCAGCTGACAGTCTTATGGGTACTCCCTTGTAGGTAATTAACTGTTTTTCTCTTGCTGCTTTTAATATTCTCTCTTTGTCTTTTGCCCTTGGCATTTTAATTATGATGTGTCTTGGTGTGGTCCTCTTTGGATTCCTCTTGTATGGTGTTCTGTGCGCTTCCTGAACTTGTAAGTCTATTTCTTTCACCAGGTAGGGAAAGTTTTCTGTCATTATTTCTTCTAATAGGTTTTCAATATTTTGCTCTCTCCCTTCTTCTGGCACCCCAAAAATTTGGATGTTGGTTCGCTTAAAGTTGTCCCAGAGGCTCCTTACACTATCTTCATATTTTTGGATTCTTTTTTCTTTTTGTTTTTCTGGTTGGATGTTTTTTGTTCCCACATATTTCAGATCTTTGGTTTGATTCTTGGGGTACATTGATCTACAGTTGAGTTTCTGTATATTCTTTATTTCAGACAGTGTATGCTTCATTTCTGACTGATCCTTTTCCATTTTTTTGGCATTCTCATTAAGCTCCTTGAAGGTCTCATCAAGTTTCTCAGCAGTTTTAAGAAGATTCTTGAGTAACCTTATACATGTGGTTCTGAACTCTATGTTGTCCAGTAGTTTGCTTTCCTCTGTTTCTTTCATTCGTGACATGTTTCTTTGTCTCCACATTTTGGCTGCTTCCCTGTGTTGATGGAGTAGCTTTGTGTGGTAGGTCATCTATAGGGGGCAGTAGCTCAGCCTCCTCAATTACATGAGGTGGATGTTCTTGGTACACCCCTTTGTGGGCTGAGTGCAAAGTCTTGGTGTAGTTAAGCCTTAATTGCCATTGGTACACTGGGAGGAATTGACCTCCAGGCCAATTAGCTGTGAGCACTCGCTGTGTCTATAATGGAAGAACTGCTGCGCTGAAGACACACTTATGGGGCAGGACTTGTTTCAGTGGGGCTTTGGTGCTCACTGAGTCTGCCTCTTGAATGTGTCACTTATGGATGTGAGGAGTTGAAATCTGGTGTCTCACACTGACCACTAGGTACACTGGCTTCTGGATCTCCAATGGGGTGCAGGTCAGCTACTGTCTGAGGCCACCCAGCAGGAGCTACACTGAGAGCTACAGTTTTCTCCTCTTTGCTTGTGGTTTGAAGGTTTTGGAGCTGTCTGACCCAAGCTGCAAGTTTGCTAGGTTAAGCTGCGATAGGGCAGGGCTTTCTTATGCAAAAGCCACTGCTTAGAGCTTGGGTGGGTTTGTAGGTTGTGCAGGGCGGGGTCTCAGGGCGTCACTAGGCTAGGGCGTGGCAAACAGCAATGGCTGCTAGTTAGCGGGCTCTGAGTCCCTGTCAGCAGTCCCGTGCCCCAGTGCAGTAAACAATTATTCCTGCACCCAGCTCTGCAAGCAAGCCACCCTCACTGGCAGACAGTCCAGCTTCTCCCCGTGGGAGTTTGGGTCCCCCGAGTCTCTCCAGAAACTGTATTTCAGAGTAATCGGGGGCTTGTCTCCCTTCGGGTTGAAAAAAGCAACGCCCGCCGCCAGCCCGGATCACGCGCCTCCGTACCTCAGCTTTTCAGCGCTGGTGCACGTCTCAATGCTCTTTTCTCTTTCCTTCTAGTTGTAGAACTTCCACTCAGCCAGCTTTCCCGTGGTTCTGGGTGATACACGTTTTTTCTTTTAGTTGTATTTTTGAAATTGTTGCGGGAGGCAGCAGTTTAGGTGTTTACCTACGCCGCCATCTTGGATTCTCTCTCACTATTCAGATTTTTTAAGGTTGTTTTTTACAATGAAGTTATAGGTAATTATAATTGATCAAACTTTGCCTCTGGAACTTTCTGTACAAATGAGAATCTGCAATTTTATGTAATGTGTATGTTTCTACTTAATCCACTGTATTTGCTTTAATTTTTTTTTCTTCTGTGTTTGGGTGTAGTTTGTCTTGGTTTTTTCCCCATAACTGGAGAAATATAAAGTTTAACAGGACAAAACTGCTTTACTAAAAAAAAAGGCTGCTTAATTTGAATATCAGGTTTCCTTTTACCTATAGGCACAGAAGTATGATCATCTTAATATTAATCCTCTTTGTTCTAATAAGGAAAAAGGAAACATGATTGTTTGCTTTTGAGTTCATACAGAAAAGCACAGAAATGGACATTCCTCATTCTAAATGATCATTTGCCTGTTTTAAAATAAGGCTATTTTAAACCACCCTAGAAAGTCTCTTGTACCTGGGCAAGAGTTTAAATTTATTTTCAGGTAGTTATAATATTATTTAAATGGAACTCATTGAGCTGCTGATTTCTATCCCCTAATAACGCAGTGGCTATTAATGCAGTTCTAAATTGATGTCTTTTGTAGGCACAGTACTACTGACATTATAATGTTAATGTTTTATAATGAAAAGCGAGAAAGATAAAATTATTTTATATGTAATAATTTGTTTAAAGCCATACTATAAAAGAAAACAAAGAAATAAATAATTTTAATCTAGTTAATAAATTGGATATTATTTTTTAATTGCTATGTAAAACTTTTTGCTAAATACTTTAACTTCAATTCTAAGGAAAGAATTATCTTGAGTCATAACAAGCATGGGGCAAAAACAGCCAGCAATAGTTAGAAAGGTCAGCATCAGACAAACTCTTAAGAGTAGAAGGTGCCCAACTGCTTGAAATGATCTGAGGCTGCGGGCGGGAGTGGGTAGGGGGGAACAAAGGCAATGTGGTGATGTAGTGACAAATCACTGTATATCTAAAATATATCATATTTTATCATGTACCAGTATTTTGTTCCCCACAAGAAGTTGTTCATAAGATTCCAGAGTCTCCTATGACTTAACTCAAACAATGTATGTCCTTAAGGAGGTACTGGTGGAGAAGAACATAAATCAAGTTTTAGCTTGGATAATATGGATCTATTCTACATTACTTCAGGGACATTTGCTTGCTTATTTTTAACTAACCATGTTTAATACATAATCATAAGGTTGAATTATGCCTTGACTGTCATTCAAGAAATGAAAGGAGGGATGGGAGTTGCATTTTGATGGTACTCAGAAAGTGGCAGCAATAGACTAGGACATGTGCTGAGCACTGGTGCCTGGGATGGGCAGACATGGAGACAATGCAATGGCGGGGTCTGAATATCTGGGAGCTGGACTGCATCCACAGTATACATTGTCAGATTGCATCAAAAATGGGAAAGAAACCACTAATGTAATGGGAGTGTCAAAGCAGGGCAGGAGTCCGAAAGCAAGTCACTACTCTGTCGCAGGACTTGTACCACAATTGTAAAAACAAGTATGCAGTCATATGCTGCTTCATTACAGGAATACATTCTGAGAAATGTGCCAATAAGGCCGTTTCATCATTGTGCAAACAAACGTCATAAAGCGTACTTACATGAACCTAATGTACATAATCTACAGCACACCTTGGTTATACAGTATATTGCTCCTAGGCTACAAACCCAGATAGTGTGTGAGGTTACTTAATACTGTAGGGGACTGTAACACAACAGTAAGTATTTGTGTAGCTAAACATATCTAAGTATACAAAAGGTACATTAAAAATATAGTATAAAGTAAAAAAATGATACACCCATAAGGGGCACATGCTATAAATGGAGCTTGCAGGCCTAGAAGTCGCTCTGAGTAAGTGATTGTGAAGGCCCAGGACATTAGTGTACACTACTGCAGAATTATAAACACTGTGCCTTTGGCTCCACTTAACCTTACAAAATTTATCTTTATCAATAATAAATTAACCTTAGCTTATTGTAACATTTTGACTCTATAAACTTTTAATATTTTTAAACTTTTTGACTCTTTTATACCATCACTTAGTTTAAAAGACGTAAACATTGTACAGCTGTACAAAAATATTTTTCTTTATATCTTTATTATATATAGGCTTTTTCTTTTCTTTTTACTTTTTAAACTCTTCTTTTAAAAACTAAGACATAAATATACATATTAGCCTAGATCTACACAGGGTCACAATCATTAATATTGCTATCTTTCACTACATATCTTATCCCACTGGAGGGAACTCAGGGTCAATCACACACATAGTGCTGTCATTTCCAATGATAACAATGCCTTTTACTATAATACTTCCTGAAGGATCTGCCTCAGGCTCTTTTTTGAGGAAGTGTCACTCTTAGAAATATGTCCATGGTGGTTTACTCAGTTTCATTTTTAAAAACTATTATATTTTTATTAAATCAATTAGGATAACATAGGTTAACAATATATAAATTTCAGGTGTACAACTTTAGAACATGATATCCATCTACACTCTTTTTGTGTATTGTATACATATATTAGCTTGTAACCAGGTAATGCACCGTGAACATTCCTTTCTATTAATGAAAATCTTTCCATGTTGAGGGTTCATGTTTTCAAACATTTTAAAGAGCTTGTTAATGTATGTAAATGGGCAGATAACCCCTTCACTATGAGTTTTCTTGGAACAACTTCTCTTTCTTCTGCATGTTACTATTCTCCTGCCTTTTCTTCATCGATGCATTCCTGTTTCAGTTCCAACAACTCATTAATCAATTTCTCAGGATGAGGGTGACATTAGGATTTCCTCAATGTCACCTTCATCCACACATAGGTTAAAATTTTTTGGCATCTCAACAAAAGAGTTGGTTTTTGCAACCTTTGTATTACAATATTATGATGGTTTCAATATCACTGGACCACAGAAAATTTTTAGGTCCATTAAAATCTTATGGGACCACTGTCATATATGGATCTATCATTGACTAAAACATTAAATCAAGATTACAAAGAGTTTCTATATAAACTAGGTATAGCAACAGATCCATATCTCTATCTATCTATCTATCTATCTATCTATCTATCTATCTATGAAGGGATCAGCAGATAGAGACAAGGAGTTACATGGTTGTTAAGGAGTGTTTGTAAGGGGTATAATAAAAATAATCCTATGTAATAAAAGGCTAATATGCAAATCTACCAAATGGCAGAATGACTGGTCACTATGACACGCACTGACCAACAGGGGATAGATGCTCAATGCAGGAACTGCCCCCTGGTGGTCAATGTGCTCCCACAGGGTGTGCGCCACTAAGCCAGAAGCCAGGCTTGTGGCTGGCGAGAGCAGCGGTGGTGGTGGGAGCCTCTCCCGCCTCCGCGGCAGCACTTAGACTTGCAGAGAGCAGGCCTAAGATAGCAGTCAGACATTCCCCAAGGGTTTCCAATTGTGAGAGGGGACAGGCCAGGCTGAGGGACCCTTCCCCCAACGCCCGAGTGCATGAATTTTGTGTACTGGGCCTCTAGTCCTATATAATGAAAGCCTAATGTACTAAGTCAACCCTTCAGCTGTTCAACCAATCAAAGTGTAATATGCTAATGATATGTTAAGGCCACTCAACTGCTCGCTATGATGTGCACAGACTACCAGGGTCAGACAGTCAACTGGTCGACCAGTCACTATGACGTGCACTGACCACCTGGGGGCAGACACTCCAACCAGTAGGTTAGCTTGCTGCTGGGGTCTGGCCAATAGGGACTGAACAAGGCGGGCCAGACACTCTCTGGAGTCTCCCGCAGTCCCTCGCTGCCTGGCCAAGCTCCCACATCTCTCATTTTTGCCACAGTCTATTTGTTAGGAGCAAGTCACAGGTTCCCCCAACACCGAATGGGGGGGGGGGGTTGTACAGGTGTGGATTCCAGGAGGTGAGGATCATGGGTACCAGGTTAGTGTTAAGTGAAAGGAATGAATGGGATGTTATTATATGATTCTTCTTCTTCATGAGTGTGTTTACTTAATCCAGTGGTTCTCAACCTTTCTAATGCCGCGACCCTTTAATACAGTTCCTCATGTGGTGACCCCCAACCATAAAATTATTTTGTTGCTACTTCATAACTGTAATTTTGCTACTGTTATGAATCGTAATGTAAATGTCTGTGTTTTCCGATGGTCTTAGGCTCTACAGCAGCGGTTCTCAACCTGTGGAACCCACAGGTTGAGAACTGCTAGCAGGGTCACCTAAGACCATCAGAAAACACAGACATTTACATTACGATTCATAACAGTAGCAAAATTACAGTTATGAAGTAGCAACAAAATAATTTTATGGTTGGGGGTCACCACATGAGGAACTGTATTAAAGGGTCGCGGCATTAGAAAGGTTGAGAACCACTGGATTAAAGTATACAGAACAATTGAAGTAAAATGAATGCTATTCTTCATTTGCAAGAAAATTAACTGTAAACTGTGGTATATCTACACAATGGAATACTACACAGCTGTAAAGAAAAAAAAGAACTCTTACCACTTGCAACAGCATGGATGGACCTGGAGAGCATTATGGTAAGTGAAATAAGTAGGAGAAAGATAAGTATCATATGATCTCACTCATATGTGGAATCTAATGAACAGCATGAACTGATGAACAAAACATGCATCCAGAGACAGAAGCATTGAATAAACTGTCAAACTTCAGAGGGAAGGCAAGAGAGGGAGAGTGGGTGGGATGAGTTCAACCAATGAACTTGTATGTATATAAGCATAATCAAAGGACACAGACAATTGGGGGGTGAAGTCCTGGGCTGGGGGGGCAGGGGTGGGCTGGGAGCAGTCAATGGGGGAAAAAAGGGACATACGTTATACTTTCAACAATAAAAAAATAAAAAAAAAGAAAATTAACTTTATATTCCTTATAAAGTTTAGCTTGAAAAGACCACAGATGTACAAATAGTAGAATGAGTCAATGAATGAATGAGTGAATGGTATGTTTTACTTCTAAATCAAATAGTCTTACCTAATAATAGACAAACATGTAAATTGATTGTGCCTCTGCTACACCCACAGCCAAACAGAGTGAATATGCAAATTAACCCAACAAAGATGGGAGTTAATTTGCATATGTACCTGGGTCTTGGGAATATCCTCTGCACCCAGGTCACTCCAAGCCGGCCATTGGAAGGGCAGGGGCTGAGCTGGCAATCAGAGGGGTTTGGGGAGGCTCCTGCCTAAGCCTAAAGCCTGGATGGCCTGAGCCAATGATTGGAGGGGCAGGGGCTGAGCCTGGGATCAAAGGGAAGGGGAAAAATATCAATGGAAACATATCCTCAGGTGAGGATAAAAAAAAGAAAGAAAGGTCATATCCTATGAAAGACACATCCTGAAAATGCCTAAAGAAAGTTGTCACTTTTTCATGGTGAAGGGACTGGAGTTCATGTTGATGAAAATACCTTGGTGGCTGCGGTGACTGGCAGTGGCTGCAGCAGCGGGGTGATGGGGCTGGCACCTTCCCCTGATCAGCTCGGTCGCCTCCTGCAAAGGAAGGCTAGCCTGTGGCGTAGGCCCACTCCCAATGGGCCTAAGCCATCAGTAGGACATCCCCTGAGGGCTCCCAGTATGTGAGAAGGGGTAGGCTGGGTTGAGGGACCCCTCCCCAGTGCATGAATTTTGTGCACCTGGCCCCTAGTCTCTCCATATAAAAGCATGAGCAACTGTGATGATCAGATGACTGGACAATTGTCTGGTAGCTATAACATGCAATGACCACCAGGGGGAAGATGCTCAATGCAGGAGCTGCCCCCTGGTGGTCAGTGCACTCCCACAGCCAACCGCCCATGGCCAGCCAACCTCCTATTGCCAGCCAACCCCCCACGGTCCTTCCCCCTGGCTGGCTGGCCCAATTGGCCCCAATCGCCAGCCAGGCAGGGTTGGGGAGGGGGACCACACCATGCATGAATTCATGTACCAGGCCTCTAGTAAAAATTATATGTCTATATCTGGTTATAGTGAATAATTATAGTAATGATCTCATTAGTGGGTTTTACTCTTGGAATGTGATTTCAGGATTGATAAATATAACCTTATAGTTATCCTATATCTTAATGAGATCTTCTGTTATTCTTGGATTATAATCCAAATGGATTTACAATATTGCCTGAGCAAGACACTATTGGAATTTTTAAAATTTTGTTTAGTTTTAAAAAGAAAACTCTATCATCCCTTAATTTGTATAGACTGTATCCAAATATCCAGACTAAAACTTCATTTTATTTTCTGCTCACCAAAATACTGAAAACATTTAAGCACCTAATTTCTCTTTGCCTGTAATATTCACTCGGCCTTTTGGGGAGCTTATCCAATAGAAATAATTTACTCCTTTTCTCTCTTGAAATCTATCTTTCAACTTTGCCTTTTAGTTTAAATTTCTGTTCCTAAGACTGCTGAAATTTGTAAAAAGTTTTAACTCCTAATATAGTGCTGTTTCCAATAAAAATAGATTGAATGTTCCTTTTATTTATAGCTGTAAACTCTGTTAAAATTCATTATATTCATTTTTATCTGAAACCTCAATTAAATATTCATACAATGAAACAAAGCTCTCACTTTTAAATGCAATTATTTCCTTAATATTATTGTCTTCCATTTATAAAATCTTAATGCCCCAAATGTCATTATTTTATAATAACCACAACTTTTTCTTCCTTGATTGTAATGGCTCTAGCCAGGACTTGCATTTTAAGAACTAGTGCAGAATATATTTCATCTCTAATTGCACACTTGTGTTTTCAGGTTAAAAAGGTGGCCTATCTTAGCTCTATAACTGAACAATGGCTTAGTTCTCAAAGTAAATTACTGGCTATTAGAACAAATATGCTCATGGGTAATGAGAATGACAATATGGAAAATGACCAGAGCATACAGTGTTAGGGCATTGTGTTATCTACTTGTAAATTAAAGATACACAACTTTAGGAAAAATGCAAGCTACATATTTATGCAATAGATAAAAAGGCAGATCAAAGAAACTATTTATTGACTGGTAGCCCTCAGAAACATGTTTACAAATGATGTTATTTCCAGTGGTAGGGCAATACAAATTATTATCACAGTGCGCAGAATAAGAAATCTCTTATTTATCTAAACTTTAAAAATCCTAGTTAGATGGTGTATATAATAGCTACAAAACCTTCCATTGTCTTCTTTGGTAAAACTAGAGAATTGTTTTGGTTATCTTCTACGATCTCCTCTTGCAGCATCTTCATTCCTGAATTTCTGTTCTCTTCTCACTCTGCCAATTCCTATATCTCAGTGGGCCCCATAAAAATATATGTTCATTGAACTACCATGGCTGCCTAAGGTAGTACTGAAGATTCCAAATGAGCTAAACAGTATAGTTGTGCTTTGTTAAAACCGAAGGACTTGTACGCATGCATATAAGCATAACCAATGGATACAAGACACTGAGGGGGTGGGAGGGCGGGCAGGTGAAGGCATGTACTGAGGGATAGGGGAGGCTGGGGGAGGTCAATGGGGGAAAAAAAGGAGACATATGTACTACTATTTGTAATACTTCAAACAATAAAAAAATAAAACATCATATGCTAAAACAAGTTTAGGTATACTGAAAAAAAATAATAATGTGCTTTTGCTAGGTTTGCAGTTTTTCCTATTACACTATTTTTCAAGATTGTATCACCCGCACAGCCAATCTTTATTATTTTCAATCCTGTGCACAATATTCCAAAATTGTATACTTGTCATTCTTCTCCACAGATGTTGAGGTGGAGTCCACATCATTACCTAGCAGCCCCCCTGATATAAATGCACCCGTGATGGATGGTGACCTCCTCTGGTATTTATAATACAGCAGTTGGAACCAGTGAATGGGATTAGTGATCTGTGAAGGGAAGCTGCCAGGGTTGCTGAGACACTGTATTTTAGAATTCAGTTATGTTGTTAACAGTAAGTATATGTTCAAGTTAGAAATACATAATTAAACTGAGTTATTTTTTATATACATTCTACTCAAATCTTAAATAAAATATTATGTGTTCTGGAGTCCTTAATTCTTTTTTTCTAATATATTTTTTATTATTATATAGTGCATCAAAAGGAGGCATTATATTGGCTGGCTTGAAACGTAATTCTCTGTCACACTTTGTATAACATAAAATTGGAGTACTACTTAATTATTTTTTTAATTTTTTGTTAATCCTTAACCAAGAATAATTTTTTTCAATGATTTTTTTTAGAGAGAGTGGAATGGAGTGGGGAGAGAGAGAGAAACATCAATGTAAGAAAGACACATTGACTGGTTGCCTCAAGCATATCCGTAGACCTGGGCCGGGGATTGAAACTGCAACCCAGGTACATGCTCTTGACTGAGAATCAAACCTGAGACCCTTCGGTGAGGGCATGGGCACACTGGTTAGGCAGTAATCTTTAATTTTTATTTCAGGTTCCATACCTGATTCTTCGATCTTTCTTAAAAATCTGCATAGAACTTCTGTTTGCCAGACTGGCATGTAAGGAATTAGGCAGTTGTCACTTTGGCCCACAGACGAGAGAGAGAGAGAGAGAGAGAGAGAGAGAGAGAGAGAGAGAGAGAGAGAGAGAGAGAGAGAGAGAGAGAGAGATTGAATACACTGAAAATCAACAGCTGTTCCTGACCTGTCAGAGAACTGAGGTGCAGGGTAAGCCACTGCCCCCAAACTTGAAGAGAAAGACAGGTGGATACAGAGCATCATAGCTCGCTGGAGTAGAGGTACAGAGCAGAACACCTAGACGCACTGTCAGGGTTGGAATAACCTAAACTGTGAATTTCTAATGGGTCAATGTGGACACATTTCAGAGATAAAATCTCCAGGGGTCTACACATTTTATGAATTTTACTTACTGGAGCCCTATCACATTCTCATTGTGAAGATCAGAAAAATAAATTCCTGCTGCTTCCAGCAGGGAGAGAAGGAAAGTAGAGATTTTGAAATTCACACAGGCATTTGTTCTTAACTTGACCTGACGCATGAGTATTTTAGTGAGCCTAATAAACTGATATTACATCAGCCAAACTGAACTAGGGGAAGGCAAATATAAAATTCAAGCCTCCTCTAGTCATCTTCTTTCACCAACAAAACAAAATTGAGCATCACTTGTGTAAGTCACAGCTCAAGGGTATGATTTCACTAAAAAACTGAGACCTGATATAGAACTATAGAATGCCTCACTTTCATACATGCCTTATCACCACTTGAGTAAAACTGTATAATAATGAAGGAACACAAGAGAATAAACTGCATCTCAGATGTCAAAAAAGGAGACCGAAGAAACCTAAAAACAACATGGGGGAACAGAAACAAGCACTGCAGAGGGAATTTTAGCCTTTAGCATCAGCAGCCACAGTATACAGTGAATACAGGGTAGTTCTGAGCCTGATTAGTGTACAACTTCATACTAAAAACTCATTTACCTGAGTTATTTTACCCAGTGCATCATATTCAGTTTTAACAAAAATTACAAGCCATACTAAAAGACAAAAAATATGGTCAGAAAGATAGATCAAACATCAGCACCAAACTCAGACATGGCAGATATGTTCAAATTCCAGACTAGAAATTTAAAACAGCAGTGGTTTCAATGCTGTAGACTCTAATGAAAAATGTGGATAACATTGAAAAACAGATGAGTACTGCAGCAGAGAGATGGAGACCCTTAAAAAAGAATCAGAAAGAAATTAAAAACATTATAACAAAAAAGGAAGATTCATTAACAGACTGGAATACAGCTGAAGAAATTATCAGTGAACTTGAAAACATGTTAATAGAAACTTCCATAACTGAAATACAAAGAGAATAAAAAAAAAAGAATAAAAAACAGAATAGAATATTCCAAAATTATAGGGCAATAACAAAAATTGTAAAATACACATAATGGGAATACAAGCAAATGAAGAGAGTAAGGTATAGAAAAAATATTTAAAGGAATAATGACTAAAATTTTTCCCAAATTGGTGAGGAACACCAAACCACAGATCCATGAAGTTCAGAAAATACCAAGCAGGAAAATACTATAAAAATATTTACCTGGCCGTATCTTAATCAACCTGAAGAAAATTGAAGACAAAATCTTGAAAGAAGACAGTCCTGTTAAGGCTCATGACACTAGTTTATGCATCTGTGACAATTTATGGTAGGCAGTAGACTGAATACTCCTTTTCAATCCTTAAAGTCTTAGCAAATGGCTGTCTCTTTATCACTCCTTCTGACCATATTGCTGATGGTTTCAATATTAAACTAATTAATCTTCCCTTTCCTTCCATAATGTTTTTCTATCCTTCACCCGAGTCACAGTCATGTGGCCATACCCTAGAAGTTGTCATTACCAATAATTGCATCTCCCTCATAACCTAAATGTCATACAACATACTCTGAACACCAGCCTTTATGTTTTTAGCTAGAACCTGTTAAAATCCTGACTCCAACTATTTTATCTCATTGAGAACTCCACTCTTTTGATTCTTCATCATTTTCTCTCATTTCTCCATAGAACTCCACTTGACTCAATTTGAGACAGGCCAGTAACCCAGGGCAAGTGGAGTAGGGAAACTGAGACAGATAGCTGAACAAATGGGCAGAGCAATTTACAGTCATGTACAGAAGGTCAGCTCCCTAGAGAAAACATGTAGGCTTCAGTTGTATTCATATCCAGGCCCAGAAAAGCAGTAAAACCAAGTGGGCAACACCAGGACCAGCTTCAATGACTAACCACCTCCTGCCCTGACACTAACCAATCAGTAGAGACCAGGACCTTGAAAGAGCACAGCAGGAAAAACTGATTGTATCCCCATACTATCAAAATAAACCCCTCTTGCCACCCAATAAGTTATTTCTAATAATGTCCAATGTTTTTTAATTGAAGTTTATCAGGAGAAAAAAGTGCTGCGGGGGGGGGGTGTATTTTCTCTGATCTATTGTATTATTTTTGAAACCAATTATAATCAGAATTTTACTTTCACTATTTCAAGGTCACAAAAACCTCACTTTTGCAAAACCCAATTCTTTCTTGAAATATTCCCTGCCCCCTTACTTCCTTTCTTATTTCCCATTACTCTCCTGTCCTCAAGGATTGGATTTTAAGAAAATGTTTCAAGGAATGTTTCGTTGCTTTATTTCCATTTGCACATTTATAAATCCAGGTGATCTTATTCAAGCCTAGGTCTTATAGATAATCCAATTATACACCTCTGCTCACAAGCATCTCAATTCCTCTCTCCTAGATCTTTTTTTTGCAGAAGTCTCTGCCATTTTCTATCTCCACCCATTCTCATTCTTTTCCTAATATAATATCCTAACATTCTTCCCTTATTCATCCAGATAAACCACAGCATCCTTTTGGCATCCCTAGAAAGCAATCAGTCAAATTGTGTCTCAGGCTCCTTGCAAGTGTTACTGCCTCTGACTAGAAAACCCTTCCCTAAAATATTTACATTGTTGGATTCCTCGTTTTCTTTATGTTTTGCTACTGTTTCCCTTTATAGAGAAATCATTCTTTGTAACACAGCATTCATACCTTAATTCTTCGGGCTCCTTATCCAAAACAGTGATCACCTTCTGTAATTGGTCTAATTCCTTCTTCTATTAATCAAAGCTTCAAAAATACATGTTGAAAGACTGAAGGAACCAAAACATTTATTTCATTTTTCAAGTACTTAAGAGTATCTCTACTACTATATTATTATCTATTAGTTCATAATGCTAATATCTATGTTTTCCCTAGATTTGGTATGAGATTTTAGGAAGGAAAATATAATTTAAAATGAGAACATTTTCAATTGTCTTAATTATAATTTTATAGTCAGTAAAAGAAGTAAAATAGTATTGAGTTTTATATGAAATAAGTTTAAAGATCTTCCTAAAGGGTACTTTCAAGGTCCCCAGGTTTATGATACAATCAAAATCATCTTACCTCGACTTTTAAAGATTACATAATATTTTAACTATTTCTCAACATTCTAAAATGAATCTAACATACCAATGTTCAATACTTAACCTACATTAGGTAGGATGATAACTTCTGCTGTTTGGGCTTCCTATTGCCTATATAATAGTACTTTTGTTACTTCTTTTTAGTATTACCACATTGCACTTTCGTATTTTTTTCAACATGGTGCTATAGTTAAACAATTATTAATTTTTATAAAATGGAAAAATCTAATAAAATTCTAATCCAATATAAATTTGATATAATTGTTTAAGAAAAGTACTTTTTTGTTGTTGTTGTTGTTGTGTGTGTGTGTATGTGTGTATGTGTGTGTATGTGTGTGTATGTGTGTATGTGTATGTGTGTCTATGTGTGTGTGTCTATGTGTGTGTATGTGTGTATGTGTGTATGTGTATGTGTGTATGTGTGTATGTGTGTATGTGTGTATGTGTGTGTATGTGTGTGTATGTGTGTATGTGTGTATGTGTGTATGTGTGTGTGTGTGTGTGTGTATGTGTGTATGTGTATGTGTGTATGTGTGTGTATGTGTGTATGTGTATGTGTGTGTGTGTATGTGTGTATGTGTATGTGTGTATGTGTGTGTATGTGTGTATGTGTGTGTATGTGTGTATGTGTGTATGTGTGTGTGTGTGTGTGTGTGTGTGTGTTTAGAGAGAGATAAAGGGAGAGGAAAAGAAACATTGATGTTAGAGAGAAACATTATTTGGTTCACTCCTGTACACACCCTCCAAACCAGTCACATGCCATGATGGGGAATGAGCCAGTGACCTTTCGGTGCACAGGATGATGCTCAACCAACTGAGCCACACTGGCCATAGCCAACAGTACTCCTACTTTATAAAGGAGACTAGAGGCCCAGTGCATGCAAATCCATGCGCTGGAGTGGGGGTGCCTCAGCCTGGCCTGCCCCCCTCACAATCCGGGAGTACCTCAGGGGTGGGAGGAGACCCAACGATCAGGGGAAGGTGATGCCTCCATCACACCTCTGCTGCTGCCACTTCCCACAGTGCAAGGCTCAGCCAACCCTAGTTACCTGAGTCTCAGGCAGCCTTGGGTGGCTGGACAGCTGCCATCAGAGGCTGGCCCTGGGTTGCTGGGGGGCTGTGGGTGGGTCTGGCCACACCATGTGTCTGCTGCCCCCACAGCTGAGCTGAAAGGTCTGTGGGACTCGGCTGGGGCTGAGAGGACTGGGCGCTGCCATCTTGTGGCTATGGGCACCACCATCATTGTGATGGTGTGACAGTCAATTTGCATATTCTCTCTTTATTAGATAGGATATTAAAAATTAAGAACTGGAAAATATGATGGTAGGAAAGCTTAGCCAAATTCTATTAATCATTATTCCACTTATTTAATTTATCAGAGGTAAGAGATTACATATTTTCATAGATGCATCAGAAATAAAATTAACTACAATGCCAAGTTTCCACATTTAATTTGGAGGCTGTAAATGAACACTTATTTCTATGTTCTTCATGTGTTTTAAAAAATGAGCAATAAGTGGCATTGAAATCAAAAGATATCCCATGATTTCTGCAGTTGTGAGAAATTTTAAAACTGAAATTATTCCTAAGTCCACTAAGAAAAATTGCTCATATGGCTCCACTTATGTAACTGTGCATCAGAGCCTCTATGACTGTATTAACTAGACAAGGAAAAAATATCATTTCTCAGGATACAGGTTTCTCCTCTATCAGAAAGTAGAGGGTTCCTATGAAACTTTTGGCAAGCTGAAATGATGTAAAGTGAAGAAACAATGATCTCAGAGCATATCTTGTTAACAGATGCACAAAATAAATGGAAATGAAGCAACGATGCTCACAGACACAGGTCAAAGCCAGGGCTGCATGATGCTGAGATGCTGAGTGTGGATCCAGGGAAGCAGCTTGGCGGGACCACTCTGCTGCTAGGGCTGCACTGCCTTGGAACTGGCTCGCTGCAAAACAAATGCTGAACGCTAGTTTTCCTTTTTGCCTTTTCTCACGGAAGTGAAAATTCATTTAATATTTCTTTCAATTTGTGAAAACAGGTATTAATGTAGGTCTTCTGTAAAAGTGGAATGGTATAAAGCAAACTTCCAAAAAGTAGGGGACATCTATACTTACTGATGGCTTTGCTATTAGCCATACATAGCTAAAAGGATCAACAATTTCATAAATGTTCATATTTAATATTGAATTACATTTCCCTTTCAAAAATAAACTTGGGTAGTCTACAAATGAGCACATGGGTTTCTATGTATTTATGTAAATAATTTAATTTTTTATTATACTGTTCTTAAATCTACTTTTCTATAAACATAGGCACAAAACAAATTCATTAAAAAAATAGTAAAAAGCAAAAGAGAGAGAGACAATCTCTTTCACTAAGCAATAAACTACTCAGGATATTTGTGTGGAAGAATAAGAAAAGTTAATCTTCAGAAAAACAGATAATAAAAACAATGTCTGTCCAAATTCTTCATTAATAATTGAAACATAGATGCATACATGAAGTGCTTTGTAAGTAATGAGCACTAGGCATAAATATTTGACAGTTTTCTTGTGAAGTGCATCCTAAATTATGTCTAAATGTTAACAAAGATGTCTTCTACTTGACAGAACAATAAGGGACATAAATATTTCAAAGCAGCAAGCATGACAGGTGGAAGCTGAAGAAACACAAGGCATCCTCCATGCTCTTCTTAACTCTTTACCCTTTGATATGTGCTTTCTAAGTTTAACAGGAACAAAGTACTTCCCATTAAAGCCAGCGTTTCTATCAGTTACACCAAAGCTATACTGGAATCTCTTTAAAGTACGCTCATCAGACAAATAATCCATACAAAGTGATATGTCTTAGTGGTATAGAGAGAATCAACAAATAAGACAACATACAATCTTGACAGCTTTTGCACTTTATTTTGTTTTCTGACCCATCCTCTTACAAAGACATATATAGATCATGGACAATTCCCAACGCTACCCCCACACACATATTCACACACGTTCACACACACACACACACACACACACACACACAAACAGATGCACACATAAATACATATAACTAACAGAACATGGATAAGATTGATTGTACTTGACCTTCAGCAAACAATAATAATAACCATAATAATAATAATAATAATAATAAATTTTCCAACAGTGCTATAATAGCATATCAGGTAGGATATTTTGGGCATAAAATTCAGCCAATATTTATTTCTATCTTAATAGCAAATATTTTAATATAACTTAATATGTGGTCAAGTTTAAACAAAATAACACAGATGAATTTTAATAATGAAAGTACATGGAAATATAAAGATCAAGACAAATATCAGATTCCATTATATTTCAGCCACAGATATACTGTGTAGCTTTAGAAAATTCACTCACATTCTCCTGAAATAATATACTAAAAAAATAAAAGAAAAGGTCATCATTATATTAAATTACTATATACACAATTATTTGACAGCATCCTATATAATAAAAGGCTAATATGCAAATTGACCGAAAGGCAGAATGACCGGCCACTATGACGTGCACTGACCACCAGGGGGCAGAAGCTCAAAGCGGGAGCTGCCTCCTGGTGGTCAGTGCCCTCCCACAGGGGGAGCACTGCTCAGCCAGAAGCCGGGCTCAGGGCTAGCCAGCACAGTGGTGGTGGCGGGAGCCTCTGCAGCATCCGGACATCCCCCGAGGGCTCCTGGAATTTTGTGCACCGGGCCCCTAGTAAAATAATAAAACTAGAGGAGCACTGAAACTATTTGATGAAGCAGTATTCAAGAATTATAATATAGAAGCATCTCTATTAATGTGAGCATTCAGATTGCTTACTCTCAGTAGAGGAGAGAGTGATTTTTTACTAAATTTAATGAATTTTACCAGACAATGACTAATTTTGCTTTTTGTTTTACTTGTTACACATGATAATGGTCATGCTACATTTTATTTTATTACTATTTTATTTATTTTTCTGGTATTATAATATCCTTGAAATTATTCCTCCAGAGGCTATCAGTAACTTTCTTACGCTATTATCAATGTTTTCTCAGAACAAGATTTTCTCATTCTCAACCACATGAGTACTGATAATGATACTGATTATTATTCTTTATCTCCTCTCATAGATTAATTTATTTGTTTACTCATTCACAGTATAAAACTTATTAAGTTTTATACTGTGAATGATGGCTCTAATCATAGCCATTGGGCTTTTCCTGAAAACTTGGCCTTATGTTTCTGGTACCTATTCCTCTAATAACACATATTCATTTCTGCTAAAATAAACCAATGATTTCAAACTTCAATAAACCAGCTCACAATTTAAAATGTAAAACTACTATCAGATAAAAAACTTGGATATTCCCTTAGTTTTCCCCCAAAAGTTTACTCAATTTTGAATGCTGAGTGCTTTTCTTTTGCTGCATTCATCAAGTTCAAATACTTGCCTGCCTTCGCTTTAAACTATGCTGAATTCTTTCATGTCTATCATTAATATCCACATGATGTACATTTTACTTCCCAATTATTTTTCACATCTTTTCACTTATCTATGTCACACTGCTATAATGTAGTCTGAGCTGTCCTTATCTTTCAGCTAGATTATTGAAATAAAGCCTGAATTATTTATTCTATTAATAACCTCTTTTAGCAGTTCTGTATGCTTAATACAAGGTTGTCATGTTGAACTATAAAATTAATTATTTTATTCATCAAGAAAAGAAAAGCAATATTTTCTCATTGGTCAAAAAATAAAGGCAAACATTAGTAATACACAAGTTTCCCCATAGGTTATCTTGATGATGGTCTAAGCTTTATCCAGCTTCATGCCAAGTCATTTGTCTTCCTGGTTTTCTCCAATAATGTGAACTTCTTTCAGTCCTGTACAATATAGGGCAAAAGTAGGCTTACAGCCATTCGTATGAAAAAACAATATGATAATTAATAAATAAAAATAAAAGAATAAATTATTGCTTAATCACAACTATAAAGCTACTTTTTCCCTACTGTATATACTTATTGTTGTTGGTGTGTTCTTATTAAGCAGCATGGCCCAGGAATACATTGCATACTAGAGAAATGTTAAAGGAATTAACCTTAAGAATAATATCTCAGCTTGGTCCTTTCTGAGGCACTGATGAAATCCTGACACAGTTTTTTCCTTCTATCCTAATTTTGCATTAGAATAGATTTATACTGCTATGTTGGTTCTAATTTTATTAATTTATTTAAAAAGAAATAATATAATGTGACTGATGATTTGCTTTACTTTTAAAAACAATACATAACTAAATAATTATAGAGTATGTTTCAGTGTTTATGCCTTTAATATAATTTCTGTTATGTGGAGTTAACTAATAGCTAAAATTAATTGGTATTTTAATAAAGAAAATGTTACATAGTTTTCTTTGAGTTAAATATAATAAAATATTTTATAAGCCACATATGTATTTTACTTCAATCCTCTTATATAATAAAATCCTAATATGCTAAGTGTCCAATTGTCTGTTCAACCAATCAAAGCACCATATGCTAATGATATACTAAGGCCACTCAACCACTCGGTATGACGTGCACTGACCACCAGGGGGCAGACACTCTGACCTGTAGGTTAGCTTGTTGCTGGGGTCTGGCTGATCCAGACTGAGTGAGATAGGCTGGACATGCCTTGGAGCCCTCCCTGGCTGGCCAACCTCCGGTGTCCCTCTCTGGTCCCAGTTGTGCAATAGTGGGGTCCCTCAGCCTGGCCTATGCCCTCTTGCAATCCAGGGAACCTTAGGGGATGTTGGAGAGCCAGTTTCAGCCCAATCCCACAGGCCAGGCTGAGGAACCCCACTGGTACACAAATTCGTGTACTGGGCCTCTATCCGATCTAATAAAAGAGTAATATGCAAATTGACCATGCCTCTGCTACACCTACCAGCCAGGCCCACCAGCCAATCAGGAGGGAATATGCAAATAAACCCAACCAAGATGGCTGCAGCCACAGAGAGCAGGAGGGATGCTTGGGTTTCCCCATCGATGGAGGAAGCCAAGCTTTCCGCCTGCCCTGGCCAGCCCAGGCCTCCATTCAATGCTACAAAGTTTCAATTATAAAAGATAAATAAATCCCAATAAAAATGGCTGCAGCCACAGAGCAGGAGAGAGCAGGAGGCTAGGGTTGCCCCCAGTGATGAAGGAAGCCAAGCTTCTGCAGCCCTGGCCTGCTTTGTCCTCTGCATAAGGCTACAAAGTTTCAATTACAGAAGATACATAAATCCCAACAGAAATGGCTGCCACCACAGAGCGAGCAGAAGGCTTGGCTCCACTCCAGGCTACAAAGTTTCAATTGTAGAAGATAAATAAATCCCAGATCCCAGGGCCTCTGCTTGGGTCGCTGGGGGGTGAGGCTGGCCTGCAAACCACCACAGGCCCCTCGCCCAGGCCGCTCCTCACCCCAAGGGAACCCCCACGCTGTTCTGGGGCACCCTTTAGGGCAAACCAGCTGGCCCCCACCCATGCACCAAGCCTCTATCCTATCTAATAAAAGAGTAATATGCAGATTGACCATCACTCCAACACACAAGATGGCTGTCCCCATGTGGTCAAAGATCCTGCCCCCATGTGGACACAAGATGGCCACCACAAGATGTCCAGTAGGGGAGGGCAGTTGGGAGGGACCAGGTATGCAAGGGAGGGCAGTTGTGTGTGATCAGGCCCGCAGGGGAGGGCAGTTAGGTGGGACCAAGCCTGCAAGGGAGGGCAGTTGGGGGTGACCCGGCTGGCTGAGGAGGGAAGTTGGGGGTGACTGGGTCTGTAGGGAAGGGCAGTTGGGGGGTACCAGGCCTGCAGGGGAGGGTAGTTAGGGGTGACCAGGCCTGAAGGGGAGGGAAGTTAGGGGCAAACAGGCTGGCAGGGGAGCAGTTAGGCATCAATCATGCTGGCAGGGGAGTGGTTAGGGGGTGATCAGGCTGGCAGGCAGAAGCGGTTAGGGGCAATCAGGAAGGCAAGCAGGAGAGCAGTTGGGAGCCAGCCATCCTGGATTGTGAGAGGGATGTCTGACTGCCCAGTAGGATTGGGCCTAAACAGGCAGTCGACATCCCTTGAAGTGTCCCAGACTGGAGAGGGTGCAGGCTGGCCTGAGGGACACCCCCACCCCCGTGCACAAATTTCATGCACTGGGCCTCTAGTATATAATAACAGGCTAATATGTGAATTGACCAAACAGCAAAATGAACAGTTTCTATGATGTACCCTGACCACCAGGTGGCAGACAGTAAATGCAGGAGCTATCCCCTGCTCATCAGTGCACTTCCACAGGGGGAGCACCGCTCAGCTAGAAGCTAGGCTCATGGCTGGTGAGCGGAGCTGCAGTAGCGGGAGCCTTTCCCGCCTCCGCAGTAGCACTAAGGATGTCCAACTGATGGCTTAGGCTCACTCCCAGGACTGTGAGATGGCACAGGCTGGGCTGAACTCCCCCCTGATGAGTGCACAAATGTCATACACCAGGCCTCTATTAAATTATAATAATTTTAAAATTATTGTTTTTGTCATAATAACACTAATTAAAATTAGGATGCATTTTCTTTAATAAATAGTTTAGATATTTGCTGTGTGTACATTTTTATTAATTTTATAATATCATTCAATGAAATGTTAGTTACAACTTAATGTTTAATCTCATCCCAAATAACTAATTTATTTTTCTATATGGAGAACCAACTAATATTAAAGATTTTCTAAATGTTAAGTTTTATTACCCTCTATCTGTTATTTATCACAAGAAACTTCATTTATTCTCCAGCCTTTTTAGGTAGCTTCTCCCATAATATACAAGTGTCACTCTACTATAACTTTCATATGTATTGTCTTCATAGGTGAGAAATTGTAAATTCATCATTTGAGAACTATTGAAACACATGTTTTCCCTTTAATTTTTATTCACTACATTTATTAGTAGTGTCTTAAAGAGGAGTCTTAGAATTAAGCATGCAGATGAGGAAACATAAGATGAATTTTGATGAAGAAAGGAAAAATTGGCTTGCTGTAGACACCATTGTATAAAATCAGGCAAAGAGCCACAGCATTATCTGTGTGGGTGAGTAATTACTTCAGAGGAAAAATGCTTCTTATAGCCCTTCCAGACAGCAAGGAATCCTTATTACACCATTTACTATAAATGTTTCATGAAGTAACTTCTTTAACAAAACAATAGAAACTTTAAATTCATGTTTTATACTTTCTTCCTAAGTAACAATTGTCAAATATATGCCTAAATATTTTAGCTGAATGAACTTTAAAAAAGACATGAAAGTGTAAATAAAATAATCTATTTACCAGCTTTTAGGATATCTGCATTCAAGAAACATTTTATGAACCCATTCAGTTACAGCAACTATGTACTGTATGGCATACTACTTGTATCCTAGCGTTTAAACAGACTAAAACATGATTTTCTAAAGGTTAAATAATTAGGTGCTAAGTTTTTTATTCTCCTACACAGTACACAGAAATTATGCAATAATTACAATAAATATTGTTTTGTTTGTTTTAAATGTTATTTCTTAATTACAGTTTTCATTCAATATTATTTTGTATTAGTTTCAGGTGGAAAGTATAATGGATATATATATATATATATATAGATATATAGATATAGATATAGATATAGATATATAGATACACACACACACACACACACACACACACACAGTGTTCCACCTAATATTCTTTTAAAAATATTTTTTAAAATCCTCACCCAAGGATATGTTTATTGAGTTTAGAATGAGGAAGAGAGAGAGAGGAAGAGAGAGAGAGAGAGAGAGAGAGAGAGAGAGAGAGAGGGAGAGACTGGGCCTCTCATAAGCTGCCTGACTGGGAATGAACCTGAAACCTAGGTATGTGCCCTAACCAGGAATTGAACCTGCCACCATTCAGTGCATGGTATGATGCTCCAACCAACTGAGCCACACTGGGCAGGGCCCCCCTGATATTCTTGGAAATCTTTATGTCAATCAGATATTAATATCAGCTGTTTTTGCTTTATAACTCTCCTGTTTGGAAAGGAGATGTCCAAGAAATTCAAGGTAAAGGCTATAGTTTCCTAACCAAAGTAAAAAACATGAAAAAATATGTATTACAGTCAAACCTCAATTCTAAAATGTCTTCCATCTCAAACAATTTAGCTCTCTACTAAGTTGTCATGAAAAATGTCTTGGTTATCAAACAAAATGTAGGTTCTTCACCCATCAACCCTTTCATGCTGATACCCATATGATCAGTCACACGTCTCTCAGGTGACAAAGAGAGGATGCATGAGTATGAGGCAGTTTATCACTAAACCTTGTGTTATTAACATCTCAGAAAACTGCACTGTGGACAAGTTTTGTGGGTGTTTTGTGTGTGTGTGTGTGTGTGTGTTTGTTCCTGCTTATTATTAAATTAGGGGCCCAGTGCACGAATTTGTGCACCTCG
Organism: Corynorhinus townsendii; assembly: GCA_026230045.1. Classification (NCBI taxonomy): domain Eukaryota; kingdom Metazoa; phylum Chordata; class Mammalia; order Chiroptera; family Vespertilionidae; genus Corynorhinus; species Corynorhinus townsendii. The sequence continues at coordinate 72,923,109 of JAPDVU010000003.1, read as the reverse complement.
AAAGAAACTGTGGGCTGGTTAGCTGCAGTGGGCACAGGGTCGGGTTTGGCCCATCCTCCACACCCCTGCTCAGCCCCTCCTCCCGTGGCCCCAGGTCCTGTCTGCTGGCAGCCCCACTCCCACTGCAGTGACAGCACCAGTCCCCTCACACCCACCGACAGTGCGGAGCCATTGGGGCCGGTGCCAGCAGCAGGTGCAAGCAGGGCTGGCACCATCAGCATGTGTGAGTGGTGGCTGCTGCCCCGATTGTCCCTCAGGACAAGGGAAGATGGAAAAACCCCGAGGGGCGATTGGGCCGGCAGTCACTGCTCACACACACTGATGGTGCCAAGATATTGGGGCTGGTGCCGGGTGCCAGCAGCAGGTGCAAGGCTGCTGTGGGTCACAAGGCAGCAGTGGGCACAGGAGCTGGTCTCGCCTATCCTCCAAGCCCCTGCCCATCCCCTCCCACTGCCGTCCCTGGTCCCCTGTCTGCCAACAGCCCTGCTCCCACCACAACCACTCCCAGGCTCTGAAGGCACCAGCCCCACTCATACCTGCTGATGGCGCAGAGCAATTGGGGCTGGTGACAGCAGTGGGTGCGAGTGGGGCCAGCCCTATCAGCAGGTGCAGGCTGTGGCTACCAGCCCTGATCACCCCTCAGGATCAGGGGGAGGTGGAGAAGCCCTGAGGAGCTATCAGGGTCAGCAGCTACCGCTCACACCTGCTGATGGTGCCGAATGATCTGGGTCGGAAACAGATGCTGGCAGTGGGTGCGAGTGCTGGGCAGGACCACAGTGCACAGGAGCGAAGAATTTTCAGTAACCACCAGAGGCTCACCCTCACCCCTATGACAGTGAGTGGTGCCCTGCCTTGGTCTGGTGCCCCTGCTTACCTGCTCTACCATCCCACCACGGCCAATGCCCGCCATGTTCTGTGCGTGTTCCCTGGTGATCAGCTCACATCATAGCGACCGGTTGTTCCATTGTTCCGTTGTTCCATCATTCAGTCTATTTGCATAGTAGCCTCTTACTATATAGGATATGTGCAGTAAGTCACCAGGGGTTGTAAGAAGCTTAATGATAGCAGGGAAGTGAAAAGGAAAGTTGTGAGAACAATGATGGCTCTTAAAAAAGAAATAATTGCAAAAAATTTATAGACTAAACAGTATATTAGACATGTACTGTATATAAGAAAGATTAAAACGGAATAAATTGGGGGTCTTAGAAGAGATTAATTCAATTTACATTATTTCTAATAGGAAAAAATGACTTGAATTTCAAAACTATAATTTCTTGAACAGCCTCCCAGAACAAAATAAGTTAAATAAATGAGGTTCCACATACCTTCAATCAAAATGTATGGTTTAAAGCAGTCCTTCAGAATTTAAAGTGCCCATCAAACACAAAATTGACCTCACTGCTAACCTCTAGTCAGAAAATACTGAAGTCAATTTTCTATTCATACCTTACCTGGTCTAGTATGAGAATTTGGTATTAATAGACACATTTTGTTATTTTGCCTAAAATTCCTTATTCCATCACATTTGTTTCTTTCAATCAATACAGAGAAGCAGAGACTGGATTTACCTTTCTTCCTAAAACAAGTAAAACATGAAAAATATATAAAATACCCACTTTCCAAAAGTGGACATCAGGAAATCTCAAAGACTGATCGCTGAGAGAAGGGAAACAAATGCTTTCAGGCCATGCTTGTTCCCAGATCATTGTTTGTAGAGAGCTCCCAGGAGACAGAGCAAGTGGAGGAACCTGAGTCCAATTATCACCATAAGCTGAGGAGACATAAATGGAAGTCAAGGGTAATCAAGGCAGCTGTGTTTAGAACAAGAGGAAAGGAGAGTGGAGAGCTTTAAAGATTTTTGCAGATTTACAGAGGGACATTTGAGATCTTTACTTAGTTCTAATAAAAAATGTGAAGAAACTTTTCAAGGCTAGAGAAAGAATCTCACTTCTCAAAAGCAAAACAGAAAACAAAACTATAGTATCACAGAGGCATTGCTTATATTTTCACTAGAGGCCTGGTGCACGACATTAGTGCACTCGGAGGGGTCTCTCAGCCCGACCAGAGCCCTCTCGCAGTCCAGGAGCCCTAGGGGGAGCAGGCCTAAGCCATCAGTCGGACATCCTTAGCACTGCCTCTGATGTGGAGGAGGATCCTGCCACCACCGCTGCACTCGCCAGCCATGAGCCCAGCTCAGGGCTTCTGGCTGAGTGGCACTCCCCTGTGGGAGCCCACTGACCGTGACCACCAGGGGGCAGCTCCTGTGTTGAGCATCTGCCCCCTGGTGGTCACTGTGTGTTATAGCGACCAGTCATTCCATAGTTCAGTTGATTTGCATATTGCCCTATTATTATATAGGACTAGAGGCCCAGTGCACAAAATTCATGCATGGGGGGTTGGGTGTCCCTCAGCCCACCCTGCACTGTCTCCAAACTGAGACCACTCGAGGGATGTCCACTGGGATCAGGCCTAAATGGGAAATCGGACATCCCTCTCACAATCCAGAATTGCTGGCTCCCAACCACTCACCTGCCTGCCTGCCTGATTGGCCCTAACCACTCCCCTGCCAACCTGATCATCCCCTAACCACTCCCCTGCCAGCCTGATAGATGTCTAACTGCTCCCCTGCCAGCCCAATTGCCCCCTAACTGCCCTCCCTTGCCAGCCTGGTCCCCCCCAACTGCCATACCCTGCTGGCCTGGTCACTCCCTAACTGCTCTCCCCTGCAGGCCTGGGTCCCCCTCCCAACTGCCCTCCCCTGTTGGCCCAGTCACCCCTAACTGTCCTCCCCTGTAGGCCTTTTTGCCCCCAATTGCCCTCTCTTTCAGGCCTGGTCCTTCCCAACTTCCCTCCCTTGCTAGCCTGATCGCTCACAACTGCCCTCCCCTACTGGCCATCTTTTGGTGGCCATCTTGTGTGTTGGAGTGACAGTCAATTTGCATATAACCTCTTTATTAGATAGGATTAGCCAGAATGGAAAAAAAATCACATTGAATTAGATAGAGACCCTAAAACGGTGTTGTTTCAGTACAGAAAAAAATATATATCTTATATAATAAAGATGTAATATGCAGATTGACCGTCATGTCCTCGTGCCACAGATGGCCACCCCCATGTTGTCACAAGATGGCCACCACATGTCATCACAAGATGGGCACCCCATGTTGTCATCTGCCCCCATTCATCACAAGATGGCTGCCCCTATATCATTAGAAGATGGCCACCCCCACGTCATCAATAGATGGCCACCTCTACGTTGTCACAAGATGGCCCACAGGGAAGGACAGTTTGGGGTGACCGGGCCAGCAGAGGAGTGATTAGGGTAGAAGTTAGGTGTCAATCAGGCCAGCAGAGGAGTGGTTAGGGGATGATCAGGCTGCAGGCAGAGTGGTTAGGGACAATCAGGCAGCCAGGCAGGCAAGTGGTTAGGAGCCAGCAGTCCTGGATTGTGAGAGGTATCCGGCCTAAACTGGCAGTCGGACATCCCCTGAGGGGTCCCAGATTGGAGAGGGTGCAGGCTGGGCTGAGGGACATCCTCGAATTTTGTGCACTGGGCCTCGAGTTGTGGAATAAAATTAGCTCTGATCCCATAGTATAAAGCTTAGAAGAAACATTAAAAAGTTTAAACATTTTTCAAACAAATATACAAGGCACAATGAAAAAATAGTGAACAAGGACATTAAAACTATTTCATCAACTGTCCTGGGCAGTGTAGCTCAATTGGTTGGAATGTCATCCCATAAACTTGAAAGCTCTTGGGTTCGATTCCCAGTCAGGGCACATACCTGGGTTTCAGGTTTGTTCCTGATTGGGGCACATATGAGAGGTAAACAATCAATGTTTCTTTTGCTCTTTCTCTCCCCCTCTCTCTAGAAATCAATGAACATATTCTCTGGTGAGGATTAAAGCAACAAAAACTATTTCATCAAAGAGGGCCGAGGAATGACTAAACATGATAAATATTTTAAAACCAGTGTACTCAGCTTTCAACATAAGCAATTAGAAAAATAAAAGCAACTGAAAGAAAAACTTTTAAATCATATAACTAATTTCAGAAATGCAACTGAAAACAGAAAGCAGAGAAAAATCAATAAAGCATCTATTTATTTTTGAGAAAAATCAACTAACTTAATAAACTTCCAGCCATACTTACAAGGGCGCAACTAGAGAAGGCACAAATTACCAATATTAAGAACAAAATTGGGAATACACTGTATACAATAGAGACATTAAAATATATTGTTATAAATTGTAGTCAAAAGTAAAAAAAAAACAGTTGAAATGTACTAATTATTTAAAAGCCATAAACAATCAAATATACATAAAAAAGAATATATACGATATAGTCCTATATTTATTAAATCAAGTTTATACTTAGAAACTTTACCACAAACAAGACCTTAATACCAGAGCAACCTTTCTGGTTGAATTCTAATATTTAATTCTGTACATATTTTCACAGATACCCATTCCCCCAGAAAACTCATGAAGGAAAATAGGCTGGTAAGAACACAAACCAACACATTCTATATGGCCAGTGTTATCCCATTTAAAAAAAAGAGAGCTAAGATGTTGTAAAAATAATAGGCATATCCCTCATAAAGAGAAATGTTAAAAATAATATTAATTAAAAGTTAAATTTGAACCCATTAAGGTATACAAATAATGCTATATCATGAACAAAGGGTCTATCCCAGTAGCACAAGGTCAGTTAAACATTCAATATCAACTCATATAATTCAACATATTAACAGATTATCAAGAAAAACAATATGACAATCTCAAGAAATACAGAAAAAGCACTGACATTTTTGAAAAACAATTGTCAACAAAATTCTTTAAACTAGTAAAAGTAATTTGTGAAACGGACAGATGGTTCCTGACTTATGATGGCTCAACTTACAATTTCTTGGCTTTATGGTGGTGCAAAGGGATATGCACTGACCTTCCCCCGTCCAATGAGACGCAAGACAATCCTCAGTCATGCTGCGGGGCGGCAGCCTCAGTGTCAGCCACAGATCCGGGTCAAGCCCCCATCCCTGCAGTAAACCGATGACACTCTGACGTACTGTGTTACCGTGCTTTCTGGATATTGTGTTTGAGCACCTTTAAGGTAGGCTAGGCTAAGCTATAAGGTTCAGTGTGTTAGGTGTATTAAATGTATTTCAACTTACAATATTTTCAAATTACACTATGTTTATAGAGCTATATAACCTCATCTTAAGTTGAAGAACACCTGCATACAACAAATAGGGTACTGAAGTGTGAAAGTGCTTTTCCTCTAAGATGGGGACAAAGCAACAATGTTCTTGCCTACCACTACTCTTCAACATTTTACTGGATATTTTAGATAATGTAATAAACTATGCAAAAAAAAAAAAAAAGAAATAAAAAGAATATTATTTAAAAATTAAGAAAGAAACCTTTTTAATTATAGGTGACATGATTTTCTCATAAAAAATCCTGATGAGTAAACAAAAATAATTATGACAACTCATCAACTAACTTAGTAAGACTGGAAGATATGAGGTCAATATAAAAAAAAATCAAACATGTTTCTAAATTCTAGCAATAATCCAAAATTAAAATGTGAAAAGTACAATAACAGCAAATATAATATTTAAAGATGCATTTGTTTAAAATATGTGTAAAACCTGAACTCTAAAAACTATGATACAAAACAAAAGAATCCAAATAATACATAATTAAATGGAAACATATGCCAAGTGTTCATAAGAAAAGTCAATATTGTTGAGATGTCGATTCTCTCCAAATTGATCTACAGGTGTAATACAGTCAGTAACAGTCAAAATCACTTTGTGTTTATTGTAGCACCCAATAAACTGTATATGAAAACATGATTGAACACAGAATAGTTAAAACAAACTTGAAAAGATAAACAAAATTGTAGTTCACAACACAAATTATCAAGACATAAAAATATAGTAATCAAAACAGAATGGCATTGGCAATTTATCTATCTATCATCTATCTTTCTATCATTTATTTAAAAATGAAACAGAATATAGAGACCTATACATATATATACAATTGATTGTCCAATGCAAATCAAAGAAGAAATGTAATATTTCAACAGATGCTATAGGGAAAGTTGAGTAGCTATATGAAAAATAAATATAATTTGACCCTTGACCTTACAGCATATACAAAAATTAACTTGAGATTGTTCACAAACATTGATATAAAATGTAAAGGTTCAAACTTTAAAAAAAATGCAAAAGAGAAAAGGTTAGTGATTTTGGGTTTGGAAAAAAATAAAACAACTATATACAACACAGTAAGTACAAACTATAAACCAAAAAATCAACACTGGATTACATCAAAATGTTTTGTTCTTCAAAAGATGTTTTAAAAAATGAAATAAGCCATGACCAGTTTGGCTCAGTGGATAGAGGGTTGGCCTGCGGACAGAAGGGTCCTAGGTTCGATTCCAGTCAAGGGCATGTACCTTGGTTATGCATACATAATCATTTTTATCAGTTTGTGTTTTCATATTAGGGTTGTGACTTGACTTGTTTCTCTCCATCTGACAACTGTGCACTTAGTTAAGCTCTTGTTCATTATTTGCTCCAGTCTGGCCAACACTGTTCTTAGGAGCTTTTAGTGAGGTTTCTTCACCTCTAACTAATAAGACCCAGAAAACCGATATGAAGGGCCAAGGGTCAAATCCAGGATCACACATGCACAAACTCTGTTACTGTTAAGCAAATCATCCAAATTCTCTGTATAACCATTTTCTCATCTGTAAACTGCCGTAGTAATTGTGCCTACATCATACTGTGTTGATGATGATGAAATGCAATTGTATAAAATGGAATAGTTCCAGGTATAAAAGTGCAATCTAAATGTGAGCTATCCCTTCCTTCAGGTAGAATTAACCACTGTAATCAATTAATAACTAATTTAACATATTTGTTTCATACCTAGGTGCTGTTCTCTAAGGACAAAATATAAGACCACTATTGATTCTATCAGATAAAGCTAATAGTAACACATTATCATGCTGAAATCTATCAAATCCATCATAGGTTTACATAAATGCATAGCAAATGTTTCTAGAGCATTGTTTTCCTATTAGATATTGAGCATATTAGTATTCTAGGGCTGCCATAATAAATCACAAATTGAGCGGCTTAAAATACAGAAATTTATTGTCTGACAGTACTGGAGCCTATTAGCAGGGCCATGCTCCCTCAGAAAATACTAGGGGTCTTTTTTATTTTTTTTCCCTAGCTTCTGGTGGTTTGCAAGCAATCTGGTATTCCATAGTCCGTAAGTGTATCCAATCTTCATCTTCACCCTGTGTATTATTCCTGTGTATCTCCACATTATCTTTACTTTGTGTCTAAATCCTCCCCTTTTCCAGTTATATTGGATTAGGACCCCCTATAATGGCCTTCTCTTGTTTTAAATTCTTCTTTTCACATTTTAAACCCATGTCTCTCTAATGTATATTCTTTCAGATTTCTATTGAAATATATAAATAAATTCATAGATATAGATCTAACTAACATATATGTGTTCATTTAGAAGGCATTATTTAAATATTTGTTCTACTAACTGAAAAACAATCTTCTAATTATTAAATATTATTTATTATTATGTAAAAAAGCATAATTGTTATAACACTATTTATATTAACAAAAATCTAGATATGATATAAATCTTATCAGTATTATAATATTCTGATACACATAAATGAATGAAATCATTTTTCTCTTCTAAGATATTTTTCTTTATATCATTCTTTTAAAATTTCTATATATTTCCATGGGTTAGAGAGTCTATATTTTCATTGACTATTAAAATACTGATAAGATTTATATCATATCTAGATTTTTGTTAATATAAATAGTGTTATAACAATTATGCTTTTTACATAATAATAAATAATATTTAATAATTAGATTGTTTTTCAGTAAAAAAGGCAATATAAATTTTAGTAGAACAAATATTTTAATAATGCCTTCTCTTTAGAAAGAATTTTATATGCATTCACCTATAATAAAAACAGGTGCAGTTGCCAAAATATTTTGTCAATGTAATTTTTTATTAAATATATTTTTTTGATTGTTTTACAGAGAGGAAGGGAAAAGAAGAGAGAGTTAGAAACATCGATGAGAGAGAAACATTGATCAGCTGCCTCCTGCACACCCCTCACTGGGGATGTGCCTGCAACCAAGGTACATGCCCTTAACCGGAATCAAACCTGGGACCCTTCAGTCCTCAGGCCGATGCTCTATCCACCAAGCCAAACCGGTTAGGAATCAATGTAATTTTTAAACATTATGTTTTTATTTGAGGCCCCATATACTCATCATCCTAAAATCAGATAATTATTTAATTTGAATCTTTCTCAATTTTTCACATTACATTAATTTTTTTATGTATTTGATTCTCTTAGCTGTCTACTGTATTAAAATTCACATGGATGTGCTCCAAGAAAGTTCTGGCTTAAAAAAAAAAAGAGTGAAATTTGCTGTACAATCTCTATCCTTGTAAATATGTCTTACAGTTGTTAAAAGAAATAATGGAAGCTTTAATGTATGATTTGCAAACTTCACTCCATTAGTAATAGTTCTGATTCTATGAAAACAAGTGGAAATATAGAAATGAGCCGATTTCTGTCAAATTTCATCAGCATGTTTAAGAAACTTAAACAGCATATGTAATGGCTAAAGCTAATGCTTTTTCAGTATTTCCATCTTAGGAGATAATTCATCTCATTCTTTTTCATCTTTGTTTTATGCTTCTCCTATCTTTAACTGTGTAATGTTCTTTCTTCCTTTTGCTATTATACCAAACATTAAAGCAACTCCAATTTCTGCACAGTGGAACTTGAGGATGGGGGATAATCTATTTAATATTCCGAAAAAATAGATACAAATACAGTCATAGTCTTGTATGACACTCTATAAGGCAGATCAGAAATAATCATATAAAATAAAGAGATTTTTAAAACTTGTTTAACTCCTAACCTGTTGAAAAAAATCTGGTAGTTCCTGAAATGTGGGACCAGTGGATTATGAGTACCAATGTTATCTATATACTTGTAAAGTCTCAGCTACATCAACTACTTTTCTGAAAGCAATTATTAATACGTACGGAAAAAATTGTTAATAGTGAACCAGGTCTGTTATCAGCAGTCAGCTTTGTACTGCTTTGAGGAGGGTTATTGCAAAAATGACTTTGATTATCAGCAAAATGTCTGTACAAATTTTTCTTCAGGTATTTTTATGCTTATGTACAGGATAAGTAAATTTGTATGTTAAAGTGAAACTGTTTGTTCCCAGGTATCTCCTCCTCCATTTCTTCTATTCAGTGAAGGAAGGGATTGGATTCGTTAGTACTGCTTTTTTTTCTCACTTAAGTTCTCATCATTAACCAATATTGTCTCAGATGAACTACTTTCTGAAGTATCCATACACATATGTCCAGTTGGGTAAAATACTGACATTTATACCAATGCAAAGTTTTCCAGGATGGTTTAGGTCATGGAGTATTAATGTTGGTTTTATATAATGATCATAATATATATTTAGGTATCTATATTATTAAACTTCAACCATTTGATATTGAGTTGGCAACCGATACCCTGAGTTCAGTTGTTTAAAATAGCAAAATCCTACTTCTTATTCATGCTACAATCCAAGCAGGTCACCAGGAGAAATATGCCCCTCTTAGTTATGCATGGACATTGCTTCTCCACCACTAGCCATATTGTTTGAAGCACCCATTCTCCTGAGTTAACCATCAATTGACTACAGTGAAATGTTTCAACCCAGATGTGACATTCATCATGCCAAGTCACATAAAGTTTGCCATGTATAAGTAGTCAGTTGCTAGAACTAATTTCAAGGGATTAAAACAGCAATTTTCAAATGGTGTGCCATGGTACACTGGTGTGCCATGATAATTTTTAAAATATATGATACTTGATTATTTAGTCAGGGGCACTAACCTCTTTCCCCTTAGATGTAAAAAAAAAAAAAAAAAAAGACAGCAGCCCACACAGTAGCCAAAGGCATAATCCATAAAAGAAATAATTGATAAACTGAATCACTAACATTAAAAACTTTTCCGCTGTGAAAGACAATGTCAAGAGAATGAAAGCACAAGTTCCATACTCGGAAAAACATATTGGCAACATTTTAAAATAATCTGATAAAAAATGTTATCCAAAATATACAAAGAACTCCTAAAGGCCATATGAAAACAAAAAGTTTTTACTAAAAATGGGCTAAAGACCTTAAGATACACCTTGCCAAAAAAGATATACAGATGATAATAAGAATGTGAAAATATTCTAGATATCACATATCACCAGGGCAATGCATATTAAAACAACAATGTGATATACCAGATACACCTGTTAGAATGGCCAAAACCTGGACCACTGACACCAAATACTGGGAAGGGTTTGGGGCAGCAGAAACTCATTATTTGCTGGTGGGAATGCAGAATGGTACAGTCGTTTTGGCAGGCAGGTCAGCCGTTTCTTACAAAGCCAAACATACTCTTTTATCACAGGGTCCAGCAATGGTGCTCCCAGGTATTTACTTGAGTGTTTGAAAATTTAAGTTCACACAAAAACCTACAACTATTAAGCAAGAAATAATTTCTTATTTTCATGCTCTCACAATGTTACAAATTAAATTTTATCCTTAATTATTATCTTTCAGATATTATACATCTTGAAAAATATTAGCAAAACCAGAAGCCCTTAGAGGTTGCTAAGTAGCTAAAAGTGGTGTTTTGTTTTTGTGGTGTATTTCTTTCCCTCTCAATATATGGTTAGAGTGTGAAATACAACTGTGAAAATGGCATAATGGGCCACTATATTTATCCTCTCAGAGACTTGAGAAGCACATCAAGTTTACCTAATTTATAATTATTTTTATCACTTGGTGCTGCAGGCACACCCTGAGGAAAAAAAAAATGCTGTTGCTTTGAGTTGTACATCACTGCCCAGAACTTGAATTTGTCGTATCGATTGACATACTCAGGGAGATACTATAATTGAGCACACTGGCAAAACCTCCTTGATACCATAGTCCCAAATAGATTTTTCCCATTTTATTAGCATTTTGGATAGTCTTAAATGTAACAATATTATTGATAGAGTGAAACCTGAACAAATGCATTTATATTAGCAAAAGTAAAATGTTACAATCATTAAAATGCTTCTTATTTTATATAAATTTTAAAAAGAAATACATGAAAATCATAGCTATGTTAAAAGCCTTTTATGAGACCTTTTGGTATTAGGATAACTAGTACTTTGGAGGGGCCATAATACTTTAAAACAAAAGAGAATAGGACTTGGATACAAAAGATTGATTTTCTAACAGTAGTTGCAAAATGCAGTTACTTTGAAACAATGACTTCCACTCATTATGCCTCAATATCCATACATGTAAAATAAAATAATATTTGATTTACTGTTATTATTAGGGATATTATGATAATGTATGGCAAATATTTTTGTAAACTATAAATTGTGGACATTTTGATTAACAGCTTTGTACTCTCAAGTAGTGTAAAAAAGTCAATAAAGGCTGATTTTTTTTTTTTTTTACGGTAACAATTTCAAAATCTCAATGACTTAAAACAATAAACACTTAATTTTCAATCATATCCTTTGTAAGAGAGGTCTATTGATCATAGCCACACACAGTCCTAAGTTGATAGAACAATCACTTCTGTTTGCTGCACCAGAGAGAAACAGCTTCTTGCATTGTCAAATAACTGCTCTAGACTAGAACTGACACATGTTCATTTTTGTGTAAGCATTTACTATCCAGCACTGAAAACCTAGTATCCACACATGGACCAAGAAAATCAGACTTACCATGTGCTTAGAAGGAAAATAACTGTCAAAAGCAATACAGATAATCACCCTACATAATAAAAGTTATTATGGCTACTACGCAAATAGACTGAATGGCAGAACAACCAAATAACCTGTCACTGTGATGTGCATTGACCACCAGGGGGCATGCATAGAAAATGGCTGGCATCAGCAGCAGGTGACAGAACATGGAAAATGGTGGGTATTAGCCACGGCGGGATGATGGAGCAGGTGAGCAGGGGTGCCAGACAAAGGCAGGGTGCTGGTTGCTATCATTGGGTTGAGTGTCTGATGGTTACTAAAAATTCTTTGCTCCCGCATGCCACCCAGTGCTTTTACTGTCAGTGGGTGTAAGCAGCAGCTGTCAGCCCCGATCACCCCTCAGGGCTTCTCCACCTCCTCCTGCTGCTGAGGGGTGATTAGGGCAGCAGCCGCCACTTGCACCTGCTGACAGAACCCACCCCGCTCTCAATGGCGGCTGGCACCGGCCCCAATCGCTCTGTGCCATCAGCAGGTGCAAGCGGGGCTGTCACCATCAGCACATGGGAGCAGTGGTGGCAGGAGCAGGGCTGCTGGCAGATAGGGGACCAGGGGGCCATGGTGGGAAGGGCTGGGCAGGGGCTCAGAGAATGGACCGAGACCTGCCCTTGTGTCCACCGCAGCCTTGCAACCCACAGTTCCTTTCAAGGTGCACGGATTTATGCACTGGGCCCAGTGGAATATAAATCTTGGAAGCTGGAGCAAAATAAACAGTACAAATCCATTTCACATGAGATTAAAAAATAAGTCTGACAATTCTAAACATTAGCAAAGATGCAGAGCAAAGGTGTTCTTACATGCTGGTGGTGGAGTATAAACTAATGCATACCATTTTGAGAAAAAAAGGTGGGGAAAAACAGGAAAGTAAAAGATGTGTAAGCTCTAAATCCTAATTATTCCACTAATTCAATGTCAATCCCTGAAGAAGAAGAAGAAGAAGAAGAAGAAGAAGAAGAAGAAGAAGAAGAAGAAGAAGAAGAATAATTTTGGCTAGGTGCATAGATAGTGATAGAGACTTCCTTGTTAGAAAAAAATATATTGGAAATAACTGCATGTCTATATGTTGATTACATAAAGAATAAATGTTTACAAATTATTATACACATATATACTTTGTATATATAACGAGTAAACTAGAATTATATGTAACCACTTGAATAAATCTCCCCCAAAATACGGAATTTTAAAAAGAAAATAACGTAATGATATGCATAGTAAGATATAGCATATATAACTTAAAAAGGCAAAACAATTATTGAGCATTTATGACAGAAAATATCTCATGCATATTATATATTTATATATTAGTTTCATTCTTTATTCATTTAAATATTAGTAGTATTAATATATATTTAATCATTACTTTATATTTATTCTATAGTTATTAAATTCATATTTAGATATGTGCAGTTATTATTTAGTTTTCATTGTTTAGATGTCTTTTTATAAAAATATGTAGAAAATAGTAAATAATTAGGATCACTGTAAAAATGCAATTGAGACACATCTGTTTTAAACTAGTTGGGAGTGTGCATAGATATGAAAAGTAAAAATAAGTCTTCTTTAATTCAAAAATGTTGGCTACTTTTTCAGGAGTTGAATTGTTTATTTTAAGAAAGTAGAGAACTATTTTATATAATGAGAAATATTAATCAGACCTTCTCAGCCTGCCCTCTCCAAAATCACAATAATGTGAATTAGAGAAAAATACATAGTTTCTTATGCATTTCTAGGGGAAAAAAATTCAGCCGTGTTTTTTTTTTAAATAAATCTTTATTGTTCAGATTATTACAGGTGTTCCTCTTTTTTTTTCCCCCATAGCTCCCCTCCACCTGATTCCCCACCCCACCCCATGCCCTTACCCCCCGCCACTGTCTTCATCCATAGGAGTAAGATTTTTGTCCAATCTCTTCCAGCACCCCTCACACCTGCTTCCCCTGAGAATCGTCAGTCCACTCCCTTTCTATGTCCCTGATTCTATTATATTCACCAGTCCATTCTGTTCTTCACATTTTTTATTCACTTGATTTTTAGATTCACTTGTTGGTAGGTATGTATTTGATGTCATTTTGTTGTTCATAATTTTTATCTTTACCTTTTTCTTCTTCTTCTTCTTCTTAAAGAATACCCTTCAGCATTTCATGTAATCCTGGTTTGGTGGCGATGAACTCCTTTAGCTTTTCCTTGTCTGTGAAGCTCTTTATCTGACCTTCAACTCTGAATGATAGCTTTGCTGGGTAGAGTAATCTTGGTTGTAGGTTCTTGCTGTTCATCACTTTGAATATTTCTTGGCACTCCCTTCTGGCCTGCATAGTTTCTGTTGAGAAATCAGCTGACAGTCGTATGGGTACTCCCTTGTAGGTAATTAACTGTTTTTCTCTTGCTGCTTTTAATATTCTCTCTTTGTCTTTTGCCCTTGGCATTTTAATTATGATGTGTCTTGGTGTGGTCCTCTTTGGATTCCTCTTGTATGGGGTTCTGTGCACTTCCTGAACTTGTAAGTCTATTTCTTTCACCAGGTAGGGAAAGTTTTCTGTCATTATTTCTTCTAATAGGTTTTCAATATTTTGCTCTCTCCCTTCTTCTGGCACCCCAAAAATTCGGATGTTGGTACACTTGAAGTTGTCCCAGAGGCTCCTTACACTATCTTCATATTTTTGGATTCGTTTTTCTTTTTGTTTTTCTGGTTGGATGTTTTTTGTTTCCACATATTTCAGATCTTTGGTTTGATTCTTGGGGTACGTTGATCTACAGTTGAGTTTCTGTATATTCTTTATTTCAGACAGTGTATGCTTCATTTCTGACTGATCCTTTTCCATTTTTTTGGCATACTCATTAAGCTCCTTGAAGGTCTCATCAAGTTTCTCAGCGGTTTTAAGAAGATTCTTGAGTAACCTTATACATGTGGTTCTGAACTCTATGTCATCCAGTAGTTTGCTTTCCTCTGTTTCTTTCATTCGTGACATGTTTCTTTGTCTCCACATTTTGGCTGCTTCCCTGTGTTGATGGAGTAGCTTTGTGTGGTAGGTGATCTATAGGGGGCAGTAGCTCAGCCTCCTCAATTACATGAGGTGGATGATCTTGGTACACCCCTTTGTGGGCTGAGTGCAAAGTCTTGGTGTAGTTAAGCCTTAATTGCCGTTGGTACAATGGGAGGAATTGACCTCCAGGCCAATTAGCTGTGAGCACTCGCTGTGTCTATAATGGAAGAACTGCTGCGCTGAAGACACGCTTATGGGGCAGGACTTGTTTCAGTGGGGCTTTGGTGCTCACTGACTCTGCCTCTTGAATGTGTCACTTATGGATGTGAGGAGTTGAAATCTGGTGTCTCACACTGACCACTAGGTACACTGGCTTCTGGATCTCCAATGGGGTGCAGGTCAGCTACTGTCTGAGGCCACCCAGCAGAAGCTACACTGAGAGCTACAGTTTTCTCCTCTTTGCTTGTGGTTTGGAAGTTTTGGAGCTGTCTGACCCGGGCTGCTAGTTTGCTAGGTTAAGCTGCAATAGGGCAGGGCTTTCTTATGCAAAAGCCGCTGCTTAGAGCTTGGGTGGGTTTGTAGGTTGTGCAGGGCGGGGTCTCAGGGCGTCACTAGGCTAGGGTTTGGCAAACAGCAATGGCTGCTAGTTAGCGGGCTCTGAGTCCCTGTCGGCAGTCCCGTGCCCCAGTGCAGTAAACAATTATTCCTGCGCGCAGCTCTGCAAGCAAGCCACCCTCACTGGCAGACAGTCCAGCTTCTCCCCATGGGAGTTTGGGTCCCCTGAGTCTCTCCAGAAACTGTATTTCAGAGTAATCGGGGGCTTGTCTCCCTTCAGGTTGAAAAAAGCAACGCCCGCCGCCAGCCCGGATCACGTGCCTCCGTACCTCAGCTTTTCAGCGCTGGTGCATGTCTCAATGCTCTTTTCTCTTTCCTTCTAGTTGTAGAACTTCCACTCAGCCAGCTTTCCCGTGGTTCTGGGTGATAGAGGTTTTTTCTTTTAGTTGTATTTTTGAAATTGTTGCGGGAGGCAGCTGTTTAGGTGTTTACCTACGCCGCCATCTTGGATTCTCTCAGCTGTGTTTTTTAAGACATCATCAAAGCTTATCTTAAAATTCCCTGCTCAACCTTGAGCTAGTATTACATTGACTCTATTGGTTCCTGAAAGTGGATTATTAAATATACAGGAATTTTGTAATGCAGTGAATTTTTTGTTCTCAATCCTCATCTGAGGACATTCTTTTCTCAGCTCTTTTTTTTTTTTTTATTGATTTTAGAGAGAAAGGAAAGGAGAAAGAGAGAGAACCATTAATGGTTGTCTCACTTACTGTCCCAGACCAGAGACTAAACACACAATCTAGGTATGTGCTCTGACTAGAAGCAAGCCATTAATCCTTTTAATGCACCGGAAAAACACTCCAACCAACTAAGCCACTGAATGTAGCTTTATTCAGTTAAGGCGGGGTGTGCATGCCATAGAAACACTGTAAGTCAGGGTTTTTAATTTAAAAATATTTATATTAATTATCATTTCATAGAAGCAGTTTAGATTACCTGTTCAGATACTAGTTATAACATCTGCAAAATCCCTTGCATAGTCTTTTAATTCCATGTATGTAAATGGATTTCCTTCCAAATTCAAGAATACTTCCTTTGTCTATTGGAAGTCACTTCAAATAATCTTAATGAATAAAATTAAAGTAAAAAAAGACATAGAGGAAGATATAAACAAGGAAGTACGGATTGGTAGAATCCATGGATTAGTAGAATCAATATCATTAAAATGTCCATACTACCCAAAGCAATCTATTACTAAAATACCAACGGTATATTTCACAGATCTAGAACACATACTCCAAAAAATGTATATGGAACCAAAATATACCCCAAATGGCTTCAGCAATCTTGAGAAAGAAGATCAAAGTTGGAGGAATCACCATACCAGATATCAAGTTATACTATAAAGCCATTGTACTCAAAACAGCCTGGTACTGGCACAAGAACAGGCATATAGATCAATGGTACAGAACAGGGACCCCAGAAATCTACCCAAACCACTATGCTCAATTAATATTTGACAAAAGAGGCAAGAGCATACAATGGAGTGAAGGCAGTCTCTTCAATAAGTGATGTTGGAAAAACTGAACAGGTACATGAAAAAATATGAAACTAGATCACCAACTTACACCATATAGAAGAGTAGGCTCAAAATGGATAAAACACCTAAATGTAAGTCATGAAACAAAACCTTAGAAGAAAATATAGGCAGCAAAATCTCAGACATCTCTCATGGAAACTAAGGAGAAAATAAACAAATGGGACTACATAAAAATAAAAAGCTTTTGCACAGCAAAAGAAACCATCATCAAAATGAAAAGAGAGCCCACTGCATGGGAGAACATATTTGCCAATGATACACCGAATAAGGGGTTAATTTCCCCTTATATAAAATATATGAAGAACTCATACAACTTAACAAAAGACAATCCAATTTAAAAATGGGCAAAGGACCTTTGCCAAAATGGACATACAGAAGGCTAAGAGACACATGAAAAAATGCTCAAAGTCACTAATCATTCAAGATATACAAATTAAAATAACAATGAGTTATCACCTCACAGCTGTCAGAATGGCTACCATCAACAAATCAACAAATGGTAAGTGTTGGCAAGGGAAACCAAGTACACAGATGGTGGGAATGCAACCTGGTGCAGTCACTGTGAAAAATTAAAAATGGAACTCCCATTTGACCCAATGATCCCACTTCCAGGAATTTATCCTAAGAAACCTGAAAAACCAATCAGAAAAAATATACCCACCCCTATGTTCATGGCAGCACAATTTACAATAGCTAATATTTGCAAACAACCCAAGGGACCATCATCAGATGAGTGGATAAAAAAGCTGTGCAATTTTATACAATGGAGTACTATGCAGCTGATACAAAGAAGGAACTCATAGTCTTCCCAACAGCATGGATGGACCTGGAAAGTATTATGCTAAGCGAAATAAGCCAATCAGAGAAAGGTAAGTATCACATGATCTCATTCATATGTGAATCTAATTAATAAAATAAACTGATGAACAGAATAGATCCAAAGATATAGAATCATGGAACTGACTGACAAATTTCAAAGGGAAGGTGGAGATGGGGGGTAGGGAGAGAGATTAACTGGGGAACTTATGTGCATATAAGCATAGCCCATTTACATGGACAATAGTGTGTCAAAGCTTGGGAGTTGTGGGTGTGGGGAAGAGGGGGTCAGTGGAGAAAAATGATAATAAATCAGATCTCTGTAATACTTTCAACAATAAAGGTAAATTTTAAAAATAAAATTAAAAATGAAAACAAATTAAAAATAAAGTTAAGAACTTGCAATATCTAAATTTGTTATATGTTAATAATTCTGTAATTACCTCTACATTATATAATATACATGGGCTTAAATATAATGTACCTCAATTAAGGATTTTTATCATATGCCTGGGCTCTTTGTGTACTAAATTTTACTTTTTACATGTGTTTAGGTTTGAATATTTTATATATGGACACATTTTACAAACTTAGGTTCAAAAGACAGGATTCCAGTGATTGTGAATCAGTTAAGGTCATACATTTTGAGGCAATACATGAATCTACTGCTATATCCATAAAGAAAAAAATAAAATAATCTGAGTACAAATTGAATGTATGATGAGTGGTTTCAATAATATTCTAGACAAATGGACTCTGGAAATGTAGATAATGATGAACTGATGAAAAAGTAAGCAGGCAGGACAAAATTAAAATGGATGCCATTTAAATTACTGAAAATTAATAGAGAATTTATGAAAAGTATATTACAAAGCTATTAGATGTTAGTATAAATTCAAAGTATGCAAATTAAAAATACAGTTATTTGAATAAAAGAGAAAGTTACCCAAAAATGGAAATGCAATTAAAGTGTGTTGTCTGTCCCAGTAGAGAATGATATTTTGATAAGCAAAATAATGACTTTAAATAAAAATTGTGGGATTGTTGGGTTTGAAAAATGGAGAGGAGGAGGAAAATGGCATAAGAGCGCTAAAGTGTTTATCTAATATCACATACATTTTTAATGGTAATTAGTATTTATAATTCAAAGTGTAGCAATTTTTA
The DNA here is from genome assembly GCA_026230045.1 of Corynorhinus townsendii. Classification (NCBI taxonomy): domain Eukaryota; kingdom Metazoa; phylum Chordata; class Mammalia; order Chiroptera; family Vespertilionidae; genus Corynorhinus; species Corynorhinus townsendii. Next base: position 72,904,082 of record JAPDVU010000003.1, on the reverse strand, counting down.
TATATGCAGGCTAGGAAGATAAATTCTAGAAGAAACAACTCAGAGTTGAAAGTTATTTATATCAGGATTGGAGCTTGAAGAAAAGAGACCATTAGTTTTATTGTTGTACTTACAAGCCTCTACAAACTGTTTATTTAAAAAATATGATCAGTTACTACTGGTGAAAATTACAACTTATAAAAAAGTATATTTCTATAGGAATGTTGTACTTAGAATCATTTCAGCTAAGGCTAGCTACCCTACTTTTTAGAGTATTTCATTTGATGACTTCTAAACCAAATTAAAATCCTAAGACTATCATTGTCTAATTTTATTTTTAATATTAATATTGTTCCAAAAATCCTGGTAAACTTTTCATAGTGTCTCTTGGTTAGGACTTGAATTTTATATTCTCTACAAATATGTAAATGTGGATGTGGTAATTTGATAAAAAACCTCTAAATTAGACTAGATGATAGCCAAGTTTCAAATCATGTATTCCTTAACTTAAATGAGTGAGGGCCGAGAATGAGAACTTAAATCTGTGAGAGGAAGATGAAAACCTGTTTAAGTCACATTTTGATTTTCAATTTGCATGTTAGAATCATCTAAAGTGATTTGCTTATCACTTTGTGTTCACACTCAAGTGGATGGCTTATTTTTTAGTCATTATCTTCCTTATCTTATCAGGCATTACTGATAAAGGATATCCATTCTCTGCTTCATGTAGTTTTCATCCATTCTCCATCCTTGTACTTAACTGGGACTCCAAATTATTATTTAAAAATCCTCTTTTAACAGAAGCTATGACCTTTTGTCAGTTCTCATTTCTTGCAATATTTAACCATATGCATCATTCCATACTTTTTCTAATGTTACACTTTTGTGATTTCTATGGTTATTTTCTTTTCTTTTCCAAATTGCTCCTCTTTCTTGCCTTACTTTTTAACTCACTTGTCTTGTCACAACTACTAGTATTTCTCTCTAGAATTTTTCTCTATAAAATAAAGCTTTTCTTATGGGTTTCTTAAATTTTCTTTTCTGATTTTCAAATATATACCTCAGCATATAATATTTTAAAATACAATCTATAATTGCTTAAAGAATATCTCTACAGAAAAGCCACTTCACTTTAACAACAGGTGTTAGGAAGGTTTTATAAGTACTAAATTATTTAATCCAGATAAAAATCACATGAGGGGGTACTATTATTCTCATTTTTTAAAAAAATATATTTTATTGATTTTTTACAGGGAGGAAGGGAGAGAGATAGAGAGTTAGAAACATCTATCAGCTGCCTCCTGCACATCCCTACTGGGGATGTGCCCACAACCCAGGTACATGCCCTTGACCAGAATTGAACCTGGGACCTTTCAGTTCACAGGCCGACGCTATATCCACTGAGCCAAACTGATTTTGGCTATTATTCTCATTTTGCAATTTAAGAAGTAGAAGCTTAGAATGATTAAGCAACTTGCTTAGTCACAAACCTAGAGTCATTGAGAGGGTTAACTTGAAATGCAGGCAGACAGGGCAGGGTCCAGTGGAAACAGAGGCCGGTGGAGCATAGACAGGGGCAGACCTGGCAGTTTGAGCGGCCTAACCACAGGAACAACCAAGCAGAAATAATCGAATGTTTCTGGACTGAAAGCAGGAGGCATGGGAAAACAGGGAGGGCCTGCAGTCACTAGCTGTCGGAACGCATAGAAGCAGAGAAAGTTCAGCACAGGACAGAGAAAGAACACAGAAACAGGGAACGTTCAGGCCCATTGCTGGGCAAGAACAATGAGGGAATCAACCCAGGGAGACATAGAGCAGGCTTGTAGCAAATATGTACCCCTGGACTACAAGGCTTCAACAGGCAGAACATTATCCAAACCACCTCCTCTTGCAGGGAGTCTGAATCTGCTTGTAATAAATTTTCCACACTTTTGCTTAAGTCTTCTGATCTGTGTAGCTCATTCTTCGGTGTCACGGAACATGACCCCGGGAAAAAAACCCTCGGCTCACCAGTCTAGTTATCAATGGGAAGATTGGATCTCCAGAATCTATGATCTCTTTTTTTTTAAACAGTGAAGATGTTTATTCATTTAGCAATCATTTCTTAATCACCCTTGTTTGAGACACTGTGTTAGGAAGGCCGTACAATGGTGACTAAAACAAGTCTCTGCTTGGGACATGTGCATGTGTACACGCACACACACCTGGCTCTGTGCCCTAGAAAACTCCTATTCTTCTCCCCCAAGTCATTCTAAAAGCATGTCTGTCATAGCACTTTATTTGTGTATCTCTTTTAGCACTTACCATATTTTGTTATAATTACTCCTTCCTAATTTGTTTATATTTATTAGTTTTCCCCTTCTCCTCTGAAAAAGCTTTTGACTTGTTGACTTTTGCTATTTTTTCTTTGTTTTCTATTTCATTAGTTTTTGCTCTTATCTTTATTTCTTTCTTACACTTTTTTTAGGTTTACTCTGTTGTTCTTTTTCTGGTGGCATGATCTTACTTATTACTATATGATAGCCATATTCTGAACACATTTAAACAAAGGAGATGCTCTACCCATTTGTTTTATCCATTAAGATAACAAGATATTTATCCCTCAGGATTGAAACTGTACAATTATCTGGTAATGTATGCACTGTGAACAATTATTAACCATATGCTCTTGATTTTGCCTGTAAGATGATTTTCACATCTTCTATGTTATCTTCACCACCACCATCAATATACTTCTAAGCCTTCATAATTCAATAATAGATTCTTAATTAGTCCTCCCTCCAATGATCATCAGTTCCCTTCCTCCTTTCCTTGCTCCCTTCCTTTCTTCCTCTATTTCCATTTTGCTTCATGTTGCTTCATTCTTCATGAAGATTAATTCCAACTTCCTCCCTATGACATACAACATGAAAGCTCAGCTGCAGCCTTCAGATGTCTATGAGGATCTCCAGTATTCATATTTACCACTAAGTCTTTACTCTCTTTTTAATATATTATTAAATTTATTGGAATTGCACTGGTTGATTAAATAGGTTTCAAGTGTACAATTCTATAATACATCATTTGTATCTTGTATTGTGTGTTCACCAGCCATAGTCTAGTCTCCTTCTGTCACCATCTATACCCTCTTTTACCTGTTATCACCATACTGATGTCTATAAATTGCTGTTTTTTTGTTTAATCCCTTCACCTATTTCACTTGGCCCCTGCAACTACTCCACCCAGCTCCCCACAGTTGTCATTCCGTTCTCTGTGTGTATGATTAAGTCTTTACTCTTATCTCCTGTGGGCCTCTTCACCCTCACAATTCCTTGCTAGCTGGGCTTTATCACTGTGCCTGCCTCCTATAGTCTGTTTCCCAGGCTCCTCTGTCAAGTTACTCAAGCTGCATTCAGCCAATGGGAGACACAGACCAAAAAAATAAATAAAAGTGAAGGCATGCACTTTTCTCTCCTTTCTCTGCCTTAGGCCTGTGGTCAGCAAACTGCGGCTTTCGAGGCACCTGTGGCTCTTTGGCCCATTGAGTGTGGCTCTTCCACAAAATACCATGGCCTGGGCAAGTCTATTTTGAAGAAGCAGCGTTAGAAGAAGTTTAAGTTTAAAAAATTTGGCTCTCAAAAGAAATTTCAATCCTTGTACTGTTGATATTTGGCTCTGTTGACTAATCAATTTGCCGACCACTGCCTTAGGCAAATGCTGTTGCATTTCCTCTGTGTATCCGGCGCCCTCCAATACAAAAAATGCACAAAATAACTGCAGCCCTGGACTCCAAGAAAACTTCTGACTCCATTTGCTACAGTTTTGGGATGATGAGCAGTTCATGCTGTTGGTAATCTCTGGGTTATCCAACAGTCCCTTCTGTGGTTTCCCATATAGGCAGATTGAAGATAATGCAGGTTCAGTTCTAGACCACCACAATAAAGCAAGTGTTGCAATAAAATGAATTGTTTTTTTTTTTTTTTCTGGTGGAGGGTCATGCTGTCACTTTGTAAAAAATGCAGTATCCATGAAGTGTAATAAATCAAATAGAACAAAACAAGGTTGTCTTCATTCTGTTTGCATCAATGCCTTATGCTAAATTTTCTCTATTTAAATATTTAGCTTTTGTTTGTCATCCTTAAAAAGAGAAAACAAACACAAATCCTTCAAATCTTACTTTTTCAACATAGGTTTTCCAGTTTTTATTTTTCTGAAATTTCTATGGAATTAATTGTCAAAATGATTGACTTCAGCACTTTATATTATGGAGCATAGTTTGCTTGCTGTAACATGACTGGATGCTTCACTGACACAACTAGATTTCAAATTCTGAGAAATGGCATAATATGTCTTCTACAGTCATCATAATGCTATATGCATGCTGTTAAGTTCAGTGAACAGATTTCCATAAAGAAACTAAAAAATCTAGAAACTTTATGACTTCTATTTTTTATCATCTAAATCTGGATGTTTTTCAACTTTTCTAAGCCTAGGTTCCTTGGTTTCTAATGCACCAATGGTAGTATTAATGTCCCCTGGAACATTTAAGTAGAACAAATGGTATGTGAAGGGACATTTCTGAGGATGAAATATTTCCAGGACTAAGCTTGATGACTGCTGTTTGCATGCTCTTTACTGTTGCATACTTCCACAACATGTCTGACAATGTTTCTACAGTAGCATTTCGTGCTGATTATGTGCTTAGAAACCTTCTTATATTAAAGAGAAAAACATGGGTTAACATTTTGAAAACAATTACAGAGAACATACATAAATATAAAACCTCAGATTAACAATATTAGCTGGTTGTCATTCTTTTCTGTTCTGTTGTCATGTGAAAGTATAATAAACCTAAGGGAGTGTAGTATTTACAATAAAAACAACTAAGGGAAGTTTGCAAGCAAGAATCGGGGGGGGGGGGTATGAGAAATAATCAGTAAACATTGAATTCTACTAAAAGATGGTCCTGTTCTTTCGCTTGTTCATTGCTCCTTTTAATTTAGTGTTGACCTCATGTGGCTTGTATTCCAGTTGCATAAGTTGAATAAAAAAATTATATTTTTATAAAATAAAGTGATGATCAATACAAAGGAAAAGAAAACCAGGAAGGGGGAAGAATGCTGTGAGATGCGGGTTACAGTGATGTAGCGAGGACTGAGGAATTAGGACCTCCATGCATAAATGTATGATGCTGAACTCAGACACAGTGAGAGGAAAGGAAGGGATCACAGCTATTAAGGGAAAGAACCTCCAAAATCAGGTTGAATGTTCTCATAGTTAAAAAGAAAAAGAAAAAGTGCAGTAAAGGCATACAGTCTGAGATGAGACCTGGGCCAGTTTCTAAAAAGAATCTACAAAGACTGAAAAATACTTGCTTTAAAGATAAGATATCAGGATGACACTTCAGCCTAGAGTAAGAAACCACAAATAGCCTTTGTGCATTGAGTGATTACCAGCTTCGAGGCAGTGTTTTAACTGTATTGACTTCATAAATTAAATGCATAGTGCAGTTCTATGAGGTCTCAGGTTAGCACTTCTATTGTTCCAGAAAACGGGTCTCAGAGAGATTCAGCAACTTGATCAAAGTGAAATAAATAGGAAATAAAAGACTTTGAGATTCAAACTGAGGTAGTTTTGTTCTACAGCTTGCACTCTACTGCCAGCTCCAGCGTGGCTGATATCACATAGGTCAAGTAACTACAAAGCCCAATTTATTAACCTGGCCCCCTTTTTCAGCTAAAGGTCCCCTCAGAAGTTAGATAGTACATCCACTAACAGAGAGTACATCCCGTTGACTCACAGAACGCTGCATAGCTCAATGTGATACCTTACCTTTTAGGGTGGCATTAGAATAGTATTTTCAAACATTTGTTCTGGTGCAAGCTGTCTGAGTTTTTAAATTACTGATTTGCCTCTGATAAACTACACTAGAAGCTTGGTGCGTGAATTTTGTGCATTGGTGGGTGTGTCCTTCAGCCCAGCCTGCACCCTCTCCAATCTGGGACCCCTCAAGGGATGTCCGACTGCCCGTTTAGGCCCAATCCAGGTAGAATGGGGCCTAAATGGGCAGTCAGACATCCCTCTCACAATCCAGGACTGCTGGATCCCAACTGCTCACCTGCCTGCCTTCCTGATTACCCCTAACCACTTCTACCTTGCAGCCTGATCACCCCTTAACCACTCCCCTGCCAGCCTGATTGATGCCTAACTGCTCCCCTGCCAGCCTGATTGCCCCTAACTTCCCTCCCCTGCAGGCCTGGTCACCCCTAACTGCCCTCCCCTGCAGGCCTGGTCACCCCTAACTGCCCTTCCCTGCAGGCCGGGTTGCCCCCAGCTTCCCTCCTCTGCCAGCCTGGTCACCCCTAATTGCTCTCCCCTGCAGGCTTGATCGCCCCCAACTGCCCTCCCTTCCAGACCTGGTCCCTCCCAACTGCCCTCCCCTGCTGGCCATCTTGTGATGACCATCTTGTGTCCACATGGGGGCAGGATCTTTGACCACATGGGGGCAGCTATCTTGTGTGTTGGAGTGATGGTCAATTTGCATATTACTCTTTTATTAGATAGATTATTAGATAGATGATGTTGGGCAAGTTCCCTTATGTTCTCTATGTCACTAGCAATTAATCTCTAAATGGCAACAATAGTACCTGGTAATTAAATAAGATAATATCTGTTATTCAATAACTGTCTTTAGCTTTCATTAATAGAAATCCAAGATTTATCCAACCCTGAAAATAAAACAAGGAAAGGAAACTAGTCATTATAAAATACCTTCAGAAAACCATTAGAATGATTGATATAGGTTTCATTAAAATGTTCTGAAACCTTTTTTTTTTTTTACTGAGATATAATTGACAAATAAAATTATAAATGTTTATGGAGTACAACATGATGTTTTGATAAATGTATATCAGTACACTGCGGAATGGCCACCACAATCAAACTAACCACTCATCACTTCAATAGTTACCATTTGAGTGTATCTGTGGTGAGAACACTTAAAATGTGTTACTCTTAACAAATTTCAAAAATACAAAACAGTATTGTTCTTTTTCCTCCCCATTCAGCCATTCTATATCTCAGGTGGAAAATTTAGTCCACTTATATTTACAGTAATTATTGATAGGTAAGGACTTACCACTGCAACTTAATTAATTGCTTTTCTTCTGTTTTGTATTCTTTTCTCTCTCCTGTTGTCTTTTCTTTATGGATTAATGATTTTTTTCATAATAATGTGTGTTGACTCTTTTCTTCTTATGTTTTGTATGTCTACTGTATTTGTTTTTGTATGTGTGGTTAATATGGGGTTCACATTGAATGCTTTAGAGCTATAGAAGAATTTTTAAAACTGATAATTTCAATTGCATACCGAAATAGACACTTCATTTTGCCCCTCCATGCATACACTTTATGTAATTGCTGTCAGATTTTACATCTTTCCATTATCAAATTTCTGTAGTTAAAATTATTTCTACTGCTTCTCCTCTTTTGTGTGCTACCATTCCAGTGTTACAACATTCTACATTTGTCTTTATATTTACCTTTAGTAGTGATATTTATCCTTTATATATTTTCATGTTATTGTTTAACATCTTTTCACTTCTACTTGAAGATCTCCCTTTAGCCCTTATTGTAAGGCAGGTCTAGCAGTGACAAACTTCCTCAGTACATCTTGAAGTGTCTTTAGTGCTCTTTATTTTTGAAGGCCATTTTTACCAGGTAAGGTATTATTTGCCAGCAGCCTGTTTTCTTTTAGTACTTTAAATATATCATCCCACCCTCTTCTCTGCAAAGTTATGCACCTGCCATGTGATGGGTCATGTTCTAGACAATGGACATATAGCAGTGAAAACCAAAGTTTCTTCTTTTGTGGAGATTATAATTTGGTGTATGTTGGGGAGATGGAAAGATAATCAGTATAAAAGCAAAAATAATGAGGTAATTTCTGAGACCAATATTTATGGACAAAATCAGATGAATAAGGTTACAAAGAGTGATTCTGGGTGAGAGCAAATTATTTTACATAGAGTATAAGACAGTAAGGTATAATCATAAACTTGTATAAGAGATCAATATAAAAGAATAGAGAATTCATAAATAAACCACACAAATTTAAGTAACTAATTACGAAAAGTACAAAGGCAATTCCATTAAGAAAGTTTGGGTTTTCACCATAGATATACATATATAAAAGTGGTATTTGCTCCATGCCTTAAAACATAGACAAAACTTAATTAACAAATATAATAAAAAATATTAATGTAAAAATATAAGACCTAAAACTACAGAATTTCCAGAAAAAAAATATAAAATTATTTTTTGTGATGTTGGGTCAAGCAAATACTTCTCAACTATAACATACAAATTATGAATAATAAAAATCATGCTAACTTAAAAGCCATAAGCATAAGAAATAACTTGGTTTTCAAAAGTGGCTGTTAAGATAATTAAAAGAAATCACAGACTAAGGGAAATTAGTGCATATTATGTGCCTGATAAATTAAGATGTTATTGTCATAACTAATTATTAGGAAAAAAATAAAACCACAAGAGATCACTGCAAGTCTATTAGTATAGCTAAAAATTAAATATACTGATCATACTAAGTGTTGGTGAGTATAGGATCAAATGGAAATCTCATACACTGTTAGTGGGAAGGTGGAATGACATATAACCTTTAGAATACAGTATGTCAGTTTCTTTAAATGTAAAACATTAATCTACCATGACATCCAGTGATTCAACTTCTAGGAAATTTCCCAAAATAAGTGACAGTATATTTTGAGGAAAAAAAAATAGATATTCAGAACATCTTTACTGTAATAGCAAAATAAATTAAAATAAACAGGAAACAAGACAAATACCCATCAACAGGTAACTTTATGAGTCAATCATAGTTCTACATCCATATAATGTAACGCTACCCCTTAAGAAAAAGGAATCAACTGTTGATACATGCAATAACATGGTTAAATGTTAACAAAATATGCTGAATGAAAGAAGCTAAACATGCAAGACTGAATGGTATAGAATTCCATTTATATAAAATTCTATAAAATGCAGTTGACTCTATAATACCAGAAAGTAAATCTGTAGTTCTTTAGGGACGGTGTGATATAAGGTAGGACAGAAGAATTAAGGGGACACAAAGAAACCTTTAAGTTTATGAATTAAAACTACCTCAAAAAAAAAAAAACAAAAAAAAAACTACCTCAATCTGGTGATCCTTTATGTGTGTGTGTGTGTATATATATATATATATATATATATATATATATATATAGTCAAACCTTATTAGATTGCATTGTTTAAAAAAGTGTACAGTTTATTATACATAGATTTAGCTCTAATAAGGCTATTAAAAATACCAGACTGTAATAATTTAAGATCAAGAACTCCAATGCATACCATAGTGTGCGGTATTATGGATTGGTTATAGATATTCATTGATTAGATTTAGGGATAAAAATCATAGTGGGATGAAAAAATGTCTGGATTCTAACTGTGTTAATAATGGGAAAGGGGTTGAGGAGACCAATAGGAGAAGAAAAGGGGATATCACTAATACTTTCAACAAGAAAGATATATAAAAATAATAAAATAAAATGGAATTCTGATCATTTTCTTTTTATATAAGCCATATTTTAATGATATTAAATTAATAAATTTTGTCTTTGGTCATTCCTACTCACCAGTATTCGCGTAATTTTCATATCACACTCCATTGCTGTGGGGCACAGACAATAGAGGTGATATCATAAGGTAAACAGGGTATTCTTTATTGCATTAAACCAGGATTATAAAGCTTTTTGCTCTCTTAAAGAAAGCATATATCACAAAGTTAATCACATCCTAAAAGAAGGAAAAAATTGAAATTTTATTATTTTCTTTCCCCACAGAACTATTGAAAGAAGAAACCAATGGAGACCAGATTGCGGGGATTATATGCACTTGCCTTTATTCAGGGTCAAAGGAAAACAGCATGGCAGAAATATCAAAATAGGAATGCGAGAACCAAAAATACTACTGGATCTGTCTTCATTGACATGGATTCGTGTTGATATAGTGATAGAAAACTCTGGTAATAACAATGTCCAACACAGCATGGGAGCTAAATACCACATTAGCAGAAGAAAGTGGCTTTACATGAGGAACATGTAGAAATCAGAAATTCTTGTGTGACTAGTTAAAGAGAGTGTACATGTTGGTAAACCATCAGAGGTTTGAATGAATGTTCCAAGAGCACTGTGCAGTGGGCAGCACACTGGCTGTGCAGAAGGTTTCAGCATTGTGTGAGTATCTTCAGAGGGAAACACTCATTCCTCAGGAAGTGGTAACAGTTTCAGGCCTGAATCTTTATAAGTGCAACGATACAGAGGTTACTGTGAGGTCCTGATTCCTCTTTCATTCACAGTCATGAGATCCTACACTGCTATACTCAGAAACTATCTTGGAAATAATCAAAATAAAAGCAAAGAACTTACCCAAACCACAATGAATCAGCCAAAGAGGACTTAACTAGAACTTTATAATACTACTAGAGGCATGGTGCACAAATTCATGCATATTGAAAGGAAATTAATTAGAATATTTTAATATCACTATTTGCCCTTTCTTTATAATAGAAGTGTCAACCAAATTCACAATCAACAATAACAGATCGAAACACACACATGCGATTGGCACCGGCTTTATATGTATATCGCAGGTGCAATTGGCGCCAGTGAGAGCTTTATATGTATGGAATAAGCTTCCTTAATTAGACATGCTTTCTGATGTAGCTAAACTTTTTGCAACCCAGTGAAGCACCCCAACTTCTCTTTCAGGTAATTGTCAACAACACAGTAGTAAATATCAACACAAAGCAGATTATTATTGTAGATCACACAGGGAGAACAAAAGGTAACATATTTAACTGCAGCAGTGTTGGACTATATTCTGCACAGTGACAAAACCTAAAGTCATTTTCAAGGTCCACCATTTCTTTCTTCTTTTCAGTTGGGTCAAGTTTCTAAGTTTTCTAAATCTCCGTTTCCAAGCTACTGAAAAGAAAATAGGATTCCACCTACTCCAGGACTTCTGTAAGGCTCAAATAAGATGAAGCACAGGAAAACACTTCACAGACATTTGGTTAAAGTATGAAATGTTTGCACCTGGCTATAAAGCAAGTTATGTTCCTGGGCTGAAGAAACTACAAGGAGGGCGGCTGTCACTAGAGAGAGGAAGCCAGGCATTGCTACATGAAGTCATTACCCAGTGCCCACAGCCACTATTTCCGGACTAGGTTGGGCTGTGGGCTGCATTTTGTGCCATGGGGTCTTGACAGCGTCAGCTGTGATTTGGTGGGCTGTCACTCCGGGGTGGTGGCAAGGCCTGTGTCCCACTTGGGGAAGCCGAGTGTTGCTTTATGGGCGCCAGGTCCATGGTGCTATTTCTCTGTGCACATCATGGCAGCTCCTGTGTCAAGCATCTGCTGCCTGGTAGTCAGTGTGCTTCATAGCGACCTGTCAGATGACCAGACACTTAGCATATTAACCTTCTATATATATATATATATATATATATATATATATATATATATATATATATATAAATAAATATATACATACTAGGGGCCCGGTGTATGAAATTTGTGCACTGGGGAGGAGTCCCTCAACCCAGCCTGTCCCTTCTCACATACTGGGAGTCCTCAGGGGATGTCCTACTGTTGGCTTAGGCCTGTTTCCATTGGGAGTGGACCAAAGCCTCAGTCTGGCCTCCCTTTGCGGGAGGCAACTGGGCTGATCAGGGGAAGGCGCCAGCCCCATCACGCCACTGATGAAGCCATTGCCAGTTACCACAACTGCCAAGGTATTTTCATCAACACGGACACCAGTCCCTTCATCATGAAAAAATGACAACTTTCTTTAAGCATTTTCAAGATGTATCTTTCATAGGATATGACATTTCTTTCTTTATTTTTATTTTTATCCTCACCTGAGGATATGTTTCCATTGATTTTTTCCCCTTCCCTCTGAGCCCAGGCTTGGCCCCTTCCCAAGCCTAAAGCCTCTGCTGCAGACTTTAGGTTGGGGAAGGGGTTCCCCCCTGGCACCTCTGATGGAAGGCCCAGCCCTTTCCCAAGCCTAAAGCCTCCACACCAGGCTTTAAACTTGAGAAGGGGTTTCCCCACCCACCCCTCCGATCACAGGCTTGGCCCATTCCCAAGCCTAAACCTCTGTCCCAGGCTTTAGGCTTGGGAAAAGGGACCCTTCGCCCCTCAGATCGCAGGTTCAGCCCCTTCCCAAGCCTAAAGCCTCCACCCAATGGCTGGCTGGGAGTGACCTGGGTGCCCAAGGAGGTTCCCTGGACCCAGGTATGTATGCAAATTAACCGCCATTTTTGTTGGGTTAATTTGCATACTCACTCTTATTGCTCATGGGTGTAGAGGAGGTACAGTCAATTTACATGTTTCTCTATTATTAGGTAAGAGATATTCAATTAAAATATAATAACATTTAAATAATAGAGGGGCTTTTCAGTATAACTAGGTTAGTTGAAATGAGATAAAACATATTCTTTGTAAATTTCAGCACAGTAGTTACAATTTCTACCCCTGTTACATCATTTAAGGAAATAACTGAACTTGAAGCACGAGGACAGTAGCAGCAATGAGTAAATCAATGAAGAAAGAATTAAGCCAAAAATTGGAGGCACATACCAGTAAATTACATTATAGATTATATAATTTTAAATATAAACTCAGTATGATCAAAGCAATACAAAATAGCATAAAAATCAGCAACTGGAAAACTGGTACTTATTTCAGAAGATGATTATCTTTCTGTAATGTATTTAAAGCTACTCATTAGCATGAAAACTTAAACCAATGCTCTTTTATCAATGGACAAGAGACTTTCTTAGATATTCCCTAAATACTCTTGTAAAATTTAAGGTAGTTTGTTTTACATAGCAGAGCAAATATTGCAAACAGATTTCTTTTAAATTAGCTTATATTTCAGCAGGTCTGAAAAAAGAACTGATTTGTTTGTCTTTTGTTTTTTTTTCTGATAACTGTGTTTTAAAATTTTTTTAGCACTGAGTGTGAGCCTTTCCTTTTTTTCATTCCCATTTCCACAACCCCTTTCTTTTGTCAATCAAGGAGCTTGTTCTTTATATCTAGGGATATATATATATAATCACACCTTCTTTATCCATTCACCTATTGATGGGCATTTAGCTTGTTGCCATGACTTGGCTATTACTAATAATGCTGCAATGAACATAGGAGTGCATATACCTTTTCAAATTAGTGTTTTTGTTTTCTTTTCTGGAGCATATGGTAGTTTCATTTTCAATTTTTTGAGGAATATCCAAACTTGTCTGTAGTGGCTGCATCAATATACAATCACAACAGTGAACCATGGTCCCCTTTTCTCTACATACTCCCTCACTAGCAATTGTTATTTGTTGATTTATTGAGGGTAGCCATTTTGACAGGTGTGAGGTGATTTTTCCAGTGTGGTTTTAAGTTGCATTTCACTGATAATTAGTAATGTTGACCATTTTTTTACATGCCTTTTGGTCGTCAGAATGTCCTCTTTGGAGAAATGTTTATTCAGGTCTTCTGCCCATTTCTTATTTGGATTTTTTTAGGAGAAGTGGGATTAAATTGTAATAGTTTCTTACATATTTTAGATAGTAACCTCTAATTAAATGCATACTTTTCTAATATATGTTCCTAGTTAGTTGATTATTATTATTTTTTCATTTTGTTGATAGTCTCCTATGCTGTACAAAAACTCTTTGGATTAATGTAGTCCTATTTATTTATTTACTTTCTTTTGCTGCCCTTGCCTGGGAGAATATCCAAAACGATGTTGCTAAGAGAGATGTCAAAGAGTATACTGCCCATGTTTGCTTCTAGGAGACCTATGTTTTCACATCTTATATTTAACTTTTAAAATCAATTTTAAGCTTATTTTTAATATGGTGTAAGAAAGTGGTCTAATTTCATTGTTTTGCATGCATCTGTCCAGTTTTCCCCAACACCGCTTATTGAAGAGACTGTCTTCACACCATGTATATCCTTGGCTCCTTTGTCATAGATGTGCTGACCATACAAACAAGTATTTATTTCTGGGCTCTCTATTCCATTGATCTATATATCTGCTTTTGTGTTGGCACCATAATGTTTTAATTATTGTAGGTTTGTAGTATAGTTATGTATCAGACAGCATGATACCTGCCACTTGGATCTTTCTCAAGATTTATTTATATATTCGTAGTCTTTTGTAGTTGCATACAAATTTTAGAATGCATTTTCTAATTCTGGAAAGATTGCCATTGACTTTTTAATGAATTGCATGGGATCTATTTATAACTTAAGGGCATTTTTACAGTGTTAATTCTTCCAATCCATGAGCAAGGTATATCCTTCCATTTATCTGTATCTTTTTCAATATTTTATAAATTTTAGAGCTTTTCATCTCTTTGGTTAAATTTTATCCTTCTGGATGTAATTGCAAATAGATTGTTTTCATAATTTGTCCTAAATAACAGATTTATACTGGAATAGTTTCTGGCAATTGCTTGATTCTTTGTGTGCTCCAATTCAATTTCATGGTGATTACATAAATAGGTTATATTTTAATTCATTTTGGTATTGAACTGATAGTTATCAGTTTTTGTTTGAGTCTCATGATAGTATGGGTTTATAATACAAATTAAAAGTGAGACAACATTTTTAAATGATCTGTAGTTTGAATAGTTGCTTAATGATACTCCACCTCTTCCTTTCTGACACTATAATCATTTGAGGTTGCTGATTTTTGCTGAGAGGTATTGCTATCTCTTCACATTTTTAATAATCTCAGTTATGCTGTGTGCATTTACTTATCTTGATTACTGTTTGAAAGGTTGAGTAGCTACTTAAACTATGACTCATAGAAGATAGTTATTATGTGTGATCATTCAATGAGAAAAGTGAATAAAAAACAGGAAATTATCTGCCTTGCTAAATATTTTCAACATAGTTGGAAAATATCTCTATTTCATGTTTTCATTTTATCCCTATTCTGCTCAAGTATTATAAATACAGTTGATCCTATAACAATATGGATTTAAACTGCACAGGCCCACTTATACACTAATTTTTAATGTATATACAGTAAGTCCTCTATATCCCTAGGTTTCATATCAATGGATTCAACCAACCATAGATTGAAAATAGTATTTTTGATATGAGGTTGGGAATCAATAGTTATGGAGAGACGGCTGGCTATTGCATTGTTCTACTCCATTTTATATAAAGGCCTTAAGCAATTACAGATTTTGTTATAATTGGGGGGTCCTCTAAGGATACTGAGGAAGGACTAACGTTAAGCTTTTAGGGAGCCCAAAGTTACACCTGAACTTCTGACTGTGCAGGGATTCAGTGTCCCTACCTAACTCCTGCATTGTTCAAAGGTCAATTGTAAATAAATAAATAAATAAAATGGATGTAATTTTATTATTCTTTCTTTAATTGTGACAAATAAATTTAGCATTACATATTAGTTAAAATGGTAGCCCCTTAGGAGAACATATGTAAATATTTTTATTATTTATTATATAACAGCATTATTAAGAAACTATAATAACACATAGTAAAACATGAAAAATGAATATTTATCAATGATCTGATCCAAAATTGAGTTAAAAGCAAATACACCAACAGTTGTTATATTAAATAAATTTCAAAGTTTCAGTGATAATTACCTCATCTGATATTGTTATATATGATGATTAAAAACACCTAACATTCTTAGGAAAAATATATGTATGTTCATAGATATTTATATAACCTAATTGAAGAGATTTGGATCTTAAAGACCAAATCAAGAACTATCACAGCATTAAGTGCACCAACTACCAAAAAATATCTATTAATGCTATTTGCTTAAAAAATAAAAATGTTAATAATATGTTAAAAATGCTAGCTTTGTCAAATTAAAATAATATACTTGTAAAAATGTTTACAGAATAGTTAATGTACACAAACAAGATTGTAACTAAATTTTAAAAATATTTTACTATAATTAATATGTTACAGATAAGGTCTGAATATGAATTTCTGGAACAAGCAATATTTCAGTTCATAGACAATATCTATTATCATGGTTGCTTGTTGATAATGGCCACTTGAGTCAGCTTACTTCTGCCAACTTGATACTAGCCTGCCCTTTTTCAAGTAAGTAGCATCTATACTAATAAAAGGGTAATATGCTAATTAGACTGGGAGACCTTCTGGACTTCCTTCAAGACAAAGCCATGGTGGTGAGGCCGAGGCAGAGGCAGTTAGGGGAGATCAGGCCAGGAGGGGAGAGCAGTTGGGGGTGATCAGGCTGGTGGGGTGGGGCAGTTGGGGGTGAGCAGGTTAGCAGAGAGGGCAGTTGGGGGCAATCAGACTGGCAAGGGGGGGGCAGTTGGGGGTGAGAAGACCAGTGGGGAGGGGAGGGCACTTGGGGCGAGCAGGCTGGCAGGCAGAGTGGTTAGGGGTGATCAGGCAGGCAGCTGAGTGAGTGGTTAGGAGCCAGTGGTCTCAGATCGCGAGAGGGATGTCCAACTGCCAATTTAGGCCTGATCCCTGTGGAATCGGGACTAAACTGGCAGTCGAACATCTCCTGAAGGGTCCCAGATTGGAGGGGGTGCGGGGTGCGGGCCAGGCTGAGGGACACCCCCTCTGTGCACGAATTTCGTGCACCAAGCCACTAGTCTTTATATATGTCTTAAAACACACACCCAAGTTGACTATTGTACTTGAATTTTCATACATTTGTCATGAACTAATAAAAGGGAGAAGTCTGATGTCTTCATGAATCTATTTTTTTACATAGAAGAAAATAGGTACTTGACCCCAAAGGCAAGGAAGGTAAAGGCAAAAATAAATGAATGGGACTATATCAAACTGAAGAGCTTCTGCATGGCAAAAGAAACAGACAACAAAATAAATAGGCAGCCAACCAGATGAAAGATGACATTTGCAAACAGTAGCTCAGACAAAGGTTTAATTTTCAAAATAGATTAAAAAAAACTCGTAAAACGCAACACAAACAATCCAATCAAAAAGTGGGCAGAGGGCCTGAAAATACACCTCTCCTAAGAAGACATACAAACAGCCAATAGATATATGAAAAGATGTTCAACCTCACTGGCAATCAGGGAAATGCAAATTAAAACTACAATGAGACACATTGTTATACCTGTTAGAGTGGCCATTATCAATAAGATAAGCAATAAGAAGTGTTGGAGAGGTGGGAAAAAAGGGAACAGGGAACCCTCGTTCACTGCAGGTGGGGATGTAGACTGGTACAACCACTATGGAAAGCAGTCTGGAGATTCCTCAAAAATAAAGAATAGAGCTACCATAGGACCGAACAACCCCACTCCTGGGTATATACCTGAAAAACCCTAAATCTATTATATGCAAATATATATGCACACCTATGTTCATTGCAGCATTATTCACGGTGGCCAAAACATGGTAAAAACCAAAGTGCCCTGCGATAGAGGACTGGATAAAGAAGATGTGGCACATATACACAATGGGATACTACTCAGCCATAAAAAAGATAAAATAGAGTCATTTACAACAACATGGATAGACCTTGAGAATTATGCTAAGTGAAAAAGCTAAGAATCATATGATTTCATTCATATGTGGAATATAAAACAAACTTATGGACACAAACAGCAGTGTGGTGGTTGCCAGAGAGAGGTGGGTGAAGGGAGAAGAGGGTTCTAATATGAAGTGACAGGAGAAGATTTGACTTTGGGTGGTGGGCACATAGGCTATATACAGATTTTGTAACTTATAAATTCACACATGAAACCTATATGTGCATGTTGACCAATGTCATCCCAATAAAATTTAATTTAAAAAGTTAAAAATTTAAAAACAAATTTGATCTTAGATATCATATTTGGCATGGGAATAACCAAAACATCAAAGAGAGATATCAACTGCATGATATTGCTACATAGTTAACTATATAGAGAAAATCTTGAAATGTGCATGATGTCAAAATAGCAGCATAAGGTCTTTGATAATGCAGTATTACAAACTGCATAAAAACCATCTGCAGTGTGTAGTAGTATATTTTCAAAATATGATCTTAAATTTTCATTTAAAATGTTTTGTTTTCTTTTTATGTTATAAGAACCAGGTTTTCCTTTGCTCATTAGGGAATCTTTTTACAAGGTCTGCTCAAATTTCCTGCAAATTATTATGACTAGTTGTTTAGTTTTTACTTCTTGACTGGTATTTTCCAGTGCTATTCCATAGGTGATCAAAACTTTTTTTTAAGATATATTTTGTTGATTTTTTACAGAGAGGAAGGGAGAGAGATAGAGAGCTAGAAACATTGATCAGCTGCCTCCTGCACACCTCCTACTGGGATGTGCCCGCAAACAAGGTACATGCCCTTGACCACAATCAGTCCACAGGCCAGCGCTCTATCCACTGAGCCAAACTGGTTAGAGAGATCAAACTTTTAAAAATTGTTGGTTAATTTCAAATCCATTAGGATTTTCCAATCATACTTTGCCATCACTATTCTGATTAATTTAATAGTGGGACTTGCTTTATTTATATGGCATAATTTGTATGTGTATAAATTTTAAATATCCCATGCCACTAAGACAAGATGGCATAAGTAATCTCTATTAGCAGGTAGTCCAAACTACATGGATAATCTTACATGCACTCATACTTTATCACTTTTTTGTGTCAATGACCATGGAGAGTGGGGTCCCATAGGATAAACTAAAAAAGGAAAAAACTCAACCATAAAAATTGTACTGGAGATATAGCCAGTTAAGTAAGGTTAAAAAAAAAAAAGAAATTAAACTCATACAGATTAGAAAGTAAAAATATCTCAAAAAACAGATAACATGAGCTTTTATATAGAAAATCATAAAGGATGCATATATAGGAGCCAATATACAGAAATATTTTTAACCAATTTATGTAATATGTATACTAGCAAAAAAAAAATCTAGCAACAAAATTATAAAGACAGTCTATTCATAATAACATCAATAAAATAATATACAATTTTACTGCTAAAATAATATAGGATGACCATATGAAGTGGTGACAGAGATATGAAAGGACTAGAGTTCTCATACAATGTTACAGAAATGTAAAATATTATAGTCACTTTGCAAACCAATTTAGCAGTTTCTTAAAAAGTTAACATATTAGTTTCATATAGCCTAACCTTTCTTTTTTTTAACATTTTTATTTTATTTTATTTTTTACTTTATTTTTATTGTTGACACTATCACAGATGTCCCCATTCCCCACCAAACCACCCCACCCTTTGCCCACCTTCACCCAGGCTCCCCTACCCCTTCCCTCTGGCCATCACCACACTGTTGTCTGTGTCTATGGGTTATGTACATATGTTTTTTGCTAATCGCTTCACCTTCTTTCATTCATTCTCCCTCTTCCCTCTGACAGCTGTCAATCAGTTCCATGTATCCATGCCTCTGTTTCTATTTTGTTTGTCAGTTTATTTTATTCATTAGATTCCACATATAAAGACCATATGATATTTATCTTTCTCTGACTGGCTTATTTCACTTTTCAATATTTACAGCTCACTGGAAGTCACATCTAGCAACTACTTAAACTTATGATAAAAAAAAAGTATAGATGTAAACTTAGGTAGAAGGTACAGAGTCTTTTGAAATTATTTGGGGAAACAGAGGAACAAAAAAGGGTTGAAGACAAGATCATAAAAATCATCCATAATGATTTAAAAGCAAGATTTCAAGTGATGATGAACTCCTTTAGCTTTTTCTTATCTGTGAAGCTCTTTATTTGGCCTTCAATTCTGAATGATAGCTTTGCTGGGTAGAGTAATCTTAATTGAAGATTCTTGCTATTCATAACTTTGAATATTTCTTGCCACTCCCATCTGGCCTGCATAGTTTCTGTTGAGAAATCAGCTGACAATCATATGGGTGCTCCCTAGTAGGTAACTAACTGTTTTTCTCTTGCTGCTTTTAACATTCTCTCTTTGTCTTTTGCTCTTGGCATTTTAATTATGATGTGTCTTGGTGTGGTCCTCTTTGGATTCCTTTTGTTTGGAGTTCTGTGCACTTCCTGGACTTGTAAGTCTATTTCTTTCACCAGGTGGGGGAAGTTTTCTGTCATTATTTCTTCAAATAGGTTTTCAGTATCTTGCTCTCTCTCTTCTTCTGGCACCCCCATAATTCGGATCTTGGTACACTTGAAGTTGTCCCAGAGGCTCCTTACACTATCTTCATATTTTTGGATTCTTTTTTCTTTTTGCTTTTCCAGTGAGTGTTTTTTGCTTCTTTGTATTTCAAATCTTTGACTTGATTCTTGTGATCCTCTGGTCTGCTGTTAGATCTCTGTATAATATTTTTTATTTCAGTCAGTGTATGCTTAATTTCTAGTTGGTCCTTTTTCATATCCTCGAGATTCTTGCTAAATTTGCTGGCCTTTTCTAGAAAATTCTTGAAAAACGTTATGACCATGGTTTTGAACTCTATAGCCAGTCATTTGCTTTCCTCCATTCCTTTCATTTGTGGCCTGTTTCTTTGTCTCCACATTTTGGTTGCTTCCCTGAGTTGAGAGAGTGGCTTTGTGTGCTAGGTGTCCTATAGGGCCCAGTGGCTCAGCCTCCCCAGTTACCTGAGGTGGACACTCTTGGTGCACCCCTTTGTGGGCTGTGTGCACAGTCTTGTTGTAGTTAAGCCTTGATTGTTGTTGGTATTACTGGGAGGAATTGACCTCCAGGCCAGTTGGTTGTGAGGATCAGCTGTGTCTATGCTGGGAGAACTTCCGTGCTGGAGACACCCTTATGGGAGAAAACTTGCAAAAGCCTCTGTGCTCAGCTTGAATGGGCGGAGTCTCAGGGCCGAGCAGACAGCCCTTGGTTTCCCGTCAGCCCTGCCCTAATAGGCCCCTGTATCTCAGTGTCCCATGGGAATCGCTACAAGCACCTCTGAGAGAAAGCTGCCCTCAAGTTCTGCCCGCTGCCAGACAGTCCAGTTTCTCCCCAAATGAGTCTGGGTCCCCAGAGTCTCGCCAGGAACTGGAGTTCAGCACAGTTGGGAGCTCTTGTCTCCCTCCCGCTTGAGAAAGCCAGCCACACACTCAGTTGCCAGTCCTCTCCACGTGCGCGTCTCAGTACCTCTGCCTCCTGTAGCTCCTCTGAGTCTCAGTGTGCTTTTCTCTTTCCTTCTAGTTGTAGAATTTCCACTCAGCCAACCTTTCTATGGTTCTGGATGATGTCTGTTTTGTCTTTTAGTTGTAGTTTTGAAATTATGTGAGGCAGCAATTTAGGTGTTTACCTATGCCACCATCTTGGTTTCTCCTAGCCTAGCCTTTCAATTCCTTGGAATATAGCCTGAGAATGATTATTAGATCTCCAAGTACAGGGAGCCTAATTGATTGACCACTCCAGGTGTTTAACTCTGAAACTTATCACTGTTTTTATACAAGGTCATACTCCACAATAACTGATCAGACCTTTTAGGTGCTACTTGTAAATTTAGCAAATTCCTCAACAGAAACCCATTCCCAAAAATTCACTCACCTCTCTGAACGTCCTTCCTCTACCATATTGAAGTTTGTTGCCACAAATACTCCTTATCCTCCTTGGTAGTTCTCAAGGCATTTACAAAGGTTATTTTTATAGTGTATCTAGTTTTTCTGGTTGTTCTAAGTAGTAAGATAGTTTGAAAGCAGTGCTTGCTGAATAGCAACTGGTCCTTTGCTGTGGTACCCATTCACAGTGCAGCAGCCTCCTCAAGAAATCACACCACAGCACTATTAGTGATTATGACTCCTAGCAGGAAACTATGGATACCCATCAGCTTCCACATGTTGGCCTGGTTGTAATTTCCATCACTCAGATATAGAAAGTGACTGTTGTCTAAGACCCTTAGTAATAATAAGGAAGTCAGAACCCCAAATCTGTTTCTATATTAACATATTCTATTTACACTTATAGCTAACAAACTTAGGGTAATTGTTATTATTCAAAGAGCATGTGCTTTAGAGTAAGTTGCATGCTTGGACATCTACTGAAAAGTACTGTTTATATAATTTAAACTACAATGAGTTTTATAAAGTATAAGAAGCAAAAGTAATTACCCTACTTCAACTTATATCTAGTAGGATTTTTTTTTTACCTCCTATGCTGGTTAATTGGGTATGAGGTTCCCCATTGAGGATTATATAAGAAAAGAGAGAGCTATTCCATAGAACTACAGAATCATCCCTGTGGGAAGAATGATTCTTATAGAGTTCCTGCATATCAAAAATTATACTCCAAGTAAATAACATTCACACATGTAGTTATAAAATAAAAGTAAAATGTTTTACAAAAATTATTTATTTAGTAAATTGTTTGGTAAAATGCTTAGTTTCAGTGAAAGTAATTTATTGAAAAAAATATTTTTGTGACTCTTAATTCTCATATAAATCAAATTCTAGACCTTTATAAGAACATTTAAATTTAGATGTAATTAGTTTATTCATTATTAGCGTATAATAATGATAAACCAATCTTGACTTGAGTATAAGTTAATTTTGAGAAATGTTAAAAATCCATAAAAAGTCAAGGTTTTTTCATTTGATATTAAAATATTTAGACACACAACATTGGAAAATAGTAGTTTTATAGTCTTAACTACTTTTAACTCAAATCAAGCTTGAATTTTAGATTTTATGTTTTGTATTCTAGAATCAAAATTGGTTAATGAATTCTAGTTCTGCAGTGAATTGTCCATCTTTTCATGTATTTTCTGTAACATTTAATGTTAACCACAGTTGTATTAAAATCCTTATCAGTTCATTCAAATATCTGGATCATTGTGGATCTTTTCCTGTCTTTAATCCCCTTCTCATTTTCTATTTTGTAGTCCTGTTTCCTTGGCATACTAATGTGTTTTAATTGAATAACAATATTGTGTTAAAATTATTAACATTTTATATGATAAAATTACATTGCTAGAAAAATATTCATAGTAATATAAATATATATTCTAAATCTAAAATACTATACATAGTTTTATATTATATAAGAACATATTTTTACATATTTACATGAAATATACCTGGTAAAGTGTTTTATTGAATAACTAGAGGCCTGGTGCATGAAATCATGCATGGGTACGGTCCCTAGGCCTAGCCTGCAATCAGGGCCATCTTCCCCACCTGCCAGCAGCTGGCCTCACCCCTGCTGCCAACCACCGGGTTCCCAGTTTGCCATTGGGCGATGGGTGTCTGACAACTGGGGAGGAGGGGGGGACCGAGAGGTTGGCTGGTCCCACCTGCTGGTGGACCCACCCCCGTCGCAAGTCACCCTCTGTGTGTGGGGCAACCAGCAGGGCAGGGGCCTTGGCCTGGTGCCTCCCGCATCCTCCGCCACCCACCCTGGTTTCCCGTTCACCATGTAGTGATCAGAGCCTGTGGACCAGGGGGAGGGACCAAGAGGTTGGCCATTAAAAATATACAATAATTTCCCAAATAAGTTTCAAAATGAACATGTGTTTAAACTGAATATAGAGTTGTTTCTTTCACAAGCTGGTATTAATGCTTTCATTATTTTGAGCCAACTAAAGAGCAGAGAATTTAGGGACTTTCAATTATATACTAACTTACTAATTACTCTTTTATTTCTTTTATGTCTACTCTGATGTCCACTATGCTAGGAGCCCCATAGGTATACAGTTTGGTCACTAATTGAATGCAGTTTTATGTCTATTAAAGTACCTAGCCTTTAGAAAATAATTTATAATTCTGGTGAACAAGAACCTAGATATGTGATTTATTACTCTCATATTTTGTATCTCTTAATCAGTTAACTGCCATGTGTCCAAAATGATGGAAACCATCCCCACACACCACGGTATTTTGAATTTAATAAAAATAAAACAATTTGCAATGAATATTATAAAAATAAATACATTACTCACAATTGGGGTGTTCTTGAATATTTTCAGCTGAAAATTCTCATGAGAAATGATTTTAAAATTGGTCAGGGCTGCCACTTAGGGGAAGCGTTTTTTATAGACGTGCGTGGCATGTGGGAAAGGTCCACCACTTGTGTCTACAGACGCTTATGGCATACAATGGGTTAAATCCTGTAGCAGTAATTGGTTTTCCAAAAAAGGGTCTTTACATATGTTGCACCTTCTGTGTAAATTGTTTTCCCTTTATTCTGAAAAACTGACTTGTTCAAAACATTGAGTCTCAACTTAAATTTTATTTCACAAGAAATCTCTCTTATTATAAAGCACTAATCACTCATCATAAAGCACATTACAACGCTTATGCTATTGTTTTTTTCTTTAAAAAATTAAAGTTATATATAAATGTATTTTATAGATATGTATATAAATGTATATATGTGCACACACATATATACATATATATCCTATTTTCTTGTTTATTTTTAGCCTCTCATATATAAGTGACATATGAACAAATGTCTTGACCAATGTCTTAATCATTTTACTTTCAGCTCCTAAATTGAAGAAATGGTGCACCAGATTGAAAAGTTCCATCTAGGGATTACTGTTGTTACGTGAATTAGCTTTTCAGTATAAAAACATACATTTATGTATGATAGAAAGCTTATCCCAAATGTTCTACTTTTCTTAGTTGTAACTATGTTTGCCAACAAGCTCTGTTCGTCCTGACAACAGAACATTGAAAAAAGGAAGAGCACTTACAGATCTCAGCAATTCTTTCTAAGCATTTGCTGGTGCCACTCAAAGGGAGTCAGGAGTGCAAGACTTAATGCGCTAATAAAGCTGCACATCCCAAAGTGAGTCATTTTCAGTGATACTGCATCATCAGTAAAGTGAATCCAGATATCCTATACATTATGGTGAACACTTTCAAATCTCATCTCCCTACAGCGGTCCCAGTGAAATGAAGCTGAATAAAACAAATCCTGATTTTTCACATTTACTGTTATTAAAGAAAGGAACAAAGTAGTGCCAAGGGGAATGAAAGAATAAAGCTATGGCTATTCAGTTGTGAAGAAAGTAAATTAATAAAACTAACCCCATTTCTTCTGTACATGCGTTCAGCAGATGCCCCTGGAGAGCAATTCCCTTTCTGGCATAGAATACGAATGAGGGATGGACTCTGTAGCCTCATAACTGGGTATTTTTTTTTTTCAATATTTGCACTTCATGTATCACAACAAACTAATATGTCACCCTATTTGCCACATGATGTCTGCTATCTTTCCCTATGAGATATTCCTTTTTGAAGTAAACTAATGTTCTAATGTTTTATAGAAACTTTGATAGCTCTTATTAAATATGCCTTAGAAATACTATTGAGAAAAGAACAAAAACAATATGTGAATATATAATTCTTTAAATATTTAAAACATATATGGTACTCTGACTATTTGAAATACTTAATCTGTGTGGGTTTTTTTGTTTGTTTGTTTGTTCTTGTTGTTGTTCTGGCTTGGCAAAAATTAATACAGTATGCTATAAAATCCTTTATCCATTTTGACAAACTGAATACCTCCAGGCTGTTCACCTGCCATGAGGAGAATTTTTCATTTCAATGGCTAGCTGAGTGATGTACGTACAGATATTTTCCAACCTGTCTGGCTTACTGTCTTTTTGCTTTAGTGAATTCCATCTAAGAATTAGTCCAGCATCCTTTAATAGCATACAGTATAGAAATACATTGAGAGAAACACAGACTTACTTCTATTTTTTAAAAATAATAATAAAGCCAAGTACTATAAAGTATATGTTTTTGTCAGAATTCAGAATTCTAATCTACCAACAATTTTAGAGTGAGTCCCTGGTGAGTTTTTTCAAGACTCCATGCTATTAAAGCATTTCTCCAGGATTAAAAGAATCAAAAGACTGTAAATAAAAAATATCTGAACTTGTATTTGTCAACAGTTTTTTATGGGGGGAAATGTAAATTTAGTTCACTTGTTAGTTTCACAATCTATTGTTTTATAAATAAAATAATATGACAATTTTGTGACTGTTTATGAATTTCATATTCATTTTTCTTAAAAGAGAAACTTTTACAATAATGTCAGATAAAAACATTCCATTTAAAAGTAAACTAGAAAATTTCACAGAGTTGTCAAAATGAAAAAATGTGGATTCTGGATTAGTAAAACAAAATAATCCAATAGTCTAGTTAGCAGCAGACTGGCATAAAGACTTTTCTGAAATTATGAAGAAATATTCTCTTTTTTTATCCTGCTCATTGTATAATTAAAGACAACTTTATAATAGTCAAACATTGCATTCTAAACTAATCATTAACAAAGTTGGCAGGAACCATTAATCTAAAGTGAAATAAAACCAAGTAGGGCATTTGGAAAATACATAAACAAATTTACTCACAAAGTCACAGAAAAGAAACATCCTATATAATAAAGGCCTAGGTGGTTTTATGCCCTCCCATTACCCTCTCGTGCGATGTTGTCACAAGATGGCAGCTACAAGATGGCCGCACGCACAGCGGAGGCAGGGCCTGGCGGCCATTCCAAAAGGTGAGGCCTGGGGGTCCTGTGGCTCTGCGTGGCATGGAGGAGGCTGGTCTTAGAGTCTCTGCTGCCTCACATGGAAGAGACGAGTCCCGGTGGAGGAGGTGGGTTGTGGCAAGGGAGGGCAGTTGTGGGTGATCAGGCCAGCAGGAGAGGACAGTTGGGGGCAATCAGGCTGGCAGGGGAGTGGTTAGGAGCCAGTGGTCCCAGATTGTGAAAGGGATGTCCAAGTGCCAGTTTGGGCCCAATCCCAGATTGGAGAGGGTGCAGGCCAGGTTGAGAGACACCCCCACCCATGCACGAATTTCATGCACCAGGCCTCTAGTTTATCTGTAAAAGGCTAGCGGCATAAAATGTTTAAGCATGAAAACAATAAAATTACATAGTGCCTGATACATAGTTGGCTTTCAATAAATGTCTGTTAAATAAATGGTTCATGTATTAAAAAATGAATAGTATTCATTTTAATGGAGCAACACTGAACCAGAATAAAAAAATAGTTGAGTATGTAGTTATAATACAAAATATATAAAATGTTATATATGGAGTTAGGACTATGTGTACAGATCATAGACCAAACAATGATAGGTTTGATCCTTTAAAAATTATTTAGTACTTACCCTAGCTGATTTGGCTCAGTGGTTAGAACATTGGCCTGCAGTCTGAAGGGTCCCAGGTTCCATTCTAGTCAAGGGCATATGCCCATGTTGTGGGCTAGGCCCCCAAGGGGGGGCATGCAGGAGGCAACCAATCAATGATTCTTTTTAATCATTGATGTTTCTATCTCTCGTTCCCTCTCCCTTCCTCTCTGAAATCAGAATAAACATAAAAATATTTAGTAATTAATAAAATGCAAAAGAACGTACTTTTCTTAATGTCTTAGGAACTCAACTCATACTATTATTAATAACTAGAGGCCTGGTGAATGAAATTCTTGCATGGGTAGGGTCCCTAGGCCTGGCTAGCAATCAAGGCCAATATGCGGCACAACTGGTGGGGCAATCAGGGGGCTCCAGCTGGCACCTGCCTTGGCTGGCCTGGGGCCTGTGGGCTGGGGGGAGCTCCTGCATTGAGCGTCTACCCCCTGGTGGTCAATGTGCATCATAGCAACCAGTCATTCCACTGGTCATTCCACCATTTCAGTCGATTTGCATATTAGGCTTTTATTACATAGGATACCCACTGACATTGTTTAATAAACGAACATCCCTGCAAGTCATTTTGAAATAAAAGAAAAAAGAGATAATTGACTTTTTTTCTGTATTTGCTGCATAGATTAATAAAGTAGTAAGAAAATATAAAAATAAAAATATTTAGTAATTCAAACA
Source organism: Corynorhinus townsendii (assembly GCA_026230045.1). Lineage (NCBI taxonomy): Eukaryota > Metazoa > Chordata > Mammalia > Chiroptera > Vespertilionidae > Corynorhinus > Corynorhinus townsendii. The sequence continues at coordinate 72,876,250 of JAPDVU010000003.1, read as the reverse complement.
AAGCTAAGCATATTCCATAATGAAAAGAATCATCCCTTCCAAAGCTAGCTTCATAATTTATTAAGTAATGATTGATTATTTAATACTAAAGGCCCAGTGCATGAAATTTGTGCATGGGGCAGGGGGGTGTCCCTCAGCCCAGCCTGCACCCACTCCAATCTGACATCCCTCTCACAATCCAGGACTGCTCGCTCCCAACTGCTTGCCTGCTTGCCTGCTTGATTGCCCCTAACCACTTCTGCCTGCCAGCCTGATCACTCCCTAACCATACCCCTGCCAGCCTGATTGATGCCTAACTGCTCCCCTGCTGGCCCGATTGCCCCTAACTGCCTTACCCTGCAGGGCTGGTCACCCTTAACTGCTCTCCCCTGCCGGCCTGGTCACCCCCAACTTACCTCCCCTGCTGGCCCGGTCACCCCTAACTTCCCTCCCTTGCCAGCCTGGTTGCCCCTAACTGCCCTTTGCTGCAGGCCTGGTCCCCCCAACTGCCCTCCCCTGCAGACATGGTCATCCCTAATTACCCTCCCCTGCCTGCCTAATTGCCCCCCACTGTCCTCCCCTGCAGGCTGGGTCACCACTAAGTGCCCTCCCCTGATGGCCTAGGTCCCTCCCAACTGCCCTCCCCTGCTGGCCATCTTGTGGCAGTCATGTTATGTCCACATGGGGGTGGCCATGTTGTGTGTTGGAGTGATGGTCAATATGCATATTACCTTTGTATTAGATAGAAAGTGGTAGTTATAAATAACACATGGTGAAGGTACTTTTAGTTTACTGACTATTGTCCCTGTAACCTTTAAGTTTCATTAATGATTACTATGTCACTTGGGTAATATAGCAAATAATAACAAATATATTTGTTATGCTAATTACTGTCAAATGTTGACTTCCATTCACATTAGGATGCTTTGTCATTCCAAAGTCATTTCAAAGTGCTTTGTCCAGTTCAATTTTGTTTTAAGGCATGTACTAATAATACAGTCTTGCAATAACTGCTTTGGTTCACAATGGACACTCCAAGATTTATGTTGCACCTTTAGCTATAAAATCCTGACAACATCTATTTTTTCTGGAAAGTTTTGTTATTATTTTAGCCTCAATCCAGAGTTATTCCTCTTAATGTTAAAAAAGTTATAAACTGGCAATATCCACTCAGTTCTTATGGAGCATAGCAATAATCTTTATTGCTAGGAGAATTTTTATATTTGTTTATTCACTTTTCCTTTCTTTTTACTATTATAAAAAATAACTCAGAATAAGGAAGCAGGCATTTTAAGAATGCCTTATGCAATTATTTTAACTAGTTTTGCTATCAAAATTCCCTGAATGTGGATTACATTAAAAGGTGCATTTGCTCTAACACATACACTTGTTCTTCTTTCTTTCTGCTTATAACCATTCTCCATACAGATAATTCATAACAATGAGGCAATTATTGCCCTAGCTGGTTTGGCTCAGTAGATAGAGCATCAGCCTGCAGACTAAAGGGTCCTAGGTTTGATTCTGGTCAAGGGCACATGCCTGGGCTGCGGGCTCGATCCCCAGTAGGGGGTGTGCAGGAGGCAGCCAATCAATTATTCTCTCTCATCATTGATGTTTCTCACTCTTTCTCCCTCTTCCTTCCTCTCTGAAATCAATAAAAATATTAAAAAATTTAAAAAAACAATGAGGCAATTATTAAAAAAATATCCTGTACCTGATACAAGGGCAAATGTATATATTTAGTTTTAAAAAATAATAATAATAGTTATCATATATTTATTGAAGACTATTATGTTACCATTTTATGATAAAATGCTTTGGAGGGTTAAATATTTTCTGCAAATAATGGGTTGATGAAGTTCATGTAGGGTGAATAAAAGAATATAATGTGAAATCCCGAAAAAGCTCCAATTAGTAAATCTCATTCTCAGAAGCATAAAAGCAACAATGAAATATAAAAACAATCACCACATGTTATTTTAACTCTGATGTTAGAATTATCGACCCTAACATGAAGTCTAGGTAGGACTAATAATATTAATAATGATGCTTTATGTCCACATGTCACTAACAGTAGTGGGAAGTTATCACAAAATAAAAATAAGGAAACATATTCTTCTAAAATTGTATTTGTGCTTTCAGCAAAAATATTTTAGATGAAAATTTTAGTTTTCTCAAATAAATCATAACCTGTGATGATCATTGTTCTTAAATATTCTATTTAAAGTATGATGTGGTATACAGATATGTTTATGTGTATGGATGTGTACATACATTTATATATAGATGACATACAGTTTGTGTCTTGTACTATGAATTTCATTGTATAAGGTAATAATAAAAGGAGAAACGTATTAAGAATATCCAATGTGTAAAACTTTTTTTTTTTTTTTTTTTTTTTTTAGAATTAGACAAAGATGCTATGCTGAGAGACTTAGAAATTAGTCAGTACATTTTGGAAAGCATAATAATCCTGTTACTTAGAATAAGGAAAGATTACTTCCTATTGGTTGATATTTTAGAAAGCTATGATTAGAATGTGGAAAATGAGGCAGGGCTTGGAGGATGAGTAGATTTCAATAAGCCTGTATAATAATTTAAGTCAATAACAGGGACATATCAGGGTCATAAAGGAGAATAATAAAAATGCCCTATAAATCCAAGTTATTTTTATGTGAATATGAATCCTTAGGAAAAATACTTGAAAGGGGACCTGGAAATAGATTATGCCATTTTAGTTTATTTTATGATGTTATGTTAAAAAGCTGAGTATAACTTGGTTCATTTTGTTTAACCACAACTATGAAAAGAAGAACAATAGAGTTAAATAGCAGCTATGGTTATACATTAGTTTTTAGATTGGTGTATTATTTTTTTCCTTTTCAGTATTATTTCCAAAATTTCTATTAATGTTGCAATTTGTAATAAACCCAAAGATAAAATACATTAAGTATGTGCTTCTGCTATATTTAAGAGTTATAATTTTGCAAATATTCATAGTGTCATATACAATTAACAATAGTATAGCTACTATTCTCAGCCTGAAAATACTCTTGTATTTTCTCTGGCTTTTTTTATTTTATCCCATTTTGTAAGAATCAGATAAAAGTTCTACCAATTTTTTAAAAAGCATTTGGGACTTAATTTTGAATTTCTATCATCATTGAGAGTATTCTATTCATCTCACTAACTATAATAGCAATTCTCAACAGAGTAACAAATACAATGATTATATGTGCCTGTGGAAAATGAAATGCAGGAAAAATTTAAAATGAATACTACAGTGATTACTCTTTATAAGAAGTGTTGCAACCCAATAAGCAGAAGTGATAAAAAGCACTGCTCCAATAGGGTACATTAGGATTATTTAATAAAGTCCATAATTCAAGCACACTCTGTAAATATATATGTAAATATATGTATGCATTTGTATGTGTGCATATGTGTATGTATGCATATGTAGAGGCACTAAGGGAACACAGAGGTGGAATAATAGGGAGGGTTCCATCTTCCCATCTGCTCACATTTCCTTCTGAACCTTTTGTGGATGTCTGGAGTTCTGAAGAATCCATAGAGTATTATTGTGATACTGTTGACCTTTGTGAAAATGGGTATACATGACAAAAAAAGTACTTTTATAGACACCCTGAGTATATTTTTTCCACAGACCCCACTGATATAGGTTATGCAATGTCTTTCACAGCATCCCATCTATTTCTATGGTAATTCCATAGCTTTAATTTTAAAAGCCCTTTTTTAATTTATTTGCAATGAATAATGTAATAAAACTTACTAAATACTCTCACTGGCAACTGCCTTTATTTTCCTTAAATATGTCCTTTCTATCTCAGACAGAATTTCTTTTGTCAAAAACAATCATGGAATTACTATAATTGAGAGCTCCTCTTGCTCTGAACAGCATTTGAAGTTCTTAGCTTGATATTTAAAATTCTTCATAATAGGGGATTCCAAAATGGTTGTAAAGTAGGTGCAAGCAATACATACCTTCTTCGGGGGCCAAACCTGAGTTCCAGCTAAAATTTAGAACAATCAATTTGAATAAACAACAGAAGGACACCTGAGCAGGAGAATTATATCAAAGGATTAGGAAAAAGATGCTATACAGAGACTGGTACGAAGAATGGAGATGCGGAGAGGCCTGGTCCCTGCACCCAGGAGCAGCAGCGCTGAAGCCAGAGAAACATCGGGACTACAAAAGCCCTGACCCCAGAGGAAAGTAGGGTCTCAACCCCATGCCAGGGCCCCCAAATCAGAGCAACAGGGTCAGGAAGAAGAGCCTGCCTAGCATTTGGCAGCAAAAATAAGTTGGGATATTGTCTACTGGAAAAAAGAGAGAGTCTGTTTGAATCCAGGGTGATTTCCTTGAGGACTAACACACAGGGCCTCACCCTTGAGCACTCACTGGAGACTCTTACAGAGAGAAGCAGACTCAGAGCATTCAAAAGCCATAAAGAGAACATCTGGTGGCATCATTCCGGATATCTGAAAGGTAGGCTTCTGAGGTCTGGTCCTGAGTCAACATACCACAGGGCCCTCAGGTACCATCTCCCAGGGTCCACTACTTCTATTTTTACAAGACCAGCTGGAGAAAGTGCACTAACCCTGTCCTCAAATACCAGTGACACCACCCTGCCAAGCTCAAGTCCAGCATTAAAAAGCAATGGACTGCCCTGACCGGTTTGGCTCAGTGTATAGAGTATCAGCCTGCAGACTCAAGGGTCCCAGGTTCGATTCTGTTCAAGGGCATGTACCTTATTTGTGGGCACATCCTCAGTAGGGGGTGTGCAGGAGGCAGCTGACTGATGTTTCTCTCTCATCGATGTTTCTAACTCTCTCTCTACCTCTCCCTTCCTCTCTGTAAAAAAAATCAATAAAATATATTTAAAAAAATAAAAAAACAATGGACTGTACCCAACATGGACTAGAAATGTCCGTCCTTTCTCTCTCTCTCTCTCTCTCTCTCTCGCTCTCTTTCTTTCTTCCTCTCAAATTCTCAGCAAGGTCAGAATAGAATTTTCCGCCATCATAAAAGTTATATATGACAAACCTACCACCAACATCATACTCAATGGACAAAAATTAAAACCATTTCCCCTAAGAACAGGAACAAGACAGGGATGCCCACTTTCACCACTCCTGTTCGACATAGTACTGGAAGTACTAGCCATTGCGATTAGACAAGAAGAAGAAATAAAAGACATCCAAATTGGAAAAGAAGAAGTAAAACTGTCCTTATTTGCAAATGACATGATACTGTATGTAGAAAACCCTAGAGACTCCATCAAAAAATTATTAGACTTAATAAATGAATTAAGCAATGTAGCAGGATAAAAAATTAATGGCAAGAAATCTATGGCATTTCTGTACACCAATAGTGAACTTACAGAGAGACAAAAAAAGCAATCTCATTTACCATCGCACCAAAAAATTTAAGATACCTAGGAATAAACTTAACTAAGGAGGTAAAAGACCTATACTACAGGACACCGAAAAAAGAGAAAGAGGAAAACATAAACAGATGGAAGAACATACCGTGTTCATGGATTATTAGAATCAACATCATTAAAATGTTCATATTGCCCAAAGCAATTTATACATTCAATGCAATCCCCATTCAAATACCAACAGCATATTTGACATACCTAGAATTGAACTTTTCAAAAATGTATCTGGGAAAAAAACAAAAAACCCAAATAGCTGCATCAATCCTGAGAAAGAAGAACAAAGTAGGTAGGATCTCAATACCAGATAGCAAGCTGTATTACAAAGCTACTCTTTTCAAAACTGCCTGGTACTGGCACAAGAACAGACATATAGATCAGTGGAATAGAATAGAAAACCCAGAAATCAACCCAAACTACTATGCTCAATTAATATTTGACAAAAGAGGCACGAATATACAATGAAGTCAAGACAGTCTCTTCAATAAATGGTATTGGAAAAATTGGACAGATACATGCAAAAAACTGAAACTAGACCACCAACTTATACCATACACAAAAATAAACTCAAAATAGATAAAGGACTTAAACATAAGACTGGAAACCATAAAAATATTAGAGGAATCCACAGGGAGCAAAATCTCAGACTTTTGCCAAAGCAATTTCTTCACCGATACATCTCCTAGGGCCGTGGTCGGTAAACTGCGGCTCGCAAGCCACATGCTGCTCTTTGGCCCCTTGAGTATGGCTCTTCCACAAAATACCATGGTGTGGGTGAGTCTATTTTGAAGAAGTGGCGTTAGAAGAAGTTTAAGTTTAAAAAATTTAGCTCTCAAAAGAAATTTCAATCGTTGTATGTTGATTTTTGGCTCTGTTGAGTAATGAGTTTGCTGACCACTGTAGGGCAATGGAAACTAAAGAGAAAATAAACAAATGGGACTACATCAAAATAAAAAGCTTTTGCACAGCAAAATAAACCATCAACAAAACAACAAGAAAACCCACTGCATAGGAGAACATATTTGCCAGTGTTATCACCGATCAGGGTTTAATCTCCAACATTTACAAGGAATTCATACAACTTAACAAAAGGATGATAAACAACCAATCAAAAAATGGGCAATGGACCTAAATAGACACTTTTTGAAAGAATACAGAAGGAAGACCAAGAGACATATGAAAATATGCTCAAATCGCTAATCATCTGAGAGTCGTAAATCAAAATGACAATGCGGTACCATCTCACACCTGTCAGAATGGCTATTATCAACAAAGAACAAGTGCTGGTGAGGATGTGGAAAAAAGGAACCCTTGTGCACTGCTGGTGGGAATGCAGACTGGTGCAGCCACTGTGGAGAACAGTATGGAGTTTCCTCAAAAAAACTAAAAATGGAACTCTCATTTGACCCAGTGATCCCACTTCTAGGAATATATCCCAAAAAACTAGAAACACCAATCAGAAAGTACATATTCACCCCTATGTTTATAGCAGCACAATTCACCATTGCTAAGATTTGGAAAAAGCCTAAGTGACCATCAAAAAACTATGGTACATCTACACAATGGAATACTATGTTGTGGTAAAAAAGAAGGAATTCTTACCATTTGCAACAGCATGGATGGAGATGGAGAGCATTATGCTAAGTGAAATAAACCAGTCAGAGAAAGATAAATACCACATGATCTCACTCATTTATGGAATATAATGAACAACATAATATGATGAACAAAAACAGATCCAGAAACAGAGAAGCAGCGATCAGACCATCAAACCTCAGATGGAAGGTAGGAAAGGGTGGGGGTAAGGGGAAGAGATCAAACAAAGGACTTGTATGCATGCATATAAGACTAACCAATGGACACAGACAACAAGGGGGTGAGAGCATGAGTGGGGAGTGAGGTGGATAAGAAAACATATATAATATGTTAATCAATAAAGAAATTAAAAAAAATAAAAACACAGAGGCTAAATTGCTTGTTATTAAACAATGAATGGGTTACCAATGAGATCAAGAAGAAATAAAAATTTCTTGGAAACAAATGAAAATGAACACATGGCAACCCAAACCCATGGGACACATTGAAAGCAGGCCTAAGGGGGAAGTTCATAGCAATACATGCCTACCTCAAGAAGAAAACATAACTTTCTGATACATCCAATCTGACACATCCAAATTGGAAAGGAGGAAGTAAAGTGGTCATTATTTGCAGATGACATGATATTGGATATAAAAAACCCTAAGGACTCCATAAAAAAAACTACTAGACTTAATAAATGAATTTGGCAATGTAGAAGAATACAAAATTAACACCCAGAAATCAATGGTACTTTTATATACTAATAATGAACTCTCAGAAATACAAAGTAAAGCAATAAAGCAAAACAAACAAACAAACAAAACAGTCACATTTACCATTGAAACAAACAAAAAACACACGAATATATCTAGGAATAAACTTAACAAAGGAGGTAAAAGACCTGTACTCAGAAAAGGTAGAAGAAGATATAAAGAAAAGATAGAAGAAAAGGTGGAAGAATATACCATGTTCATGGACTGGTAGAATCATCATTAAAATATCCATACTATCTAAAGCAATCTACAGATTCAGTGCAATCCCTGTTAAAATACCAATGGCATATTTCACAGATCTAGAACAAACAGTCCAAAAATTTATATGGAACCAAAAAAGACCCCGATAGCCATAGCAATCTTGAGAAAGAAAAACAAAGTTGGAAGAATCACAATATCAGATATCAAGTTGTATTACAAAGCCACCAGAATCAAAATAGCCTGATACTGGCACAACAACAGACATATAGATCAATGGAACAGAACAGAGATCCCAGAAATCAACCCAAGCCATTATGCTCAATTAATATTTGACAAAGGAGGCAGGGCATACAATGGAGTCAAGATAGTCTCTTAAATAAATGGTGCTCAGAAAATTGGACATATACATGCAAAAAAAAAAAAATGAAACTAGACCACCAATTTACACCATACACAAGAATGATCTCAAAATGGAGAAAGTATTTAAATGTAAATCATGAAAACATAAAAATTCAAGAAGAAACCATAGGCATCTCATGTAGCAAAATTTTTCCTGATACATCCCCAGAAGAAACAAAGGGAAAAATAAACAAATGGGACTAAATTGAACTAAAAGGCTTCTGCACAGCAAAAGAAATCATCCTCAAATACAAAGGGAACCCACTCTATAGAAAAACATATTTGCCCAGGATACATCTGATAAGGGGTTAATTTCCAAAATATATGAAGAACTCATACAAGTCCACAAAAGGAAGATAAACAATCCAATAAAAAATGGTCAGTGGACCTGAGTAGACATTTCTCCATAGAGGACATACAGATGGCCAATATACATATGAAAAAGTGCTCAATGTCACTAGTCATTAGAGAGATGCAAATTAAAACTCCAACAAGGTATCATCCCACATCTGTCAGAATGGCTACTATCAATAAATCAACAAACAAGTGCTGGCTAGGATGTGGGGAAAGGGGAACCTTAGCACATTGTTGGTGGGAATGCAGACTAGTGCAGTCACTGTGGAAAACAGTATGGAGCTTCCTCAAAAAATGATAAATGGCCCTAGCTGGTTTGACTCAGTGGATAGAGCATCGGCCTGCAGACTGAAAGGTCCCAGGTTCGATTCTGGTCAAGGGCACATGTCTGGGTTACAGGCTGGATCCCCAGTAGAGGATGTGCTGGAGGCAGACAATCAATGATTCTCTCTCATCATTGATGTTTCTATCTCTCTTTCCCTCTCTCTTCCTCTCTGAAATCAATAAAAATATTTTTTAAAATGAAAAATGTAACTGCCATTTGATCCAATGATCCCATTTCTGGGATTATATCCTAAGAATCCTGAAACACCCTGTGCTCATAGCATTGTTATTAAAGATATCTAAGATCTGAGAACAGCCCAAGTGTCCATCAGTAGCTGAGTGGATAAACAAGCAATGGTACATTTATACAATGGAATACTATGCAGCAGTTACATAGAAGGATTTCTTACCCTTTACAACAGCATGAGTGGACCTGGAGAATATTATGCTGATCAAATAAGCCAGTCAGTCTGAGAAAGACAAATATCACATTATCTCATATGTGGAATCTAATGAACATAATAAACTGACAAACCTAACAGGCCCTGAGGCATGGATGCAAGGAACAGACTGACATGTCTCAGGGCTGGGGCAGAGAAGGGGGGAAGGGAGGAGATTAACCAAAGAACTTGTATGCATATATATGAATAACCAATGGACACAGACAATAGTGTTATGAAGGCCTGGGGTTGGGCAGGGGTTGGGAGGAGGGGAACAAATAGGGGGAAGTGAAGGGGGACATCTCTAATACTGTCAACAAAAAAACAAACAAAAATCTCTTCATAATATGCTCCAATCAACCTTCCCTCGTTAATCTTCTATTCCTTCCTCTCCTCTGATCCTCAATTACAGTTATAGTCCAGGCACAGCAAATTTTAAATCATTTCCAAAACATGTAAGCTTTCTTTGTCCCCTTACCTTTAGCCATGCAGATTCCCTCACCCTGAAATGTCCTTCAAGCTCTTCTCTGCCTCTAACTCTGTTCAAATTCTATTTTTCTGTCATTCCCCAAACTTTGATAAACTATGATATCCCTTGACAATGAATTAATTAATTGCTACCTCTTTTTTCTATAACACTTTATTCATATTTCTAACAATAGTTTTAAAGCATAGAATTTATTAAATAAAATGTATTCTTCTAGTTGGCAAGTATCATCCCCATATCATGGATTTCAATAAATGAGCCTAGAACATAACAAATGTGCACATATACATCTTAGGGGTATATATCAATATGCAAATAGGTATTATAAATACATATACTTATTGTGCTGCACAATAATTTTAATAATGATAGTTATTATTAAAAACAATGTAGGCTGATTCAAAATATTGTTGAAATGGCTTCTATGGTTCCTTCTTAAATTGAATCATTCAGTTTTTATGTCTGGGTTTTCATAATATATTAGGCATGGCTCCAAACACTTGATAAATATTTTACTCAAAAGCTTAAATTATTCAAACAACACAATTATGGTATGTCAGATGACAAAGCTAAATCAATTTAGTAATGAGTTTGATGTCCTGTGTTCAAGGAAAACAATCCATAGATTGGGGGACTACAGAGCCTCACAAGCAGTGGAGCACTTTTTCAAGCAAGTTTGATCACAACTTGACCACACACAAAATACCTTTCCTGAGATTCCTTTTTATATAACCTTCTATAACTTTACATCCAGTCAGGCTTTATCTTTTTTAATTTTTTAATATATACTTTTTATTGATTTCAGAGAGGAAGGAGAGGGAGAGAGAGATAGAAACATCAATAATGAGAATCACTGATCAGCTGCCTCCTGCCTACCCCACACTGGGAATTGAGCCCTCAACCATGGCATGTGCCCTTCACTGGACCTGAACCAGGGACTCTTTAGTCTGCAGGCCGACTCTCTAGCAACTGAGACAAAACAGCTAAGGCTATTTTTCTTTTTTGTGCTGGAACAACCAGCCATTTGACTTTCAAACCCAAACATTTCCTTTCACCTTTATAATTTCTAAGTAGTTTTAATTAAATATATTGATTAGAAATCTTAACCCTTATAATCTTTTATTCCTAAGGAAGACTGAACAGTAAGCAATTGTGAATTATCTGTTGCACTGACATTCTGTGAATTGAAAATTTATAAATACATTTCATAATTTCTAGAAGTATATTCTTTCTCATAGTAAATATGGAAAAAACATGTTTACTAATGAACCCAAATACTTTTAGTTTCTCTGCAAAAGAATACCAAAAGTGGGTAAACCTGTGTTCAGTTTAAAATTTCAGTATCTATATATAGAAAGAGCCAGGGTCCGTAACATCCACAACGAACGAAGGCTCACCCTAACGCCCAGGCTGCATGTGCAACAGGCTCGTGTGGGGGGAGGGGAGGCTGGCAAGCTGGCTGAACTGCTGACCTCTTGGTCCCCTGCCCTGGGCTCTGATGGATCATCTATGGTGAATTGGGGGAATCAGGGTGAGAGGCAGGAGGACAGGGCTGGCTATTAGGCCATTAGGATCACCAGCTCATCTCTGGCTGCTCTGGGGCTCAACCCTGCGGGAAAATGGGTGCCGGAGACTTCACCTCCATGCATGTGCTCCTGGTTGGCCACTGATGGAACACACAGCCCACTTTCCCGCAACACCATGGCCCTTCCTCCGACTGGCCCCATCCCCCAGGGAATGGTTGGGGCGCCCCTAGACAACACGATAGGGTGCGCGTTTGATGGGAGAAAGTCAACAAAATAGGGAAGAAGGTCTTAAGGGTCTGTGGGGTTGGGGTGGTTGGCCAGAGTAGGTTTGGATTGTGATGGGGAAGGAAGAGGAAGGTCTGATTGGAAACTGGCTCAGCACAGTACCTTTCTCATTGCGAACTGAGACGGCACAGTCTCCCAGGGGCCATCGCATCCCACCTGACCGAAGTGCAGGGCAAAAAATTTCTGCTCAGTAGAGCCTCTCTCACACGCTGCCATGGGAGGACATGCATTTGGCATTGCCCTCCATCCTCCCCCTCCCCCCCCCCCCGGGAGGAGTACGCGCATGCGGCCTTGCCCTCCATCCTTGAGGTGAAGGGCCCTGAGAGGTGCTTTCACTTCCCGCACCCCCAGAGCAGAGGGCACTGCTGCAGCAGATGGAAGGCATCTAAGCTGCCATCCTGGTGTGGCCCCCAGAGACCAGTGCCCATGTGCAGGAGCTGTATCAGGAGTGGCTGGGGTGGGGAGGGGTGACTCCCCCAAGGCCCAGGCAGCCTTGCAACTTCTTAGCAGGACCCAGAGCAGCCTGCCAGGACATCAAGTGTCCAGCAGATGCCTGGCCTGCAGGCCGCCTGAGGAGGGGTGTCAGACACGTGAAGGAAGGCTTAGCATCTCTGTCATCGATTTGGTTTTCAGAATTCCCTGCTCCCCATCTATTGGCTCCCTCCCTCTGAGGGGCACTGTCGTGGTCACATGGGTGCAACTGGAATACTGTATCTCGAGAGGATTGCCCCAATGTATGTATCCTTTTATCCAACGATGAAAAAATCCCAAAGAACAGGACTGGAGACAGATTACTGTCCTTTAGGCTTAAAAAAAAATCCCGGAAGTGTCCTGCGAAGAGCTAAGACTTGGTTCTGTCCACGTGCCTCAGAGAGATTGGATGAGGAAATGGCCCATTTGGCCCTAACTTTACCCACTTATGTTACTATCGAAGGTGTCTTTGCCACAATGTGAATAAACTGCCACCTTTTGGAATGGGGGCTCATAAGAAAGTCTGCATTGCCAACTTTTCTTGAAATAGATCTATGTTCTGCAGCTGTGGCCACCGTCCTGAGACCAGGTCCTGTCAACCGGGTCCTATCTTTGGGAATCAGGGGGCACTGGAATGAAGGCACCCCCTCCCCACCCCCTCCCCTGCCCTTTTACATTCAGGCATTGAGCTGAACTCACCTTGAGGGAAGCCTAGCAAGGGTGATGGGGGAAGGATGAAGAATGGAGAGGCAGACACCCTGCTCAGTCCCTCCCTGGGTGGGGTCAGGCAGATGAAGGCCGTCCAGCCTGCCCTACAATTGGGTGTGATAGCATCCTCTGTGTCCACCTCTCACCCCATGGGCCAGGACACTCCCCTCGGCTCCGGGCATCCCTCTGTGTTCCACGACAGTGCCTTCATATGCTGCTCCCCCTAAGTGAGAAAGAAGAGAGCAGTTGGCCCACAAACAGACAACTACGCAGAAAGATAGGGCTCATGGCTGGTGAGTGCAGTGGCAGTGGTGGGAGCCTCTCCTGCCTCCATGGCAGCGCTAAGAAGCAGTGAACTCAGTGGTAAGGAGCAGTGAGCAGGCAGGCGGTAAGGAGTGAGGAGTCCCTAAGCCGGCAGGTGGACATCTCCTGAGGGGTCCTGGACTGCGAGAGGGTGCAGGCCGGGCTGAGGGACGCACCCCTCCCCCCAACCCCTCCCCGCCCCCTCCCACCCGCCCCCCCCCCCCCCCCCGTCCAGAGCACAAATTTCTTGCACCTGGACTCTAGTATTAAAATAAATAAATAAATAAATAATAAATAGCATCCCCTCAAAAAGGTATTTGGATATATAAATTTACAAAAGACAAAAAGAAATACTTTGACATGTTGACAGTGGTTAACCTAGGATAGTGGAGAGAAGTGGTTTCTTTTACTTTATACTATTTTTTTCTTAATTTCTACTTATGATCCTGTATTATTTTGTTGAGGAGAGAAACTCATCTAAAAATAACATTTAAGTAACTTTTTTTGTGTGTAAAATGCATTTTGCATCCATGTTCAGTGACCATCCACTTATCTTTGAGAAACTTTGGGTTGTGAAATATCCTTTAAAATGCATTTTTCACTCTAACAGCTCTTGAATGAGAACACTGGGCTTTGGAGATGCTGAGTCTGCTTGGAAAAAATAATGGGGCAGGGGATGGAGGTGGGGCAGGGGATAGAATGGATAAGGAACCCTGAAGAGAGGTTCCTGGGCAGGATATCTCAGAGTTCACAGCTCAGGCTGTATTTGAAGAATTCCTCATTGGAAGGCTGAGGTCTACAGTAAAGGTTCAGATTTGATAAACTTTAGACATGAGGTACTGCAAATTTTCTTTTAAAATGGTTTTTGCTGTTCTTATTGCAAAATCTATACTAATTAAAGAGTAATATGCAAATCAGACCCAGAGACCTTGCAGAGACTTCCCAGACATCCTTCCAGACAGAGCCATGGTGGCAGGGCCCAGGCAGAGGTGATTAGGGGCAATCAGGCTGGCAGGGGAGGGCAGCCAGGGGGATCAGGCCAGAAGGGGAGGGAAGTTGGGGGAGATTGGGCTGGCAGGGAAGGGCAGTTGGGGGCGATCAGGCAATCAGATAGAGGAAGCTAGGGGCAATCAGGCAGGCAGGCAGAGGCAGGCAGGCAGGTGAGTGGTTAGGAGCCAGCAGTCCCAGATTGTGAGAGGGATGTCCGATTGGAGAGGGTTCAGGCTGGGCTGAGGGATCTCCCCCCCCCCTCCCCACCATACATGAATTTCATGCACCGGGACACTAGTTTTATATAATTTGCAAATTATCTTGATAGTCAATGAATACCCATCTGTTAGGGGCAAGTTCCTCAGCCAGGGACTGGGCCCTTCTGAGTGCAGGGAACTGAAAAACCACGTGGTACAAGCAGGCTAATGGGACGTGCTTTATTACAAACAAAGCAGCCAACAATAGGCTGGTCAGTGGTGACTTATATACAAGCTCAAACAAAAGAGGCTTTATGCCAAATAGTGACCTCAATATCTGGGCTACAGAAAGGCATGCCTGCGCAGTGTGTAGCTTGTTGTGTCCTTGCTTTTACATCTGTGTACAGAAAATAGCCTTGAACACTGATTAGGATTCCCATGCTCAGTTTGGCCTTGAACATCCTGCGTACTCTGGCCAGGGCCCCCACACTATCATTTAACAGATCTAAGTATAACTTGAAGGTGGGAAGTTATCAAAATTATTTTGGAAACTATTTTTAAGTAGACATATTATAAAGCAAAATAGTTGTTGCAAAGTTAATTTATAAACTTTTATCTTTCATCTATTAATTTACTTGTTTTTAACAATTCATTTTCCCCCCAGTATCTCAGTTGTCTGCATATAAGAGACACTGAGTTCTGGGCTAGAGTTTCAATGATGGACTCTAGAAGGGTGCAAGGAAGGAGGCCCAGTTGTAATCCATCACCTTTCGGAGCCCTCTGCGTGCCAATTAAAATAGGAGTGCCATTCTGTTTGCTTGACTTGGGTGCCCTTGCTTTCAAGTGCACATCTCTCTCTCCTTTTTTTAATCTTTATTGTCAAAAGTATTACTGATGTCCCTTTTGTTGTTTTCCCCATTGATGCCCTCCATATTGCACCCACCTCTCCCAGGCCTTTACCACACTATTATCTGTGCAAATCCTATCTAATAAAAGAGTAATATGCAAGTTAACCATCACTCCGTCAAAAAGATGGTGGCGCCCATAGCCACAAGATGGCAGTACTCAGTACTCTCAGCCCCTCTGGAGTCCCCTAGTCCCAGGGAGGAGGCTGCTAAGAGTGGGCAGTGTGAGCAGCCTGGTGGAATGCTTGTTTTGTTGCCCCAGCGATGAGGCAGGCATTCCTTGCCTGGCCGTAGATGGGCCTCTGGCCAGGCCAGGGAGCAGAAAGCTTGCATCGTCGCCCCGGTGACCAGGCAAGCATTCTGCGCCTGGCTGCGGATGGACGTCTGGGCAGTGGAGAGCCTCTGGGCAGTGGGCATGGGGCGGCCAGGCCCCACAGAGAGCTACTGGTGCATGGATTTGTGCGCAGGCCTACTAGTATGCATATAAATTACCTGTTAATCAGTCCCACCCACCCCTCCACCTCACCTTCCTTATGAAATGTGTCAGTCTGGTCCATGCTTCTGTATCTCTGGATCTATTTTGTTCATCGGTTTATTTTGTTCATTAGATTCCACATATGAGTGAGATCATGTGAGACATGTCTTTCTGTGACTGGCTCATTTTTTTAGCATAATACTCTCAAGCAGGGGTCCTCAAACCATGGCCCGTGGGCCACCCGAGGACATTTATCCGACCCACTGGGTGTTGCTGCCTGTCCTGCTTAGCAGCCGACTCAATCCGGGCACACAGTGCGCATAGGAATTTGTTCATAGTTTTTTTTTTTAAACTATAGTCCGGCCCTCCAACTGTCTGAGGGACAGTGAACTGACCCCCTCTTTAAAAAGTTTGAGGACCCCTGCTCTCAAGCATACTTCTTAAAGAACAATCTTGTCTAACTATATCATTTTCCATAATGGCCATTATAATTCTAGATTGTCTTAGTAAGATTTTTCAATTTTAGTTATCTGCAGCTTCTGGAACCACAGATTTTGGACTTAAAATAAGGCCTGCTGGAAGATGACAAGCTCAATTCTTTGAACCTGAAGATCTCATTTCATGAGCTGTCTTCGATATCTTGGACTCAAATTAAAACCTAAAATGAGTATGCTGCAGAATTGACAATTTTGGGGTGTTTTATAGTGTATTTCATTGCACTGAAATTTTCCTGAATTTTGCCAGGTGGCCTGGTATCAGGCTAAACTTCTCCGTAAACAACTTTTCCTAGCATGGGAGTGTTAGAGTTAGGTGGCAAAAGCTGGAACAGATTTTAAGTACTTTACCCATATCCATCAATTTTGTAGCTTTGGCTTCGGGGTAGCCCATTGACAATAGATCAATTATTCTTTCATGAAAAGATTTCTTTGTAGTGGCGATGCTCAAAAGGCTTTTAGTGGTCTGACTTGTTCCTACTTTCATTTTAACGTGCTGTTTGGTCAAAGCAGTCTGTTTCTTAGTATATTTTCCCAAATCCTCCAGCAGTTTATGGTGTGGACTTACCTTGAGGTTTTTACGAGTCTCCCCAACACTACCATGTTGTTTCCTTTAGACTGAGGGATACCCATTATTTTTCCTGTTGAAATAATCCTAATTCAATAAGAAGTGGTGTGTCTAGTTGCCTGTGCATAGGTCCTGAGACATGTCGGCCACAAACCCAAATGCTGTGGCCCTCCAGGTCTCACTGTGAAAAACCTGGGGTCTCTCCCACCCTCATTTTCAACCCGTAAGGAATAGGACAAATTCGTAGAGCTCAGAACCGGAAAGAAGCAGAGCTCATCCGAGAGAAGCTCACCTGAGATGCAGAAGAACTTACCTAAGGTCCAGAAGAGCAGCTGAAGAGGCAGCCAAGCACAGGGGCTCCGTGATACCTCACCTGCGTCTGGGAGCCTCTGAAATCTTCAGCACCTGTTTTCAGGTCCCGTCTCATTGCCACAACTGTCAACTGCCCAAACTAAAACCATGTAGAAACCAATGTGTGGCCTTTGCAGGGAAAGCAACCCGTGCTTAGGGGGAGTACAAGGTCCACAGTGAGAGAGTTCGGGAGGGATTGTGGGTAAGTGTGGGTGCTCTAGAGCAGAGCAGGAGAAGCGGCAGCATGGAAACAGAGCAGGATTGCCTGGGGTTGCACATATGACCTTATAAAGATACTTGAATGTTGAAAGATCCATGAAGGAGGACTTATCTATAGAGCCCGCAGTTGGCTTGGTGTTTGGGGATTGAATGACTGGGTACAAAACGTGTACAGGACCGTGACATTTTGTGTTGCTGACCTGGCAGGTGCAAACAAATCTGGTCCCTTCATATAGCCTGAGGTTCTGTGTCAATGTCTGCATGATTTCAATTATAGATGACAGGACAAAGCAAAGCATTTGTAAGGAAAAGCTATAATTTTCAGTAGATAGTATAGTCATCAAAATTATTTTTGTTCTAATTAGTTGTCACTATTGGAAAAAGGACATTTCATCAATATCTTGATTTATATAATAAAGGAAAAAATTAAAATTTTTAATTAATATGATTTCTATACCATCAAAGCTTTTAAAATGCTAATAATGAAAATACTTAATATTTACCATTTAATTGTAAAATACATATTTTATACATGTCATTTATTAAGGTTTGCATTATTATATGGGTATACAATAAAAGTAACATAGGTATTCAATTTTTTTCCAAATCAAAACTGCATTCTAATTCTCATAATCTCTAACTTTCAATACCTTCTTTTTTTAACACATTTTTAGGAAATTGAGAATTATATAATGCAAACTATATTCACATACATGCGTATAAAAATCTGGTTCACTAAAATATTTACTCCTCTATCCATATTCTTCCATAAAGCTCTTTACTTTTTCTTTTGCTCATAAATTACTACAGTGGTTTTGGTCATCATTATAATAAACTAGAGGCCCTGTGCAGGACATTCATGCACCGGGGGGTGGGGGGGGAGGGGTCCCTCAGCCAGCCAAGCTCGATCGGCCCCAGTCCAGACTGGCTGGCCGGACCCCACCAGTGCACGAATTTGTGCATTAGACCTCTAGTACCTTAATAAATAAAGAAAAATTATGAAAAAATATATTCACTGTGGGCCTCATGGGACTCACAGGAGTTTGACATGCTTGGGCTAGATTACAGATGTTGTACATGATATTATGTCTAATTTTCACAAAATATTCATACCTTGATTTTTCAGACTACTGAGGATCAGAGTTTATCACTGTGTCAAATGTCAGAGATCTAATAAATGACTGAGCTGATGTTAAAAAACAAAATGCCCTCCAAAGTTGGAGATGTTTTACTTCTACATTGTGCTACCTTTCTGGTTTGCCTTGAATAGGATTAAATGCAGTACTTAGATTACTGAGGATTGTCTTCACTTTTCTAGTCCTATACTGTGGTGAGAGAAGAGACAGACACATTCTATGAGATGATTACAATAGAGGATTAGCGTGATGTGTTTCATATTTTTCTAAACACTGGATACTTTTCACATTGATTCATCTAAGATTAAAGTTTACCATTTCATGCAGTTTTTCAGAGCAGTGTTTCTTAGAAACCCTTCATTCGCTGCTATCATAAGGAGATAGTAGAGGAGCATAAGAGTTGAATATGGGGACTACATTTCAAATACTAGTGCTCCTGTCCCTATCCACCCTCCTCCCCATACACAAACACATAAGCAGAGCATTCCATGGATTTGCTTTTGTGTTTGACATTTGCTTTTCTATAATATTTTGATCTAAAGAAAATTTCAGTGTATCTCTTTTTTTAAAAGTATTTGGCCACAGCTGAATAAAATTTCTGCAAAACAAAACAAAAACAATATTGAAAAAGACAAAAGCCAACAAAACTCCAAGACCTAAATCTGATAGAATTTGGTAAGGAATCCAGCCCATTAAGTGAGGACAGGATGATTCATGGTAACAGTTTAGAGTATAAGTTCTACTTTTTTATGGATTCCATTACTCCAAAGTAGTGCTGATAAGTGATGAAATCCAGATATGGAATCAAGACAGCTAGCCCCAGACATTGCATCTTTCCTACTATGTAATATTTCCAAGGAACTTCAAATATCATGTAGAGACTTATTAAAGATACTGACAAATATAAAATTTGGATAAAACTCATTTCTTTTGAGAATGACTTAAAAGAAAATACAGTTTGCATATGAAGAAAAATAATGAAGGACAAAGAGAATAAAACTTCATGTTGACACTTAGAAGAAAAGAAAATAGGAAACTGACATATCACAAACAGTTGAGGAAAGATTTGTGAAGATTATTGACATCAATAATATGCAAGAATGTATAATTTCTATAAAATAGAAATTGAAAGAAACAAATAAAGCCACATATAGCAATGAAAGAACAAGATGAAGTGAACAATGGATGTATGAAATTGAAGAATATTACAATGAAACTAAAAATTAATAGAAAAATATTAATAATCATTATAACCTTGGAATTTCAAATTAGAACATATTTAACAGAAAAGGGTATATATTCTCCATCCATATACAGTTTTTAATTATGTTTTGTTTTTGTTTTAGTAATATGATGCACTCCTTTAAAAAATGGCATAGGAAAGGAGTAGGCAAATTGCCAAATGATGGCATACAAATTATAAAGACAAATTGCAATAATATTGTGACCACACAAAAAGTGAAAGATAGGCAAATAAAAAAATGATAATTTGGAAAAGGTAGAAATTAGTAACTAATTTAGCATTAACAATGGTACACTTGACTAGATAGTTTCAAGCAATGTTGCTAGAAAAATAAGTTGATTAAGATTTCTAGAAAGCAAATTGCCAATAAGCATTTCAAGCTTTTGGCTTTTTCAAAAATATTTCTGCAAAAGACTTAACTTTTAGGTTAAATTCCTATATAATATTTTGAAGTGTGCACTAGTATGAATCCTAACTAGTTTCATTAAATACTATTTATGTTATCATGAAAATAAAACAACCTATATTTTGAGCAGTGGTAGACTGGTTAGGTAAATTATTATATTGACAAAAGCAGAAATATTACTACATGAGTAAAGTATGTTTCAAAAGTATTTTAAGATCATAAAATAGTAGAAATTTTATATGCATTATTTTCTTTTTAAAATCAAAATACATACTAGTATGCACTAAAATAGAAAATAAACTGAAAAAGAAAATAAACTACTTTGTAAATTTCTAAATATTTGAAAGAGGGAAACTGTTCTCTCAGTGAAAATGCATTCCTTTTATAAACAAAAAAATAAACATAAATACCATTTGAAAAATAAAATAAAATGAGTCGAAGTGGAATTAGGTAAACAAACCACTGGCATCATAAAGCATTTTCTTCTCCAGCTGCTCTTCTGGCTCGTCAGCCAATTCGGAGCAGTGAGCAGCCATTAGAACAGGTGGCTGCTCATTCTATTTTGATATGGAAGATTAACCTCAGAGCTATTTCTGAATTTACTAAAAAACAGTGAGTCATGACAATTGTAAAAATGATTTCCACCAATACACAATCAAATTCTTTTCTATTGGCACTTTCTTTCATAAGGGATGAGTGTCACAAAAGGATATATACATTATTCAGAATACCTAAATTATTATTTTTCAGTCATTGTGTTAGCTATTTGTGTATGAAAACAAAATGGAAGGGCAATCATTAACTACACTACAATAGTATTAGCTTTGTTTTCTAAACTGTGAAAGTAGAATTGTAACTAGTGAACTTGTGTTGAGGCAAAACCAGGATTTGTCCATAGCCCTAGAGATTGGATATTTATCAGTTATTTTCATTAAAATTAATCTAAAATAAGTCTCTCCATATGTGCATGTTCCTTTCTATTCTCAACAGTGGCTCTGCTATATTCCCCCCTGATTCATTTTGTTAATTAAATATCAACACATTTTAGATCAATATTAGTTCTGAGGCTATTTGACCTTGTACTTGAAATAGCTCTCTATTCCATGGATGAGACATGCAAGATAAATTTAGAAGACCAAAATAATTGACATTTAGTTTGAATTGTTTGGTAGGTCCAAAGAATTAGCCATTGCGAATTTGCCAGAACATTAATATTATCACATTGCAATTAGCATGTGTCAGTTCTTATCAAGAGTATCATCTACATCTGCAGGAATATTTTTGCTGTTTTTCAGCCCATGTACAAAGAATCCAGTTGACAATGATGAAAGGTATTGTATTTAAAATAACCATATACCATTTCAGGAATTGCTAATACTAAGTATTTATTTTTTAGAAACAATTAAATATGAGTTAGACTACCTCCAAATAAATTCCCCATAAGCATAAAACACATGCAGTTTATAAATTGTTATACTGGAAACTACTTTAATTTCTTAATCTTTCAAACCTTATATTTCATTAAGTATTTGAAATTATAATATAATTTATATTTTATTAATAGAACATTATATTAGGCTTATTAAATAGGGTTACTGATGTTTTGGCAAACTATTACCCAGCTGTTTGATCAAACCTTAGTCTAGATGTTGCTGGGAATGTGTTTGTTTCTGGTTGACTTTAAGTAAAGCAGATGACCTTTTAGAATGTGAGTGGTCTTTATCCCATCAGCTGAAGGTATTAAGAGCAGAGATTGAGATTTCTTGAAGAAGCTAGTGTATCTCCACTGCCACAGAGAAAACCTGCCCTAGTTTTCAGTATGCAGACCTTTTCTGCAAATATTGGAGACGAGACTGCAACATCAACTCTTACTAAATTTCCAGCCTGCTGGCTTGTCCTGTGGATTTCGAACTTGCCAGCCCTTATACTTACAAAATCCAATTCCAAAAAAACTCTCTCTCACTCCATATGATAGCTTTGTTTCCTTGCTGGACCCTGACTAATACAATGAATTTATGGCATTGGAGAGTTTCAAACTCTAGGTTGAGATCACTCTATTGTAAGCTTACTAGGTATTGTAAAATGTTTTTCCAAAATCATTACACACAATTACTCTCCAACCAACAGTATGTCAGAGTCCATATCTTCCCAATCTCACCTGTCCCTGCTACCCTGCTATTATCTTAAAGATATTGTCAATTTGAGGAACGTGGAGTACTATATCTTATGATTTATATTTTGTTTGTTTCTTGCCATCAACAAGTTAGGTAGTCATGGATTATTACACCATGAAAAAATGACAAATATTAAAATAGAAGGAAATCAAATCATTCATCTATCATTTTATTAGAATCAATAAATATTTTTTTGGCATTTAATGTATGGCATAGTATTAGCCACTTAGAATCTTATAGTCACTTAGAATCATAGTAATATTGGTATGGCAAGGAAGAGAGAAGGATCAATATCTGTTATTATATCCCATAAAAGTAATTTTTTATACAGAACATGTATATTTGAGAGGAAAATTATATATTCAGAGGGAAAAAATTTGTGTTACCTAAGAAGCAGTTATCTAGGAAGAAGTTTGAATGAAGGGCTGAATATCAACAGAGCTGTCAAGAATGAGGACAAAGATTTGGGAGCCATTATTATTCAAAGTAATAGTTGAAGTAAAAAAATTGGCAAAAGGGAAAGTGTAAGGAGGAAAAAAGGGTTGAAAAAAAGAGTAGTGTCAGAGAAGCCTGGGGGGAAATTTTCCACAAAGAAACAGTTTCTTTGTTTTCTGCTTCAATAGTGAACATCTTCCTCCACTTCCCACATCTGATCTTTAGATTTTGTTGCTGTCTCAGTGCCTCAGAATCTTATTGTTGGGCAAAAATATGTATTATTAATACAAGATAAAATAAGTTTAATATGCTAAACTTTTCCGCTTTATCCATTTTATTCAAAAGAAAAATTCAAACCCTAAATTAACACAGATCAAATGGGTGAATTTCTAACATTTTTTAAAAATTGGCATTTAATATTAGACCAAATGGAAAGTATATTTGAGAGTGAGCATTTCCTTTTATTCCTAATCGCATCTTTTAGATATTTGCCTCATTACTAATTTGAACAATAATTGCCTATATGTATTGATACTTTCAATAGGAACATAGAAGGAGAAATACACATTACTGGTTTATTTTAGATGATATAAGGATTTATTATAGAGGTGAGTAATCCCAACAGCAATAGTCAGGGACTAGTTCTGAGAAGCACTATCAGCATCATCATTTGACTCAAGTTATTTCTGGAATGAGGTAAGACATAAACAAACTCTAAGCTCTGCAAAATACAAACCAATTTCTCTTACTAGCCAACAAAAGAACAACTTCCATTTCCTGCAAGTTTTCCTCAGGATCATATCTAATCCAGAGTCATTGCCTTTCTTATTCCTGTAGTGTTGCTTCAGTTTCCCTCCACTTTTTTTAAAAACAAGACTGCCCCATTTTGAGTCTGTAATAGCCTTGAAAAGAATGCTGTAGTCATTGCTTGAAGAAGAAACTCCTACCTCCAAATTACCCATATAGACTCTGCACTCACCAACTCCTCTCAATAGCATGTCACTTTCCCTCTAGATGACCAGGTTTAAATGAGGATCTTCCCAGGGATTTGTTTGTTTGTTTTTCATAAACACCATATGATCTCACTAATATGTGAAATCAGAGAGAATGAGGGAGTACTCATAGATATGGCGTACAGATGATGGTTACTAGAGGTTGGGGCTGGGGGGTGGCTGAAGTAGGTCAAAAGATGTGAACATACAAACTTCCAGTTATAAAATGAATAAGCCAAGGAGATCTACAGTGTGATAACTATAGTTAATAATACTGTCAAATATATTTGAAAGTTGTATATTAAAAGTAGTCATCACCAAAACAATCTGTAACTATGTAAGGTAATGGATGATAACTAAAATTATTATGGTGATCATTTCACAATATATACAAATATTGCATTATTATGTTGTGCACCTGAAACTAGTATAATGTTTTATGTCAAATATATCTCAATGAAAAATAAATCAAATATTAAGTATATGGCCCCAGTGGCAGATTATATCTTTATCGGGGATCCTTTAGCACTGCCAGGAATAAATTACCAGTCTTTTTTTTTTTCTAAAACTTGAATGTTATTTTATGAGTTATGTGCTAAGTTTGTTTCCAATGTGAGTAAATCTTCAACTTATTTTCTGCCAAAAACAGATGTCCGACAAATATTTCATCCAGTGAACATTCATACTTGAGTGAGCTCAGGTAACCATCTCTGCTTTCTTTTTCAGATTCTCTTTTCTGGAGGATATTTTGGCAGAGGGAGATTGAGAATTGCATGTATGAGGGACTTCAAGCTGTCAGTAGTATAAGAGTAGGGACATGTCTTATAGTAGACTTTGCATAACAAGCACTATGTACATTAACAGTTGCGGATTAACAGTGCAGATTTTCTAAAATTGTATTGTACACAACCATATATAATATTAAGAAAACCTCAAGTTCTATGTTAAACAATAATATTATTTTTTTGTTATTTCGGGTGTTTTGGTCAACTGATGGAGATTATAGGTAGCTAAAAACTAAGGCCAACCTATGGCACTCCTGGCATTCAGACAGTTAAAACATGATTGCTTCAGACAACTCTATTTTCAGTGAACATGCACCTAAGTAGGTAACTGAATCAAAGTGGAAAATTTTGGCAGTCTCATATATCCATGGAGATATCTCTAATGCATCTAAACCTCAGAAATGATTGCAACAAATATTAAAATGACATCAGGATTTTCTGTTTCCTGTTTTTGCTTCATTCATGTCTGTTCCAGCCTCTCTATTGCAGCTCATCTTTCTGTACGTGGAAGGCGATTTGGTGGTAGTCAACATCTCACAATTTACACATCTAAAACTGTCTTTTCTTTTACATTCCAATTTGAAGGAAAATGTGGAAGAAATCTAATGATTTCCATTTGGATGTCATTCCTACATTGGAGTAATCTACTATATCTAGGAGAAAGTACCGCATCAATTATCTTATTTAGAAACTAATACCATCCACTAGATTCATTTTCTTGATGAAATAAAAAAGAAAGAATAATAACTTGAATTTCCCAACTATCACCCCATAGCTGGAATCAGGGAAGGGACATAGCTCAGGAAAAAGTGTCTTACTGTAAATCTTCTTAGAATAAAGTGGTTTGTCTAATGAAAGATACCCACTGTGACTACCATTTTAGGATAACCAGAATTTGCTTAACTGACACCTTGATTCTCAGACATTCCTAACAAGGAAAAGAAGTATTTCCACACAATCTACTCCTGAGTGTGTGACATTTGGCAAGTGATTTAAGCTGGTGCAATTCAGTTTGCTTAGAAGGGAAAAGAAGAAAATATTATCACCTATCTAATGAAGTTGTTAAATGACATAATACATGAAAATGAAATGTAGAATTGCAAACAATATTATGTATTTAAGGAGCATACTGTTGCAATTATACTACCACTAAAAATCACTAGCTAAACAAATTTTACCTTTGCCATGTTGTTTATAATGAAGCCTAAAATATTGATTAAATAACGAGAACAGTTTCTGTATACATGTTACTTGGATGCTAAGTACTGTTCTGTGATTTAAAAGATGTAATTCAGAGTATGTTCATTACTTAAGGCATTTCATTTCTTTATGACTCAATTTTCTCATCTGAATAATTGGAATAAGAATACAACTTTAGCCCTGGCTGGTTTGCTTCAGTGGTAGAGAATCATCCTGACAAAGGGTCATGGGTTCAGTGTCCGGTCAAGGGCTAGTACATCTGTTGCGGGTTCTCCGGCCCTAATTGGGGCATTTGTAGGAGGCAGCCAGTCCATGTGTCTCTCTCATGTGATGTCTCTCTCTTTCTCTTCCCCTCCTCCCTCCCTTCTACTCTCCCTAGAAATCAATGGAAAAAATGCCCTCAGGTGAGGATTAAATAAATAAATACAACTTTACAAAGTTGTCAGGATTAACTTAATTATTACTTAAAATGGCACTTGATATATATAATTCTCAGTAAAATAATTTTTAATGTCTGGTGTATTTTCTTTATTTTATTATTAGTTTCTTAATATATTTTTATTGTTGATGGTATTGTAGATATCCCATTTCTCCCCCTTTGGCCTCCCTGCATCCAGCCCCAGCCCCACCCCAGGCCTTTGCCACACTATTGTCTGTGTTCATGGATATGATGTAAGTTCCCTGGTTAGTCACCCGCCTCCATCCCTACCTTCCCTCTGAAAGTCATCATTTTGTTGCATGCTTCTATATCTCTGGATCTACTTAGTTCATCAGTTTATTTTGTTCACTAGATTTCACATATAAGTGAGATCATGAGGTATCTGTCCTTCTCTGACTGGCTTCTTTTGTTTGGCATAATAATCTCCAGAGCCACCTATGCTGTCACAAAAGGTAAGAGATTCTTCCTTGTAATAACCACACTAGAGGCCCAGTGCATGAAATTCGTACACTCAGGGGGGATCCCTCAACTCAGCCTGTGCCCCCTCACTGTCAGGCAGCCCTCAAGGGATGCCCCTGACAGGTGACATCCTTAGTGCTGCCACGGAGGTGAAGATGCTCCCGCCACCGCTGCTGCACTCTCCAGCCATGAGCCCAGCTTCCGGCTGAGTGGAACTCCCCCTGTGGGAGCACACTGACCAGCGGGGGTCAGCTCCTGCATTGAGTGGGATTGGGCTGAAGTGGGCTCTCCCACATCCCCCAAGGGGTCCCAGATTGTGAGAGGGTGCAGACAAGACTAAGGGACCCCACCAGTGCACAATCACCAGGTCGGGGAGGGATGCAGGAGTTTGGCTAGCCAGGGAGGGCTCCAGGGCATGTTTAGCCTAGCTTGCTGAGTCCTGATTGGCCGGACCCCAGCAGCAAGCTAACCTACTGGTTGGAGTGTCTGTTCCCTGATGGTCAGTGCACATCATAGCAAGCAGTTGAGTGGCCTTAGCATATCATTAGCATTTAATGCTCTGATTGGTTGAATGGATGACTGGATGACCAGACACTTAGCATATTAGGCTTTTATTATATGAGATAGTATTCCATTGTGTAGATGTACCATAGCTTTTTTATCCACTCATCTGCTGATGTATACTAGGGCTATTTCCGGACCTTAGCTACTATAAATTGTGCTGCTATGAACATAGGTGTGTAAACATGCTTTCTGATTGGTGTTTCAGGATTCTTAGGATATACTCCCAGAAGTAGGATCACTGGGTTAAATGTGAGTTCCATTTTTAATTTTGTTTGTTTTTACAGTCATTACATATATACTTTATTCCTTGGTTATTTCTCAAATATATTTTTTCAGAAAAAATACCATACAATTTGTTCCTTCTAATTTTTATCATTACCACATCTAATCTTTGACATTAAATTCAATTAACACAAAATAGTTTTTAATATTTTCATATAGTATAGAGTCCAAAATGTTTTAATGCACAAGTGTACATTCCAGAAATATTTACATTAATTTTTGGAGAACAGCACAGATTCACTGAAGATTGTTCTTTATAAGATTTTGTTATCTATCACTGTAAACATCCTCAATGATCTTTCACAATCTTTACCCATTTTTTTAAATAAATTTTCATGAGTCAAATTTATTTCTGTCAGTCTATAGAAATGCAGGTAGAGTCGGAATTGTATTGATAATTTTTAAAGTAAATATAATAAATCATGAATATAGAATTGATACGTGTAACAAGAAGAATAATCACTCCAAATTGCACAGAATAATATTCACTTTCTCACTAAGGAATATATTATATATTTTCATAATATAACCAACTAAAGCCTCAGTGTTACATATTTTAATGGAAAATAGAGAAAAAGAATATAATGAGTACTTAGATTTTTCAAAGTTAAACCTTTTTTTCACTAATGGGTTATTATATCTTTTGCATGCCCAATTAGAACACAATTAATTTTCACTGAGGTTTTATGTCAAATTCAAATTTTAAAAAATGCTATAACTAAAATCTTAACGTACTTTTGTTTCAAAAGTTGTAGATGTATCAAAATTAAAACTTTGAATCACCTTTATCAGAAAAGCTGACAAAGTTTTAAAAATTTTTCTATTTTAATTCTTTATGTGAAGATTTTCACTTATAATGAAATTATAACGAATAAATTTAACACAGACAGATAAAATGACAGATATAAAAACAGCAAATTGTATAGGGGTAATATCAAGAACACTAAAAGGTATACAGCTTTGTAAAGGGGAGAGTGGAATAAACTCAAAATTAAGACTTTAACAACAAGCAGTATTTAGGATAGAAATTTGAAAAGATAAATCTCCAAGACGTAAAATTGCGAATATTTCTTTAAAAACAACATTATAATATGTACCTTAAAATATTGAAGATATTTATAAGTGAGATATTTTGTAAACTACATATTTAATTTAAGAACTAGAGTTAGCATGAACAAAACAAAACTAGAAAATAAAATATGCAACTAACAGCTTGTGAATAATAAAACAAAATTATTTCATTGTACTCATTTGTAATTAAATTCAATGGAAAGAATTTCTGTGTAATAATAAATAGGCTTTTTGAAAAAGAAATTAGGTTAATAGTTTAATTTGGAGGTAAATTACAGGTAGAAATCATTTAAAATTGTATCATCTTCAAGAAGGGCTTTGATTACAACCAGAAAATTCTAGAGAATTAAGAAGATAAGAATATTAGGCGAATTTTTATCATAGTAACCCCCAACTGATTGGAGGATAATGTTAAACAGATGGTGATGACAAAATTGGAATTAGCCTGAGTGAGCAATATTCCCCAGAGGTCAGACCTGGTTTCATTTTTTAAAAATATCTTTTTGATGACCTGGTTGAAATAGTTTGGAGCATAATTTTTACAGTTGAGAAATATATTCCTCTGATAGTGTTGTATTTGTGTGGGTGTTTGTGTTAAGCAAACATAGTTTAAAAGGCTAAACTTACATAATCCAAATGTTCTTATAAATATATTTTGAAACTAGGGTCATTATGCTAATAGGTAATAATTATATATGCGACAGTAATTTCCTCTCAAATGTTGAAACAATATGGTAAAAAATATAGTTGATGAGGCACTTTTAAATCCAAAGCTTTACCATTTGTTTTAAGTAAGTTTGTATTTAATTATGACTTTTAAGTCACTTGTCCAAAATCAGGAAAAAGCTTTAGGCAGTGTAGTGCATATAACATTTTTATCACTCAACATTCTGATACCCTGGAGATTTTCTAGTTGTAATGAGTTCATAAAGTCAACTAAAAGATGTTATTTCCTCCAAATGATTGTATTCTGTACTCTCTAAATATTCTTTTTCTGTACCTTATAATTATTTATGTGACAAATTTTGATGACTATTTCCAATGTAAGACTGATGACTCAAAATCCACTTGAAATGAAATGCCATAAAATCACAGATTTTTAAAAGAACTGAGCACATAATGTCCTAAAATTGACTAACAAGGAAGAAACTTTGTACAATAATAATTTTAAATTCTATTTTCCTAATCATTTGAGGAAATGTGTATGATATATAAGCGTAATTTTTACTCTTTGTCCTGATTGAATATAAAGAAAATGGCTCTGATAAAACTTGTCACACATACCTGCAATTGAACGTATTGAAACAAATCAATGAAATTAGTATCTAGGCACAACCAAGGTTTTTAAGCAAAGATGACAGAGAGGGAAACAACAGATTATTCTTTTGTTGTCAGATGCATTCTAAAACATTATTTTTGAATAAGACTTGTTTCGCCAGCGGTGTAATGATGATGTGTGAATAACATGTAAGCAAGTGTAGCTATATAATCTTCTTTTTATAGGTATATGCATACAAACTAAAGAAAGAAAATTTTCATTCAATAGTCAGAAAGTAAAATGTCTTCAAACTTGAAGTTCTCCTTTATGTAATGATTGCCTCTGGAAAGAAAGGAAAAAAGTAAACAAGTAGTGCCCATTAAAAAAATTTGGACTGAGTTAAATTGTCTAGTGTGCACTCAATAAATATTTCATAAGGTGCTAAATTCAGAATACCTAATACATCATTAAATGAATTAATTCATATTATGGTAGACTAATTATTGCTAAAATTAATAGCACTCATAAGCTGGTATAGAAGAACTGATTGTGCATCTTTAAACTGAGAAACAATATTTTTACATAGATAGAATAACAGTGCAATTTACAATAGCTAGGATCTGGAAATAGTCCAATTGCCCATCAGTAGATGAGTGGATAAAAAAGCTGTGGTACATTTACACAATGGAACAGTGTGTAGCTGGAGTAAAGAAGTATCTCTTACATTTGAAACAACATGAAAGGACCTGGCGAGTATTATCCTAAGCCAAGTAAGCCAGTCAGAGAAAGCCAAATATCACATAATCTCATTTATATGTGGAATCTAATGAACAAAATAAACTGACGAACAAAACAGATCTAGAGCATGCAAGAGTAGCCCTTCCTTTCCTTGGCTGCCGCACCGGCTTTCCTCTGGCACCCCTGACCTGGTTTTCCCTTGCAGCCCCGGCTTTGTCCGGAAGAATGTCCGGTCTAATTAGCATATTACGTTTTTATTATTATAGATTTGAGGGGTCTTTTAGACAACATATAGTAGGCTCTGGCTTTTTCAATTCAATCTTACAATCTCTGCTTTTAAGTAGGTGTTTACATTTACACTTGATATGAGTATTCAATTCAATTTTCTAAGTGATACTCAGTTCATAATGAAACTACAAGTTGGTTCTTTGAAAATATAAATAAAATTGATAAACTTCTAGCCAATATGATCAAAGAAAAATATGGAGACAAGTTGCAAATTACCAATTTCAGAAACTATAAGTACATTTCATATAAATGTATGGAAAAGGGAGCTTTTTATAATTCAAAAAAATAGAAAATATACTGTTTTCATAAATGAAATTTATATTTGACGCCACAGGTAGTGAGAAATACAGAAAACTTTGATAACTTTTGAAAATCAACAACTGCACAGGGTTAAGTATAATCTGCACATTTTAAATTTAATATATTTTACTAAAGAAAAATGAATATGGGTACTTAGCAATTATTAGTGATCAAAGAAGGGATGAAGTATAAGGGAAGCAAGCCTGACTATAAAAGGGCAACTTGTGAGATCTGTGGGGTGATACAAACATTTATATCCAGACAACATGAAAGTCCTGAATATTATATTAAAACTAGTGACATGGTGCACAGATTTGTGCACATTGAAAGGGCGTCTGTGAGGGTGGGGTCCTTAGGCTTGCCCTGAAGGGAATGGGCCAAAACAGGCTCTCTGACATCCCCCAAGGGCTCCCAGATTGCAAGACGTCAGTTCTTGGGTGATGCACCTCAAAATTGGGCTCTCTCCTCTCTGGTTCTGAGTGCGTCACCTGAGAACTGCAGCTGCCAAGTCACCAAGCTTGGCAGCAGCTGCGTTGAGTGCCTGCCCCCTAGTGGTCATTGCACATGATAGCCACCGGTCAGATGGTCGAACAGTCAGATGATCGCTTAGGCTTTTATATATATAGATATTACTTTGTTATACACTATAATAAAAAAAGAGTATGTTGTACCAATCTTTATTATTTATTACAACTGCACATTAATTTATAATTATTTCAAAATAAAAAGTTTAATCTAAAAATTAGATACATGAATTTTGGCTACCATATTAGGCAGCAGGATTCTACACTGTAGCTATTGCAGGTGCTCTTAGATTTATTATTGGGTAACCTCATGATATAACCATTTCAAGTTGAAAGTGCATTTAATAGCTCTAACCTGCTGATAGTACAGCCTAGCTGATTTCTGTTAAATGCATATTGTTTACACACCACCGTAAAGTGGAAAAATTGTAAGTCAAATCATTGTAAGTTGGGGACTGTATGTTGAACGCATATATTTTTCCCACTATTTTGTGAAGACCTTAAATATACAGGCTTTAAAAATGTAAATTTTTTAACTAAAGTATCTAGCATTTGGCTTATAGAATAACAGCCAAAGGATGTCAATTTGGAGGACATTGTTTAGATAGTTTATAGACATTTGTTTTAGATTTTGTTAGAATTTGTTAAAGATTACCTAAATAAGGTTGCAAAGGCCTTAAGTGTTGAAATAGAAATTTTATCCTTTCACATCTATAGTTCAAGCATAGTAGTAATTTTTAATACACTTAACTTTAGACATGTTCAGAGCACAGAAATTTCTGTGCATTTAAATTATTGGCATGATGAATAAGATTCTTTCCTAAAAATGGACCCATTAGCATAAGTCCTGAGAGGCCTGACCTACTGCTCCCAAGAACAAATGCCCTTCAGTCCAACTACCAGAGTACCTAAGGATAACATGTGTATGGTGGTCATTAAAGTAGAGATGGGTCAAATCCCAGCAATTGCTGAACAAGTGGAAAGGATGGATGGAGGGACTCGAGAGGCATATTTTCCATTGTATACAACCATCTGTCATTGAACAGGAGGGAATATTCACTGCGTAGTAACTTTGGATTTAAAAATTAAATTCTTAATGGAGGATTGTATAGAGATAGAACAGACACTACCCAAGACATTTTATGAATACAAAAAATATCAAGCTAAAACTCCAGGGCAGAGCCAAATTTGGAAGTCAAATTTGTTAACTGAAGTATAAACAGATAGGGAGATTTACAATTAAGTTAGTAGGACAAAATTAATTATAAATGTCCTACAATTATAATTTTGTATGCTTTAAATGGGAATTGAAGGGCTCTTTAAATATAACCTGTCTCAGGTTATGATTATTCTTACTCAAATTAAGATTACTGATAGGAGAATATTTTTAATGTCATTAAAATTTACCTGGGCTGCTAATTAAAATGCAGATTCCTGGTTCATCATAAAATATTATGACTGAATAGATTTAGTGTGTACTAGAATTTGCATGCTAATTGACAACCCATTTAATTATAAAATAAGCAGTTGGAGACTTAGAAATGAACATTGGTCAACACCTGTGGAAGAACCACTCTTCCAAGAGGAATGAAATGTCAACCTGTGAAGAAGAGGTTGTGCAAGGGTGGATCTGGCAATATCCACCAAGAAAAACTTTTAAAAAAGTACATATATATCACTGGTTTCAGAAAGGAAGCGAGAAGGAAAAAGAGATAGAAACATCAATGACGAGAGAGAATCATCGATTGATTGCCTCCCGCTAGGGATCGAGCCTGCAACTCGGGCATTTACCCTGACCAGGAATCCATCAGTGACCTCCTGGTTCATAGGATGATGCTCAACCACTGAGTGACACAGGCTGGACCAAAAATACCTTTTGACAACTAATTATACTAAGAAGCATATTTATTTTGGGCCGGAGACATTTGGCCCTATACCAATTTGCTAGACTAAGTTAAATTAATAGAATTAGTAATCCACAGAGCACACCTCAATTTGCCTCTGACAATTCATGTTTCTTGTTTCAATGTACAGTGTTGGGAAGCAGGGGTGTGATTTTGGGCAGTAAGTTGTGGAATCCTTTGGGGAACTCTTTATAACAATGATTCACCTTTTTGACTCTTAGAACTAGAAGAAACTAGGTTGCTTCTCTAAGGTGTACTGATCAGAAATCTTGGCGGGACTACATACACCAACTAGGCTAAATGAGTGGAGTGTGTAAATTACAGCAGTGGGTATGTTGTCAGTTTGCCTTGCTAACCTTCACTAAAGCTGGAGTCACTGCTCTCATTAATTCTTAATTTTCTCAAGTTAATTAACTATTACGTGGTTCAGTGTCCTCATTTTTTTAAATGAAATAGTATTTTATTAATATAAGGTGTTGTGATGGTTGATAATCTTTCATTAAACTGCAAGATTTCTAAAAGAAATGATGCCAAATTTAAGTCAGATTACCATTACATTTCAACAATTTAATTATATATATAAAATTTACAATTTCATTGTAACTGTGGCATAAAATATAGCCTTACCTATTTAATCATATTATCGCCCTAGTGTGATTTTCATTTGTGGTTTAAATTTAACCAAATTTTGCTTGGCACTTAAAGTACACCTTTCACAAATATAAAGTAAATTATATTTCCATCATTGTAACATATATCCAAACTTTTTTTTTGCATTGTAATATTCTGAGATAATTTGAAATGTTTTTGAAAGGTTATGCAAATTTGAAAAAGTATGGTGTTCCAAAAAATGTATACATACACTTTAAATAATTATAAAGGCAGTATTTATTAAAATACATTTCATTTTCAAAAGTGAGCTATTACCTGTTAAAGAGTATATATATATATTTTGGGGGACATTCTGTATATTTATGGTCATAAGGAAGGTTTGAGAAACGGTCATCTATATTCATATATGAATTATTTCTAGTAAGTGGGAAAACATGAAGGGTTTTTTACATTTAACAGTAAGAAATATAAAAACATCATGTTAACTACTGTTTTCTTAGTCAAATTTGAATAGGAAAATATAGTTTTGTAATTCACAGATGAATTACAATGGATTTAGTCTTTCAGCCTCTATAGATATTTTTGTGTTATAATAATTTTATACATATCTGCTGGTGTAAATTATTTTGCATTTGCATGTAACATTCTCTTCCCTTCTTTAGATATGGAAAAATTATCAAGATTCTCTCCTAAGTTCTTTTTTCATCCTATGTTCTTTTCCTGGAAATGTCATCAATTCTTGACCTAATTCCTATAGTTATTTCTCCAAACCAGAGCACTATCAGGAGTATTACATACCAAATCGCTTGCTGTATGATACTACTGGGGTACTCATAGTCTCCCAAATAGATCCCGGGAGAGCATCTGGGGTTTTTATATAAGGCATCCCTTTTGATAAACTTAAACCGTGCAGGAGTTGGGACACTTAAGTAGTTGCTGATGAAGAGACTGTTTTAGGTCAGCAGGACCGAGGGTAGGCTTAGGACCAAAAAGACCAAAGGCTTTAATTTTAATTTTAAGTGTATGCAAAATAATTCAATTAACTGCCGGAGGAATTACACCACATGAAACATATGCAGTTGCAAATCACACAGCTTTTTATTACTCACACAAATTCCTGAGCTGTGGGTACAAGCTTAGTTAGGGATCCCCATGGTGCTGTCCTCTGGGGTCCAGCAGCTGGGCTAGTCTGGTCCGGGTGCAGGGGGCTGGCGTTCCTCTCCCGAGAGCTCAGTCTCATCTCAATCGGGGATTACTGGCTGTTCTTCTATCATCTAGCAGGAAGAGGAGGGTGGAGCGGTGTCACTGCTTGTCAGACCAACAAAGGGACAGGCTTTTGTGATGCCTCGACAGGCAATCATTGTTAGCTGGCTGGGGTCCATATTTTAAGTTTGTTTGTACCTGTAGCAGGTGGCTATCAATGATTTATGTCAATGCATATATATATATATATATATATATATATATATATATATATATTAATCTCAAACAATGCGAGGGTGCTAAGGAGAGTACATCACTCACGCAAATGTTTATCTTGACAAGTCACTCTGCATCAGTTCAAATCCTTATCTCTGGGGTACACACACTTCTTGGCAGTGGGGAATGTGTCTTTAATATTACACTTTAAGTTTTAAGGAAACTTAACTCAAACATTTTAAAACTTTTATAACATTCTTTAAGCATTTTTTAAACATTTCTATACTTTACTACAACACATAGACAAGTGAGAAGCAGAGTGAACAAAGCAGAAAAAATACACTTTGTTACTAAAATGTTCCCAATCCCAGTGACTGTCATAACTATTAGCCTACTTGGTCAAGTCATAATTGTAAGCATCACCCTTACTCTTTTTTTTCTTTCACCAACTATGTTCTACCAATGAAACAGGAATTTTAGTGGTAAAATAGGACAGGTTTAGGAAATTTTAGAAATTTTGGAAATTAAGGGGACCATGGAGGAGGCACAGGGCTGCAGAGCAGCAGAAGGTATATTTCCACAGAATAGGGAAGTTGAAAAGCTGCACCAGGTACATTTCCATAGAATGAGGCAGCTGGGAACAGCAAAATGTCTATATTTACAGAATAAAGAGAAGGAAGCCCTTCATTAAGAAAGAGAAGAAGGAAGCCCAAAGGGAATAGGGAAACAATAAGGAAGTGGGGGAGAACCTCCCATGTCCCATTTGAGGTTCAACCTTTGAGCCCAGGAGTTACTATAGTAACCAGCCTAAGAGAATAGTGACCAATCAGAGGGGATATCAAGGCACCAGGATCTGCAGCCTTTATAAGCCATAGGGAAAAGGAACTCAGTGGGACCTTTTCCCCTTCCCGATGTGGAAGTCTGTACTTGTTCATCAATAAGTCTCCACCTTTGCTATACTACCCTCTGTTCATGGATTCATTCTTCGATTCCAATGGACAAAGAATCTAGGTTCCAGTCCAAAAATTCCATTTCACCAACAAGTTATTTAATTTCACTTACCAAATTGTTCTCTGATCCCTCCATCTCCTGCCACCTCTACTTCTAATACACTTGTAGAAGGCACTACTTTCTCTTGCCTAGGTTGTCACACATCCTTTTAACTAGTCCATTTCTCCACACTTGCATTTCTCTAACGTATTCAATTGCAGAGGGAATAATATTCCTAAACCAAATCTGGTCATGTCCTTTTCTGCTTAAAACATGTTATTGCTTCTTGTTGATTACCCTGGATGAACTCCTTAATGATGATCGGTTCTCTGAATATGTCATATTAATTTTCTCTTCTGGGGTAAATGTCTCTGCACAAAGCAGCTCTTTGATTTCTACTCATGGCTTTGCCCCCTTTAACAAGACAACTTTAAGAAGTTTTCAAGACTTATCTATTTATTTTCTCACCTGTCTTATAAACCCATTACAATCCAGATTCAACTCCACCACAACTAAAATAGTTTTTGTTAAGTTTCAGTAACTTGAAGACAGACAAAACTAATAGTAACTTTTATTTTCTTATTGTGTCACAGAATTTACCAGGCAACTGAAAATTACACAGGAGTACTGGAAACTCAAGAAAAAGCCATTTATATTCAGATGTTTCCCATGTACTAGTACAGTGACTCAGGGGAGATTGTTTCTCTCCAAATCCTGAACAAACCAATATGGAGGAAGCTCTTCTTTTATACCCTTTGGTTTCTTTGTCCCCCAAATATGGATGGGACTTCTGGACCTTTCACAGGCTTTGCAAAAAATCCTGTGTTGGGATGGGGGTCATGAGTCCAACCCTAAAGGCCTGGTCTGGCATGCCAGCGCTGATAACCCCCTCTAGGGGTTGTGTATTGTTCATGGTTTATGGCCTCTGAAAATTTGAGTATTTAGGTAAACCAGTCTTGCAAGACCAGATTGAGGAGAAAGGGGCAGTGATTTAATTATAAGCTATCAAGAATGTACATTAGGTTACTGGCACAGATTCAGATTGCTAGCCCCCAAAAGTGTCTTATTTTCCCCATCAATTGAGTGACTAGAGCCCAATGCATGAAATTTGTGCAAGAGTAGGCCTTCTTCTCTCCAGCTACCACACTGGCTTCCCTCTGGCACCTAGGACCTGGGCTTCCCTCGCAGCCTCAGCTTCATCCGGAAGGTTGTCCATTCTAATTAGCATATTATGCTTTTATTATTAAAGATTGCTTATTCTCTCTTTCAAGAAATAATCTATTTTCTCTTTCTTGAAAAATAATTTTGTTCTTGGCTTTTGTAATCACATTCTCTTTGTTTACTGCTGATTTCATTAGCTTTTTTTAAAATACGATATTCTTGATTTTTAGAGAGAGAGGAATGGAGAGGTAGAGATAGAAACATCAATGCATCAACATCAATTGCCTGCCGCCTTCATGATCCTGCTGGGGATCAAGCCTACAACCTGTGCATGTGCCATGATGGGGAATTGAACCAGTGTTATCTTGGTGCATGGGTCATTGCTCAACCACTGAACCATACCAGCCAAGCTCCTCAGCTTTTTTTATTTTCTAGTTTTTCTCTTTGGATGTACTTCTGTCTTCTATCTCTAAGTGTTAGTAGGTTACAGATTAATCCACAATCCCGTTTTTACTTCCTACATTACATTCCCAAATTATCTCATTCTGTTCCACTGCTTTAAATGCTATCTATATGCTGATAACTTAGAAACTGTAAATCTTTCCTTCTACTGAACTCAAAACTCATGTACCTAATTACCTACTTGGGCTTTCTTAAAAACCTTGATTCCTCGCCCCAACAATTTCTTTCCCAAACTTATCCATCTTCATAAATGGTGCCACTCATCAGTTGCTCAATACAAAATCTTAGAAATTCAATTTAATCCCATTTTTTAGAATTGGCATTTATAGTATATTAACAACTCTTTGATCTCTACATCCAGTGAGTTTTCCCTAAACCTCAATGTCTTAGGTTAGTGACACTTTCAGTACCTTCATAGTTTACTGTAATTTTCCTATTAATAGATAATCTCTCTGATAGAACAGTATCTATCTCTTATAACTATTCAATCTGAATATCTATTAAACATGATTAATATATAAGCATAGATATATTGAATAAGTTGTATAGTAATGCATAGTGTTCTCATTTATCTATTAGTATGTATATGTTATTATACATATTTATATATATTCTTTGCAGTATAGCTTATTTTGTTTTTCATGCAA
Organism: Corynorhinus townsendii; assembly: GCA_026230045.1. Taxonomy (NCBI): domain Eukaryota; kingdom Metazoa; phylum Chordata; class Mammalia; order Chiroptera; family Vespertilionidae; genus Corynorhinus; species Corynorhinus townsendii. The sequence goes on along the minus strand of JAPDVU010000003.1, from coordinate 72,837,272 downwards.
AGTTTATGAGATGCAAAAGTAAAACAAAATATTTTCAACATTCCTTAAAGCAATGCCTCCAAACATTTAATGTACATTTGAAACAACTCCAGATCTTATTAAAATACTAGAGGTATAGTGCAAAAGATCCATGCACTTGTCGGGGGAGTGTCCTTCAGCCCAGCCTGCACCCTCTTGCAGTCCGGAAGCCTCAGGGGATGTCTGACTGCCAGCTTAGTCATGCATCCTTCCCCAGCTGTGACCCCAGCTTCTGGCTGAGTGGTGCTACTCCTGTGGGAATACACTGACCACCAGGGGACAGCTCCTGTGTTGAGCATCTGCCCCCTGGTGGTCAGTGTGCATCATAGTCACCAGTCGTCCTGCTGTTCGGTCAATTATTATCCTATATAATAAAAGCCTAATATGCTAAATATCCAGTCAGCCGTTCAACTAATCAATGTGTAATATACTAATGATATGCTAAGGCTGCTCAACTGCTCGCTATGACATGCACTGACCACTAGGGGTCAGATGCTCCAACTGGTAGGTTAGCTTGCTGCTGGGGTTCAGCCAATTAGTACTGAGTGAGATGGGCCGGACATGCCCAGGAGCCCTCCTTCAGTTCCTCCCTGGCTGGCCAACCTCCTGTATCCCTCCCCAGCCCCAATCGGGCACCAGTTGGGTCCCTCAGCCTGGTCTGTGCCCTCTCACAACCCAGGACCCCTCAGGGGATGTTGGAGAGCTGGTTTGGGCTCAATCCCACAGGCCAGGCCAAGGAACCCCACTGGTGCATGAATTTGTGAACTGGGCATCTAGTATAAGATAATTTCTGATTCAATAGGTCTGGAGTAGAACTTGAAATTTTGCGATCCCAGCAAACTCCAAGGTGACATAAACATTATTGGTCTGACCACAGTTTCAGTGGCAATGCTTTAAAGACCTCCAACAATCATTATTTTAACTCTAATGGAAGTATTCTGAGCAATAAGTTAAATGAAATTTTGAGAATCAAAATACTACTACTACCACCTAACATTTTCTCCAAATCTAGCAAATGGTACTGTATCTTAGTTTTTAATTGCAATGTTTGTCTGGTCATATGCATGATTTCATAATTCATAATAGAATATTTTAAAAGATCTTATTGTTATTAATTATATTATACTTATTACTAGAGGCCCAGTGCATGAATATCATGCATGGGGCGGAGAGGGGGGTGTCTCTCAGCCCAGCCTGCACCCTCTCCAATCTGGGGCCCCTCAAGGGATTTCTGACTGCCTGTTTAGGCCTGATCCAACTGTGATCAGGCCTAAACGGGCATTAGGACATCCCTCTCACAATCCAGGACTGCTGGCTCCCAACTGCTCACCTGCCTGCCCTCTTGAGTGCCCCTAACCACTTCTGCCTGCAGCTTGATCATCCCCTAACCACTCCTCTGCCAGCCTGATTTATGCCTAACTGCTCCCCTGCCATCCTGATTGCTCCTAACTGACTTCCCCTGCCAGCCTTGTCACCCCTAACTGCCCTCCCATGCCAGCCTCATCACCCCTAACTGCTCTCCCCTGCTTTGTCTGGTCCCCCTGCAACTGCCCTTCCCTGCAGGCCTGCCCCCCCAACTGCCCTCCCCTGCAGGCCTGGTCACCACTAACTGCCCTCTCCTGCCACCCTGTTTGCCCCCAACTGTCCTCCCCTGCAGGCCTGGTCCCCCCCGAACTGCTCTCCTCTGCAGACCTGAGTCCCCCCCAACAGCCCTTCACTGCATGCCCAGTCACCCCCAACTTCCCTCCTCTGCCAGCCTGGTCACCCCTAACTGCCCTCCCCTGCAGGCTTGATTGCCCTCAACTGCCCTCCCTTGCAGGCCTGGTCCTTCTCAACTGCCCTCTACTGCTGGTCATCTTGTGGCAGCCATCTTGTGTCCACATGGGGGCAGTCATCTTGTGTGTTAGAGTGACAGTCAATTTGCATATTACTCTTTTATTAGATGGGATAGAGGCCTGGTGCATGGTTGGGGCCTGGCTGGTTTGCACTGAATAGTGTCCCAGATCAGGGTGGAGGTTCCCTTGGGGTTGGGCTGGCCTGGGCAAGTGGCCTGTGGGGGTGTGCAGGCTGGCCATGCATCCTGGTGACCCAAGCATAGGCCAAGGCTGGCTGGAAGCAGGTATCTGGGATTTATTTATTTTCTATAATTGAAACTTTATATGCTTGAGCAGAGGCCAGGGCTGGCCAGGGCACGCAGAAAGCTTGGCTTCCTCCATCACCGGGGGCAACCCAAGCCTCCTGCTCACTCCAGCTCCATGGCAGCCGCCATCTTAGTTGGGTTAATTTGCATACTCACTCCTGATTGGCTGGTGGGCATAGCGGAGTGATGGTCAATTTGCATGTTTCTCTTTTATTAGTGTACATAATATGGATGGAATTTTTACATTTAAATAATTTTAATAACAATTTAATGTAGTGTCCATTTATTTCCACCTACCTGTACACTCATAAATTTTCCTCTCTAGAGCTAAGCCACACAAACAAAAGTTTGTCCACATTTAGTGCCAAGGTACATGTCTTGTAAATTGAGGGTAAGATATTATTCATAGTATAAGAATTTATCACGCAGTGTATATATGAGGAAACTCTTTAAATCAGATTATTTCTTCCTAGAAACAATCTCTTGGAGTAGTTGAATGTAGTATAAATTAAACATGTTTTAGTAATACTGTTAGAAATTTCATTAGAACTCTTATTTTCTAACAAAATGTGTGTCAACATTATTTTAAAAGTCGATGAGTAGAATAGTTCTAGGAATCCCACATTTTGCTACTTTTTATGTTTATCTGAAGATTACCAGACAATGCTGTTATTATTAAAGTCATAGTGTTACTTGACTAAATATTAAAATAAAAATATAATAAAATATTCAAAAATATATAATGATTAATGAAGTTATTTACCATGATTATAATTACCAGTTAAATTCTACATTATTTTTTAAATTGTAAGGTCAGATTTTGTGAAATTGTTTTAATGATATGTAATTTAAGTTACATTAATTTACCCAATTAAATTTAAAAACAATTTCATATGAAAAAAAGTTATCAAAAAAGTACAAATTCATGTAAAAAGAGTTATTTTGTTTTAGTTTTACAATTGTACAATAACATTTGTAATTTAATAGTTCTACCAGAACAATTTAAAAATAATTGCTGTAGTTTTAACTTCTATTTTTATAAATTAGCTAAATATTTGGTATTCTGCTCATGAAGTTATTTCAAAACAGAAAAAAAATTGCATTTAAATATGTAATCAGAAAATTTTGACTGGGATAGGGATAACGATATATTCAATTTAAAATAGAATGAGTATTTTAGAGTGCCTGAGTATATAAAATAAAATGTAGGTAAAGCCTTGACTCTTATAAGTATAATATAAATTAGGTATGAACATGAAATTCATAGCCATTTCTAACTCTATTTGGTTTGTAAAGATACCTGAAAAAGAAAAATAATATTATTTTGGAGGGATAATTTAGGTCTTTCTATCTCCCCACCCTATATAAAATATTTTGTCATGAGAAAGTATTATTTACCTGTGAAGATAGATTGAAAAGTATATTTTACTTGGAGTGACATATCCTAAGAAAATGCCTGTTTGTCACCTCAACTATGAGTGAGTGTACTATCAAGGGTGTCTGTAGTTTCCCATTCCTGCTTGTGATTTAATGAATAATTTAGGAGTGGAGTGAGCATGTGTGTCTCTTTGTGGGGTTTGGGGGACAGGTAAGGCTAATGGAAGTTTTGAGTATATTGAAGTCTATTTGGCCACAGATTACATCCTTGTTCTGTCAGCGAATTTGGTAAAATTAATATTGATAAGATTGGGTTCTTACTGGATTAACTAATGTATGCAAAGCAATTACAAGAGTGCCAAAAATATGTGATATGCAGATGTTAACCACTATCATCAATATTATTATTTTTATTATATTGATTGATATATCTTCTTCTCCACCTATCTAAATCTTTTGCCTCGATTGGTTCCAGTCAGAAGGGTAAAAGAGATGTGTGGTTATTGATCCATGAAACACCAGGAAAATCTTACATGCTTTATAGAAGAGGAACTCTACAGCAAAGAGACATTATGTACCTTGAGCTAGGTTTCAGACTTGGTAAATTACCTAAATTTGTAATCTAATATATATCTTCCTGACAAAGCTTCTATCCTATTCAGCAGTAATGCAAAATAAAACTCTAAGTTATTTTTTTTCTGTTAGTCTAAATATTAAGAACAACAAAGATAATGTAATGTGATTTTTTGCATATCTATGTTGAATGTATGAAAGAAATATCCCTCTGAAACACCAGAAGTTATATTTTTCTATTTAAGGTTTCAAAAGTTTAATGAGTTTAATGGACAAGAAAATAACACTAATACAATTTTTCACACTTTTACAAAGCAATGTTATAAATATGAATTGATGTTTTCTTTTAAAGTGTTCAATATTAAGACAAAAGTTTAACATTTAATGGTTTTCAATGTATATTTGCTGTTTTAATGTATATGGATATAATCAGTCATAATTTACAATATATTTTAGTTCTGACTAGCATCTCAATGCAATAATGTTATTTGTAATTGCTTAATTTTTAGTTTTGCTTGATATTTTTACAAAAGTTATCGAACATTCTCAATGCTCATTTACTTCTGTTTTATTATTTTTTATTTTGAAATTATGCAATTATACATCTTTTCAGTATTTTTATCAACATTTATCCTATTCTTCTTTTAGTTCAGTTCAGTAGCAATCATGACAAGTACTGCCTCTTTACTGTGTATATAAAAAGTTCCTTTTCAATTTATTTTATTATGTTTCATTAGAAAAACTCTCCTTCAAAGATGATGTGGGCACCTAACATGATATTTTACACGTACTAGGGCATGAATTAATTTTTATTGAATTGAAACAATGTAACTTTTCTGTCATCTCTCATTTTTTACTTATCAGGAAACACTTATTTCTGAACCTTTTGAGATATGAAATTCCTGCAGTAAAAAAAGAGTGATTTGTGTTCTTCACCTCACGGATTTCACATCACTCAGAAACACATTGGGAGGCTTTCAATGAGGCATCCCCAGGAAAACTCAGTGGGCTCTCTGAAGATTTAAAGTAGAGAGAGGAAGATCAGGAAGTGTAGAGGTGGCCACACACATACACGTATACAACACACACACACACACACACACACACAAAACAAACAAAAAAGAACATCAACATAAAGCAACCTTTTTAGTTTTATATTTCCCTTTGTCAAAAAAAAAAGAAAATGAAGCTACTAAACTACAACAGAAACACATAATCTGTGTTTTGGCAATTTTTCACATACCTTTTTAGCCTGTCATTCAGACTGACATTAGTTGATATCTTTATGGTGAAATCACATCATTTGACACAAAGAGAAAGTGCCAAGCCAATCTATATATGAAGATGAATACATGAAACTAAATCCTATGTAACAACATCTTTGGGGAAATGTGCCATACTTATAAAAGTAGTCAGATTTGTATAAAAGATTAATTAATTTTGTTAAAATGAAAGGTATAGTTTATCCATTGGATAAGTTGCACACACATATACTTATGGTTCATCATCACAAGGTATGCGTTCATCATCACAGGCATAGACAAAAATATATATTCACATTATTGGCTTATCCAAAGCATTATACAGTGGAAATAAATGCAAAACATAAATTGCTTTAAAATAACATTAAATATGATATGTTTTAAGCAACTTTAAGAAGTACATTCAGAAGTCTGTTTAAAAAAGCTAATGTAATGAAAAGGAAAATTTAACAAATAGCCAAATTAAAGGCTGTTTTTGACATTAAGAGGAAAGCAATAACAGCTTCAATTAGTTGGAGTAAAAAAAAAGCATTGGAATGTATTATTTACACATGCCTAATGTTAAAAATACTGGATGTTATTTGAAAGAAATTTGATTGTATGATATTGAATTTAAGTTCATTAAAATGCTATTTGTGGCTTTCATGCATAAGTATAAAGAAGAGCAAGGCTGGAAGAGTAAATAAATTTAAGGGCCAGAGAAAGAAAAGTAACATGAAGAGTATGGCACACAGCTTACTGGGAAATTCTTAATATTTTTATTCTGTTTTGTATAGGCAACTTGTATGGTGTTATTTTGACTTTAGAGTGCTAATTGAATGTATTAACCTCAGGTACCCAATTTCATATTTATATCTTATTTTTCTAGTCATCAATATTACACCAGTTACATATGACAAGAAAGGCATGGCAAGCAAACTTTGAAAAGATGGTATTTATGTCAAATATGTTTTAATTTATATTCCAGTCATTTTTATATTTGTATTTCATATACCAAGCAAAGTTTTGTGTTGGACTGTCATAACTGACTCATGCTTATTTCTCACATGAGCTGTGATCAGAACATCAGCATTTTGTCAGAGGCTTTTATTGCAGTTTGTTTTATACCAACCCATTTGCTCTTTGAAGAGTCATTAAAAAGCATTCACGGAACATCTAGATGGGTTATGCATGGCTTGCTCAGTGATGATATAATAAAATGTCACATACTATCACTTTGTAACTGGGTTTTAAAGGTTACCAGCAAGGTTGTTAAAGGAAAACAATATGAAGCCAGGAGAAATTGCATTATGTTATATTTTGAGATTAAAAAATATGTATGCATTAAGCTAGATCCTCTTTTTCTTAAGGCTTGCCATTTTCTCTTGAACTCACAAATGTATTTGAAAAATTTATGATATGAAGTAAGAATCATGAGATGTTTAGTAGCTGCAGATAAATGCATCAAAGGTGGTATCTAAAAGTAAATTGCAAAAGGTGAGAAGCCAAGCATAGCACAGAAAATAGAAGTTTGATATGGAAATGTGGTAACTATAATATCTTAAAGGCGGAAGAAATAACTTGCAACTAATGTTGAGCTTCTGCTACAGTTGCTTTTCTTTCAAATATTTCTCATGTGTACTACCCTTTTATTTAGACAAAAAGTAAAACATTTTCAATAACACAATAATCACGAATTTAAAATCACGGCAAAAAGCACAGACATAAAAATAATTAAAGAAAAATACTTCCTTTTAGCAAATAAAATTTGTTTTCAATTAACTCTCTGGTTAGATAAGGCTTAACTTCTCTTTCAAACTAGTGTTTTTTTAATATAAAGAAAATTGATTTGATAAAATAATTATTATTTAATAATTATTTAACAACATAATTGTTAAGTGATGCACTGAATAATATGATGAAAGGAACCTACTATTTTTTAAAAAATATATTTATTGATTTTGTACAGAGAGGAAGGGAGAGGGATAGAGAGTTAGAAACATTCAATGAGAGAGAAACATCGATCAGCTGCCTCCTGCACACCCCGTACTGGGGATGTGCCCACAACCAAGGTACATGCCCTTGACCAGAATCAAACCTGGGATCCTTCAGTCCGCAGGCCGACGCTTATCCCACTAAGCCAAACCAGCCAGGGCTATTTTTTTTTTTTTCTTATAATCTTAAGTAAGTCACTTCATCATATAGATGTCTCATTATTTTTTCAATAACATTGAGATTTAAATTTAACAGTGGTTTCAATTGGCTCCCGGGAGTTTTTGCAGGGCTTCAGAAAATATTTTATTCAAATTACTGTGGAAGCTCAGTGTTTGGAGAAGGCTTATCATCATAGATTGCTGATAATCTATGCTCAGGAGAGGACTCAAGGAAGATAACAGAGGAGGTGAATTTGTTTGATGATGACAGAAGCTTCAAATCCCTTGACTTTAGCCATGATCAATTAAAGTGTCCCAGGTCCTCAAAGATAGAGTTCTTCACATTTTGTTTGAAAAATGGAAATTAATTTGCTGAAATAAAATTGGCACTTTTATTATAATTCTCTTTAGTGATCATTGTAAACTACAAGTTTGGATATCAATTTACTAATGAATTAATCTCTCCTGACCATAAGAGAACTAGATTGTTCTTGAAATTTTGAAATCACTAAAAATAATTTTGAACAATTAAAAAGTTTAGATTGAAAAGATGCTGAAATATGGCCCATTTAAATTGTTGAGATTAAGAGAAAAGCACCTTTTCTCCTACCCAAAGAGGAATCTGAAGTTATTTTGTCCAAGATAAACTTTTGGCAGTAGTGATAAAGGTATGCCTGGGAATAACTAACTATTTTCTAGCAACAAAACAGAGGGACAGGCTTAATCAGCAGATAATACATATTATTCAAATAGATTGTCTATATAGGTAAGAATATAATATAATACTATTGCATGGAATTTAACTCATGTTCATAAGAGGGATAATACTAACCCTATCTAATAAAGAGGGAATATGCTAATTGACCCTCATGCCATCGTAAAGATGGAGGCACCCACAGCAAATAAGGAGGGAATATGCTAATCGACTGCCCTACTCTCAAAGATGGTGGCGCCCACAGCCACAAGTTGGCAGTGCCCAGCCCCCTCAGCCTCGCCAGGGCACCTGCCTCCGGAGTCCCCCAGTCCCCTCACACCCCTAGCTGCCCAGGGCTGGCCCGAGGCACAGGCAAGCCTCAGCTGGTGGCTGTCCAGCCAATGCCCAAGGCACAGGCAAGCCTCATATGGCGGCTGCCCATGACATGTACACATAAGGAACTATTAGACATTGAAACGGGGACTCAGAACTGTTGGACATTGAAATTGGGACTCAAACATTTTTTTGTTTTGTTATTATATGTTTATTTCTAGCCTGCAAAAGCAAAACTTTTTAAAGGAAAGAAATTGTGAGAAAAAGATACAGAGGCAAAGAAGCATTGAACAGACTGTCAAACCACATTGGGAAGACAGGGGAGGTTGGGCGAGGGGCCTATAAGAGACCAACTGAAGGACTTGTACGCATGCATATAAGCACAACCAATGGATATAAGAAACTGGGGCGGGGGGGAGGGTGGGCAGGTGAAGGCATGTACTGGGGAGTAGGGGAGGTCGGGGGGAGGTCAATGGGGGGAAAAAAAGGAGACATATGTACTACTATTTGTAATACTTAAAACAATAAAAAAATAAAAATAATAAAAAAGAAGCTTAATTTACAAAAAAATATATATATTTTAAAAGCTGAGAGAAAAATTCAAATAAGTTTGAGCGAATCTGAGCATGTGGAAGCTGGTTCCCTAATTATCCTGAGACAGTCTGGGAGTCTAAAATTCTCTCAGAAAAATACTTCATTTGGTGTAATGGCAGGTCCTACAGGATGGAATGACCATAAAGCAGCATGTATCAACCTGGGCACCATCGATATATTTATCACATAACTCACGTAGAGTGCAGTCCTGTACATTTAATATGATTAACAGTACACTTGACTTCCACTAGTAGCGCCCCACTCTAAATATGACCTCCATAAATGTCTCTGATATGGTCAAATATTGCCTGGTGGGCAAAATCACTTTGGTTGAAAATCACTGCACTTAATTAAGCATGACTGAGGGAAGAACAAGCATAGCCTCACAGAATCTCAATAAAAAACAGTGAGATATGCAAAGAACTCTCAAAAAAATTGGTCATTGGAGCATGTGTAGGGGATGGGAGGATGGATACAGAGGTTGTGAAATAAGTAATAAACAGGAATAAGATCTGGGTCAAAAATAGAGAAACCTTTATTTTACATGACTAGATGCTCTATCAGACTTAATGAACTTCAGCAGCAGATGACAACAGTGATTGTATCAATCAACCACACATCTTCAGTGTATACCAAGACAGGGATGATATGTATGGACAAGACTACCCAACATCTCACCTTATGGATCCTCAGAGAAGCAGTGGGCAGTCATTAAATTCAAGGCTCTTCCCCCATTGCCATGTTTTTCTATGCTCTCAGAGGCCATCCTAGGAGAGTAAGGTTAGCGAATACAAATGGAGAGAGAATATTTTACACAGACATTTCTAATAAATAAAAAGATAAAGTCAGAAAATTTGGAAAAATTAGAGTAAGCAAATTGATGTAGTTGTTTATTTTGCCCCAACACCAGTGGCTGCCACAGATGAAGATGAAACCAGTTATTAAAAATAAAGAAAGTCCAACATTTGCTTCCTAAGTGATTTTTTTCTCATTAGAGCTATTTTGATTGATTGCATGTGCAAGGTGAGAAAATTGGATAGATTACAAGGTAAACTCAAATGTTCAGCCAGGGTGAATGAATGGATAGGGTTGCATATATTGAGATAAGAGATACAGCATGAAAAGTGTGCTTAAGAGCATAAAGCATTGCATGTAAGGGCTAAAAAGTGTTTTATTTGACACTAAGGTCTGGTGATCTTAAAAATAAATCATTAAAATTTGTGCCCGGGGTGGATTCCAGAAAGTATTAAGCATGAGCTGAGTGGCTAATGCAGCAAACTATTCTATAACATTTGAGGTGATATCAGAGAAGACTGTGAAATGCAGAGAAGAATGTTTGTTTTTAAGCTGCAGAGTTTTATACTGTAGGGAGACACAATAATGGTTGGATTCAAGATCCTAAACAAACAGGAAGAAACAGAGCATAAAAAAAAAAAGAATCATCTACCCTGACCAGTGTAGTTCCATTGGTTGGGTGTTGTCTGTCCCTTGCACCAAGAGGTTGCTGCCTTGATTGACAGGGCACATGCCTGGGTTGTGGGCTGGATCCCATTAGGGGGCTTGCAGGAGGCAGCAGATTAATGTTATGCTTTCACATCAGTGTTTCTATCTTCTGCTCCCTTCCTCTCTCTCTAAAAATCAATAAACTAGTCCTTTTAAAAAATTATTGATCTCTGGACACAGACACTAGGGTGGTGGGGACTTGCCCTCAAGAGTGGGAGTGGCAGGGGGGTCAACTGGAGAAAAAGGAGACATATGTAATACTTTAAACAATAAAAAAAAGAAAAAATGAAAAGAATTATCTAGACACTAGTAGAGGAATGGGCTTTTATTTTCTGTGTGTTTTCATTATAACAGAAATCCATCGCAGGATTTCTAGAGTGGTGCTGGTATAAGTTTGAGGAAATCCTGACTTGATGGTTTCTACTTCTGTTTGAGAGATAGTAGAGAAGGAGGCCCATTTTTAGAATGAGAAGAATGGAAAGTTAGGTTAACAAACACTTTGAAATAGTCACTGTGAAGCCTGGCCGGCGTGACTCAGTGTTTGAGCATGGACCTATGAACCAGGTGCTCATGGTTCGATTCCCAGTCAGGGCACATGCCCAGGTTGCAGGCTCCATCCCCCTGATTTTAGAAGTTCATGCAGGAGGTAGCCGATGAATGATTCTCTATCATCACTGATATTTCTATCTCTCTCTCCCTCTCCTTTCCTCTCTGCAATCAATAAAAACATTTTTTTAAAAAAAATAGTCACTATGAAAAATGTTAAAAGGGAGTTAATTTGAATTATATGTAGTTTTTAGGAGGACTGAGGATTTCAGTGAAGCAGATTACACAAAGTTACTATAACTTGTGGGGAAAATATGTCACAAATGTCAGAGTTAGTATGAAAAAAGAATTTTGGCATTAATTTTGGAAAAAGATAAAATATTTGGTTAGGAAACTTGAAAAAGGGTCAAAGTTTTATAGAAAAAAATGCCTGAAACAAACATAGCCAACTAAAATTTTACTCTACTTTAATATCAACTTGCTCAATAGAACTTACTGGCAGAACTTGCTGTTCCAAACAAGAAGTTCATTGAATTGGATAGATATGATGAAGAAAATTGAATGATTAAAGCATGTTGCCTTAGATTGTGTTCCCTGGACTCAGATGCAAATGGTGTAGTGGGAGTTCTCCAGAGAGAGATGCTGAGAAGAAAGTGAGGGAATGTATCCATCAGGGTTTAACTAGGAAAACAGATGAAGTAAGATGAGTATATTTATTGAAAGGAATCAGCTTAATCAATTATGAGAGCTGCCTGGCTAGTCAAATCTGAAAGCCACAGACCAGGCCATCAGGAAGGGCAAGCTGGTCCTCTCAGTACAGGCAGAATTTTTTTTTCTTTATCAGGAAGCCTCACCTCTGCTCTGAACACCTTTCAACTAATTGAATCAGACCTAACCAGATTATCTAATCATTCCTCACTTAAACTCAGCTGATAATGGGTTTAATTGCACTTAAAAAATGCCTTCACAGAAATAACTAGATTAGTGCTTGAATGATGAACTTGTGACAATAGCTTAGCCAAGCTGACACATAAAATTGGCCATCACAAGAAGGCAGGCTTGAATTGGACACACTCAACCTGTAGTTGCAATGGAGGCCACAGCCCCTCCTCCGGTTGTTGAACTGACAATATAGACTTGTCCTAATTGAGATTGGACTGTATCCCCATATCAGTCAAGTGATGCGGTGCTCCTGATGGAGGATAATTCCAATTGAGGAGTCGCCTGTTAATCTATAGACCCTAAAATAGAGATTTGAGTGGAGGACCTCAGTATATTACTGCACAAAGGTTAATTTAAACTGCTGGTGTGCCTGGGCAGGTGTTGGTCAGTGGTTAGAGCATTGACCTATGCACCAAAGAGTTGTCAAGGGCGTATACCTGGCTTACACTTCAATCCCCAGTTAGGGGGCATGCAGGAGGCAACCAATATCTCTCTCTCTCTTTCTGTCTCTCTCTCTCTCTGCCATCCTCCCTTCCACTCTCTCTAAAAATCAATGGAAATTTTTTCTCTGGTGAGGACTAACAAAAATAAAACAAACAAACAAACAAAAACTATTGGTGTTATTCAAAAAATATTTTATTTTAAAGTAATCAAAAATAAATATTCATCATTTCTAGGTGTACCATTTAATAATGCGGATTTTGTAATCAAAGAAAACACGATAATTTCAAGAGAAACATCAAAAGTACTTTATTCAAAGTAATGTCCATTGCTAGCTACACATTTCCCTCATCTTTCAGGTAATTTGTGGATACATCCCAATAGAAGTTTTCTTGTTTTGGGGTAAACCATTCAGAGACCCAATTTTCCACTTCTTTGCATGTTTTGAAGTGCTGCTCAGAAAGTGTGTGTGCTATCGATCGGAACAAGTGGTAATCTGAAGGAGCAAGTTCTGGTGAATACAGCAAGTGGGTTAATACTTCCCAGGCAAGATCTTTTAACGTGTCTTTAACTGGTTTTGAAGTGTGTGATGGTATGTCATCATGAAGCAAAATTACTTTTTCCTGTCTTCTGGCCCATTCTGGTCGTTTTATGATCAAAGCATGGTTCAAATGATTATTTGTTGTTGGTAGCGATCAGTATTAATGGTTTCACCTGGTTTTAGAAGTTCATAATACACCACACCTTCCTGTCCCCACCAAACTCAGAGCATTGTCTTCTTTCTGAAGCGATTTGGGCTTGCAGTTGATATTGATAGTTGACCTGGATCAACCCATGATTTTGTGCATTTGAGATTCTCAAAATAAATCCACTTTTCATCACCAGTCACAATTCGATGCAAAAAAGACTTTCTTTCGTGCCGTTGAAGCAACATTTTACTGATGACTTTTCAGTTTTCCATTTGTCTTTTGTTCAGTTGATGTGGCACCCATGTTCCTTCCTTTAAAATCTTTCCCATTGCTTGTAAATGATCAGAAATTGTTTGCTGAGCAAAGTTTAATCTTTCTGCAAGTTGTTTTTTAGTTTGACACACATCTTCATCCAATAATGTTTGTAATTATTGGTCTTCAAACTTTTTCGGTTGACCTGGACATTGTCTTTCACATCGAAATCATCACTTCTAAAGCATTTAAACCAGTGTTCACAAGTATCTTGAGATGGAGCATGTTCACCATAAGCTTCCCAAAGTATTCAGCAGCACTTTTCTTCAAAATAAAGTAATGAATTATAACTTCCGCAAATGCTCTTTTTTTTGGCACGGAATTTGCCATTTTTAAGTGTAAAAATATCTATGCTGTTAACACCTTCAGCAAATTTGACATATGAAGTTTTGAAGCTTGTTGTCAATACAACAAAATAGCATACATATCAAGTTGCATATATGTCAACATATGTGTAACTTCACTTATTGAAAAAAATACACATTATTAAACGGTACACCTGGTATACTAGAGGCCCGGTGCACAAAATTTGTGCACTCCGGGGGAGAGGGCTTCCCTCAGCCCGGCCTGCGCCCTCTTGCAGCCTGCAGTCGGCCATCCTTAGCACTGTTGTGGAGGCAGGAGAGGCTCCTGCCACTGCCTCTGTGCTCACCAGCCGTGAGTCTGGCTTCTGGCTGAGCAGCAGCAGCGCTCCCTCTGTGGGAGAGCACTGACCACTGGGGGGCAGCTCCTGCATTGAGCATCTGCCCCCTGGTGGTCAGTGCACATCATAGTGACTGGTTGTTCCGCTGTTCAGTCGATTTGCATATTAGCCTTTTATTATATAAGATAGGCTGATCTTCATTGCATTATTTGTAGGCTTTGTCCCTAGTGTGGCTTGACTCAATCTTAATTCAAATCAACACACACAAACAGCAACGCCCATGATTGTAATGCTAACTAACCATAATTTCCACTAGATTTTCTATCAGTTTCCCCATGTGGTCCCTCATTGGCTCATGCTGAAGTACACAGACAGCTGTTGAAGGAATACCCTTCATAAGAATTAAGATGTGTGAATTTCAACTTTGGAAGTAGCATATTTGTAAAACAAAAAATAGAGATTTTTCCACTCATTGTCACCCTTTCACTATTTCAAAGGCTCAAATAAACTCTCAGAATTTCCAATTCTGAAATGCCAGAGAGATGGTAGGCTCTTTATCTTCAGATAAATAATTTGCTCTTGGTTCTAGCATACCAGAATCATTTTTTGTAATCTATATTCAAATAAAAAGCAGATTTATCTTCCCATTCTTTATGACTTGATTAGTCTGAGTCACCCAGCTACTGCTGCTCCTCATCAACTTTGATGTCTTTGATGCTATTGCAGATGAATCTCAGGAAAGTAGATGAGAACTTCATGTTCATGTTGAGGAAAATCAACAAAGCAATTCATTAGTAAATGACTTCACTGATCTGAGCTGAATCTCTCAAAAGATGGGTGATTCATGACTTTGATTATGGGTTTTTATTTTCTTAACAATCAGATCTGAAAGTATGCAACAATAACAGAAAT
This sequence comes from Corynorhinus townsendii, assembly GCA_026230045.1. NCBI lineage: Eukaryota > Metazoa > Chordata > Mammalia > Chiroptera > Vespertilionidae > Corynorhinus > Corynorhinus townsendii. The sequence goes on along the minus strand of JAPDVU010000003.1, from coordinate 72,822,161 downwards.
AACAACAAACATTTAACTATCTTAATAACTTATTAATTCACTAGTTTTTTTTTTCTTTCTAACCACATTATTATTTTAAAAGCGGCTTAATTTAAATCATAAACTATGACAAAATATTTCACAGGTAGTACATTTTCTTAAGAAAAAGAAGTGTATTTATAAGCATATGTACAAGGGTGTTCATACACAATGAGAATAAAACTGTAATCTCAATTCTAACCCTCCAGTCTTTGAACCATGCCAAATTTTAAAACTAACAAAAAGTCATTTAAAACCTTGTAATCGCCTTTATTGTTCCCAAACAGTCCAAGTCTCTCCAGATTTTCTCACCTTTAACCAGAACATACTTTGCTGCACTGTATCACAGTTACAGTCCAGTATTTTATCTAGATCCCATCATTTATTTTCTTCTGTCATTCCCAACCATGCATGGTTTAGTCCTTACACTTCATAGTCATATTTACAGCCTTTCTCAGTCCATTGAATGACATTGCACTTTCCTGATGCCTCTTTTCTTCCCCAAAGATTATGAAAGTCGGGTTATGGTGAAGAGGGATAATTTGTCACATGTTTTCATCT